>HG995244.1:5000000-6250000 GCA_905332985.1 Mimas tiliae
ACAATTGTTTTTTTGATAAAATTGTTCTCTCATGCGAATGGGGTAAAATTAAATTTTTTGCGGGCTTTTGAGTCACGCGAAATTGGATGTTTATTAGTCAATCACGTCCTAACGGCTGAACAGTTTTGGATGAAATTTGGCACACAGGTAGACCATGACTTGGATTAGGACATAGGCTACTTTTTATACTAGAAAATGCTGTTTACGGTGGCGGAGCCGCGAGCAAAAGCTGGTATAGAGTATATATTTTACAAAATCCCTTTTTTGGTTGTACACAACATACCACATTAATTATACGTCATATATTAAAATAATTTGACAATAAAGTAGATGCGTCATAGTATGTCGCCACTTCAGCACACAGCTGTTCAATCACTAGTGTTCGGTTTTATTACTCGTATAAGTGGCGAATAACAATGATTAAAGGTAAGTAATCCGTGTATACCTGCCGGGTGAGTATTTTTTTAATTTAAATTAATATGGTTTACATCAATAATATTACCTCTTTTTTACGAGCCCTGTGTTAAATATGCCCTACTGCTGGGCACGGGCCTCCTCTACAGAATGAGAGGGGTCAGACCTTCGTACACCACGCCGGCCTAATGCGGGTGGCAGACTTCACATACCTTCGAAATTCTTATAAACTTCCCAGGTATGCAGGTTTCCTCACGATGTTTCCTTCACCGCTAAAGCAAGCGATACTTAACAATTAATACATACCGGGCACAATTCCACACTCCGGCTGATACTGCACACTTCACTTTTACCCGAGCCGAGGTTCGAACCCAAGACCTCAGCGTCAAACTCAGTCGGAACGCGTACGCATTATAACTTCGCCACCAAGGCAGTAAAATAATAAATAACTTAATTTACTGTGACAGTCTAAGGCCCTGTTCCGCCATCACTAAGTAAATGGTACTTACCAAATAAAATATGACACTTTCTAATTCAAAAGTCACAGGATTGGACATATACACAGGGTTATGGAAGAAAGATTTCAAAGTACCTACTTTCAAACATAACTAAATTATACGCCAATTGCTGGTTGAATTTTACTCGTGTATTGTAGAATAAGTCCTAATAAGAAAATTAACTTAGCACAGCAAACAGTGTAATCATTGTACATCTGTCTACCCCTTCATGGATATTGGCATGTGCTTAAATTTATAAAATTCTACATTTGTAGGTCAAAATGACCAGTGACGTGTCTAACACCCCAGCGTTGGTTTTGACTGACCACTCCCCGGAGGACGTATCAAGAGCCATCATACTTGGAGGTCTACAGAAGGAACCATTCTTTATATTTGACATGGATGAAGCTTATCGCCGCATACAATATTTTAGAGAAAAATTACCAACAGTTCAGATATTCTATGGTATGATGAACATTTTTATTAATTTTCAGTATTTACGGGTTGTAAAAATAAGCAAGGCTGATTGTAAGTTCAGTCTAGAAATTTATATAAAAACTCGCGCACAGTTTTTGTTATCTATTTCGGGTCTGGGTGTTTTCTCCCCATAGGGGTTGAAGTCAGACAAGTGGCCAGTCATAAAAACTACAAGCCAAATCTTACTGCAAAAGCAAAGCATGTTGCGCCGACCCCACTGTGAATGATATTGGGCCGGTAGAAGAAGAAAATTATTAGCATATACACAATAATTACGCATATTCTCTAGGTGATAGGTCCCTCGTATGCGAGAGGGCGTCTGGGTTGATACCACCACTTTGTCTATTTCTACCATCAAGCAATTTCTTTTCTTTGCTTCTTTCTTCTTCAACTTATGTTACAGGGTGACGAGCGCAATCCAGTGTCATGTAGTGTTTTATAGTTCATAATTCTGACTGGCAATGCTTACCACCAGGCGAGTGTCCTGCTCGTTTCGTCGTTCAAGCTGTTTCCTTATATTTCCTATTATCTTTAAGAAGGTATTGGGAACAAAAAGTTCCCTGTATTTCGAATTAAATGTATGGGGTATAATAACTACCTAGATCCCTGAAAATCATTGATCCAAACGTTTTTCTCCTTATCTTTTTCATTATCCTAAGAAAGTATTTGGAACAAATTGTTCCGTGTTCCCAATACTCCTAATTTCGAATTAGGAGTATTGGGTAGTAAAAATTTATGAAAATTTGTATTGCAGCAATGAAAGCAAACGACAACGAAATGATGTTAAAACTGGCGGTGGCTCTGGGACTTGGGGTCGATTGCGCTTCGCCTCATGAAATGCATAAAGTTCTTCAACTCGGCGTACATCCTACGTACGTATATATAGCCTACTACTATTATAAATGTGGAAGTTTGGATGTTTGTGAGTTTGTGAATTTAGATGTTTGTTAGTCTTTAACTTTAACCTTTCAAGACTACTTTAATATTATAGGTACTAATATACCCTATCACCGCATACGGCAAATTTTGTATTGGAGCGAAATTGAAAATAATAAAAGCCGATTTCCGATAGTGGCGTCAAGCGTCAGATGCTAGTATCAGTGACGCTCTCGTTTGTCAACACCCTGCTAAGTTACAGCTTGACAGCCAGTGACGTCGCGTCGTCGTCCAACTTCTACTGCAGGAACGCCAGCAGCTCATTCGCCACAAGTTGATTACTCATTGTCAAAATTCGACGACGGCTGGCGCCGCGCTAGTTACATTACGCGTAGGGCCGAGTTCTATTAAGGCCCGAGTGAGACAATAAAATAGTGTAAACCCTGAGAAATTTCATGAATACTGCAGTTATTACTTTTAAGTTATAGAGCTCTCAGTACATTGTTGATGGCATGGTAAGGTCGCAGTACATCGTAAAATTAAAAAATTGTGAGAGGGAAGAAATTATTAATTAACAAACAAGTGTCTAAAGAAGCATCGAATCATACTGTTGACTTGAGGAATATTCTTATAGGAGTATAATATACGCTGTGACAATGAAAACACCGGAGCAAATGATTTACGCACGTGAATCTGGTGTGAGACACACCGCGTTCGACTCACATGGTGAATTGATTAAGATGAAACAGTATTGGCCAGATGCAAGGTAAGCTAATAGAAATAGAAAGAGAAAAAAAAGACTTATTGCTATCATACTTATCAATACATAAAATATAATAGCAAAAAAGTAGCCAACATTTATAGCATTAAAAATAAATAAATATTTCATTTTTATTATTCACACAGCATCATGCTAGAATAGATAAACATAATTACTTACTATTCATTAAATTAACAATTTCAATATTTCTTAAATAAGACAATGAAACGCAAGTAAAAAAAAGCCGACACGCGAGGTTAAACGCGCGAGTGGAAAGCGCGCTTTGCCAGAAAAAAATACAGTTATATTTATTTAAATCGGCTCATTGGTGCTGTTAAAATGAATGTTTATTATGAAACTGTTTTATTAATCAAATACTAGATAAAGGAATATAATACACACTGCATTATAATAGGGATGACATTTGTTAATACGCAGCAATTATGTAAAAATTATCGGTATGACAAAACAAATTCTGAGTAAAGTTATTTTATAAATTATTAAATCACATTTGAAATGCTAGTAAATGTGTACTTTACCGACAGGTTCAACAGTTCGCCGCCGGTGTCTGATTTGTCTCACATTCGTTTCTGTTTTTTGCGATGGTTTTTGTGTGTCAAACAATCTCTTTTCACGTGACAATACAAATAAATAAACATTTGCATGCCTTCGTGGTGACATTAGATAACCAGCTCTACAGCAGCCACCTACAAATAATACGACTTTAATGAAAATCGATTATATAATCGAATTGCAACATAATATCGATTTGGAGAATCAATGTGATCTCAGGATATACCTAATATTATATTTTTATTTCCCAGGCTTCTTATTCGAATATGTGTGGAAAGCGATAGTGTTTACCAATTGAGCATAAAATTTGGATGTCATTTTGAAACAGAAGCAACCAACTTATTGGATGAAGCAGCCAAACTTGGATTACGTGTGTGTAAATAAGTTTTTTTTTTTTCGTTTAGACTGGGTTTAACAATGAGATATAACCACATCAGGGGTGTCAAAGAGGCAGCCGGTCGTAAAAAGTACAAGTCAAATCTTTCTCTAACATGTTTTAAATGGATGTTGCGTCGAGTTGTCACTGGGAGTGGAATAAGGGCAAGTGGAAGAAGAAAGAGAAGACCTAACCCAAGTAATTTCGATGTATGAAAATAATGAGAAACTATTTTTATAACAATAGTTAGCAAACGAGCAAGTGACCTGATCGCCACCGGCCATGAATAGACGACACCAGAAGAATCATTGATGGGTCGCCAACCTTAAAAGAAAATAATGGAGATTGGGAAGGGGAGGCGGGATTTAGGTCTCCGGTAATCTCACTCACTGTACGAAACGCAACAGCGAGCTACCACTTATGTCGGTTTTCTGTGAGACTGTGGTAATAATCTAGACAAAGTATTTAAATGCCGCTATTTGACGGCAGGAATAGTCAAAACGCTGGCACCTACTTACCTAGGATGACTTTTGCGTATAAGACACCATGCCAACCAACCACCAACAAATAAGCATGCAGCAATCACATACGCACTCACGCCTGTAATCCCCGAAGGGGTAGGCAGAAGTTTAACCAGTACACCCACAATATCCCATGATGTAATAGGGAGCGAGCCTATTGCCATATCGGGCACAATTCCAGACTCCGGGCTGATACTGAGCAGTTCGTAATAGAAAAACCCAATATCACTTTTACCCGACCCGGGGATTCAACCCGAGACTACAGTGTCAGCCTCGATCGTAACGCGTACACATTACAACTGCGCCACCGAGGCAGTCAGCAATCACATGATATTCATAAAGCCATGCGTCAAAGAAAGTGTGCTGAAGGTGACAGCTTACGCATATATTATATTGATTATTTTGATTATGCAGGTTGTTGGCGTTGCTTTTCATGTGGGCAGTACTTGCCTATCCCCCCAGAGTTACTTGGTTGCATTACAACAAGCTAAACATTTGTTTAATTACGAAGCAAGGGCTGGAAGGAATATGAACATTCTGGACATCGGAGGCGGATTTTATTGCGACGACAATTTGTTTGAGCAGGTTTTTTGTTTTGTTTATGAGACAAATAATAATGAATAGTATAGTAGTAGTAGTAGTAGTAGTAGTAGTGGTAGTGGTAGTGGTAGTGGTAGTGGTAGTGGTAGTGGTAGTGGTAGTGGTAGTGGTAGGGTAGTGGTAGTGGTAGTGGTAGTGGTAGTGGTAGTAGTAGTAGTAGTAGTAGTAGTAGTAGTAGTAGTAGTATAATAATATATACTGAGTACACTGTACCTGATGTTAAGAACAGTGCAGTCCAAATATAATGTGGACCGTTGCGGCAGAATTATGCCGGCGTGGAGTTAACTCGCCTGAGTTACTAGAAAACGAGTGCAACTCTCAATTATGTGTGTATTAAGTAAGATTCATATTTGTGTGGCGTAGTGCATCATTTTAAATATATCTCTACCACTCATCTGAGATAGAAGATACGGAAAATTTTACCTCTGATTATAAATAAATAAATACACCCAACAGTCACACACATAGTCCTGACCCCACACTAGGTAAACCTGTATTGTGGGTATCAGGAACTACGAGGGACTTGCGGTCCCACAACACCCAGACCCGAAACAAATTTTTGTGGATCACACAAACATTTTTCTCAGTGTGGGAATCGAACCCACGGCCTCTCGCTTCGCAACCGGCTACTCGCCTGCTGCGCCACGGAGGCTGTCAAAATTATATCGCATCGATTCCAATAAAAGTTATAGATAGGATAGATAATAGTTGTACCTGACAGAATTTGAACGAAACAAAGTAGTTCGTTTGATAATTTAGTCGACCGTCGAGAGACACAATGTATAAATTTTACAGTTTCTTAATTGAATATTTTTAGTCAACGAGCATAATCAGAGAGGCTCTGGAAGAGTTGTTTCCAGATCCGAATGTTCAAGTTATAGCTGAACCTGGAAGATATTTGTGTGAAACCACTTGTAACCTTTACTGCAACATCAACAACGTTAAAACGGTAAACAATTTAGAATCATATTAAAATAATTACGTCTTGAGTAAAGTATGTCCCAGAAGTTAGGAAAGTTTATCGCCGCAGAATACATCCACTGCTAGCCGTGGGATTCTAAGATAATCATCGTGGAGTTGAAAATGTATACGTATTATATTTTTTTTTTTTTATGGTATGCCGGCAAACGAGCAAGTGGGTCACCTGATGGTACGTGATCTCCACCGCCCATGTACACCCACAATACCAAAGAATCATAGGTGCGTTGCCGACCTTAAAGGAAAGGGATAATTAAGGGATTGGGAAGGGGAGGGGGTTTGGGCCTCCGGATATCTCACTCACCGTACGAAACGCAGCAGCAAGCTGCTACTTTACGCCGGTTTTCTGTGAGACAGTGGTAATGACCCGGACGAGCCGGCCCATACATTCTGTAGACGAGTGTCTACAGCGTGGCTCTACCACTCATAAATTTCATTGTAATTTCTAGATGTTGTTTATTTTTCAGATAACCAAGAATGATAAGCCTTTAAACATGTTCTATATCAATGAGGGCATACATGGAACATTGCGGTCTTTCGAAAAATGGCATTCAATACACAAATTCCAGGTAAATTCTGCGAAATGTCGCATTAGTCGAGGACTATGGGCAACCTTGGTCGGTTGCGGCACTAAGGTTGTCAAGGCAACCAAGAGCATAAGTTATAACTGCTCTATACCTATATTGGATCATCATTAGCGCCATTGCGATAAACCAAGACTGTCGAAACGCATAATTTTACAGTATCACTAGCTGTCCCGCGCGGTTTCACCCGCGTGCATATTACTGCTCCGCTCCCGTGTATCATACAAAGTTCAACCCCCTTTTTACCCCCTTAATTTTTTCTTTCATAAGAACCTTCTCCTGCCAATATAGTTAACACAACAAAAAAGAATTAATTAAATTGTTCCATCCGCATCAGGCGTGATGTGATAACCAAGGGAAATAGAGATTCATTTTTATATATATAGATAGCTGTTGCCCGCGGCTCCGCCCGCGTGTATGCCTATTTCCAGGATTAAAGTAGCCTAGTGGGCGCATCAAGCGAGTCCCAGTGAGAAACGCGCTTGACAAAAATACTAATGTCGCAATTAAAAAATAGGGGTTGATGGTAGAAGGGTGACAATTTAGGGTTGTATGTATTTTTTAATGCTGTATCATAAAAAAATAAAAACAAAAAATTTGGTCTAAAAAAATCAAATTAGGGGTGGACCATCCTTAACATTTAGGGGGATGAAAAATAGATGTTGGACGATTCTCAGACCTACCCGATATGCACACAAAATGTCATACAAATCGGTCGAGCCGTTTCGGAGGAGTATGGGAACGAACATTGTGACACGAGAATTTTATATATAAGATAATAATATTACAATATTCTAGTTTAGATTTTTGTAGCAGTGTCGCGCCAGCTATCGACCCATTACTATTGTCATGCATACAGTCATTCATAATGTGTACTAGCATTTGCTCGTGGCTCCGCGAAAAATAAGTAAATAATTTAATGTAAGATGTCTGTCTGATTATCACACATTTGTATTTTTGAAATGAATGTAGATTGGCAAAGTAAAACTAAGTTTTGGGGCATAGTATTCCTACATAATATCCGCTTAATACCTATACTTATTTTTAGTTAGAAATTACAAGGCACGAGGAAGACCTTCAAGACACAATACTCTGGGGTCCAACATCAGATCCTAATGATTGCTTGACAGAAATACGGTTGCCAAGTTGTACTCCAAGAGACTGGCTCATTTTCAAAACACAAGGGGCTTATGCATCGACTTTTGCTAGCAAATTCGGAGGTTTTGGATTGTTCCGCACTCGTCCTGTGATATCTTTGGAGCTGTGGTGAGAGTTGGAGATTCTTCTTTAATAGATTTTTTAAACGAAGTAACCAAACATTTGACCCAGCATTTTACCATGAAATTTCTAGTACATCAACAGTGGTGTTTAATCCCCAACAAAAAATATGGGTGTTTTTAGTTTGCCCCGTTTGTCTGTCTTTGTAGGACCTAACCGAAGCGCTTGAGGATGTTTTTTCTTTGACAAGTAGTTTTTATTTTATTTAGGATCAAAGCCAACCTCATCTGCACGTGGTAAACTCTGCTGGTTAACGGTCGAGGCAATGGTGAAACTTTGTTCTCGTTGCGGTTGTGGGGAGTCAGGTGGTGGGTCACCCATATAATGACAAATACCGTCAAATCTTTTGTACGAGAAACTGGACCCTGGCATTAAGCCGAAATAACATCAAGCAGAAAGAAAGAAATAATTTTAGTAAAAGAATCATCGATATCGGTTTATTAAAGAAAGTTTAGTCTTTAATCCCTGATTTCAGGCCTAAAACTTGAAACTTGGGCGCGTTGCCGACTTTAAAGGTTAAGGAAAGGGATTCTTAAGGGGTTGGGAAGGGGAGAGGGATTTGGGCCTCCGGATATCTCACTAACAACGTGTTGTGTTTCGTAAAACACAGCAGCAAGCCGCTACTTTACGTCGATTTTCATGTGTGACAGTTGTAATGACCCGATCCATCTAGCCCATTCATGCTGTAGACAACACTGTATACAGCGAGGCCCTAACACTAATAACCTTTCTTTGACTATGAAGGTTACGATATTGAAAAGTGTCACAAGGCTCAGACTCAGTTCTTCTTTTTGCTTGGCATTCTCCCGGCTTAATGCCAGGATTTGCCTTTTTGTGGGTACCGTAGGTTTGACAGAATTTTGTATTATATGGGGCGACACGCCGTCTGACCACCACCAACCCAACGGAACCAAGTTTAGCTATTGCCTTGTTAATCAGCAGAATGACCATGGGCAGGTGAAGTTATTATTGGGCCTAAGATATTGGTGGTCAACTTACAATTGTGGGACAATTTTTTAATACCGAACTAACATTAATATTTAAAAAGTTTTATTTTTCTTAGGAACAAAATTAAGTCGAATAAAGTGTTTCGGCGGTCGGACTTCGTCTTGCATCCAGATATTTCATCAGCGTTGCCATCCACTATGCCTCCTGTATTACCACCAGACTGCTGTTATATTTAACCGACTTATCATATACTTTAAAGAGTGCATCAACTATTAGGTATAAGTTGGTGGTGACAAGCATTGGAATTAATTGAAAATGAATGAATAATCTGTCAAAATTAGAAATCGACCGTAAATCGCCCAAAGTGTATTCATATAGCTAACTTATAGTTGTCACACTATAATTACTTAATAAAAAATTGCTTTTATTAAACGTCTCTGATTTGACTTCCATAAATATTGACTAGTTATTGAATAAATATATTGTTTTTTCTTTAAACACTTTACACGCTTTTATTTAACGACACCTGTGTACGACATCTCGGTTTTAAGCCAATAGGTCTAGCATGAGCTACAATACGTTCACAGTTTTTGAATTCGTATAAATTTACTATTGACGAAGTGTCAAACTACTAATTTAAACTGTAAAAAAGGAAAAAAATCGATTGATGATTTTAAATTAACCATTTAATCAATGTTAATTTATCATAGTTCCCACTAGTGGCTCGTAGTACTCGATGTATGGAGAGAAAACGGAAACTGTCCTCGTTTAAGAAAGTACTTTGATGCTAGTCACAATACAATCTAGTATAAATACATAGGCTTGTTATTTAAACACTGATCTAAGGGGACGAACTGTATACCTTCATTTCTTTAAAATATCTTTGGTACTATAGATTTCAAATGAATGGGTTTGTTCGGTATTAAACGATAAAATGAGTAATGCCATAGTAAAAACAACTGGTAGAGCTACGCTGTAGATAGTTTTGTCTACAGCACGAATGGGCCGGCTAGACAGGGTCGCTACCAATGTCTCCCGAAAGTAGCAGCTTGCTGCTGCATTTCCTACAGTGAGTGAGATATCTAGAGGCCTAAATTCCCCTCCCCTTCCCAATCTCTTAATTATCACATTCTTTTACGGTCGGAAACGCGCTCATGATTCCTCTGATATCGTGAATGTACATGGGCGGTTGAGATCACTTACCATAACGTGGCCTTCTTACACGTTTGCCGGCCTATTTTAGAAAAAAAACTAAACACGTCGATACATGAATAAACACAAGTGGTTTATCTTTGTTAATAAATTCATTTTAATTTTGTTCAAAGTCAACACACGTTCCATTATATTTGACGTACGACAAAGTGCTCAATACTTTAAAAACAAGAACATAGCGTAGTGAGACATTAATATATTAATATTCAGAACAGTGATTTCCTGTGAGTTAAGTCCTGGGACCATCCAATATTTAGCAATTCAGAAAGAGACACGTCTAAACTCTGGGTTTTCAGCAGGCTACGGTAATTATAACTTTAATACTTCAAAACCCGAATCGCGTTTGCTGTTATGCGTTGGAAAGTTTCCTATTTTGCCTCATAATCCGACATCAGGTCTTAACCATATGAGATGCTCGTCATTAATCATCACAATCGACGTTGATATTGTGGTACATAAATTTTATTTTTATTAGCTTGAATGAAGAGATGAACAGGTTACTAGCCTGACGGTAACCGCCACGCCTGCTCATACACATCCCCAAATGTTTGTTTCGGTTAGATGTTTTTCCCTAGAGGGTTTTTTTTAGCTTGAATGACGAGTAAGCGCCACGCCTGCTCATAAACAGAAGCAACGCCACACAGAACTTTAAATAACACCGGACTGCGCTCGTCACCCCAAGACAGGTGTTAAGTCTCATAATGCCCAGTAATTTCACTGGCTTCAATGTCCTTCAAACTGTAACACAATAGTGCTTACACCAACCCAGCCGGCCTCTCGCATACGAGGGACCTATCACCTTGTAAAAGTTAAAATGATTGTAACAATTAAGGACATTGAAGCCAGTGTAATTACTGGGCATTATGAGACTTAACACCTTATGTCTCGGGGTGACGAGCGCAGTCCAGTGTCATGCAGTGCTTTATTTAAAGTTCTGTGTGGCGTTGCTTCTGTTTATGAGCAAGCGTGGCGCTTACCATCAGGCGACCGACCTGCTCGTCAAATCATTCTATCTAATAAAAAAAAATAAAAAAAAACTAATCGCCAATTAATCGAACGGACGATGCAATCCACTTAAGTAACATTAATTAATACCTTTATAACCCTACACACTGTACACTGCACACATCAGGACGAGTATAAATTCACAGTGAGCCGGAATAAGTCATCAATATCCAATTGGTTGACGTTTGTATCGGTTGTGGGTGACCCGTAGGGGGAACTAAGTTGTTTTGATATTAAGGTGAGACTTTTTTACATACATACATATATACATACGCACTCACGCCTGTAATCCCCGAAGTGGTAGTCAGAGGTGTAACCAGTACACCCACATTTCGCCGAGCGTATCTCCGCTATGATGTAATAGGGGGCGAGCCTATCGCCATACCGGACACAATTCCAGACTCCGGGCTGATACTGAGCATTTCGTAATAAAAAAACTCAATATCACTTTTACCCGACTCGGGGATCGAGACACGCGTTACCGAGGCAGTATTTATATAAATTACTATTAGTAAAAATAATTACCCAGATTCAAACATGTATTCGATATTTCGGTTAATTTGCGATTGTAGGTATACTGCGTGAGTAATAGTAGTAATTGAGTACTATATTGCGCGAGATTGTAAAATATATAATACTAGACTTTGCTCGCGGCTCCGCCCGCGTGAACGGCCTTTTCCGGGATGTCTATGCCTATGTTACTCAGAAAAATTGTAGCTTTCTAACCGCAAAAGAATTTTTTAAATCGGTCTATTAGTTTTTAAGTTTATTAATTACATAAAAAAATACAAATCTTTCCTTTTTTTTATATAGTATAGGCCGGCAAACGAGCAAGTGGGTCACCTGATGGTAAGCGATCTCCACCGCCCATGTACGCCCATAATACAAAAGAATTATGGGCGCGTTGCCGACCTTAAAGGAAAGGGATAATAAGGGATTGGGAAGAGGAGTGGGATTTGGGCCTCCGGATATCTCATTCACCGTACGAAACGCAGCAGCAAGCTGCTACTTTACGCCGGTTTTCTGTGAGACAGTGGTAACGACCCGGACGAGCCGGCCCATTCATGCTGTAGACAAAATTGTCTACAGCGTGGCTCTACCACTCGTTCCTCCTTATAACATGAGTGTAGATGTAGCTACTTCAGTTAGTAGTTCTAGTGCTAACCTTTTCGATAGCTGTAACATAATTCATATACGAAAAATATATATATGAAACCAATACGATTCCAATACAATCCGGTAGGAGCGCTGTACGGATGCGTATGTGTATGTACCTACATCGTTTCGAAAAGGCGAAAAGTAAAAAATACTAGATAGTAGATCCCTCGTATACGAGAGGCCGTCTGATTTAGTACCACCGCTGTGTCTGTACATGATGTCATGTCATGTACATGATGATGTCTGATCATCAGTGGAGATCACTTACCATCAGGTGACCCACTTGCGCGTTTGCCGCCTATGCTATAAAAATGGAGATTGAAGCCAGTGAAATTACTGGGCATTATGAGACAACTTATGTCTCGGTGTGACGAACGCAGTTCAGTACTATGCAGCGCTTTGTAATCCAGTATTGTGTTTATGAGTAGGCGTGGGGCTTCTATCAGGCGAGTGACTGCTCGTTTCGTAAATATTTTTGTTTAAATTACTTGACGAGGCCTTATAACCAATACACATACATATGCACTCACGCCTGTAATCCCCGAAGGGGTAGGCAGAGGTGTAACTAGTACACCCACATTTCGTCGAGCGTATCTCCGTCCATTATGTGATAGGGGGCGAGCCTATCGCCATACCGGGCACAAACCGTACTCGTATAAGCAATACACTTCACATAATATCTAAACTATTATAAACAAACCTAACGTATTCGTGATTTTGCACGATTCGTGATTGTTGGAATACAACCATAAGAGTATTTATGAGCCATTAAAACAATATAAACTAATCGTAGTGTATTATCACGATTCAGAAAAAATTACGAGCCACCGATGTGTACCAACCGTCCAATAACCGTTACATATTTAAGTTTAAAGACTGCCTCGGTGGCGCAGTTGTACGCTTTACGACTAAGGCTGACACTGAGGTCTCGGGTTCGAGCCCCGAGTCGGGTAAAGTGATATTGGGGTTTTCTATCATGAAATGCTTAGTATCAACCTGGAGTCTTGAAATGTGCCCGATATGGCGATAAGCTCGCCCCCTATCACATCATGGGACGGAGATACGCTCGGCGAAATGTGTGTGTACTGGTTACACCTCTGACTATCCCTTCGGAGATTACAGGCGTGAGTGCGTATGTATGTATTTCTTTTCAACCCATTCTACGGTAATAAATTAACTACTGTATATTTTTTAGATGAGTAGTGTATTCGAAAATGGTTTTAAATCATACCCGATCACGCCAGCATTTGTTCTAAGTGAGCATACACCTGAGGATGTTGGTAGAGCAATGATCACAGACGGTCTGCAGAAGCAACCCTTCATCATATTTGATATGGACGAGGCGTTCCGGCGCATACAATATTTCAAAAAAATTATGCCAAGGGTCAAAATATTTTACGGTAAGACTTTATGTATATATATAAATGACAGCTTCCGTAGCACAACAGGCGAGTAGCCGGCTGTGAAACGAGAGGCCGCGGGGTTGATTCCCACACCGAGGCAAATGTTTCGGTGATCCACAAATATTGATTTTGGGATATTGGAGGACCGTAAGTCCCTCGTAGTTCCTGATATCCACGATACGGGTTAACCTAATGTGGGGTTAGGACTATGTGTGTGACTGTTCGGTGTATTTATTTATTAAACCCCTACACTAGGTAAACCTGTATCGTGGGTATCAGGAACTACAAGGGACTGGCGGTTCCACAACACATAACATACACACACACACTCAAACACACACAATATATCATATATCACACACTCATGACAAATATTTGTGAATCAGACAAACATTTGTCTAGGTGCGCGAATCGAACCCACGACTTCACGCTTCGCAACCGGCTACTCGCCCGCTGCGTCACGGAGGCTATCAATATCTTAAAATATTAATAGTAACACTCCATTTATTTGTAATTTTACTTCCAATATTTAGCAATGAAAGCAAACGACACTGATATGATGTTGAAACTTGCTTCATCACAAGGAACTGGTTTTGTTTGCACCTCGCCTGATGAAATTTATAAATTAAGGAAACTTAAAGTGTGTCCTACGTAAGTAACTATTAAATTTGTACCTAAAGCTAAATATGGATTATATATTCTAATAATATACTAACATACATACGCACTTCACGCCTTCAATCCCCGAAGGGGTAGGCAGAGGTGTAACGAGTACACCCACATTTCGCCGAGCGTATCTCCGTCCCATGATGTGATAGGGGGCGAGCCTAGCGCCATATCGGGCACAATTCCAGACTCCGGGGTGAGTATCAACAGCATTTCATAATAAAAACCCAATATCACTTGACCCGACCCGGGAATCGAACCCGAGACCTGAGCGTCAGCCTCAGTCGTAACGCATACGCATTACAACTGCGCCACCAAGGCAGTCTATACTAACATTATTTTAAAATTACGCCTACATACATGCTAGACACGTACAAAGACGTTAATGTATACTACTAGACGGGCTGTTTAGAAGTAAAATTGCGTTACATAAAGCAAGAGGGGTTCTAGTTTAGAGTAAGCGAGATGGCAACATTGAGTTACGGTCAATTGACCGTAACTTAGTAGCGCAATTTCTGTGTACCCCACAAACTGTCTAATAGTATACATTAAAGTCTTTGGACGCCTATGTAAATATTGTAGTGAACTGCTGATTGTAGATTTTTTATCTCCTTCAGAAGTCAGACGGACTAACAGCTTGCCTAAGATTTTACCTTCACACATGGACATTAGCTATTTCAAAGGCTCAGTCAAATTGTAGCGGAAGCAGTCAAATATTCATATAATATTACCTATGATATTGATTTTTCAGAAGGATTATATACGGGATGGCAATAAAAACTGCAGAACAGATGACGTACGCTCGGATATCGGGTGTCCTGCACACAACGTTCGACTCTTCGTATGAACTCAAGAAATGTGTCGAACATTGGCCAGATGCACGGTAAACTTACGTTATTTATTAAATCTTTATTATGAAAGAGGGATAAACAAGCAGGTGGGTCACCTTATGGTATATCATTTTCTACCTGATTGACACCTACATTACCAGAGATAGCGTTGGTGCGTTACAGGCCTTATAACTTCAGTCTTTAAAGCTCCATTTGTACGGGAATGTATATTCCATGATATAGGTAGTCTTTGAGTGGTAGAGCCACGCTGTAGACAGTTTTGTCTACAGCACGAATAGGCCGGCTCGAACGGATCGTTATTAATGTCTTACAGAAAACCGACGTAAAGCAGCAACTTGCTGCTGCATTTCGTACGGTGAGTGAGATATCCGTAGGCCCAAATACTCATTCCCTTCTCAATCCCCTATTATTCCTTTCCTTTATGGTCGGCAACGCGCCCATGATGCTGCTGATATTATGGGCATACATGGACAATGGAAATCACTTACCGTCAGATCTCTTGCTCATTTTCCTATGCTAAATACTAATACGTTTTCATATATAGCATAGCTAAGCTATAAAAAAAGTGACAAGCCAGTTTGAAAAATAAATATGCCGCGGCCTCGTAAATGACGGTTTTCTGTTAGGTATATTGTCATCTCTGTCATGAGACAAACTCTTACCATCTACATCGGGCTTTATATTTGTCAGAACACTTTTTGGGAGTGAAATGTAGTTTAAAAAAACCAGCGACACTCCGGGAGTGCCGACAGAAGTGAAAACCTTAAATTACGTGTGTATTTTTCTAGTATAGGTTTTCTAAATTAAGTCCCACGTGGGAGATGATTTCGGGTAGGTCGTAATTTCTACGGCTTAATTTTGCAATTTTGTAAAACCATTATCTAATTCTGGTGCACATCGGATTAGAATTAGAGAAGACGGATTATTTTATATTTATTTTCAGTTTACTTATTCGCATCCGCGTGGGTAACGTGGGTCAAGTTTCGTCGGAAGAAAAGTTCGGGTGTGATTCGGAGATAGAAGCTTTTCATCTGTTAGAAGAAGCGGCCAGTCTCGGTTTAAAAGTAAGTTGGCTATTGAATTTAAAAGCTAAGGAAATAACATAATATAATATAATCCGTAATTATACAGTATACGAATAGAATTAGGTGTACCTTATGTTAAGTGCAGTGCAATCCTAGAATAGTGTCGAGCAACCATATTTGGTTTGCATCTGCAAATGCTAGACGATGCAAAATCGCTTAATAGCTTCTTAACACGTAAGTATTCGATCCGAAATCTATCATTACATACTTAAAAGTTGATCTAAGTTAAAAAACTACATTGTCATCTGTCTACTTGGTCTACTGTATTTGTAGAAACAAATAATTGTAGATCACGCAACCTCGGAGCGGAAATCGAACGCATATGACTTCTCGCTTCGCAGCCGGCTACTCGCCCACTACGCCACGGAGGTTGTCAAACTTTAGGTTAGTTACTTATATTTATCCTATCAGCTATGAAACTAGGTTAACCATTTGGTGTTCACAGGTGGTGGGAGTAGCATTCCACGTTGGTTCGCTATGCTCGTCCCCACAAACTTATATCACCGGTTTGACATATACACGAGCACTATTCGACTACGAGGCAAAGGCCGGGCGGGGAATGAAGATCGTGGATATCGGCGGAGGTTTCTATACTGCGACAGACGACGGAACTGATCAGGTATTTATTCCATCCCTAAAAAGATAAAAAGGGTTGGGTAAGTTTGTGTGGCCAATAATATATTTCTACACTTTTGTTCAACTTTTTTTAATAATGTTCAAGACTATAATGAAGCAGGGTTAGCTCAGCGGGGAGTGGTACAGATTGCCGAGACGAATGTCGCAGGTTCGAAATCAGCCTAAATAGCATACACCTCTGACTTTTATGTAATGTGTACTATTCATTGTTAATTATCACTTGCTATAACAGTGAAGGAAACATTGTGAGGAAACCTGCCACCTGTGAAGTTCTCGAAGAACTTCGAAGATATGTGAAGTCTGCGAACTCGGATTGGGCCAGCGTGGTGGACTATAACCTAACCTCTCTCATTCAATAGAGGAGGCCCGTGCCCAGCAGTGGGACTTTTAGAGCTGTTATTACTATTGATTAATAAAATACGTAGTTCAGTGTATTTTTTTAAATTCTTAGCTCTAAGGGGTAAAAGGGTTGGGGAAGTTTGTATGGGAAAACTAAAAGGCGCGCCCCATCTATCCTCACACATTTTTCTGTGAAGTTATATTTAACGGTGGGAAGTATTTTTACCAGTCTTCAAAAGGGGAAGGCTCCTCATTTCGTCTGTGTTTTCTTAGATTTTTTTAATATGTTGCGCAATGTCTCTGCCAAATGTGGATTGATTTTTATAAATCTTTTTGTGTTCGATAGGGTTTCTCCCAAGAGTGGTCTCATGTAAATTTGGTTATGATATGATGAGGGATTATGAGGTAAAATGGGAAACTTCTCAACGAAAAACAGCATATGCACATCTACATAGCGTAATTAGAGATTAGACCATGTGTTTCTATTCGCCTGAATGAAGAGACGAGCAGGTTTTGCCTTATGACCACCAACACGCCTGCCACCTAGAATTCACCACCACCCATAATTTTGAATCACTGCAGCTGGTGGGAGGGTACTTGATAATTTTTGTATCCGACTGGATAGCGACCACCTAAAACATGGTGAAAACCCACCATAGTGGTATGTTCAGGCGACTCGGACTTTCGGGGTCAGTCATTGTACATATCCAGTAACTTTAGGCCGGCACAAGTCTGCCGACCGTCGAGAGACGCAATGTCTCCTGACGTTCGACATTATATTTAGACTGCACTGTACTTAGAATATGAAAGTACAAAGCACTACATTATTGTACTACGTTGGTCGACCCGAGATATAAGATGTTGAGTCTCATAATGCCCAGTAATTTCCCTGGCTTTTGTGGCGACATGCCCAGCAGTGAAGTAGTGTATAATATAAGGCTAATATATACAGACATAGTCCTGACCCCCCACTAGGTTAACCTGCATTGTGGGTATCAGAAACTACGAAGAACTTGCGGTCCCACAACACATAAACATTTGTCTCGGTTCGGGAATCGAACCCACGGCCTCTCGCTTCGCAGCCGGCTACTCGACCGGGGCACCACGGAGGTTGTCAAAAATTAAAATAGTGATTCAAGTTATTCTTTGGTTTTGTTCAGGTTTTTAAACTAATCAACGTTGCTTTAGAAGAGTTATTCCCAAATCTAGATATTGAAGTGATTGCTGAGCCTGGAAGATACTTGTGTGATTCCGCTTTCACAATGTACTGCAGCGTCAGCAATGTTCGCAGGGTAAGAAAAACATATTTTTATTTTTATTTAAACTTTATATACAAAACATGTATAAAGGCGGACTCAATGCCAGGGGCATTCTCTCAAGGGTCAACGGGTGATGCAGAGACGAGACAATACCGATATACACCCAATATAAGTTATAAAAGAAAGGCAAAAAGAAATAACTGTATATACTATACTATACGCACTCACGCCTGTAATCCCCGAAGGGGTAGGCAGAGGTGTAACCAGTACACCCACATTTCGCCGAGCGTATCTTCGTCCCATGATGTGATAGGGGGCGGGCCTATCGCCATACCGGGAACAAATTCCAGACTCCGGGCTGATACTGAGCATTTCGAAATAGAAAAACCCAATATCACTTTTACCCGACCTGGGGATCGAACCCAAGACCTCAGCGTCAGCTTCAGTCGTAATGCGTACGCATTACAACTGCGCCACCGAGGCAGTCTAATATATAACTAAATATAATCTAATAAATAACTGTATATCAGATACTAATACATAAATATACTTATTAAATATTATCTACCTACGATATACTATCTAAATAAATACAATATTTGTAAATATATAATATATAAATACATATTAACTTCAGAAGCCTTATTTTACACGGAAAATCCGTTTACAGATCTCTCCGAGCCTGCGCAGGGCACGGTACTTCCGAGATTGCATTAAATATTTTTTTTGCGCTTAATACTTTTGTCGATGAACAATATTCCTAAAATACCATATATTTTTTTCAGCCAATGAAAAACGGTCTACAAACGAACATGATCTACTTAAACGATGGCATCTATGGGTGCTTGAGCCATCTTGAAAAATGGAATACACCCTTAATATTTAAGGTACTTGATTTAACATTTTTTTAGTTGAACTTTACGGTAGGCAGCGGCTTTGCTACGGTAGGCAGCGGCTTTGCTACGGTAGGCAGCGGCTTTGTTACGGTAGGCAGCGGCTTTGCTCACGGTAGGCAGCGGCTTTGCTACGGTAGGCAGCGGCTTTGCTACGGTAGGCAGCGGCTTTGCTGTGCCCTGGCATTGCAGAAGTCTATGGGCGGCGGTGACTACTTACCATCAGGTGGCCCGTTTGCTCGTCTACCTATCCAGGCAGTAAAAAAAAAAAAAAAAAAACTTGTAAGGTCCACCTGATAGTAAGTGGTTATCGTCGCCTATAGACATCGGCAATGTAAGGGACACAGACTTGGCTGTGTTATACCTTTCATCAAGTGTCATCAAATACTTTTTAAGCCTCGTTTGAAGAATGTCATGTTATAGCGTTGGGGAAACACAGCGGAGGAAAATTCATACGAGTATTTTTAGAAAATACCAATACATATGACTGTCTCGGTGGCGCAGTTGTAATGCGTACGTGTTACGACTGAGGCTGATGCTGAGGTCTCGGGTTCGATCCCCGGGTCGGGTAAAAGTTATATTGGGTTTTTCTATTACGAAATGCTCAGTATCAGCCCGAAGACTGGAATTATGCCCGGTATGGTGATAGGCTCGCCTCCTATCACATCATTGGATAGAGATACGCACGGCGAAATATGGGTGTACTGGTTACACCCCTGCATAACCTTTCTGGGATTATAGGCGTGAGCGCGTACGTAGCAATACATATTTTCACTAAATAGGGGTTTTATACAGTAATTAATCTAACTTAATAAAAAAAAGGAAATTGTATAAAGTAATGCATAAATACATAGTAAAATTCATTCGACAGCCACAACTGAGTTTCGTAAAAGAATTTTTAACCCCTTCATTACAACTGATAAGGATTAAATGGAGGCATATATTATTAATTAAAAAGACAATATCGGACATGATTAATTAAATATTCTATAGGCCCTATGAATCGGTTCATGACATGTCGGACATTTTCATGTGTAAACCAATCTACGAGTAATTGTTCAGTCAACCGAACTTATCCAATTTGCGGCCCTGCTTTAATATTTACTAATTAGTATTGGACACGTTCGGGGAGTTCGAAATCAACACGTAGTGTAAAACAAAGTCGGTATCTGCGTCTGTCTCTCTGTTTATCTGCTTATTTCTCGAAAACTATTCAACGGGTTTTAATGCTGTTTTTACTATCATTTAGAAAATGTATTACGGAAGGTTTATATGTATATCACGCTATGGCCCATGGGAGCAGAGTAGTAACATGCTTGCGGTTAAACTGCGAGGGATAAACATTACATGTTACTGAAACAAGTTCACGCCTATATCTCTAAAGTGGTGGACAAAGCTGCAATGTGCACTACAGTTCCCCGGCCTTATTTCGAGCGAGCCTATTGCAATCATGCGTACAAATTCCAATGCTGGGCAACTCATGCGTAATTTTTCGAAAACAAATTAAATTGTTTTTGCTAAATCCGACTAGTTCAAAAGTTAACCCTCCGTCCCTTTCAAGATACAGGTGTCATATTATTATTTCATAAGTTATAATGAATACATATTTTGTCGTAAACTGTTTTTATTAGTCTGAATGATGAAACGAGCAGGTCGCTCGTCTAATGGTAAGTCCCACGCCGTTCCATCAACAGAAGCAACACTACATAAAACTTTGTACTACAAAGCACTGCATCGCATTGAACTGCGCTCGTCACCCCGAGACAAGTTGTTAAGTTGTCTCACACTGTTAGTGCTTACACACTGCTGCAGGTGCCAACCAGACTGCCTCTCGCTTAAAAGAGACCTACCACCTAGTGGGTAAGTATCAATGATGTCCTAGCAAAGAGTGGTACGCTCTACCAAGACGGAAGTCGCAAGTTTCAAAACAGTCTCCGCGGCACACATCTCTGACATTTCGAAGTGATGTCTCTCTTTGCTAATTATTGTTAGTTTTTACGGTGAAAGGAAACTTCTTGAAGACAACTGCATAACTAAGAGTTCTCGTTAAGAATTACGAAGTTACATAATTTCTACCAACCCGCAGTGTACTAGGTGGCCTAAGTTCTAACCCCTTTCATTAGTAGAGGCTCGTCCCCTGCAGTGGGAAAGTATCATACAGAGCTAATACTGTTATTATAATTTTAGCAATCGACTGAAAAATACATAGGATTACTTGAAGAAGTATTCATATGGGGCCCAAGCTGCGACTCCACGGACCGCATTATGAAAAACTTTACAATTCGCTTGCCACAATGCCGGGCTCTGGAATGGTTGATCTTCCCAAGAATTGGAGCCTACAGCATCACGTGTGCTACCAGATTCTCTTCTCTTGAGATACCATTGATACGCTCTGTCGTTTCTTTGGAGTTGTGGTAAGATAATAGAAATTAAGTTTTTCTCTGGTTTTATAAATTGACTCAATTTATTCGCCTCGAGATTTGAAGGTTAAATTGATAACTTCTATGAAAAAAATGCAAGTGATATCTCAAGATCCATATCCCTCTCCCCTTTCTAATCCCATTACTACCCCTTTCTGTTAAGGTCGGCAACGCGTCTATTATTTATAGGTACTGTGTGGTTGTTTTAAAATAAAATCTCGTAACATTATTGTCGTTATAGTATCAAAATTGGGAGAAACTAGTGGAAATAATGATTTCTCGCATAAATGTGTTGAATTGCGACACACGGGGGAATCAGGACGAAAATTATATTGAAATGATTACACAGATATTACAATTATTATCAAACTATAATCTAAAAATATTGTTTGTCCAAATGTTATAGAAGTTGTTTGTTTTTTAGTGGATTACTATTAAGTTTAAAAAATTATAATAGGATTTTCTCTCCATTCATAGCGATAGGTCTTCACTCCATTTAACAAGTGTTTTTTTTTTCAGGAACCAAATAAAAAACTGTGAAATCTTCGCGCCGAAAGACTTTATAGTGAACCCGGATATTTCGACACCTCTTCCAATTACTTTGCCACCGCTGCTTCCAAAAAGCATGATTTACGAACATCCACATAGCCCGAAACTTAAAATTTAAATACATATTTTGTTTTGTAAATTCCTTTCTTTTCTCAAATGCAGACATCCGACTAGCCCAGACCCTTCCACTTCACATGGTCTTGAGCATTCTCGGAGACCACTGAATTTTATTAATTTTGTTACACCTATAACGCAATTTTTTTGTTATTTTATTGTTACGGTAAACAAATGTTTAAACAATTTAGAAACAATTAAACTAGTATAATTTTTAACCCACTCTAAAAAATAGAAGGAGGTTCTCAAACCGGCGAGTTTTTTTTTGCTTTTTTTAGCTCTATCGCATGGACTCATATTTGGCATTTAATATGAGTGGTAGAGCTACGCTGTAGACAGTTCTGTCTACAACATAATCGGATCGACCGGGTCGTTACCACTTTCCCACAGAAAACAGACGTAAAGTAGCAGCTTGCTGCTGCATTTCGTACGGTTAGTGAGATATCCGGAGGTCCAAATCCGGCTCCCGTTCCCAATCCCTTAATTATCCCTATCCTATAAGGTTGGCAACGCGCCCATGATTGTTTTGGTATTGTGGGCGTACGAGGGCGCTGGAGATCACTTATCATCAGGTAACAACACTTACTCATTTGCCGGACTATGCTATAAAAAAAGCATTTTCAATAGAAGTGTAACAGCGAAAATATTTAAGCCAGTTTATTTAATAGAAACGACATATTGATATAAATGATCCGCCTTATTTTATATTTGCTTCATTGGTATAGTGGCAGTTAGTTTAGACTGAGAAACCGAGAGACCCTGCGTTTAATTCCAGGTCAAGTAATCACTATTTAATGTACAGTTTAAGATTCTGGAAATCACACACGAGAGCAAGTTGCCCGGATTGGAGATTATTCCCGATATATAAAAATCCGTCGCCGTAAATCGCCCTCTATCACGGAGCAGAAATAAACCCGGGAACCGTGAGTGCTGCACTAGTTGCTCCTCTTCCTACCCCTTCAGAGATACAGGCGAGAGCCTATGTTATGAATCACTGTGCATATTTTTAATGATAACATAAAAGAAGAGAAAGAGCCTAATTTTAAAACCCAAAGCCTTGGTTTCTCTTCTCGTGCATAAGGGAAATAAGCGTGATGAAATGTTTGTATGCACGACGGAAGAAAAATATTTTTTGGTTTAAAGAAATATTCAGCTATTTCTCGCTCTTGTTCGATAGTTACATCTCGTTGTCACGTACCGCATGTCACATGCTGTACATATTTTATTTGCATGATTTGTTCGCATATCGGGTTCCAAATATAATATCTACATACTTTTTATATCCTTAAAGTATTCTCGAAAAGGATAGATTGCTTAAACCACCAAGAGATTCAATTGTATATTCGTAATAATATCTAGTAACCTAACCTTTAAAAACATATATAAAATCCACCTCGATTACTACAGCTTTTAAACAAAATGACACTAACATACGTATGAAGCTAATATAAAGCGTATAAAAACGCGTTAAAATCGATCTATTTTTTAGATTAAGGCCTTATGCCATACACAAACACACACATAAGCACGTATGCACCTGTTGTGTATTACCTAACTGCTTTATTTTGACTACTCGTATTATCTAAGAATTACTGATTCTTCGAATTGTTATAAGTACCTATATCAAATTGTTTTGTGCGTCATGGAAAAATGTGATATTTGGCGACATAAAATAAAATAACAACATCAAAGGGACAGTATTGAACAAGACTTTTTAGTAGTGGCATTTTTTACACAATTTACACTTTCAGAGTTTATTCCTTTGCGTCTTCTTTTCTTAATCTTTTTCTTTGAGGATCCTGTTTCCTATTGATCTTTTCTGTTTTTGTCGTATTATTTGTAATCTGCTATTTTGTGTTCTGTAGTGCTTGATGGATTAACTACATAGAAACAGTGTGTTAAATATTAATATATTACTTTACCTCTTCATCAGTCTGCGTAACATAATACCTACTTTAAATAACTTAAAAAGATACATTTGTTGATTAAAAATTTACTAACACAGAAGCACTGAATACATAAGCACTCCAGAAGTTAACCTTACTTTATAAATGTGTGAGGCTTCTATTACTTTCAGACCTAAAATATACTGAAACACAAAAACAATTCATAAGTAATCTCCCTCAAAGCAACGCCTACGCCTCAAGCGTTTAATTAAAACACTTACCTGCCGAATTAATCAGCCTAATAACCAAGCAGAACTGCGTGTTAGGTGTTACCATCCGACCGTAATACTGTCTTATTATCTCCCTAAAGCTCAGAACCGGATTACCTTTAAGGCATTGGGGACTCAAGGGACATTAAGGACCCCGCAGTTCGAAATATGATACTGAGAGAGTATTAAAGAACGCAAATAACTTGCATTTCTCGCTTTGTGTTAAAGCATATAAAAGGGTTTACCTACATACATTTACATACGGTTGTAACAATCCACGCTAGGAACCCGATACACATAGTCTACACAGTATGTAAGGCGAGAAGAAATTTCTCTCCACAAAAGGACTTCACAAGCTACGCAAGCCTATTTATTACCTAAGAGTAAAAAAGCCGCAATTCGGCCCTGTTGAGCCTTTTCACGACAAACTGCACAGTAGCCGTATTTCGGCTACATAAGATCTACCTGGAAATGGCCGATTGAACAACTTTTCGGGCTGATTTGTGTCATGTTATCCAAATAACAAAGGGGCTCAAACGAATTGTTCTATTGCTAATGATGTGATGGTTTTGAATTTGATGAATTTGATTGAATTAAGTAAGAGGTAAAAACTAAATCCTGATTTCAAAGAAGGACCTGTGCATTAGGTATTAGAAACTACTTTATTTTAAAAGCCTATCGTTAATTTTAAAATATCAAATAATACACAAAAGTATAATCATAATACAGGAATTGAATTTTATAATTTATAATGGTTATTTGCTGTGCTGTAGTCCTAAAGTATGTGTTTATAATGTTCCTTTTTTAATATCGCTAGTAGACAGACGAGCATGCATTCTCCTCAGAGGGATTGACGTCAGCCAGGCGGTCGGTCGTAAAAACTACAGGCCAATTCTTTGTGTAACATGTGTTAAAAAGTATGTTGCGCCGATCCCACTACGAATACGATAAGGACAGGTAGAAGAAGAAGACAGATGAGTACCCGCCCCTCCTGATGGTAAATGGTAATCGTCGCCCATGGACTTTTTTACGAGTAGTAGAGCCACGCTGTAGTTTTTTTTCTTTTTTTTTGTCTACTATTTTGATTTTGTCTACGGTGTAGCACATAGCATGAATGGGGCGGTTCGTCCGGGTCGTTACGACCGTCTCATAGAAAACCGATGTAAAGTAGCAACTTCAGTAATGCCAGGGCACAATCAAGCCGCTGCCTACTGTCATTTTATTCCTTTTTATTTCCTATCTTTCTGGTGTTATAGACCATTTACACGATGCCAATCCATGGAGACAATTCATTAAGCCAATTATTTTTTGGCACTGTCAAAAGCAATTGACTTTGAATTTATGATTAAAATACTGGTTCTATGTCCTGGTAATGGGTTGACTCAAAAATACTAATTACTATACTATTTTTGACTATTAAACAAAAAATACTGTATACGAACGAGGAAGCATTTCTATGAAAATTCCAACAAAATTCACTTCACATTTCTACCTATTCATTCAGAGACACATAGATTCTTATATAATTTACTTTCCTTCTACATTGCACATAAATAATAATAACACTTGCCCGGTATTATATACATTCCACTGTTGGGCACCGGTATCTTCCACTAATGATAAGGATTAGGCCTTGGTGTGCCACGCTAGCCTAATGCGGGTTGGTAGACTTCATATACATTCCAAATTCTTACCGCGAATTCCCAGGTTTGCCGGTTTCATGATGTTTGCCTTGATTAAAGCGAGCGATAATTAATAATGATATACATACGCATCTACGCCTGTAATCCCCGAAGGGGTAGTCAGAGGTATAACCAGTACACCCACATTTCGCCGACCGTATCTCCGTCCCATGATGTGAAACGGAGCGAGCCTATCGCCATACCGGATACAAATTCTAGACTCCATCTTATCCATCCATCTCGATCCATCTAGGCTGCAACTGAGCATTTCGTAATAGAAAAATCCAATATCACTTTTACCCGACCCGGGGATCGAACCCGAGACCTCAGCGTCAGTCTCAGTCGTATCACGTACCCATTACAACTACGCCATCGAGGCATTAAAAATGAATACACAAATAACTTCAAGTCAGTTCTAGGGCTGTTTTCCAACATAATGCTTGAATTCTTTCCACACAACTAATACCTTCAGTCCAATAATGTTCATCTAAGCATACATTGTTATAAGATTGTCATTTGAGTTGGTTCACCGCTTCGTGCCGTATAATTGGGCCATTTAGGCCGCCATTACCTTCCCAGGTGAGTCTCGTAACAGCTTAGGCACAACCATAATACATTCTAAACGTGTAACACATTTCACGAATTAATATTATTTCGATTTAGCAACGTTTACCATTTCGAATTAACGCTGTCCCGATGGCACTGTTAACTACCGAAATACTTGTGAACGTGCACTATCGCGCTCCTTTAGTATCGGTGGTGGACTGTTGAACTATTACACTAATAGGTTATTGAAATAAAAACACTATTGCGTACTGAACTAGACTGGTTCTATAATTGTCCAAACTGAATTCTTAATTTCTTGAAAAAAGACGCGAGACCTTAACCAAATCAATGTCACCAAACCATATCGCGATGCACTTTTGTTGTAACGCCATCTATTAAAGCAAAAGTGCACTTTTCTCGACATGGCTTGCATTGATTTAGTTTTGGTCGTAAACATACCGCCTACCAAGGACATTACTGAAGGGATGTCCTTCTAAATTACAATATGAATCTTATTACTCTACTTTAACAATTTTGAACTTTATCGCATCTGTTCTTACATGCAATGAGCTTAAAGCTAAAACATAAAATGTCCTTATCAAGTAAACAATAAAACTGGAACTGGATATAATTATAATGTTAATTAATCTGTAACTGGTAAAATACACAATTTCGATGTTGGCCTTTGAATTGTCGATGATTTGGTGCGCAAGGTGACGACACGGGTAATATTGTCATCACCGGGATGTTTATCTAATATCCGACCTATCAACCAACGACTTGGCGGCAAATTGTCTTCCTTAATGAAAACAATATCTCCAATTTTCGGTTCTGGAGTTTTGGAAGACCATTTGTACCTTTGCATAAGGTTAGACAAATATTCTTGGGACCAACGCTTCCAAAATGATTGTAGCATCCTTTGAATATTTTGCCACCGTGTTAAACAGCTAACATTTGTGCTCTCAAACCTATCATCTGGTACATTTACAATTGGCTCTCCAATTAGAAAATGTCCAGGCGTCAAAGACAAAGGTTCACCAGGATCTGTAACATTGACAACACTTATAGGACGAGAATTCAAACAAGCTTCTACTTGGGTAAGGAGTGTACTCATTTCTTCGTAGGTTAAAGTAGCATCACCGATTACCCGCTTGAGGTGAAACTTTGTGGACTTAACACCAGCTTCCCACAGTCCGCCAAAATTGGGAGTATGAGGGGGGATAAAATGCCACTCGGTCCCGTTAGCTTCAAGATGTTCTGCTATCGATGCTTGATTGGATGCCAGTTGTTGCAACTCTTTGGAGGCACCTACAAACGTAGTGCCATTGTCACTCCATATTTTGGAACAATGCCCTCGCCTAGACACAAACCGTCTAAAAGCTGCTAAGAATGCCTGAGTGCTCATGTCACTAACCACTTCTAGGTGCAGCGCACGAGTGGACATACACACAAATAGGCATATGTATCCTTTATATGAGCGATGTCCGCGACCCTTTGTTGTTCTAATGCTTATAGGACCAGCATAGTCAACACCGCTATGCAAAAACGGTCGTGATGGAGAACACCTAACTGTTGGTAAAGAGCCCATCATTTGGTTTTGAGTTCTGGCTTGAATTTTAGAGCATGTTACACATTTTCGAACATGGTGTTTCACCAAGTTCCTGGCTCTTATGACCCAATAAGCTGACCTCAAATAATTTAACATCAGCTGTGGACCCCCATGGAGAGTTTTCAAATGAGCGTCAGCAACTATAAGGTTGGTGAGGTGACTAGAGCTCGGTAAAACTATCGGGTGCTTAGTCTGCTCGCTTAATGGAGATTTCTCCAATCTACCTCGAACTCTGATTATGCCCTTATTATCAAGATAAGGACAGAGTGATTGTATTTTACTAGACTTTAATTGTAAATAGCTCTTGTCCTGTAATTGTAAATATTCTGTTGCAAATATTTCCCTTTGTGTTTGTCTTATACAACATTCTAGAGCTGCTTGTAATTCTTGTTTTTGTATATATTTTTCTTTTTTTGTATTCCTTTTTAAAAATCTACGGCAATATGAAATAACTTTAAGTAACTTTGATAATGACGAATATCGTTCAAATAAAACGCAACATTCTGGAACTACAGCAATGTGTGTTTTTATTGATTCCTCCATATCTATTTTCAAATCATTTGGTCTTTTGTATTCGATATTCTTGGCGGTGAGGAATGATGGTCCAAAAAACCATAATTTGTTCTCAATTAGTGCACTTGGTAAAATTCCTCTCGAGGCACAATCTGCTGGGTTGTCTTTAGTCTTAACGTGAAACCATTGAGATGCCTTCATTGTTGTCAATATTTCCGAGGTTCGATTCGCCACAAAGGTCTTCCATCTACTAGGGTGACTGTTAAGCCAAGCTAATACTACGGTGGAATCGGTCCAGGCCCTTATTTTATCCGTAGAAATATTGAGGACATCTGCTGTTTCAGTTAAAAGATTCGAAAGCAGAACAGCGCCACACAACTCTAATCGAGGAATACTAATTTGTTTAACAGGAGCTACTCTTGTTTTTGCAACCAACAATGATACGTGTACATTACCTAAGACATCTACTACCCGCAAGTAAACAACGGCTGAGTAGGCTGTCTTAGAGGCATCACTAAATCCATGAAGCTCAAGACCATCAATTGACTTAGTGTTAAGCCACCGAGGTATGCGCACTTTGGTAAGAAGTGACCATTCTTCACGGTAAGTATCCCATTCTCTTACTAATTCAGTACTTAATGCTTCATCCCAACTAACACCTGTCAGCCATAACTTTTGGATGAATGTTTTTGCTAAAACCACACTAGGGGCCAACCAGCCTAGTGGGTCAAACAATCGCGCTATATCAGAAATAATTGATCTTTTTGTTACAGGTGCAGTTGTCGGCGGCGGAAGATTCACCGAGTATTGGAAGGTATCATCGTTGCGGTTCCAGGTAAGTCCTAGGATTTTTATTGTACTATCTAATTTAATCTCTAACTCATTTTGTATTTTGCACTGTGTTCTCTGTAATCGATTGTCCTGTTTGTCCTTTTGCTTTACTATTTTGTTCTTTGTATAAGATTTATTTTTGTCCTTATGCTGAACTGTTTCAGTTTGATCTGAGTCTTCTTCAACCTCGTTTTGTTCCATTGCATCTATTATTTTCAATATTTCTGGACTGTTACTATTCCACTTTTGTAATAAAAATCCGCCTTTCTTTAATAGCGCTACCATTTGTTTATATATTTCTATGCCTTCATCAATGCTATCACAACCTGTCATTAAGTCGTCCATATAGAAACAATTTTTTACCTTGTTTGCAGCAATTGGGTAGCCCTTACCTTCGTCTTCTGCAATTTGATGTAAAGTTTTGACCGCTTGATACGGTGCAGAAGCCGTCCCGAAAGTCAAGGTAACAAGTTCGTAATCCTTGATTTCTTCCTCTGGACTGTCACGCCAGAGTATCCTTTGATACATAGCGTCCTCTTGTGCTATCTTAATTTGACGATACATTTTAATTATATCAGCAACAAGTCCTATTGAATGTAATCTCCATCTTAAAACCGTGTGTCGTAAATCTTCCTGTAATGTCGGACCCACCATCAGCGTATCATTCAGTGAAATTCCCTTGCGGTTCTTCTCTGAGGCGTTGAACACAACGCGGACCTTAGTTGATGTCTTGTCGTTCCGAACGACTGCGTGATGTGGTAAATACACTGCCTCTTCTTTTGTATGGTCATCTTCTTGTACAGGTCTCATGTGTCCTAAATACAAATATTCCTTTATAACTTCTGTATATTTTTCCTTTAAATCTTTGTCCTTTCCTAATCTTCTTTCTAATGCTAGAAATCTTGCTTTAGCTATATCACGTGAATTTCCAGCTTTGCAAGGAGGATCCTCGTCACAAAAAGGTAATTTGACGATATACCTGCCAACATCATCTCGCTTAGTCGTTTTGCTATATAACTCTTCACACTTCTTCTCTTCAGGTGTAAGAATTTTCTTTCTACTTATTTGCTCTTCAATTTCCCAGAACTTTCTAAGCAACTCATCTTCTGTGACTTGTGCGTGCAATACATTTATATGATTGAATTCAACATTTGATCTGTTTTCTGTTTCAGAATTGACTGCGCCTGATAGGACCCACCCTAAGGTAGTGTTTTGTGCGATCAAAGTTCTAGAAGGGTTTTTCACTATTCCTTCTTTTATTACACTGCAATAAACGTCAGCACCTAATAGGACGTCTATCCGGTTAGGTATGTAGAACTTTGGATCTGCCAGACACAGATCTTTGGCTCCTACCCAATCGAAGATGTCTTTATTTAAACTTCGCTCAGGTAAGTACGAAGTGATCTTACTTAAAACGTAAGCACAAATTGTTAGACTAAAATCATCATCTACACGAGATTTAATCTTTAGATATACTACGTGCTTCGCAGTGGTAGGTTTATTATCTCCTAATCCTGAAACAAGTCCTTGAATAGCATACTTTTTCAGCTTCAAATACTGAACAGTGGCCTCGGTTATGAAACAAGCTTGCGAGCCTTGGTCAAGTAATGCGCGAACTGTTCTATATTCACCCTTCTTGGACTCGGCTTTTATTAGCGCAGTTGCTAATAAAACCTGTCTGGGTTTTGATACATTACCTGTAGACAAGCACGACACTATCGGAGTGGAGCTCGTTGAATTGCTAGCACTGTCAGGCTTCACTTGCGTGTCTTGGCCTTTATTGCCAACTTCATCGCTAATATGAAGTAAGGAATGATGGCGCTTCTTGCAAATTCTACAAGTGGTATTCTTTTTACACGTGTATACAGTATGATTACTCCCTAAACAATTAAAGCAAATTTTATTTTTTGCCACAAATTCGCGCCTGGTTTCGAGCGACTGGTTGGCAAACTTTTTACAGAAACAGAGTTTGTGAGGTTCTGCACAGTATTCACATTTTATATGTGATGAACTAGTAGCTAACATAGCTTTAGGGTTCCTATTATTGAAACTATTGACCTGGTGAACTAAAGATCTTTTTGGCTCTATGCACTCTAAGGCACTGAAACGATTATGTATAAAAACTCTAAATTGCTCAAAAGTTGGTAAATCATTATTGGAATCGTTATTACTGACATTTAATTCCCATTGTTTTCGCGTTTCAGAGTCTAGCTTGGATGTCACAATATGTATTATAATAATATCCCATGTAGTCACCTTTAAGTTTATTAGCGCATTCAAGCAATCGCTAGTGGTATCTAACAGATCCTTTAACAATGCACCTGATTCTATTTGCATACGTTTTTGGCCAAATAATCTATTTAATATGCAGTTAGTCACATATCTCTTATTGTTATAACGTTTTTCTAGCAAATCCCAACACTGACTATAATTGGCATCAGTGATCGGAGTATGCCGTATCAATTGTTCAGCTTCGCCAGTGAGATGGCTTTTTAAATAATGAAGTTTTTGCACATTGTCTAACGAGTTATTATTGTGAACAAGTGATACAAAGAGATCACGAAACGTTGTCCATTCGCCATACTTTCCAGAAAATATTGGAATGGCAATTTTTGGCAATTTAACCAATGAACTTGAGACCTTTGATGCACCACTTATTACACCATCACTTAATTGTAAAGGTTCCTTTACCACCTTTATCTTATTAAACGTTGTTTTTAGTAAACTTTTATATGTGATGTAAGTGTCTTCTGTTGCATCATAAATATCAACTACATTTTGTTCGATATCATTGAAACTAAAACTCTCATAAAGCTTGGTATTAGTATCTTTAAACATAGCCCAATCCCTTTCTAATAACTCTTGTTTGGTTTCAATGTATTCCGGGGTTAATCTATCTTTCGGACTCTTTTTAAAATTTACTAACCCTTTATTTATTACATTTTGGAAACCTTTCAACACATTAACCAAACCTTCCATTTTTAATATATAAAACGTAAAACACTGAAACTACCTTCAATAAGTAAGTTAATGTTATGTCTTAAAGGAACATAAATCATTCAACACTTTCAAAGCAAAGAGTTACAAACGTTACAAGTCCTTAATCAGCTGCTTGAAAGTGTTTTACAGATTCTAGCGGAAATCGGGCATAGGTTCCCCGTTCCGTCGTTTTTTATGAAATTATTCTAAGTCCTTAGCTAACATGCACAGAAACTGTAATAACTAAGTGAAATTATACAAACTGCTTAAAATTCACAAGTCCAAATGTTGCTAGTAATCTTCAAAGGTTTTATCTTTGCAATAACTGACTGAATATAAATCAAATTGTACTCACACTGATGCACTTCACTCACACAAACCCGACGAATGCACTTGTCGTGGCGTTCTCGCTGACGTCACGTTGATCTGAACGCAGGTGATGATTTCTTCACTTCGTCCTTCGGCGATGCAGTGGCGTCCTCTACGAAGTTGTTGTTTCAAACGCTACTGCTGATCTTGTCATCCCCTGACCACATTCGCGACGAAAGTTGATGCTGCCGTCGCGACGCGCCAATGCCGTGTACTCTTGCCGCAGCGATCCACTGCGAGTACCACGGCTGGTCCCAAGGACCATGAACTCACAAAATTCTAACTTGGATCAATCCTGGCTCGATGGACCAATGTTAACTACCGAAATACTTGTGAACGTGCACTATCGCGCTCCTTTAGTATCGGTGGTGGACTGTTGAACTATTACACTAATAGGTTATTGAAATAAAAACACTATTGCGTACTGAACTAGACTGGTTCTATAATTGTCCAAACTGAATTCTTAATTTCTTTTTTTTTTTTTTTGTTTGGACGAATGCTGATAGCCTGACCGTGAGTCGGCTTTTGTCAGCGTCACCGGACTTTCGGGCGAATGCTTGTAGGCACTCCAGCCCTAAAATTTAAGTGACCTTCGCTGAGGGCATCCCCCCTAATGGGGGATACGGACCTCGGCTCAGGACGGCCACTGGAAGAGGGCAAAGACATTTGCGATTGGTGGTTTGGGGATATATTATAACCTACTTATAATCTATTTTATCGTTATTCATCGGCACGCGGGCCGGTCGAAGGGTCGGGGGTGCTTCGGGGAGCGCGGCGAGGTCCTCTTCGGCGAGGACGGAATGACGGTCTTGTGGAGTGTATTTGGGTGAGAACTTCCTCCATCTCTCGGATGGCCACGGTGGTCGCATCGTCGGGATCTGTGAGGACGGAACGCGGTCGTCTCCACTTTGCGCGATCAAAGGGAGTGTAAATCGACGCTTTACGAATGAGCGTGTTCGGATGATGCGCGGCGCGATCGAAGTAACGTTTGCTAGCCACTTTCGTGACTTGCCTGATTGTCGGCAAATTGGCATCTACGTGGAGGTTGCGATTACGCACGTACCACGGTGCCCCCATGACCCTACGCAGAAAACGATTCTGCAGGGATTGCATTCGTTTAAATCGATTTTCGGGAATATGAGCGAACGCCGGCGATGCGTACGTCATTATCGGCCTAATGCAAGTGGTGTAAATCCTAATCTTGTTGCGTACGGACATTGGACTCTTTTTGTTCAAGAGCCAAAATAACTGGCCTATCGCGAATGCGGCTCGCGCACGTACCGCATTTACGTGTGGGACGAAGGTCAACTTCTGGTCAAGGGTCACTCCTAAATATTTGACTGTCTTGGTCCAGGGAATGGCCACGCCGTGCATGGTGACATTCCGCGCTGGAACCGTAAGACGGGGATTCCTACAGAAGAGGATCGCGGCGCTTTTGGCAGGGTTGATGGTGATTCGCCACTTGCGGAACCATACGCCGAGTTCGTCGGCGGCGGCTTGCAAGAGGCGAGTCACCTCAGCCGGTTTTCTACGTGAAGCGTAGATTGCCGTGTCGTCAGCAAAGAGTGCCAGATGGGCGTTCTTTGGACGCGGTATGTCTGCTGTATACAGCGAAAAGAGATATGGGGACAGGGCGGAGCCTTGCGGGACTCCAGCCGTGATGGTGTGTCGGGAAGAGAGAGTTCCCTCCACACGATGTCGAAAAGAGCGATTCGACAAAAAGTCTCGTATGATGTGCACGAGCTGTATGGGCATATTCATGGAGTACAACTTGAAAAGCAAGCCGTTATGCCACACTTTGTCGAATGCTTTTTCGACATCGAAAAATAGGGCTCCGGTGGGGAGTTTGAGTCTATGATCGTTATGGAGAATGTGATCCGTGATGCGGACCACCTGATGCACGCAACTGTGCATCTCGCGGAATCCAAACTGCTCCTCGGGGAGCAGATGGTGGGATTTGGCAAAAGATTTTAAGCGCTCGAGGACGATGCGCTCATACATCTTACCCAGGGTACTGAGCAAACTAATGGGACGATAAGATGTCGGTTCGGTGGCGGGTTTGCCAGGTTTGTGGAACCCTATCACTACCGCCTCCTTCCACTGTTGTGGAAAGAGACTGTTGCGAAGGGCCGCCTCAAAAATGGCAGTAAGAATTTCCAGCAGATGGCTGGGGAGCATTTTAAGGACTCTATTGTGAATGCCGTCGCCCCCGGGGGCTTTGCGGCGTTTGAGCGCCTTGACCAGAGACTTGACTTCTTCGATCGTCACCGGTTCGAGGGGGGTAAAGTTTAGTGGCGTGTCGCCGACATTCGGGTCGACGACGAAAACGTCGGATATTGGACGCGCGGATTGAGACTGCGTATGCGATTGCGTCGGCGGCGGGGACGCAGAGAGCGCATTCCTACTGTCGACGTAACTATCGATCGCAACAAGATGTTCCTGCTCTACGGGAACCGTGTCGAGCGAGCATTGAGATTGCAGGCAGGTGGCCAGTAACTCGGCTTTCTCGTCGTCATCAAACGCTGGGCGTTGATTCGGACGATTGAGCGGAGGCATGGTGGCCATATCTTTTCTCCTGAAGTGACGGCATAGTTGCCAAAACGCCTTGTGCGTCGGCCTAATGTCGGACAGGTGGGATTCCCATCTCGAATCGGTGACCTCTTTGAGGCGTCGTTTCACCTCCTTGCGGAGGTGATACAACAGAGGCCGCCGATCCGGGTTGGGGTCCGCCATGAATGCGCGCATGGCCGCGTTTCGTCTCCTCATCAAGTCCTTCACATCGTCAGGGACGAGCCAGTAACTGCGAACAGTTTCCGGCTCCTCCCTGGAGCTTTCGCTCACAACGTTGCTCAGGTGGTTGGTGAAGTGACGAATCGCGACCGTCGTCTCTTCGGGAGTGACGATATTGGCGGGAATGGCTACGAGATCGCTGGATGATGAGGAGGTGTCCGCGAGCTTGGCGCCAACTTGGCGCCAATCCGTTTTCACTTTCATCATCGGAGGATTGTTAACAAGACCTGTGTCTGAGGGGCCTTGTAAGTGGGGGACAAACTCTATAATCACAGGTCTGTGGTCTGAGTCTAGATCTTGTAATACCCGTATGGAACGCATGCGCAAGCATACGTTCTTTACGAGTGCCACGTCTAGAATGTCGGGTCGGTGACGTCCGTTATGTGCGTAGTATGTGGGTTCGGGGGGAACTAGTATGTCCATGCCTATTCGTTCAAGATTTGACGCCAGGGAGTTGCCTCTCGCGTTTGTCGAGTTGCAACTCCACAGCGTACTCTTGGCGTTGAGGTCACCCGCCACGAGGACGGATTCACTCATACCGAATAGTATGTCCAGATCGGAGGAGAGAAGCTCCTTTAGAGGTGATAGATAGGCCGATATGATAGTGATCGGCTGGTGGGCAGTCATGGACAGTCTGCAGACTGAAACCTCAATGTTGCTCAATCCTAACGGGGGATCTAAAGGTATGCAGTGCAGGGACCTTTTAAAATATATAAGCGTGCCGCCTAGGGGACCGGAGACGCGATCGTTGCGCACGAGCCGGTAATTAGGAATATTGGGACTACGCCGGGAAGGCTTAAGGAACGTTTCCTGGAGGAGGAAAACGTCTAAGTCGTTTTCGCGGACAAATTGTGAAAGTTCGGTACGATCATTAGCGATACCGTTGATATTGAAAAAGCCCACTCTGAGGGAGCGAGGCTTGAACCGCGAGGGGGGGGAATTTCTAATTAAATTAGCCATTTAAACGGCATTATTGATAGTATTGAGCAGAAACATTTTCTGCTCATTGAGGAGAGCTTGAATCTCGTCCAGGAGGACGGGATTGGGACCGGAATTTAGGATGGCTTGCACGCGTACGCCGATACGCGTGGAGTAGTCATTGTTAGACATCAGTGTCTTGACCAAATCCCAAGCGCGGTTGGAAATGGGTCCGGACACTAGATGTTGGTCTTGTTCCGGGAGGAACGACCGTAAGCCCGAAGGCTGAGAAGGAGGGGGGGGAACGCGGTTCGCGGAAGTGCGAGGATCGCGGTTCGCGGGATTCGCGGGGGCCGGTTGTGCCGACGCTGCTGCCACTTTAGCCGGTTTAGGAGCTTTAGGAGCAGGGGTAGAGTTTGGAGCGGCTTGGGCTACCTTGGAAGAGGTAGCTTGCGCCTGGTACCACGTGGTGCCACCGTATTTACGGCGTCTGGTGCACTCGTACCTATCTGATAGGGACGTGTTGTATCCGGGCGCCGACGGGTGGCACCGAAGAGCAATGGCCTGCGGTGTTCCACAGGGCTCAGTTCTGGGCCCGCTTCTGTGGAACATCGGCTACGATTGGGTGCTCCGTGGTGCCAATCCTCGGGGCGTCGCTGTCGTCTGCTACGCGGACGACACTTTAGTGACAGCGACGGCGAGATCCTTCCAGGATGCCGCCCTGCTCGCCTCTGTGGGTACAGAGCGGGTGGTGGGCAGGATTCGGCGACTGGGCCTCACTGTGGCCCTGAACAAAACCGAGGCCCTTTGTTTTCATGGGCCTCGGCGGGGGCCACCTGTAGGGGCCCACATCACAGTGGAGGGGGTGCGGATTTCCATCGGCTCCACCATGAAGTATCTAGGATTGGTGCTAGATAGCCGGTGGAATTTCCGTGCCCATTTCGAGAAGTTGTCGCCGAAACTGGTGCGGGCAGCAGGTGCGCTTGGAAGCCTGCTGCCGAACCTGGAAGGTCCCGGCAACCCCTGCCGAAGTTTGTATGCGGGAGTCGTGCGCTCCATGGCCCTATACGGTTGTCCCGTTTGGGCCGGGTCCCTGAACGCTCGCTGTGTCACTCTACTGCGTAAACCGCAGCGCTTAGTGGCACAGCGGATCATCAGGGGCTACCGCACGGTCTCCCATGAGGCGGCCTGCCTGTTGGCGGGTACTCTCCCTTGGGAGTTGGACGCCCAGCACCTCTCGTCCGCGTTCTTTTGGCGAGAGGGGGCGTCCCAACGAACACAGAGATTGGCTCCGAGGGAGATTGCGGCCCGATTTCGCAGAGCCGCCGTGGAGGAGTGGCATGCCAGGCTGGAGAGCCCAAGTGCCGGTGTGAGGACTGTCGCGGCAGTGCGTCCTGTCCTTGACGAGTGGTTAGACAGGCGCCACGGTGCGCCCACATTCCGGCTGACACAGGTACTGACGGGTCACGGTTGTTTCGGCTCGTACCTGTGTCGCATAGCCGGGAAGGAGGATTCCGCCGTGTGCCACCATTGTGGCAACTGCCGCGAGGACACGGCACAACACACCTTGGAGGAGTGTCCAGCCTGGAGTGACGAGCGCAGCGCTCTCAGAGCAGTCGTCGGAGGAGACCTGTCGCTGCCGGCCGTGGTGTCTGCCATGGTCGGCAGCCGGAGGTCTTGGCGGGCGGTAGCCTCCTTTTGCGAGTGCGTCATCTCGCAGAAGGAGAGCGCCGAGCGGGATCGTGAGCAGAACGATCCCGCGCGCCGCCAAAGGAGACGTAGGAGGCGTCGGGTGGACGACTGACCGGCGTCTCCCGCCCTGTGGAATGGGGGCGTTTGGAGAATTCCACCACGGTATCCCCTGCCTGTCGTAAGAGGCGACTAATTGGGGCCATCGGGGGTCGTAGGCGCGCAGCCGGGGGCTGTCGTAGCGCCATTATTGTACTGTTGTACATGCGACCCCGGGATGGACGGCAGCACGGGTGGTCGGCCTCGTGTCTGCCGTTGACGCCGAGGGCGTCCTTCGGTGTGCGGGGGCTTCTGAGCCCCCCATAAGGAGACGGGCCGCAAGGCGGCACCGCGCAGGGGCGGTTCCGGTAGCAATCCTTAGATTTAGCTAAGGATACCCCGGGGCCGCTCCACATGCGCCGAAGAAGGCCACCGCGGGGTTTTAGTTGGTATGCCGGTGTAGGTTGTATATAGTGTTAGGGACTCGGCCCAGTGGTCGCCCGGATTTAACATCTCTTCCGGGTGGCGTAGTGCTGGGTCGTAAGACCGGTGAACCCAACATAACCGTTCCGCCTTCCCCCGGGGCGGGGCGGTAGCAATAAGTCGCTTTCCCCGCGACAAAAAAAAAAAAAAAAAAAAAAGGTAGCTTGCGCCTGGGCCTGAGCCGGAAGTGGGGAAAACCCGCTGATGGGTTTTGTGACCTTGTTCAGCGGTGGGAACCACTGATTCATTAGGGGGGGAGGGGCGAGGATCGTGCTAGACACCGACTGAACGTGCGGTGGCCTAGGACGAGAGCCCTGAAGGGGCTTGCGCGGTTTTGATTTGGGCGCATGCGAGCACCCACGCCAATTGGCCGGATGGCCAGATTGCCTGCAGTTTACACACGAAAGCGGCTCCGTGCATAGACTGAGGTCTTTTGGGCGGGGACAATCCGCGGTGGCGTGCTCACCGAGGCACTTGACGCACCGGGCGTCTAGGTGGCAGCTGCGGGCTGCGTGACCGTATTTTTGGCAATTATGGCACTGGCCAATAACGCCTTTACGGTGGGGGGTCTCGATTCTAAAGCCTCCGAGGCCTGCAATATCGCGGATCTCGTAAATCCGCTTCGCGTCATCGCGAGACTTGAGGATGGCGAGAACCATCTCATATTGGCCGCCATTCGGGGCGGGGGTGGAATGTTTGGCACGCCTAGACATGTACATCCGGTGTACCTCTATAGCGGTGACTCCTTTTTCAAGGAGGCCGTCCTTTACCTCTTGGGCGGACATTGATAGGGGGATTCCCCGAATAACGTACTTGAAGGTACGCTCGTCGGGGAGGGTGTACGTAAAGTATTTAAAGGATTTCTCATCAAAAAGCTTGGTGAGAGCCCTGTGGTCTGAGATGGTGGTGGGCTGCAGCTGGAGGAGCTGCTTGCCCTGATCCCAACTGTTGTGGGAGATTTTAAAGGCGTTAAGAATCTTGAACAAGTCCGCCCATTGGACATTGTCCGGTTTTTTGAGAAAGACCTTCGGTGGGGTCTTAGATTTGGCCTTAGGGGCCGAAGCGGAAGAGGTGGATGGAGTTGGCGTGGGTGGTCGCGGCGCCGGAGTGGGAACGCGAGCGGGTGGGGTCGGGTCGACCTGCATCTCGGTGTCGGGAGACGCCGAGGGAGCAGGGACCGCGGGAGAGATGTCTGACTCGGACGAGTCGATGACGCATGCCCTCCTCTTCTTTCGCTTCCGGGTTTTCACCGGAGTGAAAGCAGAGGAATCGGCGTTCGAGTCATCCTCTTCCGAGTGACGCTCGGAAGCGGATGACTCGGTGCCATCGGGCGAGGACGCGGATGAAGATGCGGCGCGCTTGGCGCCAGAACGGAGGGTGCTTGTGGAAGCAGCGTCGGAGTCGGCATTGGTGGTGGTGGTCTTGCTCTGAATGAGCTTCGCGGCGGCTTTGAGCAGGTGGGGTTTGGCCGTTAGAAATTGAATGAGCTCAGAGAGCTCACTCAAGTCTTCCAAAGGCTCGGTGTCAGCCATGGTGACTGATACCGAGCCCTTAGCCTAATCTGAGTTTAAACGATCCCTAGGTGTGTTCGGGATCGGTGCGTTCCGCCTGGGAAGAACACACAAGAACCAGGCGGCTATCGCACTGCCGTGCGCGGTCGCGGTCGCGGTCGCGTCGCGGGTCGGGGTGAAGCCCCTTTCCTAACACCCCGGGTGGGATTTCCCGGGGGTGAGTGGGTGCGTGGCCCTCCTCGCCGGGGATAGGCGAGGGGGGAATGTACTTAAATTAGGTGTGCCCTAGAGTGTCTCCCGTCGCCAATCTTATTGTGCGAAACGGGTTCCTAACAGTCCGTGCAACGTAGACGGTATTGGTTACAAGTAACCGCACGCCCAACCGTTACACGGGATGGAAAGGTAAGGAAAGGTAAGGTAATGGGAGGGTGTTATGCGGGGGAAACCGTGGGGTCACTCCACGTGCTTCCTGATCCGCACCCGTCCGACTTCGCTTCAGCCCTTAAGGGGCGCAGCGCGGGTCGGGTCACCGCAAGCTCGGTTTCGTTAACACCGTTAGGTTTCCACCGAGCTATACTCGTCCTGAGGGGACCAAAAAGGCTGGACCCAGCGAAAATTGGGCAATAACCCTGTCCTGAAAAGGACGCGGTATGTGCCCGAGAATGGCTTAGAGCGCAACGGCTTTACTAGGACAATGTGTAGGAGCGTACCAGGAGAGGTAAGCGCTCAAACACGTCCGTTCGGCACGAGAGCTCAGAGCGGAAATGTGTGCTTAATTTCTTGAAAAAAGACGCGAGACCAGAGGGCCAATTCTCGTAATTTTAATTGTTCAAAATATCATTCCGATCTAATCTCAGCGACAAGAAAGTTGCAAATGGTATTCTGCTAAACCAATATTCAAGAACTTAGAACGCAATGATATCGAAAGTAGAATACAAGTTGACTGAACCAAAACGGCATTCTGGTAACAATTTTGACACTTAACTATCTTCTTCTTCTTTTGATTGTGTTTGGCTCCACCGTAGATTGGTGATTTCGCCAGTGTCCATTGTGAGACACTTAACTATATAAAATGCATTTCGTCTACAGACAAACGTCAAAATATTGAGAACAAAATGTGACTGAAGGTGAAGCAGTGTTGCCAAGTGCACTGTAATTACAGCAGATCTGCCGTATTTTCATGCCATCTACTGGACACGGTATTTTTATAAATACCGTATATGGAGACACAGTATTTTTTACAGTCAAAATTTCGTATTATTATTGTATACTACTAGACAGGTTATTTAGAAGTAAAACTGCGTCACATAACGCGGGAGTTTGACAGTTCACAAACAGGGAGCGCAATAGGGGTTCTAGTTGAGAGTAAGCGAGATGATAATATTGAGTTACGGTCAATTGACTGCAACTTAGTAATACAACTAATTTACTATACTACAATTTATTATACTACAATTTCTATGTTCCGCGCAGCTTGTCTAGTAGTATACATAAAACTCTTTGATTAAACACATTAAAAAAATAAACCGATATCATCATCATCGCAGCCATCCATTTCTGCAGTGATCGATATATACAAATAAAATGTTAAGTTAGTTTAGGATATAAAGTTTAAAATAAATTTATATTTTACTTAATAATTTAATTATTTCCTTTTTTGTATGACATTTTATTCCACTGTAAAATAGACTGTATTTTTTCCCATCAAGCACTGTATTTTTGACGCAAATGCCGTATTTTAATGTGGACAACACGGTATTTTCAAAAATCTGATTAGGCAAACCTGAGGTGAAGTGACTGTGAGTTAACTGCAGACAAATTCAGTTAACTTTATTCTCTTTTACTGCAAGCAACTAAAAGTAGTCATAATTGTTCGACTTTGTGTGCTCGTTATTTCAGTAAAGTATTAGAAATGAGTTTACAGCCTATGTTACTCAGTGATAATGTAGCTTTCTAACGGCCAAATTATATTTGAAATCGGCCCAGTAGTTTTTAAGTTTATTTGTTACATACAAAAATACAAAAAAATCTTTCCTCTCTAGAATATTAGTGTAGATTAAATTATGAGAGCAATCGCACTGTCAAAATTCCCGCCAAAACTCTCGCACAATTTTTATTTAGTATAGATATGTCCTCAGCAGTGTTGCAAAATAAAAAAACCGCAATTCGGTAGAATTTCAAATTTCAATAAAATAATCGCGATTGTGGTTATTTCCGGAAAGGACTGCCGGAGTGGTGCTGTTGTGCCGTTTTCGTTCAGTTATGCCATGGAATAGATAAATTAATGAAATAAATAAAATACATGGAATTAGTCAAATCAATTAATTAAAAAATCATAACCTCCAGTTACGTAATTTTTTAATCACTGATATTGTGGGTATTTTATTGTAAGTTGGTAACATTGATTTTGTCGCTTAGGTCATTTTTAATTTCTAAAATTTAGTCTATGGCAGCTGATACGTAAAATTCGGTAAAATACTTGTCATTGGCGAAATACTTAATAATGCGAAGCCATATTTTCAACAAAAGAAAGACATTGAAAGTTGATCGAATTGACAGTTTATATGCAATTTAACTGAGATGATATCGAATTTTTAAAAGAGCAGAATGCCATATTTTTAATTAATTCAAAATGTAATCTCAGTTCGGTTAAAATTCATTCGCAGTGTCAGTTAAAATAGCAGAATTGGCCCTCTTAACCAAATCAATGTCACCAAACCATATCGCGATGCACTTTTGTTGTAACGCCATCTATTAAAGCAAAAGTGCACTTTTCTCGACATGGCTTGCATTGATTTAGTTTTGGTCGTAAACAGGCACGTTCAGGTAAGTAAGGGTTTTTAGAATTTTAAAGCAACATCTAAAGCTTCAGTATTCTCGGTGAATAAAATTATCAGACAAGCAAAAATTTAACTATTTTTTTAGAAAACTTGTAAGTAATCATAATACGTTACTTAGAGTTCTGATAACATTTCCTATCCTATTACTGGTGCATTGTCTCTTTGGTCTAGTGGCAGCATACTAAGAGTATCGTGAGGTCGTGGGTTTAATTCCTAGGTCGGGCAACCACAACTTGCATTTAAATTTTAAAATTTAAACATGTATTACCCGAGATTGAAACTTGGCCCTTTATCATGATGAAAACTCAACGAAACGTGGTTTTTTTTTTCGAATGGATTTGTGCTGTTAGCCTATATTGCTTTTACAGCTTCAACTGAAAATAAAGCCGGCGCTTATGGCGCTCTAGCCAGAAATATGTATAGTGTATTTATTAGCGATTAAGCACAGAGGCGCCTTTTAGAAGGCTCCGACCTCAGCTTGAGCAATCGCTGGGGAGTATAGTTTAGGGCCGCCTTTGCACATCATTATGCCGAGGATCAGTTGTGGGAGCTCTTCGGACTCGCAGGCGTGTCCTACGTCGGGGTCGCGTATTATTGTGGCGATTCGGGTTGGGCAAGGAAGGTGCTGCTTCGATAGCGACTGTGATGGAGTCGTTGGGATCTGCCAACACATGTTTGGGATGTCGACAGAGGAACGAAACGTGGTATACTAAACCAGTTGCATCTCTGCCTACCCGTTCGGAGATGTAGCCGTGAGCTTATCTATACTACTGGAGCATTTCTCATCATTATAATTATGCTAATTGATAGAACAAAACCATCATAAATAAAATCCGCATCAACGCCGACAAAGGTTTGTCGTTATTAAAATAATGCCTCTAACATTAAACATACACCCAACAACAGTCATACACATAGTCCTGACCCCACACTACGTTAACCTATATCGTGGGTATCAAGAACTACAGGGGGACTTGCGGTCCCACAACACCCAGACCCAAACCAAATATTTGTGGATTAGACAAACATTTGTCTCCGTGTGGGAATCGAACCCACGGCCTCTCGCTTCGCAGCCGGCTACTCGCCCACTGCGCCACGGAGGCTGTCTTTAGTCCTTTCGATAATTTTTCAAATCCGGATTAACTGGAAATCGCACCTAAGGATATTTTTAAGTGTTGCCAGCATGTCTCCAGTTTGAGTGGTTTCCGTGACGCAGCACTAAAGTAGGGACATATAAAGAGGTACATATAATATATCACGGACCATCCGAGTAAAATCTCTGGAGTGGAAGACCTCAATAATTATCTCTCGTTCGCTTTATCTTGAACCCTATGTCGGTAATGAATGAGCTACATTAAGTTTAATTAAAATGGGCTTTCCGTTACACGTTGATTTCGGACGTCCTCCATGTTTTTGGTGGTCTTTTTCCCTCGACGCGTCGGTGATTCTGTGACTGTTAAATTAAGTCCATTTTCCTGTGTGAACTGATTTTATAAATTAACAATATGTAGAGATACCGTAAGGGTCTTTGAAACGTAGGTGTCTTTTTAATAATTTTTCTTCTAATTCACTGTCAAGCGATGAGTCAAGCAGAATTTCCTTTCGAAATCGCTTCGGAATCATCATTATTATTTTTAACGTTGATTGAGACTAGCACAATGCCGTACTATAAAGTTTGTGAATATTTATTCTATTCCGTTATTATATAAAGTTTAGTTGCTAATTAGAGTGTATTTGTCCATTAGGTTACCAGCTACCGGCCTCTTGTATAGAAGAGGCCGCCTGGGTTGGTACCACCAACGCTTTGTTTATTTTTGCCGCCAAGTACAGCTTTTAAGCACTGTTACGTTTCAGTTTATAGGACATTGAAGAAAGTAAAATTACTGGGCATTAGTACTTTGTAATTCAAAGTTCTTGCGCTTACCGTTAGGCGAGTGAACTTCTTGTTTGAAAAAAATATTATAACATAAATGTTACTTGTGTATAAACTAAAGAAAAAAATTAAACTCATATATATTGATTACAATGTATTAAATTTATGAAACATACAAAACTTACAAATTTACCTACCCAAATTTACAAGTATTAATAATATTAAATGATGTTAAAGTTCATTCATTATTCACGTCTGCAATATCTTCAATCATCAGCTTCAATGGATGTCCAACAATTTAGGCAGATGCTGAAAATTAATATTACATTATAATTCGTCTAAAGGCGGAACGCAACTCTACTTAACCTACTGCAGGATACTAGGAAATAAAAATTAAAAATATATAGATACTTTCCATCGATGGTCAAATTTTGACAGGGAAATATATCGATTAATTATAAAGTATATAGCGAATACGTATTATATGGAGACATGAGGGCCAAGGTCTCACTATGGAGGATGCTCAAGATCGGGCGAAGTGGACACGACTTAGTAGGAAGGCGGACCCTGGCACTAGCTGGGATAACGCCAGTTACAAAGAAAGGAAAGTATATAGCGAATACTTATTTTAACTCGAGTAGCGCTAGTTTCGCCGATCCCCAGAGGGGTTGACGTCAGGTAGGCGGCCAGTCGCAAAAACCACAAGCCAAATATTTCTGTGGCATTTGTTAAAAAACATGTTGCGTCAACCCTACTGCAACATACACCTTCTGTCATCCTCGGCTTTCACCTTCGGGTGGTGGAGCGGCCGTAAAGATTGACCAGACTTCTAACAGCATATGCACTCATGCCTGTAAACCCCGAGTTTCACACCCACATTTTTCCGAACTTATTTCCGTCCCATAATGTTATAGGGAACGAGCATATTGCCATACCGGGCACAATTCCAGACTCCGGGCTGATACTGAGTATCTCGTAATAGAAAACCCCAATATCACTCTTATCCGACCCGGGGATCGAACCAGACACCTCAGTACAACAATTATAATAGGTAATATCAGATAATGTGAAGAGTACCTTCAACTGGCGCTGGTGGTGGTGCCGCTGGCGCCGGAGCCTCAGGTGCGGGAGCTGGCGCAGGCGCTGCACAAAAAATATATGTATTACTCTTTTTTTTCAAAGTTGTTAAATATGGTTCCCACTGAGAAAGTCGCTGGTCATGGAAACATAACCAAAACTAAAACAACACGTATCATAAATATTTCCAACCGTCTCTACGTAGCAAGATAGGAACATGATAATTCACCAGAAATATTCCGGCATAAAGTTACTGAATATATAAAGTTACTGGCTGACCCTGCAATGTTACTCGATAGAACGAGCACAAAACCTTCTATCAAGAAAATTTAATTATTATTTACTAGCTTTTGCTCGGGTCTTCGTCCACGTGAACGGCCTTGTCCGGAATAAAAATGTAGCCTATGTCTTAATCCAGGTCATGGTCTACCTGTGTGCCAAATTTCATCGAAAACCGTTCACCTGTTACCCGTCATCCAAAAGCCTCCGACTTGGCTTAATGACTGTTATCAGTTGATAACAGCCGGGATCGACTTACTTCGTACCATTCGAAGAAATACCACCATTACCCATCCATTGGCTGACTGCGCCAAGTATCACAGATCATTGAGTGCAACTGGCCATGAGCGCCTCGCCTGTGTTTGAATGGCTTAAAATAATAGCGGATACCTGGTGCTTCTGGTGCGGGCGCCGGAGCTGGTGCCGGCGTTGCTTCTGGCGCAGGTGCTGCTGGAGGAGCTCCTGGAGAAATAAAAGCTTATATTAGCTACAATACTACGATTAAATTTATGCGCTTCGTCAATCTTCGAATGTTTCGAAAATACGGAATGTGCTCATAATGGCCTTATAAAGCTGTTACAATTTTAGATTATGTACTTATTTCCTATTGAGTGACTGACTGGAACCGCATTGACTAGCATTTATTATACAACTTGTTACAGAAAGGTGTGGTCTTATTTAAAGATCGAAAGAGAAAGATATTATATTTATTATATACTAGCTTTTGCGCGCGGCTCCGCCCTCGTGAATAGACTTTTCCGAAATAAAACGTAGCCTATAACCGTCTCCAGGGTCCCATCTATGTCTACATCAAAATTCATCAAAATTTAGTGATTTAGGCGTAACAAACAAATATATATATTTTTTTCATAAAATGTATCCTATGTTACTTCTTATACACTTCTTCTTATACTTGGGGGTCAATCGCCTCGAGGGAGCCAGTTCGCCAAGCTGGTCTAATTTGGTACCAGGGGATCCTCCTCCCCATCCCATTCAGATAAATAAATAAATACCTCTTAGAATATGTGCACAAAGTTTCATGATGATCGGTTAAGTAGTTTTTACGTGAAAGCGTAACAAACAAAGTGCGTAAACGAGAATAAGAATTCTGGAATGAGTACAAAAGGTCAGCTCTGTTTATCATTTAGTATTTTCCAAAGTTACAAGTTGAATAACGACATGATACTCATCAATAAAAAAGAAAACTTACGTCTTAACAATACTATAATCTTAGTAGAAAATGTGCACAACACACTAAACATTGTTTAAATTTGACCACACCTTTCTGTAACACATTGTTTATTCGTAATTTAAACGAACATTACCGAAGCGCATAATTAATGTCTTCGTAATGTACCTAGTTTTGTATTTTGACTCCAGATGCCGTATACTATGTACTCTATTAATATTTAAAAGTTAAAACGCTTAGCCATAGTCATTTTCATTAGAAAAACATATGTAGTCATATAACAAGAAATTACTAATATAGTTACTAGGTAGGTCGCCAGGGTTGGTACCATCGCTTTGTCTATTTCTGCCGCCAAGTAGCAGTATGTAAGTACTATTGCGTTTCAGTTTGAAGGACACTGAAGCCAGTGAAATTACTGGGCATTATGAGACTTTACATCTTATGTTTCGGGGTGACGAGCGCCGTTCAAAGCAATGCTGTAGTTTGTAATTCAAGGTTCTGTTGAGTTGCTTCTGTTTATAGGCAGGCTTACCATCAGGAGAACGACATGCTTATTTCGTCATTCAGGCTAATAAACAACAAATAAACTCCATTACATCCACGTTTCGCATAAGTAAATGAAACCCTAGGCTAGCAATAAATACTTAAATAAATGTTTTTACACGCCCACGTTAAAAATTAAGCGAGCGACGAATTTATCAAAGGTCGTGTAAACATGGGACATTTAATTAATTAATTAAAATCCTCGTTTCTAATAGGGTCGGCACCGCCCGTTTGTGGGAGAGAAGTGATGTAGCTTTCCAAGAAACACTAATGCCGTGGTTACACTACGAGCATCAGATTTCGCAATTTGCGCAGAACATTTTTGGGGTGTGCTCCTCCTCTTCTTCCCCCTACCCTAATCCCACTCGCAGTGGGGTTGGCGCAACAAGCTTTTTAACACACATGTTATAGAAAGTTTTGGCTTGTAGTTTTACGACCGGTCATCTGCCTGACGACAACCACCCAAAAAACACCCAGACCATAAACATTTGTATATCACACAAACATTTTGTCTCAGTGTAGGAATCGAACCCGGACCGCGGTCTCTCGCTTCACGACCGGCTACTCGCCTACTGCGCCACGGAGGCTGTAAATTTTCAGGGTGTGCTATAATAAACAATTAGTCTTTTTTAAACAAACAATAATATCCTGTGATTTCAAAATGTTGACTTAGGTAGTGGTAATTTTATTTAATTTGTACTAACCCTATTTGTTCCCAACGTATTGCTTTGAAAATAAAAAGGTTTATTTTTAAGTAAACTGATTATTATTCTAGCGAATAACGAGACGTGCATGTCGATCATCTGATAGTAAGCGCTATGTCTCGATAAATAGAAGAAACAACACCCAGAATTTTGAATTACAAAGCACTGCACAGCACCGTACTGTACCTACTCGTGAGTGACCAACCTGAGGTATAATATTTTCTCGATAATTTCCAGTATTTTCACTGGCTTCAATGTCGTTTAAACTAGAACGCCACGGTGCTTACACACTGCTATTCGATGGCAGAAATAGCCTGGTGATGCCTGGTCAGACGGGGACTTGTGTCAAGTGACCTATCATCTAATGAATTCTTGGGTTTGGCTTTGGGTTGGAAAGTGGTTACCTTCAGCTGGTGGTGCTGCTGCAGGGGCGGGGGCGGGTGCCCCTTCAGCCGGTGCGGGTGCGCCTTCAGCCGCTGCGGGTGCACCTTCAGCCGGTGCGGGTGCCCCTTCAGTCGGTGCGGGTGCAGGGGCGGCAGCAGGTGAACCTGTAACGTATAACAATGAAAGTGACGTTAAAGTTGTAATCCCACGCTAATGACCGTAATGATTTTCGTCATAAAAAAATCTTGACGATCTTGAGACTGAGAAGTAGCACGTCGGCAGTGTATTTAATGATTATATTATTATTTGTTATTTCAACATTTTTTTTAGTGTAAACGTAATAAATATGTCCCGTTTTTATATTTCTAGATACACTAGAAAATTGACGTCAAAGATTATAAAATAGCACTACCTACTTAATTGAATTTTAATGAGAGCGCACTTATACAATTTCTACTTCGACATAAAGTTCCATAATGAAGCATATAGGTATTTCTACACACACATTACACATTTTTATACAGCTATCGGGTCAGTAAACGGGTTTTTACGATTTAGCCTTGGTTACAACCTTAATGTGGAATCATTAAATGAATTATTAAGTTTTTTAACAGCATAGGCATGCGAGCAAGTCGGTCACCTGATGGTAAGCGATCTCCACGTCCCATGTACGCCGACAATACAAAAAATTATGGGCGCGTTGCCAACCTTAAAGGAAAGGCATAGTTAAGGGATTAGGAAGGGAATTCAGGGGTGACTTGGGCCTCCGGATATCTCACTCACCGTACGAAACGCAGCAGCAAACTGCTACTTCTTCGGTTTTCTGTGAGACAGTGGTAACGACCCGGACGAGCCGGCCCATTCATACTGTAGACAAAAGTGTCTACAGGGTGGCTCTACCACTCATGAAGTAGCAAGTGGAACTCTGGAAAGTAGAAAAACCCAATACCATTTTACCCGACCCGGGGATCGAACCCTAGACCTAGACCCTAGTTAGCCTCAATCGTAACGCGACGCATTACAACTGCGCCACCGAGGCAGTCATTAACATCATAAAAATAATGTCGTTGAGCTATATATCTACGATTACAACGTCATAGCAACGTAGCCTAGTTACCTTCAGCTGGCGCTGCAGGGGCATCTGATGGTGGTGCAGCTCCTTCAGCCGGAGGTGCAGCGGGGGCACCCTCTGCTGGCGCTGGTGCAGGTGCTGGCGGTGCTCCTTCAGCTGGAGGTGCGTCGGGGGCTCCCTCAGCGGGTGCAGGAGGCGCTCCTTCCGCCGGCACCGCGGAAGGTGCTCCTTCAGCCGGTGGGGCACCTTCTGCTGGGGCGGCACCTTCAGCTGCACCTTCCTGAGTTGTACAACTCGGATTATTGTTTATTAAGTAAGTTATAACTAAAGCGCAAGCTGCAAGCATAGTTAAGTTCGTAAATTTGTTATTAAATTATTCGTCGTGAACCAGTTCATCAAATCACGTTAGACGCACAACTACCATATAAATATTAGTAAAATTAAAAGCATCTTTGTACATGAATTATGCAGTTAATATATCCATTGATAAAATTTCAACAATCACTATGCTCTTATATGCGTCATAAATAAAATATGGCAGGTTTTTTTATGTCGGGAGGGATGTTACATTATTAGATTAAAAATACACACATACATACGCCTGTACTCCCCGAAGGGGTAGGCAGAGGTTTAACTAGTAGATCCACATTTCGCCGAGATTATTTCTGTCCCATTGAGCGATAGAGGGCAAGCCTATCGCCACACCGGGCATAATTCCAGACTCCGGGTTGATACTACGCATTTCTTGATAGAAAAACTCAATATTACTTTTCCTGACTCCGAAATTTGATTAAAAACTGTTAGTTACCTTTTCGCCCATACCGATGTTACAAGTTACAATAAGGTTTTATATGATAAAATATGAATATAACAATAGTAAAAGATAATAACAGTATGTAATGTTATCCAAAATATGTAGTTAATAGAATTCAATTAAAATCATGAATAGCATCGCGTTGATGAAAGGTTGATGTTGTTTCCACAAATATTTATTTCCTGTTTCAATTATTTTAAAGTTATTCGATTACATAAATGAAACTTTTTTCATCAATTTATAAGTGGTAGAGCCACGGTGTAATGAATATATTCACGCTGTAGACAATTTTGTCTACAGTATAAATGGATTGACTCGAGCAGATTGTTGCCATTGTCTTACAGAAAACCTACGTGAAATAGCAGCTTTTTTGTACGTTAAATGATATATAAGTGATATCCGGAGGCCCAAATCTACTTCCCCTTCCCAAACCATTAATCATTCCTTCCTTCAAGTATTGGTGATGTTCATGAACGGTGGAGATCACTAGTTCAGGTGACCCACTTGCTAGTTTGCCGACCTCTACTATAAAAAATACAATTTTAGTAAAGCGTTTCATTTCACGTCTCATAAATATTAGCTGTGATTTATGAAGTCATCATCAGAAGGAGCAAATTTAAAGCAGTTTTTAAAAAGGCACATTGTTACTTACCACGAAAGTTGTTGTATATAAAATTGTGGCGGAAATGACGTACATATGGGCGCACTTTCAGACCGCCCTCTATTGATTGACAAATAAAAATAAAACTATTATAGCCGGAAGTATTGACATTGATGTAATTATGTAGTTAAATAAATTCCAATAATCATTTCAAATTATTTGGCAATTTATCTACATGCTTTCATATTTTTTTTACTTGTTTATACTGATATGTTACAAAGTTAATTTCAACTACCGGAAATGTGTTCAAATTACGAATTATTTAATTAGGAACTATCTTTAAATCTACGCTAAATTACTTTGATGTGATTTACATATTTGTATGATTTTAATTTAACGCGCAGACTGTAAAAGCAACGATTTTATTGCTACCACCTATTCATTGTAAAATTGTGTTTTGCTAACATCCGCTACTATTGAATTATTGTTATAAAATAGTTTATAATTGATTTGTGATGTATAACAATTGTCCAATTATATGTTTAAAGAACTCTTAAATTTTATAATATTTATTTGTTTTGTTTAAACTAGTTTCAAATGAAATACAGATATATGATTGATTGTCAATATAGATGGAAGGGATTTCTATTGTAAGAATTGCTATTTAAACCATTGCTGTTCACCAGCAAGGTACAGTAATTTTCTATAACTCGTGTGGTAACGAATAAAGTCATTATAAAAGGACAGTGTTTTGCATTATATCATGGATCTGGGAGGAACCTCTGATACGGCGCCGACAGCAGCGGTGGGATCGCACACTGACAATCCAGTGCCACGACCTCCGGAACCAACATTTAGTATGGAACAAGTGATATGCTGATGACGTCCAGAAATGGAGGAGCTACACTTCGGATGGAGCAGACAGCTATGCAGAGTACGCAACTACAGCATGGACGTTGTTCAAACGTGTGAGGCCGGAAGCATCGGACACGGAGATGGTTGAGGCTATAATAACAGGTATTTATCCTGAATCTATTCGTTCTGAGTTACTGCGTAATACGCCCGATTCTCTGCCCAAATTAATTTCTATTCTGAAAACTTTTCGGAAACGTAAAATTGAACAGGTTTTTAGAAACAGTAATGATCGAAGCGATAGTAAAAAAATACGTGTCCCTGACAATAGTAACTTTCCTAAAAAGGATTTTACTTGTTATAATTGCCATAAACCAGGGCACCGTTCGTATGACTGTAAGGAAAGAATAGTTTCTAGATCTGATCCTACATTTCAAATCAAATCAAACACTGCTGGTCAATCTGGTACTAGTACTGGTAGTACTTCTAACCCTATTACTATGCAGTGCACTTATTATTATCATAAAGGCCACATTGAGAAATTTTGTTTCCGTCGTCAGAATGACTAAAGAAATAAACTGCAAAATAATAAATCTATTATTTACTGTGGCACATCGGAACGTAGCATGGCTACCATTGTCATAGGAGATAGGAATTATTCTTGTCTGTTCGATACTGGGGCTGATTGCTCTTTAATGCGGGAAAGTATTTCTTTATCTATACCCGGTAAACGTAAAAGTATAAACGTGATGTTTTCTGGTATAGGCGATTCCCCTGTTACATCCAATAAAAGTATTTCTACTTTAGTAACAATGGACGGAATTCATATTGAGCTAGAATTCTTTGTAGTCCGTGACACGCAAATGCAATTTGATATTCTTATTGGATTTGATCTGTTAAAAGTCCCTGGTCTCAGTGTAACACTGAGGAAGGACAGCATTTCTATAAAACGTGACATTTTTGTTAATGAATGCCTGTACGTAAGTGATCCAACTCAATCTTGATACAGACATATCTGATCTTAAACAGTTAAAATATCTTAAGGAATTACTTACAGAATTTAGAAAAAAAATTCACGATAGGTAATCGCGTTACACAAGTGACAACCGGAGAGTTGAAAATTAGGTTGAAAAATCCAGATAAAATCGTTCAGAGGCGACCGCTTGTCACCCGTAGAACGTGAAAAAGTTAGAGATATTGTTCAAGATTTTAAAAAAATAACTGTATTATACGCGATAGCTCATCTCCATTTAGCAGCCCAGTATTACTAGTAAAAAAAAAAGGATGGTACAGACAGACTTTGCGTAGACTTTTGTGAATTAAATTCCAACATAGTTAGGAATCATTTCCCGTTACCACTTATTGCCGACCAAATTGATAAATTAGGGAAGGCACGGTACTTTTCATGCTTAGACATGGCTTCTGGATTTCACGGTATATCTATTGCCCCCGACTCTATAGAAAGGACTGCGTTCGTAACCCCTGATGGGCAATATGAGTATTTGCGCATGCCGTTTGGTCTCTGCAACGCTCCCTCGGTTTACCAACGTGCTATAAACATAGCATTGGGTGACTATAGGGATAATATTGCTCTAGTTTATATTGATGACATTTTGGTTATATCTGAAACTATTGATGACGGTCTTTACAATCTAAAACTGGTCCTGACTAGACTTACGCAGGCCGGTTTTTCTCTGAATGTCTCTAAATGCTCTTTCCTTAAAACAAAAATCGAGTATTTGGGAAATATCATAGAGAATGGCACGGTTAAACCAAGCCCAAAGAAAATTCAAGCTCTAGCTAATTCACCGGCCCCTAAAAATGCAAAGGAAGTTCGTCAGTTCAATGGCTTGGCTGGTTATTTTCGCAAATTTGTCCCTAACTTCTGTCTGTAATGGCTCCTTTATATGAATTAACTAAATCAAATATTTCTTGAAAATGGACTGAACGCCATGAACTCGCCAGACGTGAAATTATTGACCGATTAACATCATATCCCCTTCTTACTATTTTTGATCCAAATTTGCCAACAGAGCTTCATACCGATGCCAGTTCGATCGGCTATGGTGCAGTATTAATTCAAAGACAGGCTCAAAACCCATTAGTTATTGCTTATTTCAGTATGCGAACAAAGGATTGCGAAAGCAGATATCACTCGTATGAATTAGAAACGCTAGCAGTTGTAAGAGCAATAAAGCATTTTAGACATTTTTTACATGGTAGAACTTACAAAGTCGTAACAGACTGTAATTCATTAAAAGCGTCTAGTCGCAAGCGAGAATTGACCCCAAGAGTACACCGTTGGTGGGCTTACTTACCAAATTTCAACTTCGATGTTGAATACCGCAAAGGCAGTCGTTTGGCGCATGCAGACTATTTTAGTCGTAATCCTGTTGATGATTTATACTCTTGTCATTCCCCGAATAAAAGTTGTTCACCTGTAAAGCCTGATAAAGCTTTAAAGCTGTCAGTTAACGCAGTTTCTCTCTATCATAACTGGCTACTTATAGAACAAAAGCGCGACCCTGAATAAATCCATATTGTTGAAGAATTAAAGGGTGACTCCATTCCTCAAACTGTTGCCGACACCTATGTCATCTCTCCAGACAAATTATTGCGACGCAAAGTTCAGATTGAAAATAAAACCCATAAACTTATTATTGTCCCTCGCACCTATAGGTGGAGCTTAATTAATCACTATCACGATATACTGCAGCATTTTGGTTGGGAAAAAGTGTTGGCAAAATTGCGGGAACAGTACTGGTTCCCGAACATGTCACGGTTAGTTAGAAATTTCGTTGAAAATTGTGTTAGTTGCAGAGTGCGTAAAGGCATTTCTGGTGCACGCCAAGTAACTTTACACCCTAAAGATAAGGTGGGCATTCCGTTTCATACGATTCACGGTGATATTACTGGTCGGATGAACGGGAAACGTAACGAAGCAGAATATGCTTTTGTTTTCATTGACGGATTCACTAAATATGTTCACATGATCTACACAAATAATCGTACTACTGAAACCGCAATTAAACGCTTATTAAATTTAACATCCATCTTCGGTACGCCTACGCGTTTTATAACCGACCAAGACAGGAGCATGATGTCCGCGGAATTTAGAAATTTTTGTGAGCAGTACGGTATCCAACATCACGTAGTGGCCAAGGGGGCTAGTCGAGCAAACGGGCAGGTAGAACGCCTAATGAAAGTAATCAAAGACAACATGTCTGTTGTAGAGCTTAATAAACCCTGGCATTCAGCTATCCAATTACAATTGGCAATTAATACCACTTTATCCAAAACTACGGGTAAAAGTCCAATGGAGGTTCTTTTTGGTAAAAAATGTTCTCCGCCAGGTATTAAGGTCTTACAAATAGACGATGACGAAATGACCGACGATCTCGACTTGCTGCGAACAGCGTGTAAAGATAGGATGGACGAGCGATCCTTGCAGGACAAGACTCGTTTTGATAAGGGAAAAGCTAAAATTCAGTCTTACAAAGTCGGTGACTTTGTCCTATTACGTCGCCATGAACGTCACACAACTAAACTAGGACCAAAATTCGAAGGACCCATGGAGGTTTTAGAAATACTACCGAATGACCGTTATAGAGTCAAGCATGTCAATCTCCGTGGATATTCTGATAAAATTGCTAGTCACGATTTTTTTTTAAGACCCGCCCCTTTAGCTTTAGAACATCCTTTCGCGAACACTTCGGGAGAATCAACCGTATGGGCAAGTAATAGTAACTCTGAAATGCTTATAGATCAGGAAAATGCCACCTCAGAATGCGTTTAATGTTTATTTTTATTGTTTCTTTTTTTTTTTTACCCATCCAAAATCCTTCCTCAAACGCTGGTTGGCCACCATGCGTATCCTTGCAACCTGGTCTGAGTGGCTAGACCCCGTGATGGGTGATGCCTTTTGAGTGGCTAGACCCCATGATGGGTGATGCCTTTTGAGTGGCTAGATCCGAGGAACGGTGATGCCATGGATTTGTTTATCTTTTTTCGAATTTTCTTTTTATGCTATTTTTACGCAGAATATATTTATTTACTTTATATTTATTTTTATTTTTACACACGGAAATTGATTCTCAATTAATGCCATGGATTTGTTTTCTTTTACGATTATTTCTATTATTAAAAAGAGAAGCGCCGAGAACGCGCTTCTGTCAGTATGGCCGTATGGGCGCACTTTCAGACCGCCCTCTATTGATTGACAAATAAAAATAAAACTATTATAGCCGGAAGTATTGACATTGATGTAATTATGTAGTTAAATAAATTCCAATAATCATTTCAAATTATTTGGCAATTTATCTACATGCTTTCATATTTTTTTTACTTGTTTATACTGATATGTTACAAAGTTAATTTCAACTACCGGAAATGTGTTCAAATTACGAATTATTTAATTAGGAACTATCTTTAAATCTACGCTAAATTACTTTGATGTGATTTACATATTTGTATGATTTTAATTTAACGCGCAGACTGTAAAAGCAACGATTTTATTGCTACCACCTATTCATTGTAAAATTGTGTTTTGCTAACATCCGCTACTATTGAATTATTGTTATAAAATAGTTTATAATTGATTTGTGATGTATAACAATTGTCCAATTATATGTTTAAAGAACTCTTAAATTTTATAATATTTATTTGTTTTGTTTAAACTAGTTTCAAATGAAATACAGATATATGATTGATTGTCAATATAGATGGAAGGGATTTCTATTGTAAGAATTGCTATTTAAACCATTGCTGTTCACCAGCAAGGTACAGTAATTTTCTATAACTCGTGTGGTAACGAATAAAGTCATTATAAAAGGACAGTGTTTTGCATTATATCATGGATCTGGGAGGAACCTCTGATACGGCGCCGACATACACGTTGCAAATATATTTAAGTATCAGCCGTTATAAGAACTGACTTACGCCTGGTTTGTGAAAGGCTGATAAATGTAAAATTCACTAATCAAATGTCAAATCTCATGTCTAGTCGAAATTAAGTTGCTAGAAGCGAGGTCAACACCTTTGATTTGACACACATGTTAGTTAACATACCTTTCAAATTAATGTGAAAAACTGTATATCAAACACTACTAGAGATACATCAAATATTATTATTTTTTTCACTAAATAACGTTTTTGTAACTCGAATTCATCTGATAGCGATGTCAAATCAAAGTTCTGTTATTTGAATGTTGATTTGATCAGACTTTCTGCGCCGGGGTAAGTGTCTTAAATAATATTGTAATTTTTCTGTGGGTATCATCAAACCTTTACCGTAATGCCTTAGAAATTTCAAAGATGATAACCCAACAAGTACACCTTACTTTCGCCAATGGTATCCCATGAGAAGTATAGGTAGCTGCCGTACTTAAAGACGTTAATTATGTTTAAGTACTCATAAGCCATTTGTTTGAATTCGTTTATATCTCAAAGATGGCAATTAAGATTATTTCTAGGGTCTATTTTTAAGATACTGTACCCAAAAGATGCCAAGGTCCGTTACTAAGCCTACACCGTCTCTGTATATCTGTCCTACTTTAACAAAGCTCAATCTTTACAGCCCTACACGTTTTAAGTTATAAGGTGCATCCACACTTCCGTGACATTTCGTCGCACTGAAAGGCGTGTCTGTAATACGCACTCACGCCTGTAATCTCGGCAGGGGTAGGCACAGGTGTAACCAGTACACCCACATGTTGCCGAGCTTATTTCCATCTCATGATGTCATAGGAGCCAAGCCTATCGCCATACTAGGCACAATTACAGACTCCGGGCTGATACTAAGCATTTCGTAACCAATATACAACCCGGTGATCGAACGTACTTGTTGTAATGACAAAACCTTAAATGACGTATATCACAGTGAAATGTTACGGGGAAAGAGTGGACCGCTTCATGAAATTACGTTGTAATTGTCAACCATTCACACATAAGAACTGGTTACACGTGTTTATCACTTATGGGTCGCGGTACAGCGAAATGTCACCAGTGGAGACGCACTTATAAATTGTGGATTCACAGACTGTATCCATAATGATAATACTAGCCCTGATTTATACATGTCCCACTGCTGGACACGGGTTTACTCTGTTTAGAGTGGCTAACGAGTACTTTTTGGGAGAGAATGTCTATTCATACAAAGACGAGCAGGCGAACGAGTAAAAATAAAATTAAGAACCGCGGTTACCTATTGTTTTATTTTTAGCCACTTCATTTCATTATGGTGCACCGGTACGAAACTACTGCTGAGTTATTTTTCTGCCATCATTGACATCTTAGCTGTAAAAGCCTGTTTTGAAGTGCGCGACCGAGACAATCTGTCGTAATGTGTCGCGATTTTTTTGCCGCTCGAGAACCTCAAAACAGTCCTTTAAGCGGACAAACAATACGCTCGTAGCCATAAGTACTACGATGGCATTTAGTTAAACGTAGTGGGTATCATATTAATCACATTCGTTCTGGAAATATTATTATTTCCAATACTTATGTATTGCATCAATGGTTACTTATTAGGTACTTAAGTTGTAAAATTGGCGATTTCCTGGGTTTAATGCTTTTTTTAGTACAGGGCAATCTTTTTAAGGATCTTTCTGAGATACAGAAATGACTGGGCATTATGAGTCTTAACACCTTATGTCTCGGGGTGACGAGCTCAGTCTAGTGACATGCAGTGCTTTGTAATTAAAATTTCTATGTGGCGTTGCTTCTGTTTAAGGGCAGGCGTGGCGCTTACCATCAGGCGATTGACCTGCTCGTCTCGTCATTAACGCTAATAAAAAAACATTATAACCTTCCAGATAAAACCAATTCAAACATACCACGAAATACGAATCATTATTTATACTTACTCCGCTCATGAAAAAAATATTATTACAGTTGTAATCTACATACACTGAACACAGACTAATCTAGGGGTTTGTTTCACGCTATACACATATAAATATTTACACAACAAACACAAAATGATTTATATTCTTTATTTCATACTGTAGAATGCGCGACGCCAAGCATTAGAAAATGACTGATGGGATTGTAGCATAAATGCTTTGCTAACATTTATCCACTGATTTATGGAGTGCAATCAATAAAATCCTCATAACATTCAGAAATTTTATCCCAGGATTATCATTTATTGTTCTTTATATTTTTGTTTTATTTACCTAGTAATCCTTCGTTGGATTTGATTCAATGTAAATTATAAAGGAAAATCGAAATAGTATTTATTATGTTTAAGTAGGTTGTGTAAAGTAATTGAAATTATTTTTTATACGTAATATCAAATAAAGAATAAAAACAATAACATTATTTGTTATCAGCAAAAGATTTTACTCCAAATTCAACTATTCATTGTATTCAACTTTGTAAAAAGTTTTCCGATCCCATTATTTAACTCAAATACAGCACAAACATAGGACCTGAATTATATTTGTAAGTTTAACTTACGGACTTAATTACGTAAGTGACTCACATTGACACACCTTGATGAACTTCTAGATCGGAGTTAAGACTCCCAACTAACAGTTTACAATAATTTAATAAAATTTGTAATAAACAACTTACAATATCGTTTTTATTGGTAATTTATCGTAATTCACTTCCAGGATAAAAATGACACTTACATAATTAATTAATGTGGAAAACATGCAAATGTAATACAGGCCTTAAAAACAACATAAAATGTGAACAAATGGCAAATAAAACTAATGTAGGTACCTACGACATACTATTGGGTAAAGTGACTTCTTTCATGAAATGTTACCGTACGCAGCAAAGAACCCATTTACTAAAAGGAAATCACTTTATAAGGACGATTCAAAGGAACTCAGGAACATAGGACAGGACAAAAAATGAACACCCGCTACATGTAATATACGTACAGAAAATTAATTTTATTAAACGTATTTATCTTACAAAAAACATTATTTAATAAATAAATAATTATATAAATTATTTGACATGTTCGAAATGATAGAGATTGGTTGGTCGACAGACGTTATTGAAGGATCTAAATGGCTGTTCTACCTACAGGATGACATAGGTTCCCATAGATCCTAAGTAAGTCACATGGGGTAGGTATATCACATAGTTATTGACATTAACACCGTCAGTTAGAATAAGGTCTTATAGTTTATGGTGGGGATAAACAGTTCATGCCTCAACCTCTTCCTCTTTTACCTTCTGATCTCCCGGCTTGCCCTTAGACCAGTCTGGCTTTTTCTGTAAAACAATATAAAGAATTAACGACAATTCATAATTATTTGGGATCGCGTATCATAGCTATATGACAGATACGCTCAAAAACCAGAAGCATGTAATACAAAGTGTATTTACAACAACGTAATCAAGGAAACAAATGTTTGAATTCCACTCTAGAACCAATGCACAAGTTGATTAAATCTCATTATTCCTTAGGATCGATAAGGGTGAAGAGATATGGGTAACTTCCTCCAGCTTTCGTAAAGTTAAGTACTAAGTCAATGAACTTGCTGGAAAGTAAGTTCCGCCATTTGTTTCCTTGATTGAAACCATAAATAAAGTGCTCCGCTAATGACCCGTTCCGTACCACCACACGTCTGAGATACGGCAGCGTATAGTACGAGTACTGAACAGGCCGTATCCACCCCTACGTAACAAATAACCAATAGAAATATCAGGTAACTCGTAAGCAATCAGAACAAAGCTCAGAAGTAAATAAAAAGGAACAAAACCCTGCCAAAGCAAATGTATAGCAAATCATTGACTCGATGTATATGTACACATAAACCTATTTAAACGACGAAGACTAATTACAAACACGCTGAAGCAAGACCATTTACACTTCCAATAGGCACAGTACAATGTAGTGTTATTGCAGAACTTAATTTGTCCCCGTTTCGAATTGAATACATTGCAAATAAGAAAGTGCGTCGTTACAATTTATGAACTGCAAAGACACGACATTGCAAAAATTTGGCAGTATCCGAATATAAATTTAACCACCACGTGTCCAGTGCCAATAACTGATTTATTAAGAGTTGGCAAAATTTCATTGATATGGGAAGTAACAATACTAATTGAAACCGATCTAATAATGCTCTCTAAGCTGTGCTCATGCCGCGGTGTATCTAATCTCTATCTAAATAAAAACGTGTTGATTCGCGTGGTGTTTCTTTATTTTCATTTACCTTGCCTCCACCGCCACCCTGTGGAATATTGCATAATCATTTTGTAACAATATTCTTTCACTACGGCTAATCTATCGTTTACTATTGCTACACAATTTATATTTCCTATCAAAATAGCATTCGTAAATGTGTATGGTAATATCGATATCCTGGCTGCTAATTGTTTCATATATTTTATATATATGTATAGTATTCTATAATCGGTGTTTACAGTATTGACATATATTTAGAATAAATATAATATCTAAACAAATAGCAGCAGGAACATCTTAATATTATGTATTTTAAGTAAGTGTATGGAATGTTCCTAAAATTTCTTTTCGAATTCCCCTAGCCCAGATCGAACGTGTTAGTCACAGACAAATAAAAAACGAAATAGTCGCAACTGAATTCCTATTTATCAAAGGATTTGCGAAGCTTTGCGGGGGAAGGCCTGATGCTTAAATATACAAAAATCTCGTATTTAAATAAAAATCTCGCAGCTTAAGCTATCGAGCGAGGAGGGTTTAAAATAATGTTAATAACATTATCACAAAACCAAAAGTGCAATCGAAGCCACCATGACTCTTCGAAATATATTCTCACCTCTTTTTAAATGGGCTTTCGACGGTTTTTGAACTTAAAACAATAATCGATACAAAAGAAGAATTTATTTAAAATAATTAATGGGTAATTAAAAATAAGTCATCTGTTGTTCGGTGATGGAAAACGGTAATTGATTTTTTTTTTATTAGTTCTACTTCTTGCCAATAGCCCAATCAGCCTTCTCCGCTTTCTTAGCCTGTTGGAACATGAGTAAATGATTGTTACTAGTGTTAGGTGTATTATGTGTGTCTCATCAGGGTTCGAACCCGGTATGACAAAAAACATAGTCAAGATGCTAGCTCTTCTGTTTCAGAGGACAATTTATTAGACCTTGAATTTTTTTAAAAAATCTCAAAATAATATTACCTATTAGTTATAGATATATCGGCGAGCTTAATCGTCAATAATTGAATTAGTAATTAATAGATTACTGAATAGAATCGTGCTTCAATAATAAGGTGTTTATTATATATTAGAACATTAAACTAATTCGTATGATAATTCATACGAATTAGTTTAATGTGAAGCTATACAGCTAATGCTGTATAGCTTCTGAAAAGTGAGCTGTTTATAATAATATCAGCACTGTATTATATTGTCCCACTACTGGGCAAGGGCCTCTTCTACTAAAGAAGTGGGGTTAGTCTTTAGTCCATCAACCTGGTCTTAAGCGGGTTTTTGTGAACTGTGTATACAATTCTTATAGACTCATTAACATTACTATTAAAAGAGCACCTCTAACGTAAAATAATTTTTCTTGGAGTTATTTAGAGCTATCGTATAGTAAATGTAAAGATTTTAAAATGTATTAATTACCTCTTTGTCTTCTTCTTCGAGGGTGAACTCCTTCTTTTTGACAACCTTCAATTGGTTACGGAAGTTGAATTCAGCGGCCTTCTTCTGGAGCTTGGCGAATTTGTTCTCGTATTTGGACACCTTCTTGAGAGTGGGTTTGACGCTGTCAACAACAAAATCCAAATTATAGCCTTCGCTCGTTAAAAAACTGACATTACACATGAAGAGAAATGTCTCCAGGGATTCCCGTGCTATGGATTTTCAGAGTAGTTTTCAGGTAATTTAAAACACAGGCATTTTTATTTCAAGATAACGAGATACCCCATAACAATGTCAGACTCAAGTGATGTTAATAAAGGCAAAATATTTATTGCTGATTCGTTGAATAATTAAGATCGATGCTGTTTCAGAGTACACAAAATTACAGAAATTATACTAGCACAAACATATCTACTAACAGCAAAAATAATCATACATACATAAACATAAACGAAGAAACAGACCCAAAATGAACTAAAACTATAAAAAATAAACTCTCCCTCGCTGCGAATAATTTTTCGACTCCACTTACAATTTACGCAGCCCTTTGTATGGTATATAAATTCATATTTAATAACACGGACTACGGTGTTACAATGAGTATAACAAAGGAGCCGAGTGCCCAGGAGTACGACGTCCTAAGGCCTACACTCTACAGCCTTGAATATCATTATACAACCCAGTAATTGTATTCGCCAGCACATCCTCTGATGCCTACTCGAGTTCTGCAAACCGTAGTTAGGGTTCTTTAAATAAAATGTGAAGATGAAATGCTTTGGCTGGTTTAGATATTATGATAACTGAAATATGTAAATCATGTTTCAGTTTATATTCTAAAAGTTGGACTTGCAAATAAAAGTTACGCAAGTGGTTTATGACATTATCATTTACAATGTTTATTTTTGTTTTTAAAGTCAATAAAACAAAATTATATTATTAGAAGCGATGATTAGAACGATAGAAGTCCACTCGTATTTCAAAAGAAAAATAAATTATCTACCCGAAACAAAAAGATTGTTCATCTTTAGGTTCTTTGCAACACTGATTTTATACATTAATAAGATAAACTTTATCACGGAACCCGTAGCTATCTAGTATACCCGGGCTTGGCTGTTTTCATTTAAAAACTTGCAACGTTTTCGTACATCTCCCGGGAGAATGTGAAGAGCTTGTCAGTTTCAGCGTACTCTTTGCTGCGGTCTTGTGAATACTGAACGATATTCAACTTTTAAATACGTACAAAATATTCTAATATTTACTTAAAAATAACACAACTCATTACTTGTGAAGATTTATAATTAGTATAGGATAATCAAATGTAGGTATTATTGATACTAATAGTCTGTAAATCGCCCTAAGATGAAAAATAACTCATTTAAAAAAAACATTCTTCAAACCGTATTTCACAAAAACTTTTGTTCTAAACTATTTATCTTTCATACAATACCGTGTAGCTAATTTGTGTTCATAATACCTTGAAATATCATTTTAAATTAAACATATACTTACAATTTGCCTCTGAGGTCGTTGACTTGAGAGTTCAGGTCTGCGATCTGTTAAAATAACATTTATTATACCAACCACATTCAACTAGACGGCTCAAAGAAAATAGTTAAACATTAATATAATAGAATAGACATAACAAAGATAACAATATAGTTACAGATAGGCAAAATGATGTCTGTGAATGACTTTTATATGCATTTCATTTAATTCAATATCGTTAATTTAAATTTAATTTTCAAGAATATAAAGACTAAAGCTTATAGAAATATAAATAGAAAAATTAATGTAATCATTCATTTCACAAGTTTGTTTTATCTGATGTATTTACAAAGCTCGAAACCCAAATGAACTCAATCCCCGCGGCAAACTTGTGCAATGCCGTTCGTGAGAAAATAATGGAAATCTCATGCAGTGCACATAGAAAATAACATTTAAAGCTTAACACCAAAAGATCTGCGAAGAAAACACATAAAATAAGCATATGTAACACATATGTATAGAATGATTCCATAAATATATAATTAAGTGCTAGAGAAGCAGAGAACAAGATATAGAGCTGAGCGAAGATTAGGCAGTGTTATTTGCGAGCTGTAGTATATCTGTAGTTTGTGAGTACATACTGAGAAAATTTAATAAAGATCTGTCCCGTATCCTATGACACTGTGGCTTCCCGTTAACATTCAGCCCGTGCTCTTTGCCTACGAATGACAAATCTTCAGTGTGATCTAATGGATAGGTATTTGTATTGCTCTAAGTTCGTGCACAGCATGTGGTGAGAATGCCATGTGGCCGGTAGCTGGTCGTCTGCAGCTCCTGTGCTCTCCTCTATGTGCCGTGTCCACAACAATACATCTACGTTATGTGCAACAACACTACAGCGCCAACAATATTGTACTTGTTCGATTGTCGTCTTCTACTCTGTACATTTACCTATGCGGCCAATCATCATGAACGAAGTAATATATTGAGCGCTCATCTAATGAGTACACCTGCTAAGTGAACACAAACAACGTTTTCACTGAAACAATTCGTAAATATCGATATATAATGTACATTGTACACAGTATGGTTACGACGTTGCGTAGTTGTGTAGCATTGAGTGACGGTGCAAAATCGATCGAGACTTGCAAATGTAGATCTATAAGGTCACATGTAGGTAATGTTGTGTTTGGACTCGCAAGTGAGCATAGTATAGGCCACTCCGCGTCCCGTGTGGTGATGCACGGCAGCGAGTCCGGCCGCCGCGCGGGAGAGGATAGGCGAGATCAACCGGAGCATGGCACTTTCAATAGTAACACTCGTCCATACAGGTTTTGCAAAAGGTTTACAGGGTGTGTCTCAACAATCGAAAACGCAAACGTGTCGCGAGTTTATCACGGCACATACATGAAAAGTCGGAGATTTGGAACAAGAAGTTTCAATTGTACTATGCACTTGCGTGTGCCAATAAAGGAACCAGTCTGGCGTTCCAACAACTATATAACGGTAATCACAGTTATTGTCGTATAAAAAGAGAAAATTCAGTAAGGCCACTAAGCTTGCCACCACACATGAAGCGACACACTGGCGGATGCAGTGATTATGCTCGATTATATACTTTTAACACAGTTTTTAAGATATTATTAAAGTGCCATACTATTTAAGGTATTGATTAATAGGGAGTGGAAAGCGCAGGTGGTTATTGTACATGACATGCAACGGACATAAAGCTCTGACGTATGACGATGGACGGTGGACACGAAACGTTACGTTGCCGCGCCCGTGACGTGACGATACACGCGAAACATCGAGTGACAACCCAGCATAGTTGCACGGACGTGATCCGAGGAGCGATGAACGATGAGCGATGAGTAATGATGATACGATGACAGATGACGTGATGATATTAGGCGAACATGCCGCGCCATGTGAGTGCAGTGTGGTTACTGTTACGTCGGTTACTGTAGTTAGTGTAGTTAATGGTGTAAGCGCGCAAATGACGCGCCGCCTGCGCCGGCGCCGGCGGAGATCGATTTTGCACCGCAGCCTCACCGCGGCCTAGCCCGCGCTTCATCCCAGTGACGTCTACGACACGCACACACCCGCTCTACACGTACAGCACTAACGAACCGATACTCGACCGTTATTTACAATTCAACAACAAACAACCGAATACTTACAAAGCATTATCAATGTATAAACACGTATTGTCACACGCGCACGATTGTTACATAATCGATGACTGTGGTATTCACAATGTTTATAAAGTATTGGTCAATACCTCATAATCTCTTTTCCGGACTTCATGTTCCAAATCCCACTTCTGGCTCTCACACACATACATGCGGTCATAATACTCCTGTATTATTCTCTTGAGCAATGCTATAGAAAAAGGAAAGATAGATTATTGAGCCTGCAGAATGAGCATGGGCATCGGTAGTGACTAGTGAGTGACCCGCGAGTCGCGCCTGTCGGCCGAGCGACTCGACGTGGCGACATGGCGTCATGGCGTTATTTGCGCCCGCCCATATGGCGACTGGCGATTGCCCGACGTGTGCATGTGTGCGGTGAGCCGTACAACTATCATGTCATTTGTAACAACTAAATCAGAGTCAAATCATAATGCATTCCCATTCCTAATATGCAGTTTACCTCCATTTTCCTAATTTCGATCGCTCGTTCTAGTTCATATTTATCCCCCTCAAGGTTGTATATTCTATGCCAGTACATTTGACATATCGTCTGCAGTTCCGCTAAAGAAAAACATATACACATTTTAAGGTATGATAACATGATCGGTGACCGTCTGATACTAACTGGTACTCGGGCATATAGTATACTGTATGTGTCGTGGTGTCGTACGCGGCAGATGAGCTACTTTCACTGTGGTATCAAGCGGAAGCGAAGCTACATGATTATTCAGGTGGGTATCAAAATGGTCAATCGCTGCAACGTAATCTAGGTACATAAGTTGTTATTGACTTCACAACTCGATGACAGAATATCTACAGTAGTAAACTATTGCAGCTCCCGAGTCGCTACAACGGGTCCTTGTTATTTTAGCGTTTATCTTTACTTGTTATCCACACGGTTAAGTTTGTAGGTATAATTTATTTTCAGCTCCGTTTTATAATGTGAATCTGCTGCGAAAACAAAACAATCCTTTATACTAGTCACATTATCGACATGAACTACTCAAACGAAGAGCGTAATGATTGCGATGCGCCCAAACCAAGCCAGACCTCGAGCTCTTTGCGGGCAACCTCCATCTCGCGATCGTACTTCTCCTCTTCGAGCTTGGTGATACGCTGATGGTACCCGGTAATGATGCTCGTGAGAGCGGCTACAACATCAATGAATAGTTACTCGCGCGTTCCGGACCGTAGTTATTACGTAGCGTTTAGCTGGAGTAGACCAAGCCGCGCCCGCGGTAGGCGGCGGCGTCCACGCGTCATGGACGGACAGAAAGCAAAGGAAATTTTCAGAAAGTCATTAAAGATATTAGATAAATAGAAGGTAGTAAGTATCGCAATAAGTTTAACGACTTCACATGGAGCTTAGAAGAGAGAGAAACGCATTAGAAAGACAAGTAAACGGACCGTGGGGAGAAAGCGTCTCCTCCGGCTGACACACCAACGTTTAGAGTTTTATTCTGTTGTTAAACCAGAAGAAGTAGAGACAACACGGCACTTAGACATCACAGATTAAATACGTTATGTATGTGAGTAGATATGTAAGTTCGTCAATGAGTTGCTCGGTCGCAGCTCGTCTCACTACCTCCATATCTTTTCTTTTAACGATGTATTCCAGATCGAACTTTTCGTCTTCGAGGTTACCGATGCGTTCGTGGTAGTCTTTGCAAACCCTCCTAATAGTATCTATAAAGGGACACAATACATAATGTACAATGGTAACCAATGGATCACTCGGACATAGACAATTGAAATTGGCCGTGTGGTGAGGTGTATGATTGACTAAGTAGTCAATATATAACATTACAGTTACTATTTCATCTACGAACACCATTGGTGTTAAGGCACATACTTTTACTGTAACCATATGATCAGCATTCTACAGTATGAGTGTGAATTTACCTTCGTTTGCATCTTCGACGTTCTTAGCTTTACCGCACCTCTCCTCGATGATACGCCTCCTTTCAGCGGCTTTGCGCTCCTGTTCCTTCTTCAATTCCTCAGCGGCTTTCTTACGCAGCAGCAACTGTATTGAGATATTTTAAAGTGTCAACTATACCGATAGATAGTTCTTCATCTATACTGATTTTATAAAGACGTCCATATTTCTTTATAAAGCGGTCATTTCTGAAGGTGAACCATTCTAAAAATCTTTTACTAATAGTGTCGCTTCTAAAGACATATATGGGGGCATTCGGGCATCAAAAGCCGCGTGCTAGCATTCATCTCAACATCAAAATAAATGTAAGCAACATTTGCTACACAAGATGATAAATCACTCTATATCAATATTAAGTATATCTAACACAAATAATAGTAAAAGACACTCACCCTAAGCTTCTTCTTCCTCTCGGGGGTCATGAAACCCTTCTTCGCCTTCTTGGCCTTGGAGGCTTCCTCCATGCGCTTGCGCACCTCAGCGCGCTTGCGGTCGATTTCGGCCTGTTTGGCCTTCTTCGCCTAATAACACAGCACATGGTAAAATTGTGTTAACAGTTTTTGTTAGTGTGTGTGTGGTACAAAAAGAGGAATGACAGCTGAGTGTTAATGTAGTATTTATCAAAAATAGTTATGGTTTCGAATTTCCTAGAACTGTTTCTAATAATGATAACGACTGGTACTGATTGAAAGTATTATGTTCTTCAATGTTTGACTACGTATTACGTTTATGATTATTGGATTCAATGTTAAATTTGATTGCTTTTTAAAAAAATGTGTATGTTTGTATGTGTATGTGTAAGGGTTCCATCGGCGACCCGCAGCTACTTTACCTCCTCGAGACGCTTTTTCTGTAAAAGAAAAACACATGATTAGATATTTTGTCTATAAACAACTTTCATATTTGTTAGGGATTAGAATTACGTTACCAACACAGATTATATGTTTTGAAACAAAAAAAACTCATATTTTGACTAGTTATTTTAACATGTTCAATTGTTTTTCGCATAACCACAATCTGTGTTAGCATTACAAAAAATTACAGATAATGGCAAGATTTTATTATCTGCATTAATAATAAAATAAAATTTTAAATATAGTATTATATTTAAGTGCTTGTAACATACATAAAGTGTTTAGGCGTTTTTTTTACTTATAATTGTAGGTATTATTGTGCTTGTAAGCGTAGTAGGTAGGTGCTAATTAAAATAATTATGTAGTGCTTGTGCGGTTTTTCTAAGTGTAGTGCAACAGTGACTTAGGCGTTAGGTAAGTGTGTTTAGTTCGTTTTTTATCTTTATAAATATTATGGTATAGCCCTTATTACTTATTAGTCATTAGATTGACAACATTGAATATTTATTCTATACTTTTAATTACTTTACTGCTTGTTGTTGAGTAGTCATTAATTCTATAAAGCTAAATTGTGGATATTAGGTATATATCTTATTAATATTTTCTTGTAGGACATAAGCACTTAAAGTTACGTAGTGCTTTAAAAGCATCTAGTTCCATTGATATCGTTGTTCGACTTACAAAATTATGTTTTAAAATAAATAGGACTGGAACTGAAATCAAGTAAATAAAACGTGTACTCTTGTGACTTTGTGTGTATGTATACTGGGTGTTGCAAAACTGTGGTATCACTATTAGATCCACATACTGGGAGAATGAGTTAAAACTCAATGGTAAACTCGAAAACCTAAAATTGATCTTATTTTTACAATAGTTTATAATTTGGGTTTCAAAATCGTATTGCGACTTGAAAACCATATAATAAAGTACCATTCAACTGTGTATGTATTAAACATATTTAATTACGGAATAAGTAGTCCATTAATATGCCACAGCTAGTCCTTGGACCATGAAAATATGTTCTGGACATAGATTTTAATTTCTATTTATTTATAAACATTTATGTGATTTAATTTACATTGGTAAGTTACTAGTTACTCGCTCTATAAGTACAGTTTTTATTGACACCACCTTTTTGTAACAACCTGTATAGTATAGTAAATAATGATATTTTAAAATATGTTCTGAATTGAGCAAAACATTAACAATATGAAACATTTTTCTAAAACTGTATGCCAATTGTGCCGAATCATTAGTTTTAACGTTCATTTTAATCTCTTTTTTTCATAAAAAGTATGTTAAACTTAGCGATATATATACAGCCAAATTGTGCGCGAAATAATCATAAAACAATTTAGAATTTTTCCTCATTTACAATGTAAATTTGCGTCATTATTCCAAGCGTGTGTGCATGTGTGTGATATGTGTGTTGTATTGTTATTAATAGAAACATAATAAGTACCTTGGTCTCGAGGAGTAAAAGCAATCAATACTGTATTGCGTCAGGTACAGGCGACGGGTCCGGGCGAAAGTTTTCATACGATATCACAGATGCCAGGGGAATACAATGGAACAGAAAATAATAAAAATAGACGTGTTAATTGGCGGGAAATTCTTTTCGACTTTTGAAGATCGAATTGTATACAGGAAATTATCGAATTATCGATTTAAATATCAACCCTATAACGCACATAAAAACTGAAGTCTTTTATATTCAGTCTTTCTGTGTTCATAAATGGATCAAATGTTTTCCATTCCACTTAAAATGCAATTAAACCTTCTGTTGTATATGTCGCCATGCTTACCTTACTTCATCATCCGCCATTGTTGATGTGTTGGTTTATGGGTGTCCTGGAAAATAAATCGATTACTTATAAATATATCGATTTATCAATATAACTATCATCGATCGCCTAGCAGGGACCTTGAATTATTAAATTTATCAATGAATACTACGTCATAAGTCCTAGAGTAGAACATATTTATTAACTAACTATAGTTTTCGCTAAAACGTACATTACATTTATGGCTTGCATATTTTCAAATTATTATTTTTTATTTAATTAAATAAAATAATTTAAAGTTCATTATAAATTATCTTAAATAAAGCGTATTTGGCCATTATGAGCCGCGTCCGTCATTTGAAACTCTTTGGCAGCATGCCAAGTTTAAGCCAAGGTGTGAATACTGACACTTGATACTCTAAATTCAGTTATATCCGCTGTATTCCGGTTTCGAACTCCGTATGCCCACAAGAAAATTTGTTTTTTTAATCTATCACGTACTAGTTTAGTTGCAGGGTTGCCGTCTGCCGATGAGCTATTATTAGGCCAGTAAAATTGAATAAAACGTCAGAACACTTTCCGCGTAATAGAGTTGCCAACGTAGCGAAAATACCACGATTAGGTTCGGGTGTGTTCGCGGGTGTTCGGTAAACCTCGGGAGTTGAGCCGGGCCTGAAATAGGTCGGGTGGTATTCCCGCGCATCCTAATTTGGTGTCGCGGACGGGCGCGTGGTTACTCGGGTTTCGGACGTAACGCGAAACGCACAGACAGTTTTACAGTTTTATGTAACCCCTTAACTAAATATACTAACGTCAAGTTAGCTATGTAGTAAAATTTTTAAAGAAAGCTGATGTTATAGCAACATTTACAAGTCTATTTCATTAGAATATACTTTTTAGTCATCTGATATTACCTCGCATATCGTATGGTCAAAGTTAAGTTTAAGTATTGTATAATTCGTCGATGTCCGTAAATTTTTTACATTATAAAAATATAGAGCCAAAGCACAACTCTTAAAGAATTTACATGTCATCAAAATTTTGTTTAAGTTGTTCAAGTTCAAGCATGTTAATTGAAAAAATACCTATATGACCCGTCTTATCTATGACGTCACTTAATCTATGACGTAAAATTGACACAGTATCGATACATGAGTATGAAAGTAAGTGGGCGTCACAGACATTTAACTCTACAAATACGCGGAAGGCAAGTTTCACACACATGGCGAAAACGATGCATCACAACGGCGGAACATTGACGTATCACTTCACTGAACTAAACGCACTCAACATTTTCAAATTATATTTAATATAATATTTTTTATCGTCACTAAAACTCACCTAAGGCAAGAAAAAGAAGATGGCCCTATAGATGGTTCAGCCAACACGAGCCACAGCTGCTGACTGGCGCGAGGCGGGCGGCAAGGTGCGGGCGGCTATGCGTAGGCGCAGATACCCCCGCACACCGCGCACATACCGCGTACCCGCGCGCCGCCCGCCCAAGCGAGCTCTCACGAAACACCCTTCCCGCGCACCTACACCGCCCCGCCCGGTATACATTTTTAGAGCAGTGTCGTTTTGACACCACCACCGAAATAACATTAGACATAAGCTCCAGTATGAAAGTTTTCAGATGCCACGTAAATTTTTGAGCAAACGATGCCGGCGCGCATCGACCATTTCATCGCACGTAACCTATAAATCGAAATTGTGACGATATTGAATTCATAACACGGATACTCCCAATATTCTACGGTTATAAATATGTTAACATTTTAACAGAAAATAGGAAGTGATAAATTTCGATAGTTACCTATTTTGGAACTATTAAAAATAAACTCCGAAACGTGTTAAAACATTGTGCATTTTCACTGCACGTTTTACTCTAGATTTGATACAATTTTTTCACTTTTTCTATAGCAGAAGCCAGCAAACGATCAAGTGGGTTACCTGATAGTAAATGATCTCCACCGCTCATGAACATCCACAATACCTGAAGAATCATGGACGCGTTGCTGACCTGAATGGATAGGGATGGTTAAGGAATGGAAAGGAGCTTTCGGATATCCCACTCACCGTACGAAATGCAACAGCAAGCTGCTAGTTCAAGTCGATTTTCTGTGAGAGTGGTAAAAACCCGGTTGAGCTGGCTCATTCATGCTATAGACAAAACTGTCTTTAGCATGCCTCTACCACTTTAAAAAAGCTTTGTCTGTTAAATAAATAATTCACTTTAAACTATGTGTCATATATTCCCTAAAATATTTTATTATTTTGCTTATAAAATACAATTATTTACGATTCTTTATCTTATTTATCGTGGATATTGTCAATGTGGAAATTTATTGGTTTTATTCAGATACATATTTTATTAGGTTATTAGGTGAATGTAATATGAATGTATTCAGACAGTTTATTGTTATACGATGCATATTGTTAATTAATACATATATAAGGAGTAGTGTATGTGTTAGTGGACCACCAACATCTTAGACCCAAAGCCAATTTCATCAACACGTGATACACTCGGCTTATTAACGGACGACGCAATGATGAAACTTGGTTTCAATTGCGGGTTGTGGTGGTCAGACGAAGGGGCATGCTGACCAAGAGAAGTCATGGGATTACGGCCTAACTACCGTATATTGTAACACTGTAGCCACATGTAAGTAAGTATTAAACTACAAGAGTCTGCTGCACAATGTTCTCTCAATATTTTAATAGGTAACGCCACGCTGGAGACAGTTATGTCTACAGCATGAATGGGCTGGTTCAACCGGGTCGTTACCATTACCTCATAGAGAACCAACGTGAAGTAATAGTTTACTGTTGCGTTTCGTATGTGTGTGCCATACCTATTATTGGAATCAAGTTTAACAGCTCACGTGATAAGACCCACTTAATGATATCCGTGGTGCTTCACATCTGGCTTCTCCAGTTGTAAACGTCCTTGTGCCTGAGGTTAAGACCTCCTTAGTTCATTATTTTGTCTCTCGCTTTGCTATGGAGGAAAGTGGACAATTATTATTTCCAACTTGTCCCTCATTTTCTATTTGATTAATTTCGTTGCGGGATAAAGACAGATTTGCATTCCCAGGGACTCACCGAGCTTCATTGCTCGGTGTCGAAATATGCGTGCCTCTGTCGATCCTGGCTTACAGGAGTTACAGTGGTGTGGGCGAGATAGTCTCGTGTTGCGTTTCGTACGATGAGTGAGATATCCGGAATGCTCGTTTGTCGACCTATGCCGTAAAAAAAGATCGAATTCGAGTAAGACTTTACCACCAATTAACGTATAAGAGCGATATTTTTTAAAGTATCTAGACATCTTTCTGTTGAAATATAGGTATGTCAGAGAGGGTTTTTTCATTTGTACATATATAAGGAGTATCATCTCAAAATTGGTAACACAAGGGATATGACTAGTAACCCAGTAACTTTTTCGACATCTAATTGCTCTCAATCACACTCCTGAGCAATGGTCTTCAATTGTACTATAACTATTTATTCAATACTATCTTTTTCTCGCGACTTCATCCGCATGAAGGCCTTTTCTGGTATAAAAAGTAGCCTATAATCCAGGTAATGCTTTACCTGTGTGCAAAATTTCATCAAAAACAAATAAGCTGTTAAGAGTGATTGATTAACAAAAATCCAAATTCACCAACAAACATCCAAACTTTCACATTAATTTATAATAGTAGTAAAATTATAATTTTTCTATTGTATAATAAAAATAGATGACGTTGAATGGTTGATTAATGCCGACCAACTTATATGCACGCATTAGCCTTGGGTCCGCATAAAGAGCTAAGGTATAACCTTATTGCAATATTTTAAATTACGTTTATTTTCATTGAACTAACTTCTTGAAGCGATGAATTGAAATAAATTTAATAACGAATTTAATTAAAGTAAGTTCCGCAGTGGAAGTTACAGATGACTTAAAACTATTCTCAAAAAGATGCAGTTCTCTGCGAGGCAAACACGGAGATAAGTGGAGTTCGAGTATTTGAAATTACTTCGGAAATTTGAAAACGCTTTCGTGAAAACGATTTCACGCTTCAAATATGAAAAAAAAAAGATTTCACCGTGAATCATCCAAAAGGATATGAATTCAAAATCGACCGAATTAACAACTGAAACAAATTAGGCCATGTGACATAATTATTTTAAAACGTAAAGGAATTCTGTCGAAATTACTTTCATTGTTGCGATCGTTTCACCGTCTGTTACGTTTGAGACAAAAATAATCTTATAAAGGTTATCGCACATTACATCTCCAGCAAGTCCCGATAACATTGCAAGATTACTCTGACGAACAAAAGGAAACGATCTGGACCGCTCCGAGCAATAATCAAGGCATCTATTCAAATTATAGATCCAATAATTTTCAAAGATGAAGTACTAGTTCTAAATTTAGATTTCCATCCGTTTATACTGACTGTCCATTATCTAATCCAACTTCTGAAATCTTATTAACGCTAGACTTAACAATTATTCGCTATTTTTGTGAGGCGTTTAAATGCAAGTCTTTGTCTCGTTTTTTGTAAAGTTGATAGAACAGTCTCGTTTAACAACGAATAATAAATATAACAATTGGTAAACACATACCATTATTTAAACGCAGAAGACGAAGCTCGAAGTAAACGCGAACAAATATTATACCGCACACTGAGACATTTTACATCAGTAATACAGTAAGAGGATTACTCGATTCTACAGTTAAATTGTAGTTTTTTAGCGCATTGCTAGTTTAAATCTCAAAATAAGCAAAGCATATTATGTTCTCCGGCGGAAAAAGATTACTGGCTGAATTTATGTTACATCTTTTGATATTTGTTACATTTTAAAATAGAGTTTACTTTCGTATCAAAACCATATGTTGTATCGAAATTGCTTTAGATTAGATAAATCGTTGTAATTTTAAATCAGAAAACTAATACATAGCTTAGTTTTACACCATTTTCTTTTAATCCCGTCATAGCATAACATTTTTGTGGCCACGACAGCCTCCGTGGCGGAGTGGGTTCGATTCCTGCACCAAGATAAAATGTTTGTATGATCCACAAATGTTTGCTTCGGGTTTCGGAGGTCAAGCAGTCGACTGGTCGTAAAAACTACAAGCCATATTTTTTTGTAACATGTGTTAAGAAGCATGTTACGCTGACTCCACTGCGAGTAGGATAAGGGCAGGTGGAAGAAGATATCATAACTCTTTTGTAAGCGGTAGAGCTATGCTGGAGATAGTTTTGTCTACAGCATGATTGTCACCTTCCCAATTCTCCTTTATTTCTCTTTAAGTTCGGCTATGCATCCAAGATCCAGACGATGGGAATCGTACAGACTTACTCGTTTACCGGTCTCAGTTATAAAAAAATAACTATAATAATTTGGTGCCCACTATGTTCCGTATATTTATTATGGTACTAATTAGTGGTTCCTGATACCCAAAACACAAGACTCGGATCACAGTGTGGGTTCAGGAGGGAGAGCATGAACAACTTACGAATAAGTATTCGAATCGAGAACGCCTAGCATTTGTATGATGTGACAAACAATTTTTTGTCATTTCAATATGAATATGTTCTCGCAAGTTATTCGTGCTAGCCCCTCAGAACTATGTGTGTGACTGTTGGGTGTTATTTATTATCTTTATTATATATATATATATATAATTCTACTGTACGTGTGTATGTCACTGAACTCCTACTAAGCGGCTGGACCGATATGAATGATTTGTTTTGTATGAGTTTGGGTGGCGCCCTGGATGGTTTTGATTCACAATTGGGCCCGGTAGGTGGCATTGTAATCTGGTTTTAACTATCAATTATATGTTGCTGGTGACACCGCGCGGGACAGCTAGTTGGATATAAAAATACTTCATAATTTTTGGAGATTTTATTGATTTACCTTTTTAACATATAAAGTACAATATAACAGAACCAGAATGAATATATTTTACATCCCATTACGGTATATAATGCTGCTCCCACTCATACAGGAATATTACAGCTAAGCATGTGTTGAAACTGCGTTGACGCCACCGTGCCGGTGCCCCTGACCGGCTCGGATAATTTTTCTACTCGTGTTCCCTCGATAGTATGTCGAACAGAGCTCGCTTCTTCAGTTATTGATTCTCGATCCAATATTTCTGATTATGATGACGATTTTAATAAATTATAATAATAATAAAATTGGCTCTATATTAAATTTTATTGTCCTATTACTGTGCTAGGGCTTCTTTTACTAATGAGCGGTTAGACCTTAGTCCACCGCGCTGACCTAATACGGGTTGGTCTTCACATACCTTACAAATTCTTAGATATTTAGGTTTTAAAAAGTATCTCCTTTAAATATACAAGTTTTTTTTTATTGCAGAGGCCGGTAAACGTGTAAGTGGGTCACCTGATGGTAGGTGATCTCCACCACTTATAAACATCCACAATACCTAAAGTATCATGGACGCTTTGCCGACCTTAAATAAAAGGGATGATTAAGGGATGGGAAATGTGAAGGGGATTTGAGCCTCTGGATATTTCGTTCATAGCACGAAACACAACAGCAAGTTACTACTTACTTCACGTTAGTTTTCAGTGAGACAGTGGTAATAACCCGGTCGAGTAAGTAGTGCGATGTAAGATGTCATTACACGTTTACGAAGAACACAGAGTAACATTATTTCGGGTTTTAATTAAAAATTAATACAACACGTGATCTCATATAACAAGATCATTAAAATTGACCTGGAACGTAGACCAAAATAGCGCCACTGGAATAAAGAACCGGGTCGCTATTGCAGCGTTCATTGCGAAGGTATGTTAACTTCAATATATTAATTTTCAAACAAGTTAAGACGCTTATTGCTAGTTACTTTTTACTAGGTGGTAGGTCCCTCGTAAGCGAGAGACTGTGTGGGTTGGTACCACCGCTTTGTCTATTTCTCCGCCAAGCAGCAGTGTGTAAGCACTGTTATGTTTCATTTCGAAGGACATTGAAGCCAGTGAAATTACTGGGTATTATGAGACTTAACATCTTATGTCTCGGGATGATGACCAGAGCTTCTTTTTATGGGCAGCCGTGACGTTTAACATCAAGTGAGAAACCTGCTTGTTCTGTCATTGAACCAAATAAAAAGCTATTAATCAACTTATAAGAACTTATTTAGAACAAATAATCTGCTTTCTTTTTTCAACCTGACGCTATCGCGGCTTAATACCAGCGTTGTTCATACCATAAATTTGACGGTATTTGATATTATGTGATAATACCAAATACCAAGATTTGCCATTGCCTCGTTCGTTAATCAGCAAATTCAACCACGTGCAGATGAGGTTGGCTTTGGCCATGTTGGTGACCAACTTACTCCCAAACAATCTACATAATCTAAACAATCTACAGATGCAAAATCATAATGTAAATGGAATTTACAAAAGTCATATACGTCGAGCACGAGACATCGTCTAATTGAACGGGTTAGGAGAGATCCGTTTCGACCTCTATTTTTTCAAAATGCATTTTTAGTATTCACACAAACCCATTTTATGATTTTCAATGAAATTAGACGAATAATCTGTTTTTATTTAAAATAATATCCTAAAATAAGCTCACACCTGCATCTCCAAAGAGGTAGATACTAGATAGGGGTACAATTATGAGATATGTCGTTGTCTGTGACAAATAAATTGGTTTTCTTTCTTTCTTTCAATTCTTGCACCCACGATTTCCCGAGCTTATGTCCATTCCGTGACGCGATATGCGGTCTATCACCATATCGGGCATAAAATCCAATTTTGAGCGACTTATAAAATGTCATAAAACATAAACACACATTGTGATTACCCAACCCTACCCAACCTAGGATTTGAACACAAGATCTCTCTCTCTCTCTCTCTCTCTCTCTTGCGGTGGCTATTCACTATTGAATGTTGGCTGTCAACTCCGCATATTCCTTTCTATTTCTTGCCAGGTTAAATAGCTCTTCTACCCTGGTGATTCCTGTCCATTCTCTTATGTTCCTGAGCCAGGATTTCCTTCTTCTACCAACGTGTCGCTTCAAGATCTCACGGTTTCTCAATCTAAGTACGCTGCCACGAAACCAATGGGGTGTAAATATAATAATGAATTATTTTTAACATTGGTAAACAAATTCCTATCATGATCGATACTATGGTAATGTTTAAACCATGCGTCTAATTAAGACGCTCCTCTGCGTTTTCTTCGTCGGTTAAAAATATTTCATATTTTATTTTTTCAAAAATATATCAGGTAATTAAATATTTCCTGTGGGTCTAGTACAAGTTTTGATAGTTGTCGAAAACTATGACATTATGTATGCGGAAATTATTTTTACGTTTTTTTTACTAGCTCTGTGAGTAATATGATAAATACATTACTCATACAGTATAGTATACATTTTTTGGGTCGGTAGTATCACTCATTGACTATTACAATAGCACCGACTCAAAACTTGTTTAGTTATATAGATGTTTTGAGTCAGTTCTTTGTTAAAATGTTTTTATTTACAGTAGATATGGAACACTCCTCGTCATTAGTAATTATATACGATTTCAAAAACTTTGAACTTATATGTAAGCCGTACTGCCGTACTAGACGTATAACAGAAATCATTCAAATCCACCGCCAGAGAACAAGACTCACGGCTAAATCATTTCCAACGTTTGCGTAAATTCTGTCTAACAATAGGTCGTCGCGTTATCTAATTCGAAACTAGTTTTGTCAGTTTGTCCGTTTGCGATGTCAGTTGTCGGGTTATCTGGAATGAGGTTAAACCGTACTTTCGAACAATAGTGTTCGGATTAAATTATATTTTAAGATTATCAAGTCTTGTTACTTGTGAGGTTATAACAGACTGTCTGTCACCGTCAGGATACTCCAACGTCTAGGGTTAATTCGGAAATTCTTCAGTCATACATTTTGGGTAGACAACAATTATATTTTATCATTTGGAAGGCCCGATCAAACCAAAATCTGCAATTATTTACTGAAGAAACATTTTAAAGACTTGTGTATATTCGTTTAAGAGCACACATTTTTTTATCTTATTGTCTACAAAAAATGCTCTACATAGAGTCACTATTAAGGTACTAATAATTTTCTGAATATATACAAATATTTCACCGAACTACAAGCGACAAACTGGGAAAATATTTATATGCAGAAAAAATTTGTTAGGTGTACCTATTTAATATGTGATAGTGGGTTCACACAATTTCATTTTAGTTGATCAAGTGACTTGAATCAACCAAAAGCTGTATGCTTTTTATACGTTTTATATTGTTGATCAATTCTATTGAAAGTCTTATACGGTTCAAATCGCATGACATTTAGCAAAAGCTAGTTAGTACTGAATATTATTATTTCGGACCATTTAGCACTGTTTATCAAGTATCCTAATTATATCATCACTGAAAATACATTTGACCACTTGCTTCTTCAGTTCAATGTGCTATTTAAACGCATGATTTATGAGAGTGTGGATAAATCGGAACTATCGTCGACATCCCGCACTGGTAATAAATGTCTAATATACAAAACATGTGTTAATTCATAATCATTTATAGCTGGAATAGTTTAGCATTTTTATTTCTTGATACCAGTCATATAGGACTGTTACACAAAATTTTCATAAATATTTTTATTTTACAATTAAAGAAGTAGGAAATACTTCTGAAGACATTGAATAGCAGACAGCCTGATACATTGTGGAACGAACGATAATAACTATTGCTCATTAAATGTAACTCAGGTCGAAAGTTCCCATAAACTTGTTTGTTGCCTATTCGAAAATTAATGATTTGTGTCGATAAATATAGGATTGTAAAGGTTTTTTGTTTTATAAAACTTGCTTATAAAACTTATGACTACCTCGGTGGCGCAGTTTGTAATACGTACCTACGCATTACGATTAAGCTAACGCCGAAGTCTCAGTAAAGTGCTATTGGGTTTTCTATTACGAAATGCTCAGTAGTAATTTGTGTCCGGTATGGCGATAGGCTCGCACCCTATCACATCGTGGGACGGAGATACGCTCGGCGAAATGTGGGTGTACTAGTTACACCTCTGCATACCCCTTCAGGGATTACAAGCGTGAGTGCGTATATATGATTTTATAAAACTTGTTAACAATCTGCACATTGTTTTTAGTCTTGAGCAAAATCATAAATATAACATAACATGTACTGTATGATATCATAAGCTTTTCTATGTTTTTATTCATAGTATGTTTTTATCAACTCTAAAATAACTAAATTAAAATTGAATTGAAATATAGGCAATATTTCAATTCAATTTTAATGTAGTTATTTAAGAGTTATTAAATATAGTTTATCATATCATTAGAATTATACCAGACTACTTCAATCAAAAATGAAACTGTAGTATTAGTTAATTAATACTCTTTATTACTATTGTTTACCCTTTATCGCAAGAAAAATGATTTTCAACTGTGAAAATCACCAAAGTTCTACATTTGGGGTAGAGTTCCACATTTCCACGTTTGAACTCGGCTAACAAGAATATTACCAATGAATGTGCCACGTCGTATTCCGGAACAGTAGATTTGCAACAGAACTGCAAAAATATGTCGCACAAAAATCTTTTTCAATTGGAAATTTTCACTTTGATGTTTGAAAAGGAAAGGGAACATGCGGGCGGTACACAAAAACGTGTCCGGATATTTTAATACATTAAATTTGACAAACTTTCATGTTACAATTCTATCAATCTCGTTTTTATTTGTTTTTACATATGTATGTATATACATACTACACTCGCACATACGCACTCACGCCTGTAATCCGCGAAGGGGTAGGCAGAGGTGTAACCAGTAGACCCACATTTCGCCGAGCGTATCTCCGTCCCTTATGTGATAGGGGGCGAGCCTATCACCATACCGGGCACAAATTCCAGACTCCAGGCTGATACTGAGCATTTCGTAATAAAAAAACCCGATACCACTTTACCCGACCCGGGGATCGAACCCGAGACCTCAGCGTTGGCCTCAATCGTAACGCGTACGCATTACAACTGCGTCACCGAGGCAGTATATTTTTTACATTGGCAGATTTTCCAAAATTGTATCCACGAGGATATTTCGTCCGACACAAACCTAATTGGTGAAAGCCACATTGGAGTTGAACGTTTTTTGGTCAATTTAATTGATTGATCTTTATTTTTTAGAGTGTAAGTGGGCCACCAACATGTCAAGCTCAAAGCCAACCCTCACCTGTACGTGCTCTCTGCTGATTGACGGACGAGGCAATGGCGAAACATGGTTCCCAATGCGGGTTGTGGGGGTCAGACGGCGGGACGTCTCATATAATACCAAATACTGTCAAATCTTTAGTACGAGAAGGCGGGCCCTGGCATTAAGCTTATTATAGGTACCGGTGTATGATGAAATATGATTATATAAGATCGTATTTCAATTTATTCTACATAAACATAAACAGAAAAGTTTATCTTCAGAGGAGGTAATGGGCCGGAAGCAATAAAATGAGACCAAAAAAGAATTTAAGAGAAATGTTCGCGGAGCGCTCTAATCGCTGTCGCTTTAAAAAAATTAACATGGTTTGTATGGAAATAGAGTAATTTACTGTATTTTCTTTGGATAAGATAAATTATCATTTGTATATCCATACTGTTATTATAAATACGAAAGTAACTCTATCTGTCTATTTGATAGGTTTCAACGGTTTTCACGGCTAAACGTCTGAACGGATCTTATTTTTTTTTTAAGAAGTTAGATTTTTTTATACATCCGAATGATGAGACGATCAAGCCGCTCATCTGATGGTAAGGGACAAAACAGTCCATGATCAGTTGGAACATGACCCAGAACTTTGAATTACAAAGCACTGCGCTCGTCATCCTGACACAAAATGTTAATTCTCATAATGCCCAGTTATTCATAATGCTTAATTTTATTGATTATATCTTACGGAAGGACATAGAGTACTTCTATTCCCGAAAAAAAAATAGGTATATATCCCAGAAAGTCCCGAGCTAAAGCCAGTTGTTCATAAATGAGGCGAACCACAATATAGGTTCTATGTGGGCACGTGTCTAGGTTATAGTATAGTTTTTTCTTTTAGATTCGATAACAACTATTATAATTTGGTATTGTAAGACCTCCACTTACAATTTGTCTTTGTTAGGGATTTGAAACAATAGCACTCAAATACAGAACTAGAGCACATCTCTTATTGCAAACTACGCCTTATCTTAAAAGTTATGTGGGCCTTAATATAATTTAGCTTTAGTGAAAATATAAATAGCATTCGATCATTATTTTCAAACGAAGTTGTTTACGATGACAGAATTCGCTTAATACGATGACATAATGGCTATGTAACTTTGTAAGAAACGCTAACTTTTTAATAATGTTCAAATCATTATTACACTATTTATAGCGCTATAACTTTTTATGACGTAACATTACATTGAAATTACTATTTAGACGCAAGTATTGAGTTTCATAAGTAAAAATATGGTACAATTTTAAAGGTGCTAGTTGCTCTTACTTTTTTATATTATCAGGGGATAGGTCCCTTAAATGCGAGGGGCCGTCTGGGTTGGTACTACCGTTTTGTCTATTTCTAGGTACTGCCAAGCAGCAGTGTGTAAGCACAATTGTATTTCGTTTTGAAGGACGTGGAAGCCAGTGAAATTACCGGATTGGGTTGTTGGACTGGATGGAATTATGAGACTTAACATCTTATATCTGGGGGTGTCGAACGCAGGCTAGTGCCATGCAGTGATTTTTGATTCAGAACTCTGTGTAGTGTTGGCGATCAGGCGAGCGATCTGCTCGTTTCATCATTCAAGCTAATAAAAAAACTCCATTTACGATTCATCGACGATACGATTCCTTTTTCAATTTGTACGACGTGGACTTCTTAATGACAGTATTCTGGTACATACCAGCCTCGCTCATGCAATAAACTCACTCGATGGAAATGGGGCTTAAGACATTCTATACCACATAAACGCCTCCATAAATTTCAACAATGATCTCTCGCACCTTCCCCCTTCATCTCACCTGCATCTGTATTAGGTGTGTTTAATCCTCGGCATAAACCTCGGCAGGTTCAACAGATAAGTAGTTCAAACGAGAGGTTGCAGGATCGACTCTCGTATTAGGGTAGGTGATTGTATATATATTAATTGTTCCAAGCATGAACATTTAAAAATATTGTAAGTTTCGTATTTTTGGTAAAGTAGATAATTGGATAGGCGATAGGCCCGCCCCCTATCACATCGTGGGACGGAGATACGCTCGGCGAAATGTGGGTGTACTGGTTACACCTCTGCCTTCGGGGATTACAGGTGTGAGTGCGTATGTATGTATGTATGTATGTATAATTGGACTGCCTCGGCGCGGTGGCGCAGCTGTAATGCGTACGCGTTACTAATAAGGCTGACGCTGAGGTCTCGGGTTCGATCCCCGGGTCGGGTTAAAGTGATATTGGGTGTTTCTATTTCGAAATGCTCAAATTAGTCTAGAGTCTGTAAATGTGCCCGGTATATATATAGGCTCACATACATCTCATTTATCACATCATGGGACGGAAATAAGCTCGGCGAAATGTGGGTATACTGGTTACACCTCTGCTTACCCCTTCGGGGATTACAGGCGTGAGTGCGTATGTTTTTCTACTAAGTCAAACAAAACCAATTTTTAATACATATTTTGTGCCTTAACCAAATATCAAATACAATGCTTTATTCGTAAATTAATTATTTAATAGTAGGTACACTAACATACTACATATAATTTATAAATAACTTCAGTTTTCCATGCATTTATGCAATGCAATACTACAATAACCAGAATGAACACAATCAAGTAAAAACAGGCTACGCAATGTAGTGACAAATTGATTGATTACAGAGCTAAAAGACTTTGCTTTTAAATAAATGATATTTTTATTTTCAATTCATATATACCCATAGGCGGGTAAGCGAGCAAGTAGGTCATCTGATGGTAAGTGATCTCCACCATGTAAGCCCACGATACCAGAAGAATTCTGGGCGCGTTGCCGACCTCAAAAGAAAGGTATAATTAAGTGATTGGGAAAGGGAGGGTGATTTGGGCCTCTGGATATTTCACGCATCGTACGTAAAGTAGCAACTTTACGTCGGCTTTTTTTAAACAGTAATACTAATCCGGTCGAGCAGGCCTAGTTCTACTGTTAAAACGGCTACAGCATGGCTCTGCCACTTCAATAAATACTAAGTAAAATTTTCTTCACAAGCAAATTAATTGCTTCATTTACAATATTACAGACAACAAAGAAATTTTCTTCTGAAGAAACACTTGTCTAGTCTTATTACACTGCTAGTACAACACGAAACTTAACACTTCTCTTTACAAATCGAACGGATATATCCGCTTGTTCATTGCAATACTCAAGGTCTTTGTTTTTCGATTCATTATGGTGGAATTATAAGTTAGTTAGATTAGAAATTTACATAATCTCACGCATATGTCTCCGAAGGGGTGGGCAAAGGTGCAACTAATACACCTATTCAGCCAATGATGTAATAAGTGGGGAGTCTATCATCAAATCTGGCACAAATTACAATCCCAGGAAACTTTCGATGAAATGAAATGAGATTTGATTTTCGATTTATCTTGAATCGATTTTCAAAAATTCTAAATATGATTGCCCAACGTGTGATTTGAACTCAGTACCTCATCAGTTTTACGCCCAATACATGCTGTTTAGAGCAATGAGGCGATTGTAATTAAATAAATAAACACACCCAACAATCACACACATAGTCCTAACTCCACACTAGGTTATTAGGAACTACGGTCTTGCGGTCCCACAACACCCAGTTCCGAAACACATATTTGTGGATAACACAAACATTATCAATTAATATGGAACATAAACATATTCCTTATCACAACAACATTTCAATTAACATTTCATTGGAACGTACGTAAATTTGAAATTTTAATGACGAGCAGACATACGAGATTTGAGATGAGATGAGACTTAGCCTGGGATTACGCTTTCAATATGGAAGCCACTCCTGTCCGGGCGTCCCTGTGAAGTCATGACGGCCGTATTGTCCGTCCACCACACTCTAGTGCGGCCTTTGAAATTTTACCAATCATAGCTAAGAAGTGTAGGGGAATAAAGAAACTAGTATCCATTAAAGTTTAAATTATCTATTCGCATTAAAAATGTATGTACATTCCAATCAAGCATTCATTCAATTTACAAATTTGGGTCCAAAGTTGGTCCTCGACTGAACTTTAAAGTTTCAAACTGTATAGTCAAACTTAGAATACTCATATTGTAAGATTAAGATCAGTTGAGACTAATTTCTTGTCTGTTCTTCTCTAGCGAAACAGCATTCCGAACTGGCGGTAGAGTTAAAATTTGACTGAATTTAAATCATGTATAACATTTTATGGATTGAATAAATAATTTGAATTTGAAACACTTTAAACCTGACTTTTAAAGTAACATTAGACCTGAAAATCTTCAACTTTTAAACGACTAATTAGATTTTCTTCAAACGTAGCTAACAACTATCCTGAATAAACCAGCTTTTGAGTAACACCGTATTCAAATAGGTCATTTAGGTGCTATGATGACACTCATCGGCCGTCTGCTTGACGTTAACACTTTTGAGGAGGCCCAAAAGGGTTAACGTCAAGCAGACGGCCGATCGTAAAAACAACAAGCTAAATCTTTCTGTAACATGTGTTAAAATCATGCTGCACCGTCCCCACTGCGAGTGGGATAACAGTAGGTGGAAGAAGAAAAAGACATGACACTAACACAGAGACTGAGAAAGAGAAAGAGAAAGAGAGTGAGAGAGAGAGTGGGAGAGAAGCAACGCATTCAACCTATAACATCCCTTTTTTGTCGGAGATTACAAATTGTAACACACGAAATTGGCGCATGATGTATTATAGCGAGGTTTAAAATTATTTTACCTCCCACGTGGAATTACATTTTGGTACAGGTATGTTACGAAGTTAACTGTACACTTATTTAGGCAAATTTCAAATATTTAAATTTATGTCTTAATGAACAACACCGTGTATTTTATGTAACAAATAGGCTTTTTTGACAGTCTCCGTGGCATAGCGGGTGAGTAGCCGGCTGCCAAACGAGAGGCCGTGGGTTTGATTCCCGCACCGAGACAAATGTTTGTACATACGCACTCACGCCTGTTATCCCCGAAGGGGTAGGCAGAGGTGTAACCTGTACACCCACTTTTCGCCGAGCGTATCTCCGTCCCTTATGTGATAGGGGGCGAGCCTATCGCCATACCGGGCACAAATTCCAGAATCCGAGCTATTACTGAGCATTTCGTAATAGAAAAACCCAATATCACTTTACCCGACCCGGGGATCGAACCCGAGACCTCAGCTTAGGCCTCAATCGTAACGCGTACGCATTACAACTGCCCCACCGAGGCAGTCTTGTGTGATCACAAATGTTTGTGTGATCCACAAATATTTGTTTCGGGTCTGGGTGTTGTGGGACCGCTAGTCCTTCGTAGTTCTTGTTTCCCACGATACAGGTTAACCTAGTGTGGGGTCAGGATTATGTGTGTGACTTATGGGTATATTTATTTATTTATTATTTTAAAGGTTTTTTATGTATCTAATACGTTAATACAAGTTGAATTATAATACTAAGTAGATCCCTCGTATGCCAGGACGTCTTGTTAAGTACCATCGCGTTGTCTATTTCTGCCGCTAAGCAGCAGTATGTAAGCACTGTTGTATGCTTTTAACAATGTTACAGAAAGATTTGGCTTGTAGTTTTTACGACCGGCCGCAGTGGTTGCCGCTCTGTGTTATAAAATAATATATACGTTAATAGATTCATTATATTATGGCATTGGTACTTTTTCAATTTATTACCGCCGTCACCGATACCAATATTTTTCATAAATACCAATGACTTGGCGGATTTTTTCCCAGTTTGTTTATTCAATCAGCCCGTATTGTTTTCGTCGGATCAGTGGATACAATACCGTTGTGTGCTCAAGGGAAATGTATCTCTGTTTCTCTACAGGCCATTATTGATTTCAAATAACCTTTAGCGAAACGATTTTTTTCCATTTCCCTCATGGAAAAAGAATCAGAAATAAAATGGTATTTGTTTAACTCCTTTGATGTATGTACTTGTAAGACGCTGTTCACTTAATAAAATAGTATAGCGAAAGGTGACATTTCATGACATATAATACGCACTCACGCCTGTAATCCCCGAAGGGGTAGGCAGAGGTGTAACCAATACACCCACATTTCGCCGAACGTATTTCGGTCCCATGATGTGATAGGGGGCGAGCCTATCGCCATGCCAGGCACTATTCCAGACTCCGGGCTGATACTGAATAGAATTTCGTAATAGAAAACCCCAATATCACTTTTACCCGACCCGGGGATCGAACCCCTCTCAATTATTTATAATACATATAATATTGAGATGAATATGCGGTTATTTTTTCACCTTATGAAGAGTTATAAATGTTTTCTCTCATACAACGTTATGAGATTGTAACTTAAATATGAATTTCAAATGCGGTAAATCCTATTGAATTTAAAAAGATTACCAAATCGGCCCATATTTGGTGGATATATCGCATAGCAGACAAAAGTATATATAATTTTTATAATTCTTTGCAATTAGCATCATTTTAGATTACTTAGTTTGCTTTTTTATTATAATACTAGATAATATAAAGTAATTATTTACATCAATGTTGAAAAATATTTAATACGTAAATAAGTAAGTCATTATAACAACACATGTAATAAACACAACATAAAGCAGGAAACGAAAATATCAACTTAAAGAGAAGAAACATTACCGGACGTTTACACAAGAGCGTAAATTTCTTCGAAATTGCTCATAGAGTTTCAAACAAAACTGAAGCAAGCGTTCTTCGACAGGCAAACTTGAACGTGTGGCTAACAGTCGTTACTGAAATTCCTTATAACGTAACGAGGGGTAAATATTTAATTTCCACAAGTTCCCTTCCTGCTATGCTCATTCAGGCATATGTTTTTATACGCTGTTTAACAACTTCGAGTTAAAGTTAGAAAAGGTATTTTAGTGTGAATTCGCATTTCTCTTTTGCTCATTATGTTGAGGTGAATGGACTATATTTTAGTACACTTGCTATGTATCTTTTTTTTTATTAGCTTGAATGACGAGACGAGCAGGTCGCTCGCCTTATGGTAAGCGACACGCCTGCCCATAAACAGAAGCAACGCCACACAGAATTTTAAATGAAGAACTGCATGACACTGGACTGCGCTCGTCACCCTGAGACATAAGGTGTTAAGTCTCGTAATGCCCAGTAATTACACTGGCTTCAATGTCCTTCACACCGGAACACAAGAGTGCTTACACACTGTTGCTTGGCGGTAGAAATAGACAAATCGGTGGTACCAACCCAGCCGGTGTCTCGCAAACGAGGGACCTAGCACCTTGTAAAAATCTATTGAAATAACTTATGAAATTGTAGCTCGGCTAATGTTAATGTTATTTTGCTTCAATAAGGCAAAATATAATTCCTCATCTCTTATTGCCTAGTTAGTTCCTGAATATAAATTTTACTCAAAACAATGATTTTAGTAGTCTAATGACAGTATCCACGGTGAACTATGAGATCCGACCTACACGTGATATACTCTGGTACTAACGGACAAGGCAACGCCGAAACTTAGTTCCCGTTGGGGGTTGTGGAGGTCAGACGACGGGCCGCCTCACATAATACCAAATCCACTCATCAAAGGCGGACCCTGACATAACACTATGTAGAAGTAATGATTAATAACTTTACTATAAAATGTCTACTCAACTCTACATACAGACATAACGTCAGCTAAGATAGCTTACACAATACACAATATTCGTGAAACCATAACCCAACTACAATATGTAGAGTTACCTAACTAACTAAGATCTCAGAACAAGACTCCCCTATCACGGCTGAGATTTATCGTGCAATGTATGTTCATTATAACCATTGTTGGAGGCAGCGTAAATCCTGCTTTACAACACAAAAGCACTGTTTAATTACCATTGTACACCTTATCTTGTGTAAGTGACGTCCAGAACCAGCTAGGTGCAATGTTATGTCTTACTAAAACTACCACTTACTGAATTGCAGACCTGTCCCGAAAAGACTACTAAGTTACAAGAAGTTAGTTTTAATCGACGCAAAAAAAAACCTAAAAAGTCCTTAATTCAATTTAGTTCAGTAGTACCAATCATTGGCCATTACCAATAGCAACGACTCTTTTTTTTGTAGAACCTGTTTTTCTTCCACCTGCCCAAACCATCTCGCAGTGGGGTCATGCTTTTTAACACGTTACAGAAAGATTCGGCTTGTAGTTTTTATGCCTGTATTTTTATGACTCTCTATAGTATCTAGTTATGAATAATTGCTTTAGAAAGATTAAGGATGTTATTATGATTATAAACTAATAATTTCAGCTCAGTTTATTTATACAAAAATCATACGACGAGGAGGATTCTGGCGCCAAACATCAGCTTAAAAATCTTATTAGGAAAATGGAATTTAGCATCCCGGACTGTTCGACCATAAAGTGCAAATATCATAAAATTCTTTTATCTTTCAGTGTTAGGTACGTAAAGACAGGAGCCCACGACATAAGCCAGACGACGGCGAAAGTCCGCTTTGTTTGCAATTGTAAGCAAACACGAATTAATTAGAGCACAAGACTGAAACGTGTGACCACAATTTGTACAATTACTTGGTTGTAATTAACAATGTCTCGGTCTCCCGTGATGTATTCCGTGTTTTCGATTTTTAGGTATAGCAGAGGTCAGCACACGAGCACGTGGGTCATCTGGCGGTAAGTGATCTCCACCGTCTATGAAAACCCAGAAAACTAAAAGAATAAGGAAAGGAATATGGATTAAGAAAGAAGAAATAATTTGGCCTCCGGTAATCTCACTTACAGAACGAAACAGTAACAGTGAGCTGCCAATTTACGTCAGTATTCAGTGAGACAGTGGTAATAACCTAATATTGAGAGAGCTGGCCCATTCATGCTGTAGATGAAAGTGTCTACAGCGTGACTCTACCACTTAAAATATACCTGACATCTAAGATATAGAGTAAAGACATAAAACTCATAAACCTCATCATGAACGGAATTTAAATAAATTGTCACAGATTTATATCTGTCAAGTTACTGAAACAAGTAACTACCTTGAGATTCTAGTTCAATGTGTTGTTCAAGTTCAATGCTAATTAAATGTTTGAACTTTGATATTAACCTTGATAATGATCTCGTCGTCTCCCAAAATATTGTCTGAACGATGATTGATCGCAATATACAGGTGTTAGTATCAGACATTTTATTACTCCTAGTCCTTAAATCAAATTTAAAAAGCGACATCTAGTATTAAAAGTAAAAGTTGTTTGGTATTGAAACTGCCATCTACCGGTGCATTTATGAACTAAAAACGTTTAAGAAAACCAAAACGATACCGTAACATAAGCAATGATTCCATTATTATTTCACAGATGACAGTATCGGTGCACTTTTCTCTAATTAATTTTATTCATAACATTTTTTACATTATAAATGTATGTAGAACACATAGTACAAACATTTTTCTTCGGATTCGTTCAAGATTTATTTATCAAAGATTGACTCCAACATAAAATGTAGTTCCCTCGTCAGATATAGATGTCGCTGTCTTAATTGACTGCCGGAAAAACTTTGTACTTTATACATCTCCTCACAGCTGATCACCAGCGTTCATTTGGTGTAGGTTAGATTCATATTACAATACCAAGAGATGCATTTGCAGCTTGCTGCTGCGTTTTGTACGGTGAGTGAGATATCCGGAGGCCCAAATCCCCCTCTCCTTCCCAAACCATTATTATCCCTTTCTTTTAAGGTCGGCAACGCGCCCATAATTCTTTTTTATTGTGGGCGTACATGGGCGGTGGAGATCGCTTACCATTAGGTGACCCACTTGCACGTTTGCTGGCTTAAACTATAAAAAAAAAACTCAGCGGAGAGTAGTACAGATCTTCGAGACGAAAGTGTGGGACGTGTATAAAGGACTACTAGTCCTAGTCTTGGATTAATATTATTTTATTATATTATTATTATGTCTAGGTCTCTCGTATGCGGGAAGCCGTCTGGGTGGGTGCCACCGCTTTGTCTATTTCTGCCGTCAAGCAGCAGTGTGTAAACATTGTTGTGTTTCGGTTTGAAAGAAATTGCTGGGCATTTTGAGACGTAACACATGTTGGGGCGACGAGCGCAGTTTAGTGCCATGCAGTACTTCATAATTCGAAGTTCTGATGGTGTTACTTCTAACTAATAAAAAAAAAATTAAAAAAACATAAAATATAACTAATTGGTAATCTCATATACATATAAACACTACTAAAATGTTTTCCTTGTACATGAATTACTATTGAGTAACAAAGAATGTTCTTACAATTACTAGATATCCGGGATGTTGCGTCCATCTCCCGGTGTAGGAGAGCTAGGGTGTGTCGCGGGATACTGGGGTGGGGGTGGGGGTATGAAGCAGTATGACGTCACAGTTCTAGGCTGCGTGTACAGAGCAACACCTCCCTTATTCGGGTCACCTATTTTGGGACGATGCACTTAATGTCAAATAAGATCTTCTTGATCTGCGTCTTTCAGTATTAGTGTAGTATTGTTTAATAGCTTTGATTTATTTCGAAAAACACAGTTTTGAGTCTATTTGTATTTGGATCAGATTCATAATTTTTCTTTCATTTTTATTAATGTAAAGAATGTTAGGTAGTTTCATATTTACACATATTAAATAATGTATATTTATGGTATTTAGCTTCTAGCTGGCAGTAGGCGGGAATACGAGAAAACGTTCTCACAACCAAAAGAAAATTTTGAGGACAAATATTTAGCTCGTTTTTTAATGCTAAATATAAATATGATAAGTGACTTTAATGTAAATAACCTTATAATATTAACCATATAATATTAGTATGTATACCTACTGGTAATAAAAAATAATATGCAGATAGTACTTAATGCTCCTATTGTTTAGATTATTTTATTAACGTTGATGACGAGATGAGCAGATCGCTTGCCTGACGGTAAGCATCACGCCTGCTCATAGACAGAAGCAACACCAATCAGAACTTCAAATATGAAGCACTGCACGGCACTAGACTGCGCTCATCACCCTTAAACATAAAATGTTAGGTCTATGAGTCCTAACATTATATATAATTTCACTGGCTTTAATGTCCTTCAAACCGGAACTCAACAGTATTTACACTTTGCTTTTTAACTGCAGAAACTGACAAAGAAGTACCAAACCAGATGGCCTCCAGCATACGCGGGACATACCACCTAATGTTTAATGGTTATATTTATGGTTTAAATTCTGACGACAAACTTATTATCGCTTGGCGTAAATTCATTTAATTTTTATATTTAAACCTTCACAGCCTCCAGTTGACGAGTAGCCGACTGTGAAACGTGAGGCCGCGGGATCGATCCCCGCACCGAGACAAATATTTGTCTAATAAACAAATACAGGTATTAGGTACAGGTACGATACAGGTTTACCTAGTGTGGGGTCAGGGTTAAGTGTGTGATTGTTGGGTGTTATTTATTATGTATTATTACCATTAGAATGATACATAATATTAATTTAATTAATAATAAATAAAATAATTAATTAATTAATAATAATTTAGATAGCAGTGATAGCTCAGCGGGGAGTGGTACGGACTGACGAGACGAAAGTCGCAAGTTCGAAACCAGCCCCAAGTGCATACACCTCTGACTTTTCTAAGTTATGTGTATATTAATTGTCACTTATGTGTATATTATGTGTATATTATCACTTGCTTTAACAGTGAAGGAAAAACATCGTGAGGAAACCTGCATACCTGAGAAGTTCTTCATAAGAATTTCGAAGGTATGTGAAGTCTGCCAACCCACATTAGGCCAGTGTGGTAGACTAAGGCCTAACCCCTCTCATTCAGTAGAGGAGGCCCGTGCCTAGCAGTGGGACGTATATAATAAAGGGCTAGTAAAAAAAAAAAAAAAATTACCATTAATATCTTATACATAGTTAAAATAATATGTGTGTAATTTTTGGGTTTATAAAAAATAGGAACAGTTGCAGGACAACTTGGTTATGAAAAATACGCTATCATATATATAAATTGCTACTTAAGTAAATAATTACAAATTTCTTGATTTTGTTATTTTTGAGTTTTAGCCACTTTGAAGTTAACAGTAATATAAAATGAGAATTGATTTTTTTGGTTATCGAAATAACCGTATAATAATTTTTATTTTTATATTTTTACAATTTACATGTAGACTGCTACGGTGGTGCAGTTGTAATGCGTACGCGTTACGATTGAGTCTAACGCTGAGAGGTCTCGGGTTCGATCCCCGGGTCGGGTAAAGTGCTATTGAGTTTTTCTATTACGAAATGCTCAGTGTCAGCCCAGAGTCTGGAATTTGTGCCCGGTATGGCGATAGGCTCGTCCCCATCACATCGTGAGACGAAGATACGCTCGGCGAAATGTGAGTGTACTGGTTACACCTCTGCCTACCCCTTCGGGGGTTACAGGCGTGAGTGTGTATGTATGTATGTATGTAGACTAACTTGAATGCTGAGTTTAAAACATCAAGTTTCTATGGTTTCCTATTCCTCTAAAGTAATTGTTTTCTGTCGTCAGACTGTACGTATTATCAATATTTAATTTTATCTTATTAAATAAGCATATTTTTAAATGCACTATCACATTGTACTACAGTTATTGCTATGAATATTGTATCGAACACCAATCGACAATGTAATTTCAACTAAAGTCTAACATTCATAAATTATACAACAAAATTTGGCTTTTACTAATAGTTGCAACAATTGATTAAAATCTAAATTTGCCCTCGCCAACTATTTACTATGGTGGACCTTCATAATAATTAGTGTCAACTAAATTCGCAATCGACCACGCCCCCGCACCCCGCACACACCCCGCTCGCCCAACCTGTTTCAGAATGAAACTGACCTAATTCTTACACTGCATTCCCCCTCCGCACCGACTGACGTCATAGCAAACCATTGCAGAACGCAACAGCCTATGGTACATACACTGAACATGTTGAAAATTTCCATTACAATATATATAACAAAGATAAAAGTCCTGCAGCAGAGCTTTGGCACTTGCGCTGTTTTGGTGTTGAGGTGCCGGGACATACAGTCAAAAACTGGGTCATCCCGGGTTGCAAGGCTCTATTCATGAATCGAAGCACGGAGGGTGACGCGCAGTGGTTCATTCTTGCCGAGAGTTGTTAATCGAACACGCTTTCAGCTAACTTGATGAATCACCACATAACATGCACTAACATATCACACGGAATTGCATTATTTTTTACTGGAGATAATAAATGTATTGAGATACAATATAATTTAGATGACAGAGTTGGTACTTTGGTTTGAGCTTAATTTTAACTCCGATTAATTGGAATTCTATTTTATTATTCAATAGATTGAGTTCATAATATCTTTATTGCCTACTAAGGCAATTCTCATAAAAAAAAATATTTATATATAATGCTAAAGGCTAGTGGAAGAGATGAGACAGATATGCTTATTAATAGCCAAGATAATATAAATTACAGTATATAGGGTACCTAGGTATTAACTGTTTAAAGTACCAAGCACATCGTTTTTCTAATAAATACATACTACTTAACATGATAAACACTTGCCTAACAATATGTCAACTACTTAATTAATATCAGCTTATTCTTTATAATAAAAAATCATAAACAGTTAGGCCCCAAATCAGCACCTCTTACGCTGATATATAATTAATTACTACCTATTAATTTTCGTTATTTTATATACAATTTTTGATTTTTATTAGCTTGCGTGACCAAACGAGCAGTTCGCTCGCCTGATGGTAAACGTCACGCCTGTCCATAAACAGAAGCAACACCACCCAGAACCTTGAATTACAAAGCACTGCATGGCATTGGACTGCGCTCGTCACCCTGAGACATAAGATGTTAAGTCTCATAATGCCCAGTAATTTCACCGGCTTCAATATCCTTCAAACCGAAACACAGCAGTGCTTGCACACTTCTGCTTGGCGGCAGAAACAATTACAACATATGTCGTCATTCACCCTGAGGTGAATGAATTGCTCACAATAATCATATGAGTACATCACCTTTTATGACGCAGTACGTTAATGACAACAGAAAGCGCTATAAGTAACAAGTTTATGTGTCATCACAAAGCATTGTAGTTTAAAACAAAAATAACCAACACCATTACTGTGTGGCCTAAAATACGGGGCGTTCAAATAGTGTAATGTAGCCCAATATGTTTAGTGTACACCAGAGACGAAGTTATATTGCAAAGGAAGGGTCAAAATGCAAAGCTCTTTGTTAAATGTATAGTGCACAAAGCCGCGCTAAGTGGCGGGATTTGAGTTACGGTAGAGTTGCCACACTATTTAGTGGCAAAATTGAATGACTCCTAAGATATAATACTAGGAGGTGTCATTGCATGCTTTACGATATTAGGCGCCTTCAAGCTATCAAATGAACTGTTTATTCAAAATCTTCAAATACTGCTATAATTAGAGCATATATTTACACAAGTCTTTCTTTCTCCCTGGCATTATCTCGGCTTAATGCCATGGTTCGCCTTCCCATCATGATTAGACGGTGGATTTGGTATTAAGCGTCTTACCCCTACAACCGGAAACAGGAATCAAGTTTCGCTATTGCCTCGTCTGATAATTAGAGTGTACCACGTGCAGATGAGGTTGGCTTTGAGCCTAAGATGTTGTCCACTTACACCCCTTACTACTTGTCACTATCCCTTTCCTTTAAGGTCGGCACCCATGATTATTTTGGTACTGTGGGCGTACATGAGCGGTGGAGATCACTTACCATAAGGTGACCCACTTGCTCGTTTGCCGGCCTATGCCATGAAAAAAAGTAATTTTATAATATATAAAATTTTAAAATAATGGTCTATGCGGCATGCGCCCACCATGCCTTACCAAATGCAGGCCTGCATATGGCTGAACAAGAAGGCCGCGTCCTTGCGCCGTGACGCACGCACCCGCCTTGGAACTGTGAATGGGCCGCGCCGCGGAAATTGTGTTAGCCCACTAAACTTATTTATTTATATCACCGGCAAACAACCTGTGCGCTCCGCTATAGGTTTTAATGTCGTATTTTTATGGGATTTAGACCAGGCTGTAATCATTTATATATCTTTTCGGGTTAAGTGTTTTGCAAATTGTATTTAAGCGCATCTTAATGAAATTCAATTTAAATGCATGACCTACCTACGACATCTGTGATTTTTAAACCACTTAGTAAAAAGTGGCGGTGCATGCGAGAGGTCGTCTGGGTTAATTTTTTTATAAGCTTGAATTATGAAACTAGCAAATAGCTCGCCTGATGGTAAGCGCCACGCCTGCCCATAAAAGTAATGCCACACAGCACTTTGAATAACAATTATAGACAAAATTCATTTTTGTGGTGATCAGGCGACAATTTTAACAAACCAAGTAAGCAACTATAGACCTTGATATTTTCTGCACAAATATTAATACCGCAAAGCAACGGCTGAGCAGAGACTTCTTCTGATAATACACGTTATTATTGTAACTTAGATACTTGTACATATACATACATACGCACTCACGCCTGTAATCCCCGAAGGGATAGACACAGGTGTAACCAGTACACCCACATTTCGCCGAGCGTATCGCCATGATGTGATAGCGGGCGAGCCTATGGCCATACCGGGCACAATTCCAAACTCCGGGCTGATACTAAGCATTTCGTAAAAGAAAAAAAACAATACTCGTATCACTTCTACCTGACCCGAGATATAAGATGTGAAGTCTTATAATGCCCAGTAACTTCACTGGCTTCAATATCCTTCAAACCGAAACACAACAATGCTTACACACTGCTTCTTCGCGGCAGAAATATACAAAGACGGTGATACCAACCCAGACTGACTCGCATACGAGGGTCCCACCACCTTGTAAATATGTATATTATATATAATTGCTGATGCATGTAATTCAGTTTCCACCTACCATCTCGCATCAAGGTGTTTCATCCAGTTAACTGCAAGTCCACCGCTAAATGTCAAACGAGCATAGTCGATATACCTCCACTTGTTGCGCGGTGACCGGGTCACGGCGGGGAGGGGGGAGGGGTGTGGAAGCTCCCGACACCGGTCAACGACCGCACCGGACGCACCCTGTCGCATGCAAGCTATTTTAGGAACAGCCTGCATAGGTAAAGTTCGAAGGTCAAATTATATTGACGCCAACTATATGCACAATAAATTATGATCGAATTAGGTAGTATAGGGGGATTGCTCATGAAAATTTTTAACAGTGAAATTTGAAGTTATTTTTAATGAAATAAAAATTAATAATAATTGGGATTTATACATATATACGCACTCACACCTGTGTATGTGATAGGGGGCGAGCCTTTCGCCATACTGGGCACAATTCCAGACTCCGCGCTGATACCGAGCATTTCGTAATAGAAAAAACCCAATATCACTTTTACCCGACCCGGGGATCGAACCCAAGACCTCAGCATCAGCCTCAGTCTTAAAACGCGTAAGCATTACAACTACGCCACCGTGGCAGTCCTTGGATACTGGTACTTCAAAATTAAAATCAAATATTTATTGAATCCATAAAATGTTATTGTTTATATTTCATAAAACTCTAAAACTCTACCACCAGTTCGCTGTTTCGCTAGAGAAGAACGGGCAAGAAACCCTAACGTAGGTCTTTTCAATACTAGTTTATAATCACTATTGAGAGCGTAAAGGCTTTACAATATTTGATAGGAAATAGAGGAGCTCAATTTATGTCGAAACATTTAACAATCATAGAAATTATAGCTACGGATTAGATTAGCCTGCACGACTTTCATAGGCACGACGAAGAAATGAATACTGTGATGAAAGACTTTAAACAAACAGGAAACAGTTCAAGTAGACCAGTCCACACAGGCAGCACCCGTTCACGAGTATGACGCATGTGCCAGCCATCAACCTCCTCAACCATGATACAGGGAAGTGACCGACCCGGCACACGATACCGCTGCAAGCATAGATAACTAAGCGAGCATGACATACTCAGACTGATTATAATTTAAAGTAAGAGAGGTGCCTAATATAGTCATTAATTTCCAACGAAAGTCAACATTCTATCCATACAACAAATTCTTATTAGGTACATTATGATTTCCCAGTAAAAAATTACATCAATTAAGATAATTTATAGGTATTGGTATAGCTCAATCCAAAGCATTTTCATCGTCTAAATATCCCGAAGTTTCATAAAAGGCCTTGCTATTTATATATCGAATAAAAAGTCATAAATGATAGCCTCTTCCGGCGAGTAGGCGGTTGCGAAGCGTGAGGTCGTGGGTTAGATTCTCGCACCTAGACAGATGTTAGTATGATACACACCGCAAGTTCCTGATACCCATAATAGAGGTTAACCTAGTGTGGGGTGAGGACTACGTGTGTGACTGATGGGTGTATTTATTTATTTTATTTATTATAAAATATAATATTATACATACATACGCACTCACACCTGTATTCCCCGTAGAAGTAGACATAGGTGCAACCAGTACACCCACATTTCGCCAAGCTTATTTCTCATGAGATGACAGAGAGCGAACCTATCACCATATTATCTTTGTTATTATTTACCTTTTAAAACATTTGCATGTCACCATTATAAGATGTTTTATCGATTTTTAAACATTAATGTAATGTTGTAATTTTTAACGCTATATACTATACTTTCACTTAGATAGGTATGCAGTATATAGCAAATAAGTGCAATCAAATACTTAATAATTCATGAATAAGACTTAAAGTTAAGTTACCAGTCTATTAATATTGATCACATAATTATTACCTACTCACTCGTAAGTCCTACTTGAACGAGAACCTAAAATATCCTCATACACGGCATTGAAAGATATTAATAACGTTTGTTTCTATATCAAATGTTCAGTTGCATAATGGAGGCTGTTGGTGACGTCACGGGAGGCGCGGCGCGGCGCGAGCAGGGCGCGCCCCAGCAGCGGCAGCGTGAGCGGGCGCGGCGGCGGGCACGGCAGCGGGCGCGGCAACAAGCGCCCATTCATACGCCGCGATCCACTCACACACCCTCAACCCCGCACACGACGCCCCGGCCATATGATTGTAATTTTCGTTATGACGTCACAGCCCGCCGACCAATGGCAGAGCAGATCCATTCAAGCCTAATAGCTGAAGGAAATTCGTCGCGTGGGATGAAGGCAGCAGTCGACGGACGCTCGCCGCGTAGGTGGTAACAGTCTGCGCCGTACTTTCGTGTTCTACCGAACTGTAAAGCACACTAAAAAGTCGCACAAAGTTTTCATTATGCAGTTCTGTTCAATATTATATTTCGTTGCAATTAATTGGCATGTTTTTTAAGTTCGAGGAAACTTGTTGAGGGTAAGTAATTGTAATTAAGAAAAAACATTAAATAAAACACTATTGCATATATTATATACAAAGAGAGTTGAAATTACGAGTTGGAGGGAACTTAAGTTATATTCGTAGATCACGTGTAGCGATAGCTACGGGCCACTACGCTACGATGCTACGCCGCCCACGCGATGTCTGCCTCGTAGCTCTGTAGACTCGCCCACGCATAAGAACTTACTCACGAACTTTACATAAGTTGCTTAATATAACTTGAACACAGTTATTCCGTAAACATTGATGTAAATACATTACCTTTTTATATCCATAGAAATGTTATTGTCGAAACACTACCTTCACATAGTAGTACTTAACTCAATACAATACAATACAATACAATACAATACTCAATATAATACACTCAACCTTAGTAGCATAAGTAAAAAAAATGTTGTGTAGGCTAAAATTAACATTGAATCGGTCACGTACATCTATCAGACTAAAATACCACTTTCATACATAAGCTTATGCCTGTACCTTAGTAGGAGTTTGCAAAGGTGCGACTAGTGGTGCACCCAGCTTATTTCCGTCCCATGATGTGATATGGGGCGAGACACTTTCATATAATCATCCCAAAGCATAATTGGTATAGCACGAACGTCTTACGTTTGAACGCCTAAATTCTGCCCAATTTACCCTTAACTGTAGACAAAGTACAAAGAAACCCTTCCTATACTTGAAGCGTCATAGGCACGCGATGAGCATACAATAAATCAATCAATATCAAGGAAGTAATAAAATTCGAAACAATGCCGCCTATCATTCCTGTACTTAACTATATAATAGTTAATAAAATCAAAAGCTCATAAGGTGGGCGCATTACGATCGATTTACGTTCATGCACTTCTTCACGCAGGTCTGACGTTGACGCGTTCAACATTTTAAAATACGTGACGTCAAACCCCTTCCAGAATTTTCTACGGGACTCAAATCCATAGAGATAACTTCAAAGTATGGGTTGGTTTTAGCTTACGAACATGATTCAAATTGCAAAAGATTAAAATGTATGCAAAATATTAATAGCACACGATTAAATTATCACACAGTATAAAAACTTGTTAAAATAATCCGGCCACAACATTTTTACTCTATCTGGTTATTTAATATGGCTCATACAAAGGATTTAAAGTACTACAAACACTTTTGAAAATTAAAATCAACACCAAAGACTTCGATATAAGTATAAATAATTGAATTAATAACTTTGTTAAAACTAATTTTAAATTTAATTAACAATTTAATAAGTATTCAAAAAATCACAACTAAGGGTATATATTACAAGGCCTGCTAGTATTATTATTGTGAAAGTTTGGATGTTACAGAGTTTGTGAGTTTGTGAATTTGGATGTTTGTGAGTCAATCACGCCTTAACTGTTAAATGGTTTTAGATGACCTAGGACATAGGCTACTTTTTATCCTGGAAAAGGCCGCTCACGCGGGCGGAGCCGCAAGGAAAAGATAGTGTTTAATAAATTATTATTGCCTCCATTGGTCCAATATCAGCGTACTTAGACTAAGACCGTGAGGTATTCGGTTCAAATGTCAGGTCGGGTAATCACAATTTGCTTTACTTTTCGATTTGAAAAATCGCACAATGTGAAAAGGACTGGATGACACAGAAATAAGCTCAAGAAACCGTGGTTGCGGTGCCAGTTGCATCTTTACTTTCCCCTTAAGGGATACAGATATGAGCTTATAAAATAGAATAGTAATATAATTGCAAATACTACAATATAGCGAACCACGAACTAATTCATTATATTAAAACAAAGGTAAATCGTGACGTCATAACCTCCAATTTCTGAATCACTACAGGCGAAATCAGTTGCTGATACATTGTGATATCAAGTTAACATGCAATGTTGTGTGACGTCACTATAGCACCTTGAAATGGAAAAAGTAACACGAAACCCATAATCATAGTTCCTGTTAGTAACATATACATTTTCAAGGTAATACCGTTAAATATAACAAAATATATAGTGTAATATAATATATATTATACCGAGATGTAAGTTATGATACATACGCACTCACGCAATCCCCGACAGGTAGACAAAGGTGTAACCAGTACACTCACATTTCGCTGAGCTTATTTTTGTCCCATGATTTGATAGGGGCGAACCTATCAATTCAAGACTCCAGACTCAACGCTCAGTATCATGAGCGTGTTGTTATAGAAATACCCAATATCACTTTTACCCTACTCAGGGAGCAAACCCGAGACCTCAGCACAGCAGGCTAAACGCGTAAGTTAAGACTGTCCTGATTAATATTAACTACTTTTTTCTTTATAAATTAATCCATATAGTATGTAATTAAGCGAAGTTTCACTCACGCCTGTCGGACTGATCGACTAATCACAAAGTAACAGGAACTAAAAAGCATACAAACTAGGAATTTAGTAGGTAGACTTCTTTTATGGTGTTAGACTATATGCTAAAATCTTACGCAAATCTACCATAAATTGGGTGAATACGAATTTTTTAAATTCTTATCCAACATGGACTTTAAAACCAGCAGAACAAAAAAAAATAAAAAAAAAATATTTGGTACCCTATCTTTGTTTACGGTACGGTACCTACGTTTTCGGTCACACATTTTTTTATCTGGGGATTTCGCAGTATTGTATAATTGAAAATGGGTAGTGCTGCTAATGGCTATGGGCACGCGTGATCTGCATGCAAGCGAATACAAAATAAAACAAGCGAATCGCATTTGCGGCGTATTCCCTCACTAAGATTGTTTTGAATTTAAAAAAGTAAATAAATAACAATTGATAAAACAAAAATCCTATCAATTAGCTTTGCAAGATTAAGCTCATAGTATCACTTAATACTACCTTAAAGTACCCTAAAATTACCACAAATTAAATATAGTCAGTTAAACGGTAAATATCTAAGAAATATTCTAATTTTTTATAAAAGCTAACTATATTTTTATTAAAATTTCCGGAAAGTTATGTTTAGTTACATTTGTATGCAATTGAAGACAATTAAAATGACAGTATTTTTCTCATTATTTCAATATCAACATGGTATTAAAAAGAGCCAAATAATCAGGCTGTTCTAACATGGCCGTTAAATAATTTATCTTCGATTTTTTTATTATTATAAGAATATTATGTTTAAGATTCATATAGTTACTTCTATAAACATACTCGTATTTAATAATTACACGACCTTGTGGAGATTTGTTAAGTAATAAATATCATAATAAAAAGATAAACACATAATTTATAATTTAATTACAAATTCCTTAAGAATATAATATTATAGCTTTTTATTCATAGAATGGTATATTATTAATCCATACAATATAATCAAAATACTATACTTATATACTACTTTTTCCAAATCCTAGTAAATCGTCAGTAAAGTCGATAAATCGAACCTAATATACAGAAAATGTTGCTAGGGATTAAAGTTACAATATACAAAAGTGTAGTTGAGTTTAGAACCATTGAATATAATAATCTAAATTGGGTGACACGCAAGTGTATAAAATTATTTCATAGCAATGTAAAATAATTTTCATTTATAACTTTGTTTCTTGTGCATCGTATATAGACTTTGTAATACAGTTTAGATTATTTGAATGAACTACATTATTTTGTATGAAACTCCGTAAACTTTACAAAAGGCTGAACTCACACATAAGCTTTTGGAAGCATTAGGCATCATCCGCAAAGGCCACAAAGAAACAATATCCATAAAACTGGAGGAGCAATTCGTATGCGAGGGGGCCCGAGGCAGCAACGGGGGCGGGAAGGCGCTTGGCTTGACGTCAGAGCTATCCCGTGACGTCATAGATCGCTGCCACACCCGCTTTTGACGTCATAGCATAGGCACGGACCTAGGCATAGCAAGAACACTGTTACAATGACCCCGATTTTAAAAGCATTTCATGATTTGTTATTTTCGTTTATATTAAATTACTAAAAATTATAAAAAGTTTCTCAGAGTCGACTTGATGCTTTTCTAGAATATTCTCCAAAGAAAATAAATAATTACAACCAAATTCTTTTAAAAATTAACATTTTAACATAATTAATCAATCATTAGCCATACCACATAAAAAATAGTACAAATTTGCATTAAAAAAAGGAAAAAAGTCTGTTGCACCGCGGCTGAGCTTTCGTTTGTGCCTGTAAAATTCAATGAACGAGCTTGGCAACGTCACGGGCGCTGCAGGCTTGCACTCTGTCCTTGTCTAACGCACCGGTTTCGTCACGCAGGAAAGAGACAGAGCCACCTAGTGACCCAATTTCCCGACCTCGCTCGGGAGGGAGCGACGTCTATTTTTAATCTGAAGGTCGGTGTATTTATAGAGGTGTCTGCTCCGCTATCAAGCTCTTCCTATATTACAGATATCAGACACCTTGCGATAATGTTTTTTGATATTAGGTAATTTGTTTTATTGTAGTTTAGTTATTTTATTATTGAAAAGAAAAAGTTAACGATTTGTTACAGAAGTTGTTTTATCATCAAGTGGAATTTCATAATTGCTAAAATTTATAATAGATGTCAAAATTTATTACGTTTAATAAATCTCGGAGGGGTAAATAGAGGTGTATCTACTGCACCCATCCAAGTGTCCTATGATATGATAGGTGGCGAGTCTATCGCTATATCGAGCATAATACCAGCCCTGGGAATTTGGCGTGTAACACATTAATTTTATTACTGGATCTGTGGATCAAATCTACAAACTCACGATTTCACGATGTTTTTTTTTAAATAGCTTTACTTTATCCAAACTTAGTTATTTTTTAACCGACCTCAAAACAGGAGGAATTTCTCAATTCGGCGAGTTTTGTTCTTTTTATGTATGTACACCGATTTTCCCGCAAATTGTGTACCGATTTTGTTGAAATAGTATTAATTCGATAGAGTTTAGCAGGGATGTGGTCCTGCTAAGATCTGAGTAAAAATATTAAAATCCTCAAGGGTCTACCACCTCGCATAAAGCCAGTGAGATGAACTAAGACATAACCCTTATTATTCTTAGCTTGAATGACGAGATGAGCAGGTCGCTCGCCTGATGGTAAGCGACACGCCTGCTCATAAACAGAAGCAACGCCACAGAGCTTTAAATAACAAAGCACTGCACGACACTGGACTGCGCTCGTCACCTCGAGACATAAGGTGTTAAGTCTCATAATGTCCAGTAATTTCACCGGCTTCAATGTCCTTCAAACCGGTACACAACAGTGGTTACACACTGTTGTTTGGCGGCAGAAAAAGGAAATTCGTAAAGGAAGCCCGTGCCCAGCTGTGGGACGTATATAATACAGGGCTCGTATTATTAGTTCCTGACAATAGAATTGACTCTATTATTATGGTGTAGTGGCAGAATACTATGCCTAAGAACTCTGAGGTCCTGGTTTCAATACCCAGGTCGGGTAATTACAATATATGCTTAAACTGTAAAAATTACACAGGTTGGAATTTGTGCTTATGGGTGAGGTGATAGGCTCGATTCTACGATACGTGGGTGCAGTTGCACCTCCTCCACCCCTTCGGAGTTAAAGGTGTGAGTTTATGTATGCGTGTTGTATGATATTGTTGTACTCGTATGAAAATAGTTGCTAATTGAGAACTAAACCAGGCGAGGGAGTGCGTAGCGAGCTAGAAAGCAAGATCGCAATAAAATCTGTAAATAAAAATAATTTATTTGCATCAGAATGTAGATAAACGTTACAATAGGTAGTTGGATCGCTCGATCAGGACCGTCTCAAATCTAAATCAATATATTTTACTATAATGCGTATTGTTTGTCACCACGAACGCAAGCAACTATTAGTTTTTTTTTTCTTTTCTTTCACTAGGGGTGTTGCCCATGGTTTTCCACAAAACATAAAATAAAAAAAAATGTCCGACGAATATGAGACATATCTTACTTTCTTCCCCACATTATTCTACATCGATTGGTATCGGTCGGATATATAGTGTCACGTTTGTTATGTTTATGTTGCATGTGTTTATTAATGATGACAATAAACCTTTATTTCTTGTTAGTACTGAAAAAATGCAATAACCTACAATAAATAACGTGAACCATCTTTTGTTACTATCACAAAAACCGACAGTTCAAACAAGCTATCCTCAAAACATTATAATAATATTAAAATATTGGTACTTCTGTATCTGAACACTGAATTACCATTGTGACATAGGTCTCAATTACAGAATGATTTACAAATACGGTAAATTTTGAATTTATCAATATCGGCCACAACACCGACTCAAAATTGTTAATTTTGTTATTTTTAGCTTATTAGCTTTTTGCGGTTTTATTTTGTCAAAAAGTTTTTATTTAACAATTTTTGTGAAAGAATTATCGCAATCGGTGCACAAATGACGAAATTTGAATCTTTCATCCCCAATTTCACCCCCTTAGCGTTAAATTTCTTCTTGAAATTAAAACGGGACCAATTTTGAGCTATACTCCTTCGAATTTTTGAAATTGCAAACGTGGTTATTGGTAGAAATTAGTTATTCTATGTAATTACATACATACGCACACAAGGCTGTAATCTCCGAAGGGGTAGGCAGAGATGTAACCAGTACACCCACATTTTGCCGAGCTTATTTCCGTCCCATGATCAGATAGGGGGTGATCCTATTGCCATACCGGGCAAAGTTCCAGACACCGTGATGATACTGAGTATTCTGTAATAGAAAAATCCAATATCACTTTTACCCGACACGGGGATGGAACACGAGACCTCAACACAGCAGTCATTACCAAGGCTCCGAGGTTACAATGCGGAATTGAACTTATAATTATGAATAAGCAGGAATAACATTATAATAATATGTTACTTAATACATACATAATATTAGTGCACTTGAAAAAATTTAAAAAATTAAATGTCTTAAGAAATGCATTAGTCAAAGAAAGTTTTTGCATCTTTGAAAGTGAAGTGCGTTCGAGTGTGTCACCGGTAGTATTGACAAGTAAGTTGTGATACGGTGTCCATAATTTTCTATGCGTTTTGCATACAAAATAAACATTGTAAATATTTAGTAATAAAAAGGTCCTGACAGCACATTTATCACTCAAAGGAGCCTGTCCCGCAACAATCATGTTCACAAACAAGGTCCCTCGAATGCGAGAGGCAGCAGTGTTGTGTTCCGGTTTGAAGGACATTGAATACAGTGAAATTAATTCAATGTTCTGTGTTGTGTTTTTTCTGTTTATGGGAAGGTGTGATGCTTCTGACCCGATTATGTTTATTATATTCTAATTTAGACCCCCATTTTAACAAAAAAAGATGTTTTTTACTATAACTAGGGGCGTTGCCCATGTTTTTCGACAAAACATAAAATAAAAAAAAACTTAAAGTCCGACGAATATGAGACATATCTTACTTTCTTCCCCACATTATTCTGCATCGATTGGTATCGGTCTCGACCCCATACCCCCAGCGGTTTCGGAGGAGATAGCGTGACAAGCTTTTGGATGCGGCGGCGGCGGCACCAGTTTCTTTTTTTTTGAATTTACTATAATAAAAGTATTGTTGAATTTAAAAGTAAGCAGTAGTTAGTTAGTATTCCCTATTCACTAAAGCAAAAAATATGTAAACATATAGTATTAAATTTTCAACTAACTCCTTTCTGAATGATCTGCTAATTACACCAAATACAATAAAAATAATTCATAATTGGATGGATACAAATACATACATAAGCCCCTATCCCCGAAGAGGTAAGCAGAGTTGTCACCAGTTCTGCACCCACGGATACATTTTATTATTACGGATTATTAATTTTACAGTGGGTAGTTAATTATTTAAATTTTGTTTTCTCCTTCCCTGGATATGGTTTATATAGTTTGCGAAAAAAAAGAAAATGCAGACACAGCCATAAAGGTTTAACTTTTTTAATTAAGGAACCCCAACTAGTGATGGGATGTGTAAGCCGACACTAGGGACTAGACACGTCGACAGCCGTCCGCACCACTGCGGTACAAGTCGATGTATTACGGCCCACCGCCCAGTGTCGGGTGACCGGACATAACTTCCGACGCGGGGCTTCAGGCTCCGGTGTCTAATCTATTCGGTATTTTTTATTAAATAACTTCTTTATTGTCTACAAAGCTAATTTACTCATCTGAGCACTCGGCAAAATACAGGTGTACTGTGTAGTTGATCAAGAAAACACATTAAAGACTACATTCCTATAAAATATGATCGGATTAAATCCTTTAATGAGCTTACTGTAGGATTGCTAGGGCAGACACGGAATTATAGGGCAATGCCTTAACGAACACCTACTGCCTTAGTTTAAAAATTACCCTTTTAATTTTTTTTTTATTTGAAATACAAAGCACTGCATGACACTGAACTGTGTTCATCACCCCGAGACAAGTTGTATAGTCTCATAATGCCCAGTGATTCCATGTCCTTCAAATCGAAACACAACAGTGCTTACACACTGCATTTTAAACCATAATTTAAAGGTATAAATTTTATGTTGGTACCAACTGATTTATTTTTTAATTTTTTTATAGTATAGGCCGGCAAACGAGCAAGTGGGTCACCTGATGGTAAGCGATCTCCACCGCCCATGTACGCCCACAATACAAAAGAATTATGGGCGCGTTGCCGACCTTAAAGGAAAGGGATAATAAGGGATTGGGAGGGGGAGGGGGATTTGGGCCTCCGGGTATCTCACTCACCGTACGAAACGCACCAGCAAGCTGCTACTTTACGCCGGTTTTCTGTGAGACAGTGGTAACGACCCGGACGAGCCGGCCCATTCATGCTGTAGACAAATTGTCTACAGCGGGGCTCTACCACTCTGATAATGTATCATTCATAGGTACATTAACAAACAGTAATCAATTAAGTATGCTATATAAAAAAGGTACTCCGCGTTTCCATAACTTTACTCGTAACAAACGACACGTTGTTGTAATTGCTCTACGTATAAAAATAACAAAAAAACAAATTTTCATATAAAAAATGGTATATATCGTGATTATTGTTATACCTAGCGCCTGTTTCACCAACTCTGAGTAAATGCTACTTACCAAATAAAATTTTAATATTAGACGTTAAAAAAACTCACACTCTGATATATATACTGGAAGAAAGATATTAACTATATAGGTATCTATCTACTTTCAAAAATAGCTGCCTTACACGTTAATTGCTAGTTTAATCCTACTCGACCATTATGAAAACGACCCTTACTAAATTAACCTATACTTAATAGCATATTGTTTATAGAAAACAATCAAACTACGTACTATCTTTATTAGAAAGCAATCACGGTATATTTTTATTTATAGACTGGCAATTAAAGTACATAGTTTATTTTACATTTTGTTTTTTTATTTGCTAGAGTGACGAAACGAGCAGGTCGCTCGCCTGATTGTAAGCGCCACTCCTGCCCATAAACAGAAGCAACACCACACAGAACTTTGAATCACAAAGCACTGCATGGCATTGGATTGCGCTCGGCACCTCGAGACATAAGATGTTAAGTCTCATAATGCCCAGTAATTTCACTGGCTTCAATGTCCTTTAAACCGAAACACTGCGTTGTGCTTTCACACTGTTGCTTGGCGGCAGAAATAGACAAAGCGGTGGTACTAACCCAAACGGCCTCTCGCATACGAGAGCCGTCTACAAGATGCTAGGTTCCTCGTATGTAAGGCAAAACAAGGGAAAGGGAGGAGAATTTGGGTCTCCGGATAATTCACCGTATAAAACGCAACAGCATGCCGCTACTTTACGTCGAATTTTTGTGAATGGTAACGACCCCGTTGACGACACATTCATGCTGTAGACAAAATTGTCTATAGCGTGGCTCTATTACATATTTCATAATATCGTGGTAAAGTGGAAACTCGCATGGCCCTTTTAAATCTTTGTGGTGGTCTGTTCATAATCCTGTAAGGGGGAGGCGCCGACCTCCTTACTAGGGCTTCCGACCGGCCTCGCACGCTATTAGCTAACACTAGACAGCTAGACTAACTGAATAAAATTACCTGTAACAATGTCGCTAAGTACTATGTAAGATTTAATTATAACATGGTTTAAAAAACCATTAAAATCAAAAACACACCTCCATCCAGGCTCGACCGGCTTGTTATCACTGTCTCACAAAAAACCGACGTAAGGTAGCAGCTTGCTTCTGCGTTTCGTACGGTGAATGAAATATCCGGAGGCCCTCATACCCTTCCCAATCCCTTAATTATGCCTTTCCTTTAAGGTCGAAAAACGTGTTTTAACTACACTCATATCTATGCATTAATAAAATTGGGATGTATGATATTTTATTTTTAAATATTATAGCCGAAATTACTTGTTTACATTAAAGCCAAGTTCTAATAACTTTTCCTTTTATTAGAAGGATGCATGAAAAGTACAAAAGAGGAAAATCTTACAATCAACAATCGTATTAAATGATAATTGAAAATATCACTGTTCTACATATCTATATTATTATACAAATTATATAAAACAATAGGTGGCTCATGTGACAGACTCCAAAGCTTAGAGCCGTTAGGCAAGTGTGGAACAAGTCGTAACGTTTAGCGTATTTTAAAACAAATCATATGTTTAAAACGTAATTTTACTAGTCATACCTACATTCGAGTTACGATCTTAGTTCTGTGTAGAAGTTACATTTTATGTAAAAAGCAAAAAAAGTCTAATATTATCTGCTCCCAGCATTTAAGAAACGTCCAAAACAACATAAACTCACACCTGTATACCTGATAGGCAGACGTCAACTAGTATACCTAGGATTCGCCAAGCTTATTTCCATCTCATGATAGATGCCAAACCTTTCACCACATTGAGCACAAGTTTCCAATTCGTGCAATTAATGTGTGATTTTTCGAATCCAAAGCTTAAACACAAATTCTAATTTCCCAACCTGGGACTTTATCCTAGGACCTCACCGCTTTCTCAGCCTAAGTACAAAGCCATTAGGCCAATGACACAATATAAAACATCCGAGAGAGGTGATTGTTATGTAGCTAAATGATAACCTAACGACAAAGTGAAGTCACAAACCATTTGTGGTCAGGCCAAAACACTAGATAAATTATAGTATGAAAGCTTTCTATTTGATTTTTTATTTTATGTAGGTATGGATCTCGGTCAATCGCTATCATCGATAATTGAAATGAAATGAAAATATTTATTGAATCCATAAAAATGTTATACATCATTTAGATTCAGTCAAATTTAAACTCTACCGCCAGTTCGGAATGCTGTTTCGTTAAAGAAGAACGGACAAGAAACTCTAACGTTGCTCTTTTCAAAATTCATTTACAATATTTGCACTACGATAATACAATTAATTTTAAATAGAGTTAGAGCAGCTCAATTTATGCCAATGAGGAACATTATAAAGTAAAATAATGAAAATATAATGATTATTGCGCATGATCCTCATCCAGTGGCAATATCACTACCGATACTTTTATGGGACAAATAGAAATGAAAACTGAAACTTAATTAACTTCTAACCGCGGGTAGAGTGTCGCTTGCGCCAATCGTATTAGCTGGGGGTGGTATCAGGACATTATGTAGGCTTGTCGCCGCAGTGGAAAGTAGTAAGGTAGACTTCCTTCGGCACTCATTCGAACCTCAGTGCACCCCGTGTGTACACGTCCTCACATATTTTTTTAATTTACCGACAAAGGCTCTAATGAGTGATGTCTATTTATAAGTTTTACTTTTGTTGTGTTTTTGTGTGTGTCAAGTGAGTATATTTTCTAAATTGCAGTAGGTATATTAAATTGGAAATTTGGTGTTATTTAGGTTCTTTTAAGTTATTTTTTTGTAATATCGAAACAATGTTTAGAAATACTTCTAAAAGTTGTTCTAAAAAATGTGAAATGGTGATACAATATTATTACATATAATTGGTTTGTTTTCAACCATTACATTTGTTTTTATAGTAGGTATAAGGATTTAATTTAAATTATATGTTAAATATTGTAGTATTTTGTTTTGTATGTGGCATAAAACTAATAGTTTTGTAAATCATTAATACCGCCATGCCATTTACAAAAACTTGACTCTATCTTTGTATAATTCGATATTTTTTTGTAAGCTGATAGTTTTTTTTGTACAAGTTTTTTTTATAATTGAACGCGACTTTAATGTTAGCTGGTGTGGCATTAGGATCGAATGTTGCGATATGCATGCGTTAAGCCGGTAGTAAGGTTTCTTCGACCAGTGCGGGGCTTCGCTACGGTCATCCGATATCTTTAGTTTTTTTAAATATATCCTTTCAAGCTGACTGACATAAAACCGTTGTTCACTTCATTAAATAGTTACATTGGAAGACTCAATCGTTATCCAAATGTTTAAATAATAGTTGCAAGAACTAAATAAAAAATACCGCTTTTAACAACTAGGTATAAACAGATCGTTAGACTATACGTCTAACTTATTAAGGAAATAATAACACAGCTCTACAATGGAAGACATTCTTAAATACTAATCGTCCTTTTTACATATTGTACGATGCTCATTAATATAAAAATAATAAACGCCAGTCACGCAATGTTTTCCAAAAATCGCGCAATTATAATATTTTTCAAGTATAGAGTAACGCAACTACACTAACTAGAGCTACTGGAATACTTGTTTTTACTAGAATAAGGCCTAATTTCTCTCATTAATAGACGAGGCCCGTGCCCAGCAGTGGGACGTGTATATTTTAGGGCTGATAATCTTATTATTTACTAGCTTTTGCTCCGCCCTCGTCAATAGCCTTTTCCGGGATAAAATGCCTTACATACCCCATTTTACTTATAATTAATATTGTTGGTCATAATATCAAGGAACGGGAAATTCTAGCGACTACAGACACCAAGTTTAACAAATCTAAAAAAAACTGAATCCCAACTACTGAAAAAAAAGCACATAGAAAAACAATAAAATTGTATCTACCTAAAAATATAAATTAAATAAATATTGATTCATATTAAAATTATTTATTACTAGCTTTTACTCGCGGATCCGCCCGCGTGAATAGTTTCTTCCAGGGTAAAAGTAGCCTATGTCCTTACCCAGGTCATGTCTAGATGGGTGCCAAATTTCACCCAAAACCGTTCACCTGTTAGGGCTCTAAAAACAGCTGTCCTAATCTCTTATGCGAACATAATAGGATATTAAGTATTTTTGGGAGTTTTATAATTACATGGAACTATTACTTATATTTCTGTATATTTCTAATTGTTTATTTACAAGCTTTTATCGGACACCCGCATGGATGGTTAAATTAATTATGAAAACATAATTTATGTTATGTTCCTAGTTATTTAAAAACAAACTGGAGCCATATTGCATTTATACTTAAAACTAAAATAATAGCCTATACATGGCCCAATAAAGACGAATCGATATGCAACTCCATTAATCAAAATCGGTTTACTAGGAGACACTAGCTAAAACGGAACATCCATACATTCTTACACAGAGTCTCAAACTCATTACCTACCCTTAGCCGTAGTCTGGTAAAAAAGAAGCTTTGAAGAAAGAAGAAATGTATTTCAGAGAGTTGTACATCATTTAAAAATAATATAGAGCCTCCTCTTTTTTGCAGTCGGTTAAATAGGTGAAAATCGCTTATTGAATTATGGTTATACTACATTCTATCATTTATATCCATAATTGTCTTATAAGTATTTAAAATTTGTCATCGACATTTTTAACTCAATTTTTTATAGCCAAATTTGGCTCGAATACTTACTAAGCTTACTTGATAAAAATTATCTAAGTGCAAATTTGTAAATCTATCGTCAAACTTAGGTACTTCAAACGAACTGTATCTACTCATAATAATTTTCAATGGCTTCAGTTTTGCAAACCTGTGTGTTTAATAGTAATAAATAGATATTATTTAATGGCATAATATACTTAGGCCGACTTCCACGATGATCCTAAATCAAGTTTTAACACTAAACTTATTTACATATGTCAAATTTTCATACGATTTGACGTTTCTTAAACTGGTTTCGTGAGTTAAACTCGGTTTAGGACCGTCGTGTAAGTGGGCCTTATAATCGTAAATTGAAAGAAAGAAAGAAAAAGAAGAAAGAAAGAAAAAGTTTATTGTCATCATATTAAGACATGCAACATACATAAAATTCAACTGACTTAAAATTAATATTATAACTAAGTATACAGTTGTATGCCTTCACGGTGACAACAGGAGACCAGCTCAGTATAATGCTGTGGTTATGGGGCGAGCCACAACACAGCGCTGGTTTAAATTAAATTGAAATACGAATGGTATTTTAAATTGTATTGCTTACGTCAAACATCAAAGTTTGCTTTTAACTTTACTAAATTTATACTATTTTAGCTGTTAATTTAATTTATTTTTATTTTCAACTAATATTTTAAGTTTTATTTATTTATACGCTTATATAATAATAAAGGCTTATAATAAAATATATAAAGGCTTCGTCAGAGTTCAACATTTCGGAAGAGTACCACAAAGGTCCAGCCTACGTTATTTTGGATGAAAATGAAGCCCAAAGCAGCTGCTGGCCACTGCACAAGATTAGTTAGATCTATACTCTTGTGCGTGTGACAGCGGCTATTGCGGGCATTTCATTGTCTGCGATTTGTGAAGACCTCTCGGAAATTCAAGCTGGAATTGTTAACCAGATTCCAATGCAGACCAGCACAGACAAAATGCGTTTTTCTCTTAATTTATGCGTCAGGGGTGCTTAATTTTTCCTTTGATGGATTTAATAATGTAAAAGCACATTTATACAGATTAGTCGATGTACTTTCATACTGTAGAAAACAAAGTGAGTGAACAAATATAATTGGCTGACCATTCGTTCACAATAAAATGAATGTGAACTCTTCCAAGTTCCTTCCAACGTGACACTCACTTTACTTTGATTTTAAGTTTCTTCGCTTTTGAGTTATATTTTTTGCATGGTATGTACTCGTATATCTAAACTATTTTTAACTAGAAAGCAAATTTTACGCTTATAAAGTTACTAAATCTATTATGCTTTTATGTGTGTAGAGTACTAGTTGGTAGGTCTCTTGTCTGCGAGAGGCCATCTAGGTAGGTACCTCAGCTTTGTCTATTTCTGCCGCCAAATAGCAGTGTGAAAGCATTCTTGTGTTACGATTTGAAGGACATAGAAACCAGTGAAATTACTGGCCATTACGAGACTTAATATATTATGACTCGTGATAATGAGCACAGCACTGTGCAGTCCCATACTTTGCTTTATAATTCAAAGTCCTGGATAGTGTTGCTATTGTTTAAGGGCAGGTATGATGCTTACCATCAAATGAGCTGCTTTTCTCGTCAATAAGTTTTATAAAAAAATAGTGCCATTACACCAACACAATTAAGTTGAATATAAAGTTAAACCAAATTGAAGACATTCAAATTATTTTTTTAATAAAAACTAAATATAATATGAAAGCAACAAAAAGTAAATTTGGTTTAGTTTTGTTGGTGCATAAGGTCCATAGGTAAATAAGAAATCGAGGAACTATTTAGTTAGTTTTCATTCGTGTAAATGGAACTCTATTTTGGTCGGGTTGAACGCATGCTAGCGCGAGCGATCCGTTTCATAGGTGCGATGTCGTGTAAATTTAATAGGATACGCTTCGTCCGTGGCTCGGCTCGCCCTGTCACGTGCTTAACTGCAGCATAAGGTAATGGCGTCATTTAACTGCACCTTATACAATTGCCTCAAAATAATAAGTTTCTCTTTTGGAAAATATAGGTACTTTTATAAGTATAATTATTTATATTATTAAATAGGTTTCCTTAGAGTAGACTTTTACCTAGATATAAATTAAAATATTGAAGAAAGAAGATGAACAACTGGATAAAAATGGTAAGAAAAATTAAATTTTATTTCCATCCTTTAGAGAAGGCTAAGTATTCATTCAGCCATGTATGGAAAGACAATGTGTAGGTTCAATTGTTTACTTTAATTAACATGACACATGATTTTTAAGCTTATTTACCTTTCGAATGATATTAGTTGCATTCCAGTCTTGTTTAATACGAAAAACGTCACGCGGTCCCAACACCACTCTCGCTCCATCTACTTTCATTAAATCTTTCATGCACTCTCGTCCATTTAGAGAGCAGGACCTGTCTTTTATTTAATATGCCACAAATTTGGTTGTCATATTTTCGGTCCGGTCGACCTCTATCAACTCTTCCATCCACACTCTTGTGTACTTGTTTAGTTAGTCTCTGATCATCCATCTATACAAAAAAACCACCTCAACATTCTTTTCTCAATTTTTGTCACTACATCTTTCACTCCACAACGTTCCATCACCACACTATTGTAGGTGGACAATATATTGTTCACGTAGGTAATAGTATAATGATTCATATAATTTCTCCTCCTCTACATCCATCCTTTCATTACATCTTTCTTTAATTATATTTTTAGTTCAGTATATTCAGTAACGGTAGGCAGCGGCTTGGCCACTTACCACTTACCATCAGATGGGCCGTCTGCTCGTCTGCCAATCTAGGCAAAAAAAAAAAAACTTCTTCTTCCAACTGCCCTTATCCCCCTCGCAATGGAGTCGGCGCAACATGCTTTTTAACACATGTTACAGAAGGATTTGGCTCAATCCCTCTGGGGAGAATATATATTCAGTATATTTATTTAATACGCTTATATTTTATAAAAGTATGCCTAATTTAAAATAAATAACTTATATAATATGCGTTTTATTTCAATTCTTCCAACCTGAATTAGGTCAGCGTGCTGTATCTATATTATTATTTATATTTATTAATATCATTTCATATAAAAATAATCTTATAATGATTATAATAAGACTTTAAAAACTATTCTTAAGCCATTAATTTGACTCTTGAAAAACTTTTAATTTGATAATAGAACAATGAAAAGTTTTGTTGCATAGAAATTAACTATTTTAAATTAATGTATTACTAAACAAGAATTTAAACAATGTACAAAAATATAGAATCTAGGACGCTATTAAAAACAGAACATGTAACGCCATCTGCTACAATTTTCCTGAACTACTTTGTACTCTATGTATATATGAAAAAAATATTAAGGTAGTTTTCGTTACTCCAATAAAAATAAAATTTTCTGAAATGTAATAATTATAATAACCCTTAACTACCAATAGGTATTTAGGATCATTCACACGTTGCCCCAAATTGTTCAAGTTAAGCTTTACAGATTTTTATTTGCTTATTAATTGCATGTGTTTTTTGACTGCGTGCCTTGTTTAAAACATTTAGCACATATTTATATGGCTTTATCACTGACTGCTGTAGAATCATGGTTTAAAAACATAGTGTTATTTTTTAAATGTATGGGTTTCTTGTCCTCCATATATTTTATTGCATTTTTATTCAATCTTCCTCGCACAATAATTATCAAAAATAAATCCCCTGACTGCTGATTAAAGTATATGCTTATCAATAATCGATATAAAGTATCGATAAACCCTTTGTATAAAACTAACGTTACTTTCAGTTAATTTATAAAGGATATGCCGAAGATGAGAAGGGAATTTAACGAAGCCCAAAACAACTATTGGTCACTGCACAGGAATAGTAAATTGAGGATACTCTTGTGCGTGTTCCAATAGTTCTTGTGGGTGCTTCATAAACGCCGGTAGAAGACATCAAAATTGAATATGTTCATCATTTATCTGGACTTTTAGATATAGCTAAATCGACCATCAAGGCCGAAAGGGTGAGTGAATTGACTAACTTCAGCCCAGCCAATTTATTTTGCGTGTAATGTAATGCTCGTTACAGACAGCCAACGAACGCCAACATAACCATTTTGCTCTTTCATAATGAGACTAACGATGAGCCTACACACCAGTCTATATAATAATCATCAAAAAGTTGATAAACCTTATTATTTATTATTACTGTGGCACAATGTAATAGTGACTTTCATTCGTTGGCGTTCGTTGGTATTAAAGTATTGTATGCCGATCAAAAAATATTGAAAATTCTATCATGTATTATATAGTAAATACACGTTATATATTAATGGTCTTATTCATAATAAGTTATCGGAGCTTTATAAGGCCGTTATTAGATGATTGATAAAAATTGTTATTCGTAATCGTTCAATAACGCTAAAACGCTCATTAACTCTCCTATAAAGTGTCACTATTTTATAGAAGCTATAACCCTTCTATAAACCTATTTTAAGCGTTCGATAGTGAAAAACATGGCCACACCCCCGTTTCATCGTTCTTGGAATATAAGAAAAGAATGTAACTAATGACTTGGCAGCATGGTCTCTGACCTTAGCCGGTTCCTTAAGTAACAAACAAACAAGGAGTTTTGGCGGGAATTCTTACAGTGCGGTGGCTCTCTTGTTTTAATTATTTCCTAAACTGGTTTAAAGTTGTGTTTGTTGTATAAAAGTGGTGTGGTTTTGTGCAATAATCATTAATGATGATGAATAGTGTATGGAAACATTGAAATAAGTGGATTTAGGTGATTTTTGATCAAGGGTATTGTCGACCTTGTGCTTTCGATTCGCTTGAAGAAAGTCATCTAAGAAGCATCGAACTGGAAGGAATTTACACCAATACTCCATCAAGGCCTTGAAATCGGTCACACTCCTGTTTCATCGTTCTTGGAAATTATGAAAATAATATAACTGATGACTTGGCAGTATGGTCTCTGATCTTAGCCGGTTCCTTATGGAACAAAAATACAAAAAAAAAAAACAAACAAACAAAAAAAAAGAAAATTGACATCTCATCAATGTCAAATGTCAAGAAAGGTAAACAAACAGGAGTTATAAAATTCCACAAGACCTTGAAATTGACCACGCCGCGCCGCTGCGCTGATATTTCGTCGTTCTTATAGGGCGAACCCGTTATAAATAAAGAAAAAGTAATAAATTTTAAAAAATAACACTATACGTAAAATTAAACGTCAACTATGAAACAGCTGACCGATGTCGGCCATGTTTTTCACTATCAAACACTTAAAATAGGTTTATAGAAGGGGTTATAGCTTCTATAAAATAGTGACACTTTATATGAGAGTTAATGAGCGTTTTAGCGTCAATGAACGATTATGAATAACATTTTTATCAATCATCTAATAACGGCCTTATAAAGCTCCGATAACTTATTATGAATAAGACCATATGTCCATTTCTTAGAAATCAATTATTCCCCGAACACGTCATTACTTCTTTAGTCAGTAGAGTACAAAGCATTCTGATTGAGCGTGGAATAATCGAATTTTAATAAATGACTAACCTGAGTTGGACGGTAAGTTTAGTTAAATCATAGGTATTTTTGCTAACTAGATACAAAAATGCATAACCAATACGTTGCAGGCCAGTTACCCGTCGAATGATTACGAATTTGACATCGAAAACAGAAAAAAAACAATATTGCCTTTGTGAAACATTTATTTCTTCAAAAACACTTGTTTGGTCTTAAAAGTCTAAAGGTACATAGTATTAACCAATATAAAGAGAAAGCAAATTCCATATGTCTAAAAATTTAAACGAGTAAGTACTTATAAATTTTGTTGGAATGTTCAATAAATTGCATCTTCCGTGAGTAATATATTTTTATAAACACTGTATTCTATGATATTAATAGACAAGAGCTGCTTTTTTCGTCATAAAATACAATATATTTTTATAAACTTCCGATATATAAAGTTTCATCCGGAATGGTTCAGCCGTTACATGTTAACACAACATACATTATAACGATTCAAATTCTGCGGTTTAGAAATGTTTGTAAGAACTAGTACGAATATGCAAATAATATCCGTAACTATGCGAATAAGTACATCATTTAATATTATAACAGGTCTGTATTTCTCATGATCATCACATATCCGTATTTCAATCGAAGTAGCTATCCGAAGATTGCCGAAGCACGGTCTTTTAATCGTAATACGGTATTTATCTTACAGAATGCATGTTACAGACAGACATGTAGGTTACAGACTATATGAGCAATTTATGACAATAAAGAAATAATTGATTTTTTCAAATAATTCTCCGTTTGGATAAAAATACTATAAAAATAAGCTTGTTTAAATACAATTTCGATCAGCTTTATGCTATGGGCGTTATAAATCACTATGGAACTTGTAGCCTATTCGATCCATGAACATAATATTTGTCTATGGTTTGGCAATAAAACAGCAAAAGAACGTACAACCGTGCCGGAACCGTACAAAATTTTTACAATCCATAAAAAATAGAAGGAAACCAACATAAAGAGTAGATGTTTGATTTAAAATAATTAATTTAGTTAAGTCTTTGATAAAAGTTTGTTAAATTGTATGAAGTATTTTATACATAGCAAAGTATGTACACCAGCCTGTCTACTCTTGAAATACGATTTCAATATGGAAACAATTTTATAGCAATTTCGAGTATTATTGTAATTCGATGGTGGCGCCAATCAGCTAGCTGAATTAAAAGGAATTAATCAGTATTATTTTTATCATTAGTTTTAGAGCGGATATTTGAGTTTACAAAGTCTTTTTTTTGTCATTGACATGCATCCCATTGCATGACACACACGGCTAACTTCACGGTAAACGATCTAATCAAAATCCGATCCCAACACGATTTTATTTTTCAGAGTTGTGATTTTATTTAGATCTGAATCGAAATCCCAATCGGAATCGGCTTGGAATGAGATTCATTTTACTCTAAAGAGTAGATCAGCTGTTCACTAGATGTGCCTGTACTGGGGCGGTACCTGATAATTCGCAGAACTTCATCAACTCTGCCGGCGTTCAAGTCCATTCAGATTAATCGCCCGCGGGCGACATTAATTAATTTAAATAAATCGGTTTTATTGAAGTTCACATGACGTCATAAATCGTTGTTCATCGTTTTGGCCATTAGACGTTCGTTCGGCGGTACCTACGACATAATCAATGGTTCTCTAAACGAATATCGATTTGCATAAATCCGAAATTAGGCGAATTAGCCGGTACCGCCCCAGGTACGTGTCTGATACATAAGATGTCTGTAGATATAAAATTTGTCCTTTTTTCAACGACAACATGCTCGAGGTGCCCGTGTATAATCTCTATTAGAACGAGGCCGTTGTGAGATTGCGGTAAGTCGGTAATAAATTAGTCTTTTGAGTGGCTTATTGGGCTTTGTTCGAAGAGCATGAGGCACATGGTGGCTTGTAGGCATGCTTTAGCCGGCAGGAACTTCTCATCGAATGTCAGCGCGTAACGATACATCCATATTGCTTTTTCATACTCTCCCTGTTCGTAAAATAAATACTATTAGCTATAATTAATTCGAGTAATGTAATTGGTGTTGCCGTGCTAATATATTTAAAATAATAATAGTATACAGCGTTAAATTAATGAAAATAATTCTCAGAAATAAACGCCTAATTACAAATTTCGTGAAACCAGCCAAGTGCGAGTAGGGTTCGCGCATCAAGTGTTTAGTACCTCTCTTAAATATTAACTTGTTATTGATTTGTTAGGGTATTCACCATAACAATATATATACTACAAAAATGTTAGTTGGCTATCTATTGCGATTCTAAATATGGGACAAATATCCAAACGGAGTAGACTTGAGATGTGGTTCCGTAGACATCCATTAGCTACGGAATCCTAAAAAGGATATTTTATTTTTGATGGTGGTAGGTCCCTCGCTTGCGTCAAACCGATTGGGTTGGTACCACCGCTATTACTACCTCTGTCGCGAAGCAGCAGTGTGTAAGCACGCAGCCAGCAAATGCTAACAGCTTGAATGGGCCGGTTCGTCCGACTCATTACCACTGTCCCACAGAAAACCGACGTAAAGTAGAAGCTTGCTGCTGCATTTCATAAGGTGAGTCCGTAGTCCGAAATCCCACTCCCCTTCACGATCCCTTAAATTTATTTTAAGGTCGGCAACGCGCCTATGATTCTTTTGGTATTGTGGGCGTACATGGGCGGTGGAGATCACTTACCAATAGGTAACTCACTTGCTCGTTTACCGACAAATGCTATAAAAGAAAATTAAACTAGTTTAAGAAATGATAAATCGTATGAAAATTTGAAATAAGTTTAGTGGTAAATATAGATTTGAGATCATAGTGCAAGTCGGTCTAAGTAACTTTATAATGACATTTAATGGCAGGCTAAGTAACAATAGTAGATTCATAACTCGTACACTGTCGCGTAACTGGTAAGGTCAGTTGTTTGTTTTTAAATTTTAACTATATTATTTATATTGACGGTATTTTGATAAAACAGGTGTATAGATTCTTACCAAATATGTATGGGAAACGGCTACTAAAAATGCCTCAATTTTGCTTTTCGGAGAAGCGTAGAACGAAAGATATGCCATGTCTTTACCGTCGTGGGGTTTGGATTGCCTGAAATAAAATATATTAAAAATATTTTTTCACGTCATATTTAAATGTGTGCCTAAAGTGCTCATAAGCGTACTTGTGAAAACAAAAAACAAAATGGCGGCTACTTTTTTAAATTTTGACATAGCAGCTATCATTTATGACTTCGTCGTTCCTTTAATGCTGAGGATCGCGACCACTAAAGTGTCTCCAAGCTAAGCGGTCACTAGATATCTGAAACCAATAGCTCTTTTCACGACATCTGACCATCTAGATGGCGCTCTTCGGCTTAGGTGCTTCCCTTCCATTCGGTCCAATATTAAAAGATTTTCCAGGTTATGTCTGGGAGATCGCATAATTTGTCAGAAAAAACTAAACTGTTTCCTGACAAACAGCTGACAGACAGCCTTTTAGTCATATTGAGCTCTTTTAGTATCGAATCATTAGTCCTCATAGCGGTCCATGGTATACGCATCAGTCTTGGCCAGCACCACCAAGCTATCCCATGTCCATCCTCAGGATTCATGATAAATCTCCATTCTGAACTTTATTAAAATTGATTCAGCGGCTTAGGTCCAACCCCTATTTCACCCTTAAAAAAATAAGTATATCATGTCTATTCTATGAGTTAAAAATATCTGCAAACTGAATTTATATCCCAATCGATTGTGAGATTTGTGGTAGAGCCACGCTGTAGACAGTTTCGTCTACAGCATGTATGGGCCGGCTCGTCCGGTTCGTTACCACTATCTCACAGAAAACCGGCGTAAAGTAGCAGATTGCTGCTGTATTTCGTGCGGTGAGTGAGATATCCGGAGGCCCAAATTCCCCTCCTCTTCCCAATCCCTTACTTATCCCTTTCCTTAAAGGTCGGCAACGCGCCCATGATTATTTTAGTATTGTGGGGGTATATGGGCGGTGGAGATCACTTACCATCAGGTGACCCACTTGCTCGTTTGCCGGCCTATACTATAAAAAAAAAGATTCAGTTAAAACGGAATAGACAGATAGACTCACTTTCGCATATACGTGGTACAGAAAGTTGTGGTCATATTTAAGGAATGTTACGTACACCTGACAATGAGTGTTAATGTACCGAATCATATAACAATCTAGACACCCTAAAATTTCACGCTAATTTTAATCACTCATTAATACGATCGATAAGATGGAACATCCCTATAAATTAAGTGTAGTACGTGAGCGCCAATAACAAGGCTGGAGTGAAATAAAAGCCCAGCTGTTTACCATTTAGTGTTGTCCAAAGTTTCAAGTTAAATATCAGACATGTTACTCATTAAAAAAAAAATGTTCGATTTGTCCTAGCAATGCAATCGAATTTGGTACTACGTGGGGTGCAATATACGTTGCTTAAATTTGACCACACCTTTCTGTAACACGTTGAATAATATCGGAATGGAACATCGAAATAAGATAACTAGAACGTTAAATGTCAACTAGAGATCATGAATCAAATTTTATGAATTGATGAATGTACGAGCTGCGCAGACTTATATAGCCCCGCCCCCTTGCACAGAGTGTTGGTGGGGTCATTTTTATGCTTGAGTTACGTTTCTTGTCATCTTATTTGGATGGTATGGAAGTATGGATGTGTTCAGTCAGTACGTACATGTGCAGCATCGCGGCGAATGCTGTGAGCGCGTGATGTTGGTGGTGTGTCGGCGAGAGCGTGTTGTCGGCGGTGGTGGTGTCGGTGGTGGTGGTGTCGGCGGGGGTGGTGGTGTCGGCGGTGGTGATGGTGGCGGCGGCGGCGGCGGCGGCGGTGATGGCGCAGCGTCGAGCGCACACACCGCGCCCGCCCGCGCCGCACCACCACGCGCCCCACGCCGCGCCAGACTTACCCTTCTGATAACCATACTCGGTTAAAGTTTCGGCATACATCTTACGCACGTATTCAAGGTCAACACTGAAGTAAGTCTGAGTGGTAGAGCCAAGTGTCTACAGCACGAATGGGTCGGCTCGTACGGGTCGTTACCACTGTCTCACAGAAAACCGGCGTAAAGTAGCAGCTTGCTGCTGCGTTTCGTACGGTGAGTGAGATATCCGGGCCCAAAGCCCCTCCCCCTCCCAATCCCTTAATTATCCCTTTCCTTTAAGGTCGGCAACGCGCTCATGACTCTTTTAATACCGTGGGCGTACATGGGCGGTGGAGATTACTTACCATCACGTGACCCACTTGCTCGTTTGCCGGCCAATGCAATAAAGTGAGCTCTTCCTAAGTGTAGATTTCTGTATACGTTATTCTGTTTAGCGCCAAATACGGACCCATCACGTTTACAGAAATCGCCACTATACGTTCGCGAGCACTATGAGACCTTATAGTGATGTTTATGAATACGAAGGTTATAGCCTCATTTACATGAAGAGAGTTTATCGCACGACAGAAGCTATAATATGACAGAAATCACCACGTACATGTCAAGCAATTTAACAGAGCGAATTGTATTACACGGCCTTCTGGTAGGTCGTGTACGTGAATCTGTCTGGGAATATACATGTACTTTCAACATGCGAGCGACGTGCTCGGCTCGTCGTGTTCCCAATGCCACTCTAATTGTAGGCTGTTCTTGTTGCTATGTAGGTACCTATAATGCTGCTACTAACCGAATCACGCACGTATGCACTATAAATGGAGCGACTAGGAATTTTCGTGAAATGCACAAACTATACATCAATAAGGCCAACAATATACAGCAGTTACAGCACATAGTATTTTATGGTCCAACTTAGAATGGTCTATCGACATAATGTTTTAGTAGAACCGTACTGTAACCAGTTTAAGTTTATCTATGGTATTAATTAACATAATAATATATGTGTTTTCATGTTTTCAGTGCCGATATGTGAACTGGTGAATAAAGTTGATGAAGATCGGCTTCCAGTTCTCGCCGTTCACTTTGGACACTCGCAAGAAGTCATCCACCGCATCAGCATCTGACCAAGTCCCCATACACTGCGGTCCTTCAACCCGGAACATTAGCAAACCGGAGCTAGTTTAATACCCTTTTTCAATGCTTACAGTTTCAATATACTTCTTCTTGGCTCGTGATATAGTCGTAGAAGTTAAACATCTCCACAAACTGGGGCATGAGGCTGAGGATAGGCTTCCAATCTCCACTATTTACTTTGGACACATGGAAGAAGTCATTCAGGACATCTGGCCTACCTACCATACTTTTTGGTCCTTCAAGAAAGATGAAGTAGTGTACACAAGTCAATCTAATACCATTTTTCGATGCTTACAGTATCGATGTACTTGGCGATCTTGGCTCCAAGCGTAATATAATCGTAGAAGTTGAACATCTCCGCAAACTGGTGCATGAGGCTGAGGATTGGCTCCCAACCCTCATCGTTAATTTTGGACACACGTTCTAAGAAGAAGTCGTCTGTAGCGTCCGGAGGCATCCGACATTCAGGCACCTTCTTGCTTGATGGAGTCATCGCTGTAATTTCGTCTGAGGAACTGAAAACAATGTACAATGTATTTTTTTTTATACTCAATTGTATTTTATGTCTTTTTTGTAAGGTTTATAGAAGAGTATAGACAAGTAAATGATATCATATTAGACAAAAAAAATCGTGTGACAATAAAATTATTGTATAAATACGTGTTACAGAAAGGTGTGGTCGTCTAAGGGTTGTTATATACACGACATTGAGAGTTAATGTTCTTATCAAAATCTAGGCATCTAAAAATGTCACGCACATTTTATTCATTCGTTTATTATCATCGCCAAGATCGATCACATCTCCGTCCGCTTTCTCTTACCATAAGTATTTAGTATTATATATGGCGACTTGCCGCGCCATCTGACGCCCAGAACCCATTAAGAGAAAAAGAAAATGTTTGATTTATTTCTTAGCAATGCAATCTGATTGGGCACTATAGGGATTGAGATATTTATATAGTACACTAGACGCTGGCCCCTGCTTAAATTTGACCATACGTTTCTGTAACACGTTATATAGATATTTTTAAAATGTTAGGAGAAATTATAATATACATTAGGTTATATTGAATATACATACAATATATTATACCTTTATATCTTTATATCCGTCCTAGATAACCATCAGCTCACAATTACATGGACAACAATAAAGTAAAAACGAAATGTAATTGCCATGCCTCACCTTAACTCCGTATCGCTGAATAACTGCCTGAAGCTAATAATGTGTAGCCAATAACTGAGTTGTAATTTTTGATTTGAACATTCTTCTTCTTTTAAAGGCAAATCTTCGGCTTGTATGTCTTAAAAATTAAAAATACATAAATATTATGAAGATTGTTTATTTTCTAAAAATCATTTTTATAAAAGTAAGAACAAACGGAGTACTGACAAAAAATATCTTTAGCAATTATATAGACAATTAATTAATTAATTAATTACAAAATTTACAAGGTGGGTAGATCCCTCGTATGCGAAAGGCCGTCTGGGTTAGTACCACCGCTTTGTCGTTTTATGTCGCCAAGCATCAGTGTGTAAGCACTGTTGTGATCCGGTTTGAAGGACATTGAAGCCAGTGAAATTACTGAGTATTATGAGACTTAACAACTTAAGTCTCGTGGTGACCAGCCCAGTCCATTGTCAAGCAGTGCTTTGTAATTCAAAGTTCTGTGTGGCGTTGGTTCTGTTTATGAGCAGGCGTGGCGCTTACCGTCATACGACCTGCTCGTCTCGTCTTTAAAAAAAAAGACAAGTAAATATTAAATCACAGGACTGGCTTTAAGGGCCTCAATTACTTTGTCCAAAATACTCATTCAAAATAATTAAATAGATTTCTATGAATATACTCACTATAACACCCTTTGGCGCTGCATGCTTTCACAGCTTTATCGATAATTTTCAACATGGCGTCGTAGTTTTTCTGGTGTCCATATTTATCTGTTCTTTCAGCCGGCATATTGTTTATGATCGGGTCGAATATACCGTCTATATTGTCTATGTTTACACCCTGTATATTGTCTTCTTTTAACTCTAACATTCGTAGAACACCGCTCCTGCGTTCTGTGAGATATCAAAACAATAGTTGATGGCTGAATTAATGCGTATAAAGTTTAAAAAATAAACAAATTGAACCTCACGGCCATTTAATCAGAGATAAACTAACCCAGAGATATATCACCTCCAAATAAAACGTCACGAACATGTGGCACATTTTTCATATACGTATGTTGTCCGCCATACATTCATACCACTTGATAAAACAATATAAAATCGACCTAATTGCATGCCCATTACGTCTTGTGATCCACAAATATTTGTTTCGGGTTTGGGTGTTTTCTTCTGAGGTGTTAAGGTCAGGCAGATGGCCGGTAAACTACATGCCAAATCTTTCTGTAACATGTGTTAAAAAGCATGTTGCGCCGACCTTACTGCGAGTGGGATAAAGGCAGGTGGAAGTAGACTACTTGCTATGTAGCGCATAGCGAATATGCATATAGAATTACATACGTATGACTTGTGCCTTGTGAACGATACGGAGAGCCCGCGCAAATGCGCAAAATGAAGCATGGGCAGCGCCGGCCTTGGGGTAGAGCAAAAGGAGCGTTCGCTTTAGGCGCCACGTGGCAAAATACCAAATGTGAAAAATGATTTCAAGTGAAAATTAATATCTTTATGGCACCTGTTAAGGACAAGACTACAGCGATTTTTGAAAAGTTAGCAATACAAATTATTTAACATAAACTGATACAATTTATGTGATGTCGTTTCACATAAATTGATTGATTGGCGATGAGTCTCGCCTCGCTCTACCCTGATAGAAGGCCAGGGCCAGCGCTGAACATGGGTTCCTAGATTACGAAGTCAGGTAACACTTTATGTGAGTTTTTCTAACATGATTCCCTGGGCGGGAGTCCTCCATAGATGGTTGATATAATAATAGCCGTTCCCAATATTCTGTCTATCGACAGATTTGCTTACCGGCAGTAAAATTTTGACACATTTTGTATGGAAGATCTGTCAAAACACTATTGACAGTAAGCAAATTTATCGATAGATAGATTATGGGAACGGCCATAAACAGGCAACCAATTATAAAACCAAAGCCAAATACTTTCTATATAATATGGAAAGGAGGAAGATGCGGTATTATAATAAAACCCTGTTTTGTGTAAAAATATAAAAAATGTATTTGCAAAGTTCACTATTGATGTGAAAAACCGTGTTGCGAACCAATATCAGTTTATTATATGAGTTACTTTTAGATTTACATTACACTCTGAGATTCATAAATTTGCAAGTCTAATGAAGTCTTAAAACTATACACTGTGGAATCTCAGCAATCGTTTTACCGAAATGAATGTGTTCAGTAATTGGTTAAAAATATTACTTAGTAAAAATATAAAAACAAAAAATATTTTTAAAATAAAACATATGCATTGTGAAGCTTGTAATTTTATTTAGATTTTCCTTTAACCAAGCTATTATCGCAATAAAAACAATGAGCATAATTTCGATGTAAGAAAAATAGGTAAAAATATAAATAGTTATAAATCAGTTTCCTTAAATAAGCGATTTCCTTCAATTTGCCGTTTGACATTACTTTATATAATTTGATCCTTACTAGTGAGACTATCTGTTCCGTGACATTATAAAGTCTTTATTTTTCTAAAATTAACTAATTAATAAAATTTCAGGATAGTAATATTTCAAAAAATAATGATGCAGCTTTGGGTTTTAATAATTTCATCGACATTTTTGTATTCCTCGTAGTATAATTCGCCGCGCATTATTACGCCCTTACGGCTTGGAAAAAAGGTAGTTTTTGCCATTCTTCTCGACAACGACTATTTTGTGGGATGCTGAAAACATTTAACAGATTTAAAAAATAATCAAAAAACTATAGGTTTACAAATATATGTACATGCATAAATAAATAAAATGCATAAAATGGTTAGTTAATTAATAACATTGAAAGCGAATTCATTCATAAATTATCAGTTTTTTTTATTTCGACGTGTATTGTCTTGACACGCAACGGTAAGAATGATAAAATAAGTGTCTATAGGTATCTTTGGAGAAATTATTTTTGTTTTTTTCAGTGCTTTTTTTAGGTCGGTTTTTAAGTTTTATTAAAACATATTTTATATTGCAATTTTTTGTTGTAGCTATGGGATGTAAATTCCAACAAAATAACATAATCCCGACAAGTGTACTGAAGAGTTTCATCCTTTTACTCCGTACTACGCCATCAGATCTTAACCAAATTTATATGGGCCCACACCGCAGCTAAATTCTATCCGATGAAATTTTTCCAATAAAATCCTATAATTGCCGAAGAAATCGATGTACATACATAAAAAACTCGCCGAATTGAAAATTAGTTAGAAATAATAGAAATTAATTATCTCTTAAAAAAGCGCTACCAATTTACTGACAATGAATTTATGATACACACCACGGTAAAGGAGTATTCAAATATACCGAAACATTCGCTATTCCTACGAGAACCAAAAAATATTTAAAGGTATTCCGCCGGATATATTTATAAACTTTTCCTAGCGCGAAAGCAAAATATCGCGTCACACCGACTCATATCAGGGAAAGTGGAATATTTTCATTTGTTTTTTATTTTTTTACACATAGCAGCAGCGTAGCCTGCTTAGGCTTACAGGGGTAAAATATCGATTATCAGTCTTTATAATAAAAATTGCCACGCTTGGTTTCTATACAAATCGACGTAAATGTATCTCTATTATGCGTAATATGTGGTTGTACTGTTATTTATAGACGTGGCGATGACACTTAATTCCTTTTGGTTTTGTCTGCAGTATCGATCTGAGAATTTCGACTAAGTTTGTGTGCGTAATGCATTTGTAAACACAATGACTATGTGTACCTGCCAATAGATTTTTTATCATAGCTAAGGCCGGCAAACGAGCAAGTGGGTCAACTGATGGTACGTGATCTGAGCCGCCCATGTTCGCCGACAATACCAGAAGAATCATGAACGCGTTACCAAACCGTAAAGTAATGGGATAATTAAGGGATTGAATGGGGAGGAGGATTTAGGCCTACGGATATGTCACTCATCGTACGAAACGCAACATCAAGTTGGCACTTCACGTCGGTTTTTGGAGAGACAGTGATAATAACCAGGTTCGGCCAATTCATGCTGTAGACAGTTTTACACTGTAGACAAAACTGTCTACAGTGTAGCTCTACCACTTACAAAACTATATAGAAGGACTGTTTAATCACTGCTACATAAATCAAATCCACATATTTACAAGTTCACGCACACATAGCAAGGCGTGCACGAATGATCCGAAATATCTACATTAATTTTGGCCGTAAAACGTGTGCAGTGTGCTTAACCGGTGCTCTAAGTTCCTTTTTAAACCTTTTTCCTTTCCAGCCCTTAGCTGTTCCCGGTGCAATATCCATTGGTTAGTTTATCAAAGGTTAGTCACAATATACAGCGTGTTACAGAAAGGTGCGGTCATATTTACGGCATACACATGACATTAAGTTTTTATGTACCAAATCTTATCAAAATCTAGCTATCTTATTACGATCGATAAGATCGATCACATCCCTATTGGTTAAATAAGGTGCGTGAGCGAGAATAAAAATGTTGAAGTGAGACAAAAAGCTTAACTGTTTATCCATCAGTATTGTTCAAATTCTAAGATCTACATGTTACCCATTCGATAAAAAAGAAACATTGCTTGTTTGTATCTAAGCAATGCAATCGGATTTGATACTACAGGGGTCGAAATACTTATATCGTATACTATATGTTGCATAAATTAACCCGCACCTTTCTGTAACAAGTTGTATAAATCCAAGTTGAAAGTACTCACCTCGTTCGTGACTACCTAAACAGTGTATGTTAGCCACGTGACAGTCACTACCGTCTTTTTCACACACCATGCTTATACCTGGCTCCATTTGGGTACAAATGTCACCTTCACTAAATTCTGGAAAGTAAAATAATATAAAAATTTTACCTTCCAATAAAATTTGTATTATGTTTCCTCAGACGTCTGAAGTCCATTATGAGAGAGTACATCGCTTCCGTTCTGACGCTTCCGGCTAGGTGTCGCTGCTTTCCGTACGTTTCCGGTTGCCCTAAGCGCCCTCTACTGGCCTTATCTGTAAACTAATTTACACGAGACAAGCCGCCATGTTCTTTCGTCATTGTTGGGCTCATAATACATTAATGGATGTAATATTCACCAGGAAGACATTATTTGGACTTCAGACGTCTGAGGAAACATAATACAAATTTTATTGGAAGGTAAAATTTTTATATTATGTGTTCCGTTTGACGTCTGAAGTCCATTATGAGAGAGCTGTTTGTTATCTCCTGGTGGCTTGTCAATGAGGACGCAATAATGTGATTTACTGTAGTGAACATTGAAGTGAAACCAGTATGGAATTATCAATAATTTACTATAATGTGCATGAGACAAATATAATAAATTGAACAAAAACAAAAATTAAATATGGTTTTTGTTAATCAACAAAACAATATACTTGAACTTGAGTTAACTAAACATTCAAGGTACAGAAAAATATTGAGATAGCGATTTCTCAGAATTACTTGAAACATTAGAATCACTTATATGCCTTTGGTAATATTTTCGGAACGTTGTTTCGTGCATCCAATTCGCTTTAGCCAATATTTCATTGATAGGGTAGTTTTCAATCCAATTCAAAGACGCTACAGCTGCTCGAAAGCTGCCCGGTGAAGCTTCTATTCCTGCCTCCGACAGAAGTCGTTTTACCCAACCCCCGATAATACTGGGTGAGGCAGGTTTGTAAGGTGCTTTGGTTGTAAGAAACAAATTCAAGACAGAGCCTCTGATGTCTCGAGTCAAGGTCAAAAGCATTTTTAGCCAATGGACAGGGTCAATATTCCGATCCGGAGCAGACGATAATATCCAGCTCGACTGTTGGTGAGACATCGAGTCAGTCTTAGAGCCATACTCTGGATGTAAAATAATTGAATCTAATTTATCAATAAAATGTTCTGAATCACATCGTAATAACGTGATATCATGAACCCTCCGACCAGATGTTAATAATAAAATAGTCGCGGCCCGACGAGAAATATCATATAAGCTGTTAGGATTTGGAGTAGTTTCTCTTAAGTACTTAATGAGTATTCTTGCATCCCATATTGGAGCTTTTGGTTGCAAAGGCCTAGCTAACGACACTGCTTTAAGCAAATGTTTAACAATAGGACTAGAAGAAATTTTTGTTTCTGAAATAGTTTCACAAACAGATGCTATAACCGATTTGTGCACTAAAATTGTCCTATAAGCCAGCCTATCTGTCAAATGTAAATAAGCCAAATATCTAGCAACATCTGATGGTGAAGGTGTCCGATTATTAATGCTATGAGATTGACACCAATGACTCCACTTGCTCCATATAGGTGTGTAAGTTTTTAGAGTAGACGCTCTCCAACATGAAAGCAATAAGCTTCTCTCTTGAGAACTCCAACGATCAGTCAAGGAATCCCACCCGAAATGAGCCACGCTTCCAATTCCATGGTTTTGACCTGAGGTGGAGGACGACCTGTTACTGTGTTGATCAACGTGAACTCCAAGTTGTGAATCTTTCTGGGGCGTGCTATCGCGCGGCTCTTGAGATCTGGACGCCAAAACGGTCTCTTCCACCTGGGGGTTATTATTATGAACCGCCCTGATGCATTGTTGAGGTGACACAGAATTTGCGGTAGTAGGTTGGGCGGTGGAAATATCCAAGCGAGATCGTAATGCCAACCCTTGCTGAACGCGTCGTGAAAGTAAGCGTTCGAGTCTGACAAGTCTCGAGAAACATAAATTGGAACAACATGAGCGTTCTGTGAGGCAAACAGATCTATAACAGGAGTGCCCCAATGTCTGAAGATTTCTTCGGTTGCTTCGCTTACCAAGTGCCATTCTGCGACGCTCAGATCTCTCGACAAGTGATCTGCCTCTGTGTTGTATAGTCCTGGCAGGTAGTGAGGGTGTAGTACAACGTTGTGCTCGTCCGCCAGTGTCAGTAGTTCCTTGGTCAAGTCCAGTAGTTTTTGTGATCTGGTCCCGCCTTCTTTCTTTATATAGGCTACCACCGTCTTGTTGTCGCTCTGTAATAAAACTTCTGAGTCCTTCAGAATTGTTGCTTGGGATGATAAAGCGGCAATCACGGCGTACATCTCCTTTAAGTTGCAATGCCAGTTTATTTGATGGTCTTCCCAGGCACCCTGAATTGTCTGGTTGTTCAGTACAGCGCCCCAACGTATGTCCGAGGCATCCGTGATCAAATAGTTTGTTGGCCTTGGACTTGGATGAATCTCTGTTCCCAGGGAGATATTGTCCATCCACCATTGTAACTCGCGCCGTACTTCTATCAAAAACGGCTTGCTGGCACGTGGACTCTTGCGAAGTTGATTGCTGTGTCTCTGCAGCGTGCGGCAATGCAACCTTCCCCGGTGGGTGATGAAGGTTGCAAAGTTGACATACCCTAAGAGGCGTTGCGCCTGCTTGAGGGTCCAACTGCCGGCTGTGAGACGACTGAATAAACACTGGCGAATCTTGTCTACTTTGTCTAACGGCAGGGACTTTGTATTTGTCTGTGTGTCCCACCGAATACCTAGAAATTCGACCGTCCTCGTTGGAGTGATGACGGATTTTTCTAGATTGACACACCAACCCAGTCTTCCTAGAAGGTGAAGCGCTAAGGTTATTTGGGTGGCGAGAATGCTCCGTGATTGGTGAGCAATCAAAAAGTCGTCGAGGTATACTACGACACGTAGACCCTTGGATCGTAATACCTCTGCTATCCAGTTGGTCACTGTTGCAAACATCCTCGGAGCTGCGGCCAAACCGAAAGGCAGGCATGTCATTTGCAGCAGCTGGCCCATGTAACTGACGCGGAGAAAGCACCTGTGCTCCGGTTTTATGGGCAGATGATAATAAGCTTGGGAGATATCCAGCTTTACCATCCAGTCTTGAGGTTGTAAAAACTTTGGCAACTGATGATGGTTGAAAAGGTAAAAATGTTTTGGTGTCATGAACTGATTCAGCGCCTTGAGGTTGAAAATTGTACGATATTTCCCGTTGCTTCTCAATATCGTAAATAAAGGGGAAATAAAGCTTGGCGACAAGGGGGCAGCTTCTAACACTTGATCTTTGACGAGACTCTGAATCTCTTTTGACATTATCGCAGTTACCGGTGTTCGATATTTTATCATAGAGTCTGCGGTTGGAATAATTAGAGGTGGGCACTGGTCGAAAGGAATTCCAGCTCCTGAAATTAGTTTTAAAATTGTCTTTGGCGGATTTAAAATTTCCCAATTGCGTTGAAAAAGCCTCAGACAACCTCCTGAAAACCTTGTCGAGTCATTTATCTTTACGGTTAGTTCTTCTACCTGATTTCTCTTTTCGCCCCCCCTTTCTTTTTGAAGTGGTATTTTCGAAATTTCTACGCGCCTTGAATTCTCTTTGGTCGTTTTGGTTTGATTTCGGTTTGTTGAAGGAGCCACGAAAATTTTTAGACGAAGATGGCTCTGGAGACTTAGCTTTAGACCGTCCAAGATTGGTTTGCTTTGCAATTTTGTCGATACCGCCAATCTTATGAATATATGAGGCCAAGCTATCAGGGTTGAACATATATTCTACCGAAGGGGGTATTCTAGCCAAGTCCTCTTGTATAAACTTATCTTTTATAGCTTTTAACAGGGACCGACGACGTTGTTCTAAAATCTCTGCACGCTTGCCACATGTAATTTGAAAAATGTCCTGAGATATTGATTTATAATTTGAAGCATTCCCAAACAAATCTTTAAGTTTATTGTAAATTGAGGATGAGTTTAGCGTAGTATCAGACTTTGCTGACCAATCAATAAAAGTTTGCAAAGCAATATTAACAGATTCGTTTTGAGCCAAAAAAGCGTTTGAAAGAGCTGCAAAACTACGCTCCATTTGAAACCAACGCAACGGCGCGAAAGGATCTTCAAACCGTCTTAATTCTTCATTCACCCGTAACTCAGTAAATGCCGGAGATGCGGCATACTTTTTCTGCGCGTCAGAGTAACGTACTGCATTCCATTCCGGCGAGTCAAATCGTTGAATGGAAGAAATTTTAGCTACCCGATCAGGATTAGCTTTAAGAACAGCTGGCTCCTTAATCGTAACATCTAAATTTGCAATATCATCAAAAGTATTTACATCAGCGGGTGGACGTAAAAAATCCTCGGTTTGAATTTGAGTAGAAGTTGATGGCTCAACATTGATAGTACTAGATTGAAATTGTCTAGAAGCCGATGGCTGAGCATTCGAATTGATTGAATTTGAATATAAATTTGTACATAAAATATTATTTACATGACTCACCAGCTGTTGGGAAAGAATTTCAAACCTCTTTTCCAAGTAGCTATCCTGTCTGTAACGTTTACGAGCCGGTGGGCTATCACTGCTTGATGACGATGATGAATCGCTATGTTCCGCAGACGCTCCATCCAAATCCGAGGGTGGTGGTGAAGCCGGCCGTTTTCTTGAAGAACCCGAACACGCGATACTTTCATCACCTTTATCACTATTTCTGTCCATATTAGAATAAATACCGTACGGAAAACACAATAATTAAAACTTCTTTCGAAATTTCTACTTTTTTCTCGAAAAATCGAAGATTAAATTATTTTTATCACTTAAGACTGCCTAACCGTCACGCTCATTTGAAAAACGACGCAACAATGACGAAAGAACATGGCGGCTTGTCTCGTGTAAATTAGTTTACAGATAAGGCCAGTAGAGGGCGCTTAGGGCAACCGGAAACGTACGGAAAGCAGCGACACCTAGCCGGAAGCGTCAGAACGGAAGCGATGTACTCTCTCATAATGGACTTCAGACGTCAAACGGAACACATAATATTATGTTTTAGTTTGGCACCGTCGAAAGATAATATTGTTACACCGATCAGTACAACAAGAACGGATGGGCAGAGACGCCAAACTACACTTCGATCAAATGTTTTCGAGCTGAAGGCGCCACGTGTAGTCAAATAGTGTAACTACATATACACAGAATATTCTCGAATTGAAAACGCTTATTATTTTCAAGTAGTAGAACTATATTTATATCGCATTATTCTCGAACTCTCAGCGCCATCTGTTGTCAAGTAATGTAACCACATATACCGGGTGTAAGGGAAACGCTTCCGAAAACACAGACAGATGGTAGTGCTGGTGTTTCAAGACACGATAGTACTAAAAGTAGCGAAATAAGTGGACATATTTTTTGCACATACAGTCTTGTTGGGATACAATGAAGTAATATTCAAATAACTTTAGTATTAGTACGCTTTACACTGTGGGCTTACGTTTCTAAAATGGCAAGTAAATAGCAAAAACATAATGTTTTCCGTTTATGTTAAGGTAGTGTTTTATCACCGTTTTGATTCGGAAGCAGTCCCCTTACACCCGGTATACAGAATATTTATGCATTGTCAAGTAGTGGAACTCCATATCGAATATTCTCGAAAGTGCCATTTGTTGTCAAATAGTGGGTGTAGTGGAAGCACTTGCCTCAGGAGGATGATGATATAACACATACCCAGTTCCTGCAGCGCGTCGACCTGCTTCAGTATGCAGGCCCAGCCGACCAGCAGCCCGCGCGCCAGCCCCTCCATGAAACGCGGCTCCACGCGGAGCACTTGCCTCAGGAGGATGATGATATAACACATACCCAGCTCCTGCAGCGCGTCGACCTGCTTCAGTATGCAGGCCCAGCCGACCAGCAGCCCGCGCGCCAGCCCCTCCATGAAGCGCGGCTCCACGCGGAGCACTTGCCTCAGGAGGATGATGATATAACACATACCCAGCTCCTGCAGCGCGTCGACCTGCTTCAGTATGCAGGCCCAGCCGACCAGCAGCCCGCGCACCAGCCCCTCCATGAAGCGCGGCTCCACGCGGAGCACTTGCCTCAGGAGGATGATGATATAACACATACCCAGCTCCTGCAGCGCGTCGACCTGCTTCAGTATGCAGGCCCAGCCGACCAGCAGCCCGCGCACCAGCCCCTCCATGAAGCGCGGCTCCACGCGGAGCACTTGCCTCAGGAGGATGATGATATAACACATACCCAGCTCCTGCAGCGCGTCGACCTGCTTCAGTATGCAGGCCCAGCCGACCAGCAGCCCGCGCGCCAGCCCCTCCATGAAGCGCGGCTCCACGCGGAGCACTTGTTTAAGGTGGAACAAGTGGGTATAACGATGTTTCTTCAACATGTTTAGCTCGGCCAGGATGAAATTAGTTGCGGGCTGGAATACAAAATTATACATTGATAATTAAATACTAAATATAAAAAATTGTGTCAATTTCAGTACAAATTTAAATGCTATCTGTTACAGTAAGCAACACAAAGACACTAACAAAATTCTAGGAGTATCAATTTGACATACGCTTTTCCGTGTATATTGACAGCATGGTAATTTCGCATTCTGGTACCTTACATTTTATCTGTTATATAATATTTACATGGAATAAGCCCTTAATACCATTATATTCGTAATGGCCACAAATAAGGTAATGACTCATTTTTTCATAAAAAGTTATGATACTCAAATCTAAAATAGAAAGAATTTTATAACTTTTAATTAAACATGGAGGTAGGAACAGATATCAAATGACAGAGAAAAGGGTGCTCGACACAAGGTATGACGTTATCATAATTATGGTGCGAGCCAGTGAGCGAGATAGTTATTTTGCACATTCTTGTTCATACAACCATTTTAAAATATAATAATGATTTCTAAGTGTATAAGGTATTTTTTTTTTCATTTATTTTGGCAACAAACAGTCATTTTTTACAAATTATATAAATTTACATGAAACAGGATATTTACAAAAGACCTATAGTACCGAAAAGATAATTGACAAATACATAAAATATTGAAACTTAACATAGCTAGACACGGTTAAACACCTGTTAGATAATGTATATATGTAGGTATGTTACAATAATGCTTGCTTTAATTTTCGTTTTAGACTATCAAGAGGTGTGTTAAAGTTATCAATGTTGGGAAAGTCTTTGTTGTACATGCTGGTGGAACGATATAGAAAAGAATTACGTGTATATGTTTTATAAAATGGTGGAGGAACAAAAAGTGGCAATGAACGTGAGGAACGCACCGGGAGACAAGCACTAACTGAGAAGTTTATATTGGCTAAAAGTTGATGCGTCACTATCAATTAATGAATTTAAGATTTTAAACAAAAACACAATGTCATACATCTTACGCCTGTTGTGAAGAGATAGTAGATTATGTCTACGCAGAGTTTCATCGTATGATTCAACTACACCGTCGATACGATAATTGAGCGACTGTAAAAACTTTTTTTGGACTTTTTCAATTCTGTTTATATGCACCTGATAACATGGACACCAAACTGTGCTACAAAAATCTTGTATTGATCGAACAAATGAAAAATAAAAAAAATTGAGAGTGATTGCATTTTTGAAAGGTTTACTAATTCTCAAGATAAAGCCTAAACTACGAAATGCCACGGCTACTATGTGGTCAATGTGACAATTAAAGGATAATTTCGAGTCTATAATCAATCCTAAATCTCTAATAGTAGAAACTCGTTTAAGAACTGTGTTATTGATACTACATCCAAACTCAACTTTATTAATTTTACGTGTGTACGTTATAATAAAACATTTGTCAATGTTAAGGAATAATTGATTGGTTTCGCAATATTTCTGTAGATTAAGCAAATCACTTTGTAGTTTAAAACAATCACCAACAGATTTAACAAGTGTAAACAACTTGGGGTCATCAGCGTAGAGTAAGTGATTACTGTAATGAAACATACGTCCAATATCATTAATGTATAGAGAAAACAATAAAGGCCCTAAATGTGACCCCTGAGGCACGCCAGATGGAACGGGGAGGAATTGTGATGAGTAACCTTTTACGCAGACCGCTTGACTCCTGTTACATATGTAAGACTCAATCCATCTAAGAAGGTTGCCGTGCACACCGGCCCTTGCTAGCTTTTCGATAAGCATATCATGATTAATTTTATCAAATGCCTAAGAAAAGTCGGTGTACACGACATCAACCTGCAAGTTTTTATCCATGGCATCCGCCAGAAAATAAGTAAAGTTTACCATATTATTATATGCTGTTTTCACAGAAAGTTTTCTGTTTTTGCTTTACAACAAAAAATTAATCAATCAGACCGTACCTCATAAAGGCTCAATCTGAAAGCCTCTTCAGCAGCAGTCAGAGCCTCGTCAAAATATCCCATCTCCAAATAAACAGAAGCTAAAGACGCGAGAACAATATCTCGGTATTTAGTTTCCACTGTCCTACTAGCTGTTAGTAGACAGTGCAGTGCGTTCACGTTGTTGTGTCTAACGCGCCAGTATAATGATGACAGAGTGTATAACAACCATTTTGGTGCTAATTTCTGTAAAGAAAACCATATAAAATTACTTGTCTGTGCAGATTGACGGTATGATGGCGAATATACATATCATCGCCGATATTACAATTCGTTCTGTAATAATTTCGGAGGGTGAGTGATATATCCGAAATCCAAATCCCTCTCCCCTTCCCAATCCCTGAAATATCCCTTTCCTTTAAGATCGGCAACACGCCCATGATTCTTCTGGAATTGTGGTGTATATGCGTGTATAAAATTAATAAGTACCTGTACCTAATAACAAATTTATTACATACCATTTGCATAGCGGCATATATCCTCTGCCCAATCTCCGCATCCTGCATGTTCCTAACTAACTCTGGGTCACCATCCCCCACATATCCTAGAAGTTTCTCCCTCAAATTTTTTGTGGCGACTACATCGCTGACAAACTGCGGCCTGTAATATTAAACTGAAAAAAGAATTCCGATTTTGGCTTTGTACTGTTACTTAGTGATGAGTTATGATAGTTGAAAGTAAAGAATAGTTGAAGATCGAGGCAAATGGATTACTGAAATGATCATAACTATGGTATAGATGACAGTTAAGCTCCTAATAAAGATCAAATTACTACATAGTGTAAACGCATCTTCAAAAAATCTTCTAAAAATTGAAGATGTAACTGGCGATTCCGAAGCCTACGCGGTAATATAAAACTATCATAACATAAACGAAAAACGCTATTCCTTTGTTGTTAACTTGCCATCTTAGAAACGTTAGCCCGCAATGTAAAGCGTACTTATGCTAAAATCGCGGCCAATGCTCCAATACTCAGGTACATTGCCGCGCCGCACGGCTGATTCTGAGCAACAGTTTTTTTTATAGGCTTTACATTACGTTATTAAGAAAAATACGATTTTAATTACTATCTGAATAAAACGTAATTGTATTTATTGGTCCAAACACTGGATGTGAAAGTAAAAAAAAAATGACATATATCTCGATGTTTTTAGTAGTACCGTGTTTGTAATCACCAGCACTACCACCTGTTTTCGTTTTCGGAAGCGTTTCCCTTACACCCAGTATAATAATCCCGACAACATACACAACTAAACGGGCATCCTGATTTTTATTAATCGCCTGAATAAGGGGACGATCAGGTTGCTCTTTTGATGGTAACACGCCACGTCTGCTCATAGTTAGTAGCAACACTTTATTAATAAACATTACAAAAGTTTTACTACTAATGAATGCCGTATGGCGGCACGAGCACCGCACAGCTGTCGAACACAACATAATTCGATCCTGAATCGCGGTAACAAGACTTGCAAGACGACCTGCATAAATAATGAAGTGTGAGTGGTAGAGCCACGCTGTGGACAGTTTATGTAGATTGTTTCCACTACCTCACAGAAAAACGACTTAAAGTAGCGGCGTTTCTTACGGTGAGTAAAATATGAGGAGGCCCAAATCAATTTGATTCCCGCACCGAGACAAAATATTTGTGTGTTCCACAAATATAAATATACAACGTGTTATAGAAAGGGGCGGGCAAATTTAAGTAATATATAGTATAGCGTATAAGTATTTTATCTCCCATAGTACTAAATCCGATTGCATTGCTAGTACAATAATTATAGAATTTCCTTTTTTATCGAATGAGTAACATGTCGATATCGACTTTCAACTTTGGACAACACTAAATGACAAGCAATGACACTATAGACAACCTTTCTTTTAATTATTTTATATTTAAAAACACATTAAACAGTTGTCAAATGTCAATATATATTTGACGCAGTCAGTTCGGCAATTTCTGATTTTATGAAGTATGATTACGAGTTCAAAAAATATGTTGTATTTGACTAACATTAATTTATATTGGTACTTTGTGTTGGTGTAACTGATAACAGCTTTTAAAAGGATCGTCGAATGTATTAAGCCAAATTCATAGATGGAAGACGCGAGAATTAAGTCTTTAACATGCTTCTAGAGGATGGTACCTACCTATTTGTCTTTAACACACAATCTATTTCAGGTGTTAATTTGTGTTTAAATTATAAGTTACGTACGTATGTTCGTAGAATTACGTACAACTTACTCCAAGTTTATTAAAAAGTGAGTCGTTAATAATAATTAATAGTGATGTCACCAATCTTATCGATCTTAATAAACGAGTGATCAAAATTAACGTGAAATTTTTGGATGTCTCGGTATTAAAAATGTCCGGTACATAAGTATTAATTTTAAGGTGTATGTAATGACCCTAAAATATGACCACACCTTTCTGTAACACGTTGTTTATAATGTTTCGGGTCTGGGTATTTTCTCCCTACAGGATTGACGTCGGGCAGGCGGCCGTTCGTAAAAACTACAAGCCAAAGCATTCTGTAACATGTATTAAAAACCATGTTGTGCCGACTGCAAGTAGGATAAGGCAGATGGAAAGAGGAAGGAAAGTATGTACAAAATACGAGTCGAAGTGTAGGAGTATGAGGCACTTACTTCTGTCCTTTTTTCTGTGTAAGTGCGTGTGCGTCCTTATCGTTGGGACACACGGGCGGGTGCCACGGCAGTTCATGCTCCGCGCCGGACGGCACACCAATCTTTTCGTTTAACAACGCGTTTATACTGTAATATGACTTTTATAAATGCTAGAGCCAGCTGTAAATAATATTGTCTACAGCATAAATGGGTTAGGTCCAACGAGTCTCACAAAAATAACAGACATGAAGTAGCAGCTTGCTGTTGCGTTTCGTACGGTGAGTGAGATATCCGGAGGCCTTAACCCCTCCCTGTCCCAATCACTTAATTATCCCTTCCCTTCAACATCGGTAAAGCATTCACGATTCTCCTGGTATTGTGGGTATTCATGGGTGGTGGATGACTTACCATCAGGCAGCCCTGTTCATTTGCCGGCATCTGCTATAAGAGAAAACTGTTTTGTCAAAATTATGTCGATTGCTGCTGGCAAGCAGTAGTGTGTACGACAGTGTTCTAGTTTGAAGGACACTGAATAATATTAGCCTATACTGGTCCCACTGCTGGACACAAGCCTCCTAAACTAAACCACCACGCTGGCCAAATGCGAGTAGACTTTACACATTGTTTCTCACTTCAAAATTCAAATTCAAAATATTTATTAAATCCATAAAATGTTATACATTATTTAGATTCCGTAAAAATTCTACCGGTAGTTCGGAATACTGTTTCGCTCCAGCGTTGCTCTTTTCACTAGTTTAGAGTTATTACAGCATATGGTTTTACAATATTTAATTGGAATTAGAGCAGCTCAATCAAGCAATTACAAAAATGATATCTACGCATTGGATTAAACTGCATGACCTCCATAAGCATGAATAATTTAAGACCTTAAAATAGCGTAAACAAATAAAAGATAATAGTCTGACCAGACTAGCCCACACAAGCAGCACCCATTCACGAGTACTTACTTAGTACTAAATTACTCTTAATACACAACACACCTACTTACTAAAACATAACATGTTTGGTATCATGCAGATTGAAGTTCTTAGGATGCGCATTTTATATTTTTCGTCTGAGCTACAATAATGATTTTTCCAACAACTAAGAAGATAAAATAAATATATACTTAATAAAACAAATAAAAATACCTTAGCCCTTTATTTTCAAAAGGCATAAACACTGGATAAATGGCCTCAAGGTTCTCTGGCAAATTAGACGCAGAGTCTTTGCAATGTTTACTTGAAGGCCAATCAGTCTCTACATCAAAGTCTTTTTGGTATCTGTTAATTTTCATTGTGGGCGGGTACCTGAAAGGATTATAAAATCATAAAAATCGACCCGGATTGGTCGAATCCTTTGTTACGATTTAGTATAAATATAGAAACAAATTTATGGTTAACTAGGTGGTAGTTCCCTTGTATGCGAGAGGCCGTCTGTTGCCAACCTCTTCCAAGCCAAACATTCGATCTACAATAAGAAGGCTTGGAACCACACTTAGATGCTTGTAAAATATTGATAAACAATAAGTCGGAATTTTGTGTTTTGTTTTATAGCAACCAGCAGAGTCAGTCACCTTTACCAAATTTTTACCGCTAAAATTACCAAAACCGTAATGTTGTATTATGTTAAATTGTTAACGTTAAAAGTATCGATAAATATAATCGATTACACGTTAAATAATATCGTTACTTCTTAACGTTAATTCGCGACAGTGACACCGATAGACATAAAATTACCGTTTCGTTACTTTTATCGATACTTATTTTGGTAACTCGTAACAGTAATTAATTTATATGTATCGTTAACATAACGTTAATTAGTAACTTTACCAAAAAAATTATCGGTAATTCGGTCCCCGGCTACCAGTAAGCTACAAATCGTCCTTCTATGTGGTTTAAGGCCCGTATTATAGAACAACACTCAAGTGAGCTCTTCGCCAAGCATCGATTTCTGTACATCAACAACAACACTGTCTTCTGTACAACTGTCGATGCTTGGTCTGTTTTTTTTTTGGCGGCAAAAATAGACCAATCACGTGTACAAAAATTAACACTTAGCAAAGAGCTCCTATGAGTGTTGTTCTATAATACGGGCTTAAGTTTTGAACCTTCTTTCTACACAAATCTATACAACTCTCAAGTATCGAAAATTACTACTACTACTACTACTTTATTCTTCAATTAGGTAAATGTTGAAAATAAACTACGAGGATAAGAATAATTAAATGATCACTCACAAAACAGTACCCGTGTCAAATTCCGAAATTAGATTTTCTTTATGAACAGGTTTCTTATCACTAGGTTTGGGAGATTCTGTTTTCACATCCACTACTTCAGGTACTAGTTTTCCTGAAATACACATAATAGTTACGCATTAATTACAATATTCTTCCACCTGTCCCTAACTCACTCACAGTGGGGTCGGCGCAACTTATTTTGAACAAATGTTACAGAACTTTTACTACCGGCTGCCTGTCTAACGTCAACACGTCTGGGGAGAATTATCTACAATACTGCATAATATTTTTCTACAATTGCAGCATTGCTCTTACTTCAGAACAGCTACGAACTGATGTTCAATACACACAAAGTCCTCTGACTCATAAGCGGTATGTCTATTTTCCACGAATATAATAACGTTATGACATCAACTATAGTAAACGCAAACGCTCTTGGCAGTCGCATAAAATGATTGGCGTCGATGATACTGCGCTCTCGCTCGCTCTTACAGCCCTTATTGGTGTTGTTAGTAATGGGCCGCCTAAATATCGATAACACATGTTGGAACATGTTCAATAATTATACAATTACTGATTTGAAACATTTTTAAAAAGGTTGAATAATTATTGTCAGCAGTTAGTCAGTTGGTAGAATATAAAATGTTATTCGACCTGAATATATCCTGATCGTAGCAAGTGGAAATCCGTTGTCTCTGCCTACCCCTATGGGAAACAGGCGTGAGTCTATCTATTAATACAAAAAGCATTAACTCACCTTTATCAGGCAATATATCCACCGTAATCTGTGGATCTCTAATAATCTTTCCGTCTTGCACTCTAAACTGATCTGCGGGTATGACAAAACTGGACACCATGTGCGCCTGCTTGTTTATATGATTCACAAGCCTCTGTATACTGTATGCAGAGTCTATCATGTTCACGCCCTGGACCTCGAACCACTTGTCGTCATACATGGGACTGTCTAGAAAGTATTTTATCAACGAACTCCTATCGCCTTGATGCTTCAACTCGTTGATGTTGAGACCGGTGAGTTCTGTCATCCTCACACAGTTTTTCTCGACGTCTCTGTAATCTGATATCGATTTGTTGAGTGAGACTTTAGTTTCCGGTGGCCCAAATACCCCCCCCCCCTACCTCCTCCTTCAGAATCCCTTAATTTTCCTTAATAATCCACAATTCCTCAGGTATTGTGGATGGTCATGGGCAGTAAAGCTCACTTACCATCAGGTGACCCAGGTGCTCATTTACCGGCCCCTGCTATAAAAAAAATTATAACGTAGCATAGGCTCACGCCTGGCTATCCCTGAACGGGTATGCCCAAATAGTGCTGCACCCAAAGTTCGCGGAACTTATTTTCATTCAATGATGTGACCCCTATCATATTAGCCATACTGTCAATATTTTTTTGTATCTATTCTGTATTTTCAATAAAAAAACCCTTGAATAACGAGACGAGCAGAAGGCCAATTCTCGTAATTTTAAACGTTCAAAATAGCATTCCGATTTAGGCTCAGCGTCAAGAAAGTTGCAAATGCATTCTCTTAAACCAATAATCAACGTCAAATGTGAACATGGATCGTAATGAGATTGAATGTAGAATAAAAGTTGACTGAAGCCAAAACGGTATAATGCTACTGCTAATGCTAGGTGCATTTGACGTTGATTATTGGTTTAAGAGAATGCCATTTGCAACTTTCTTGACACTGAGACTAGATCGGAATGATATTTTGAACATTTAAAATTACGAGAATTGGCCTTCAGGTCGCTCGCCTGATTTTAAACGTCACGCCTGCCCATAAACAGAAGCAGCGTCACACAGAACTCTAGATTACAGAGCACTGTATGGTACTGAACTGCGCGAACTCGTCATCCCGAGACATAAAGTCTCATAATGCACAGTAATTTCGCTGGCTTTAATGACCTTCAAACCGAAACACAACAGTTCTTACACACTGCTGCTTGGAGGCAGAAATAGACAAAGCAGTGGTACCAGACAACCCAGACGGCCTCTCGCATACGAGGGACTTACCACCTTGTGAATTTTAAACACATATACATTAAGTAAAACTTTTATTTGACCATCCTCTATCTAAAACAGCACATACCAAATTCTTCAGCATGTTTCATTGTCCTTAAAAATGCAGCTTGACTTTTAAGCCAATCAACTTCTTTGTTGTTGAACTCCGTCAACTCTTCCCTTAATTTATTCAGAGTTCTGAAAACAACCAAATAGTAACATGTTTTATGCGCAGGAAACAAATAGTAATAAAATAGATAGATTAAAATCATTTAAAATTAGGTACTCGAAGCTAATTTTACAACTGATTAAAAAGTTTTTAAATTGGTTAAAATGACTAAAATCTTTATTTTCTACATATTTTGTCTTTCGGCTCCAACGGCGTGAACAGCCTTTTCGGGGTAAAAAATAGCATATATTCTACAGATCCACATCATGGTCTACCTTTTTGCCTAATTCAATCCAAAACCGTTCAGCTGTTAAGGCGTGATTGACTAACAAACTTCTAAATTCACAAACTTGGAAACATCCAAACTTTCACATTTATATTTTTTTGTTGCTGGTATCAAATATTGCACCCATTGTTACACTATATCTATAAAGCACAACTGACGTGTACATGGATATTTTATTTCCTAACATTTTACAAAAACATTATAAGTAACGAAACGTAACTTACTCTTCAATATATTTCATTCTTTCTTTAAAAAACATGTGGCATAAGACTGCATTTTTATGTTTAATTGCTAATTCAAATGTGGGATTAAATTTGAGACATTCTTCATAATGTTTTATAGATGTGTTGTATTCACCCACTATTGCATATGCATTGGCTAATGCAAAATGATTGTATGGATACTGAGCATCATGGTCTGTTGCAGCACCAAGGATTATTAGAGCATCTTCTGGCATTTTACTCCGGTGAAGTATAGAGCCCATACTCAGTAGAGCTATATCTTTATATTCTCTGTAAAAAAGGTACAATTTTCTAGAGCGATTTTCTAAGTCGATATCTCAGTGCTTATGAAACAAAAAACTATATAACGCCACACTATGACGTATTAGACGCCAATTTTATTTTATGAAGTGTTCTAGAAAAAGTAACACCTTCGGCATACATTTTTCCATAACATAACACATTTATAAATACATACGTACAGTTTTTAGTATGAACAAACAAAATATGTTACACTCCTCCTCCAAAAGGTTATTTCATTATAGCTTACATACACAAATAAAATAAATTCCTATTTCCTTATATTAAATCATACATATTTTTTTAATCCTGGCACAGAAGTGTACATCGAAATATATTGTCTACTGTCAAGAGATGTTACATTCATATTAATCATGTCAGCCTGAATTTGCTGTATATGGTGGCAATTATAAATAAATAAATAAATAAATACACCCAACAGTCACACACATAGTCCTGACCCCACACTAGGTAAAACCTGTATTGTGGGTATCAGGAACTACGAGGGACATGCGGTCCCACAACACCCAGACCCGAAACATATTTTTGTGGATCACACAAACATTTGTCTCAGTGCGGGAATCGAACCCACGGCCTCTCGCTTCGTAGCCGGCTACTCGCCCGCTGCGCCACGGAGGCTGTCATATATACACTGGCTGAGCCCGGAACACGACTGGTCTGAATGAACTATGGCATTATATTTTCACAATGCTTATGAAATACAGATGGGTACCTACAGAAATGGATCAGGTACCATCCCATCAACTAAATTTACACAATTACACTTTATAAAATACATATTTATACTCCAATCCCAATCCTATTAATCCTAGTCCTCACTAACAATTCACAACCAACATAACACACTAGCCTTTGCTCGCGGCTCCACCCGCGTGAACGGCCTTTTCCAGGATTAAAGTAGCCTATGTTACTCAGTGATAATGTAACTTTTTACCAGCAAAATAATTTTTGAAATTGGTCCAGTCGTTTTTATGTTTATTCGTTACATACAAAAATACAAATCTTTCCTCTTTGTTATATTAGTGTAGATAGCCTACGAAAAACCGAAGTGCAATAAAGTAGCATCACGTTACAATGTTTCATATATTTACACAATATTGTAAACTATTAAATTACCTTGGTGCATAATGAACAGCTCTGCGACTACACTCCATAGCTTTTGGCGCATTGCCTCTCACTCTCCAATACAAAGAGGCCATATTATAATGTAGCCATGATGAACTATTCTTCCTCAGTATAGTAGCCAACCAGTGACCGAATGGATCAACCGTCATGATAGGAGCTATCTGCTCTGGTAATGACAGCTCCGGACTTGCTGTGAGATTCTCCCTTTGTATCATACCCTGATTGGAATAACATATTGATTAACATACCAAGATTATGGAGACACAAATCCCTGCCTTTCCTTGGTCTACAACGTATATGTGAATCTAGGCCTGGATCTCCTGGGCAAACTAGGGCACCAGCCCCGGCCAGCAATTTCATGGGGGCGCCAAAATTATAGTATAATATGGTTAAAAACAAAATACTTGCTCCATATATCCTAGCATACGGAAGACTGGTTGGCTCACCGTCGACTTGTAAGAAAAAGGGGCCACACAGGACCTTTTTGTATCATTTGTTTCTTTTCCTTTAGTTTTTTTAAGTAATTTATCTCAAACGGTGGAGAGAGGGGCGCCACTATCAAGTTTCTGCCCCGGTCCGAAATCATCGTAGATCCGGGGCTGTGTGAATCTTCTGGTATATGGGTGTTCATGGGCGATGCAGATTACTTACTATCCGGCGATCTACTTGGCGACCTATTCGGCAAACGGTGTCTTTATTTTATAGGTGTATGTATTAAAAGCTCTATGCATTATGCCTGCCTCGATGTTGCAGTTGTAATGCGTACGCGGTATGACTATGGTACGGTATATATTGTGTATAATTTTAATAAATGGAAGTATTGATATAAAACATAAATTTTACAATACATTTAGATAATAACATAATTAGTTCAAATCGTGTTTTTCTTATATAGTATAGGCCGGCAAACAAGCAAGTGGGTCACCTGATGGTAAGTGATCTCAACCGCCCATGTACGACCACAATACCAGAAGAATCATGGGCACGTTGCCAACCTTAAAAGAAAGGGATTGGGAAGGGGAGGGTGATTTGTGCCTCTGGATATAGATGAGTGAGAACTCACCGTACGAAAGCAGCAGCAAATTGCTACTTTACGTCGGTTTTCTGTGAGACAGTTGTAACAAGCTAGACGAGCCGGCCCATTCATGCTGTAGACAAAACTGTCTACAGCAGTACTATACATTTAAGGGATTTAATGTGTTGTAAGGATAATTTACAAATTATCCTACAACTACTTGCTTATACTTAAACAAACAATAAGGAAAAACAAATGTATCCTGTGGTTATATGATATGGACATATTAAGTAAAATTTTTGTATATGTACATAACATTTTATGTCCTGAATGGCATATCATGACCGTTCATCATTCAAACCAAACCCCTGGACCTAAGATAAAATTTTGGCACCATATTCATATTATAATGATAAATGGTAATCACTAACAAAGGATTTTTTATATTCCGATAATTTTAATTTTATAAAAAGTAAATTCAAAGGTACGAAGGTGCGGACCTAAGAATATAAAGATTAATATTACATTTATATTAAAATATATAATTCAGCATTAAGCCTGGATAATAAACGAGAGGTAGAGCCACGCTTTAGACAATTTTGTCTACAGCATGAATAGGCCGGTGCGTCTGGGTCGTTACCACTGTCTCACAGAAAACCGACGTAAAGTAGCAGCTTGCTGCTGCGTTTCGTACGGTAAGTGGGATATCCGGAGGCCTAAATCCACTCCCCTTCCCAATCCCTTAATTATCCCTTTCCTTTAAGGTCAGCAACGCGCCCATAATTCTTTTGGTATTGCGGGCGTACATGGGCGGTGGTGTTCACTTACCATCAGGTGACTCACTTGCTCGTTTGTCGGCCTATACAATAAAAAAAAACGGCTGAAAAAAGTGTGGTAGCCATGAGCAAATACTATTTCTTTTTATAATCACTATCATTCTTCTCTACCAAATGATACAATAATCATTATAATTAAATGTTTGTGTGATTCATCAATATTGGTTTTAGGTCTTGTGGGACCGCAAGTCCCTTGGAGTTCCTGATTCGGACTATGTGTGTGACCCAATAGTAATAGGCATATTGATTTAATATTTAATTGACACAGACCATGGATAATGTTATAGATGATGTAAGTGCTACCTGTATATGTATATAAACCAAACATGCTAATTTTTACTATATAATTGACGTCACCGAGGTGCACATTGTATAATTATATAACGCATTGGCACATCTGCTAAAATTCACCACGCAATGTAGTAAAAATTACAACATTTAAGTATTATATTATCTATGATCTGTGCAAAATTATTTAAAAATTTGCTTCAAATAAGAACTGGACTGTTTTGGCAACACTAGGGGTTGCCAACAATAAAACAAATATACAAGAATAAAAGTATTACCTGCAAATGTTCAAAGGCAAACATACTAAATGTCAGTGAAGACAGCTTTTTACAATCAGGCACATCTGTGTCTCCGTAGTTATTGTCATGCAGCATATAATCTTCATCTACAATGCCTTTTGACTTCCCATCTTCCAGAAACGATGTGTACCAATCTATAGAAGTCAACTGACCAACCTTTACACAGTGGTTGTCTAAAGTCAATATGGTGGAAAAGTCTAGAGCCTTTTCCAGCTCAGCCCAAAGGCTTTCTATGTTATGTTGACGTTTCTGCAGATCATGATACAAATTGATAATGTTGTCCCACCTTGTGTCTTGGTTTAGGAATGCTAATAAGTCATAAGGTCGTGCCATTTCGAATGGTGAATCAATCTGAAAATGAACAGTATGACTAAACATTCATTAAAGATAAGTAGGTCGGTTTTTTAAAGACATTATACAATCATTTTAGTAATTGCCAATTTGATGTAGCTACTCTGTATATAATACCTATTAACCAAATGATAATTTGCCATCTTATATCTTGAGTGATAGAATAACTCCAATAGTAAGATATATTTTTACTTTTAAAATTTTATTTACAATTGATTTTTATCAGCACTGGCACAACATACTGGTGATACTATATTGATCATATTATCACAGACATTTACAATCCGTTTATAATGGACAGACTTGTTCCACAAATGCAATATATGCAATACATTTTGACATCTGTATACTTGATTATATATGAAATCCTCAGGATACATACTTATCCCATGTTGCTCCATCCAGAAGTGATAATGTGTTTCATATAAAATTAAATGTTTTTTTTTATCTAATAGCTTAGGCTGGCAAACAAGTGGTTCACCTGATGGTGATCTCCACTGTCCATTTACTCCCACAATACCAGAAGAGCCATGGGCATGTTGCCTACCTTTAAGGAAAGGCAGCAAGCCACTACTTAAGTCAGTTTTCTGTGAGACAGTTGTTGTTACCCAGTCAAGTGGGCCCATTCATGCTGTTGAGAAAACTGTCTACAGTGTGGCTCTGCCACTCTAAACATAGTGTATATGGCCTCATATATTGCATGCATTGTGTATGTGAGACACTGGTTTGTTTCTATCCTTTTGGCATTCTCTTTATATTTAGAAGTGAAGAAAGGTCAATGCTAAAATTCTACCAAATGTAAGGGAGGTAAGTATATCCTCTATAGTCTTTTACAAATTAATTAAATTCAATGCTTACTGAAATAAAATAAAAATAAAATAATTAATAAATGAATCTTGGATACCTCTCCCACAATGAATTTCACATTACATGATCATTAAATATTAACTTGACTCTTCATGCAAGCTGACAATCCATAAGCTTAGAAAGAAGGTCCGAGTACTAATAATTAATAAAAATAGGAGAAAAATTATTGTAGGTATTTAAGCACAATACAAAACTACTTTATTCATACGAATAGAGGAAACTCTTATCATACCCTTGGCTGAATGAGTCCAGTCTCAGTGACCATCCAATGTGTTGAAGCCTGTACATTAATAATACTCAAGCTAAACAGCCACAAAATACATAAACACTTCATTATTATTGCGTCCATTGTCTAAATCACACAAGCATATTTCATAAAACAGTATTTCTTGAAACTTTCATTAACCGAGAATACGCCGAACAAAACCGTTTACAAATCACAGTCCGCAGCAAAACGCAACGCTGTAATAGCTGGCTGAGCGACAGCCGACAACCGTAACAACAATGACAGATGAGACGACATTGACATTTGACATTTTATATGTGTAATAATCTATGATGTAGATTAAATACTATGGTAGCTACTATTTGACTACTACCTATTATTCTAATGAATTGAAATCAACAATATTCCAAAAATTAATTTCACTTTATTGCTTATTATGTTACTTAGGTACAAAACTATGGAGTGGCTCTCCATACATGTAACTGAGAGATGTTTTTTTCCATTGCACATATGAATGTGTGGTAGGTATCATTGGATAGGTCCTTCAAAACGATATAATTTTTTTATTTAGGTCATTAGTTTGCGAGAAATGCGTGTCCAAAGTCGTAAAAAATAACCCCCCCACTAACTTTTAAACTACGGGGTACTTTCAACCAGAGCAGCGCCGGATCTGCACCCGCCCTAGGCGGCAGTTTCAGAGGGCGCCAAAATCATAATTTAATATGATTAAAATTATAAAACTTGCTCCACAAAGCGCGTATACCAGAGACTAGTTATGTATTTAAGTACATTATGTCTCTGTCTCAACGAAATTTTTTATATAGTTTTTGAGATAGTTTCGAAAATATCCCTTATTTTCGATTAGGTACCTACTCAATATCCAGTATTCTTGGCTATAACGGAAACCTTCACTATGCGTAATCAGAGTCAGAGTGTCAGACACGTACTTGGGAGGTTTTTTTTAGATATTCTTCTCGATACTCTGTTTGTATAGTAATTTACAAATTAATGTTCATGTTTAGAATGCTGTGGTGCAGGTATAAAGGATTTGGCATGCATTTAAATACATTTTTTAACAGCTGTGTGCTTATTATCCTATGACCTGAATTTTATATCAATGAACACGCTATACCTATTATTTAACGAAATTAGTTTGTTGAATAGGTCTGTTAGCAATAGCAATCCACATTTGACATTCTTAAAAACTATCGCCATAAAGCTCCGTGTCTCGTACGGACTGCGCATGTCCAAAAAACCTCGTACAATCCACACCTCAGGTCAACCACACGGCTAACATTATAATTTTACCGCAAAAACCACCCTTCTAAGCATAAAGGAAGTTTGAGTATGTTACGATTGTTACGAGAGACATGAACTGTTATGTAAAAGTTTATTTGAATCAATAGTTCATGATTACTTAGTACTACGTAATTTCCACGATGTATCGAACGGTTTCGTTGAAGAGAAGATGCAAAAACATTAGGATTATGTGAAAATTAAGTTCATTAGTGTTGTGTGAGAAGGAAAATGGTAAATGAGGTGCAGGTACAATCGCCGCCACGATCGGATGTGCATGACAATAACAGCACAAATGCTTATGATGTAAATAGAGGTGTCAAAGTATTGGAATATAAGGTAAGTTGTTCACTCCGACGGAGATTTCGTAATTTTTACTGTGTAAACCATACCTAGTTTTTATTTTTAAGGGACTGCTTTGGAAATGTGGTCTACGGGAAATATGTCTAGCTGCTCTTTGGCTTCCACTTGGTGCTTTAATATTTTGTTACGTGTCAGCATCTATTTTCCAAGCAGATGATATACACGAAACACATTGTAGGGTAAGTGACGCCATGATATTTCCGCATGCTTTTTTATCAGTCTGCATAAAAAAAGAAGAAAAATTTATTATTTGCCACAGACAACATGACTTTTTGTAATAAGTATTTAAAAACCGGCCAAGTGCGAGTCGGATTCACGCACCAGGGGTCCTGTAAAGATCCCATAGTAAATATTAGATACTTCTTATTATATTATTTGTTGATATATCCAACATAGTAACCAAAGACTTCAATGTAATAACTAGATGGGCTATTTAGAAGTAAAATTGCTCCACATAACGCGAGAGTTTGAAGTCTAAGACAGGACAGCGGGAGAGGGGAGCTAAAATAATTCTATAGAATAAAAGATATTGACTGGCGGCGAATTAACCGTAACTTAGTGCGCAATTTCTATACACCGCGCAGTCGGTCTAGTATTATATAATGAATTATTTGATAATAACACATATTTTGTGAAACTTACAAGGTGGCAGGTCTCTCGTATGCGAGAGGCCGTCTGGGTTGGTACCACCATTTTGTCTATTTCTACCGCGAAGCATAGGTGTGGAAACGCTGTTGTATTGTCTGTTTGAAGGGCATTGAAGCCAGTGAAATTACAGGCCATTATGAGACTTTACAACTTATGTCTCGGGATGACACATATATAGTGCTTTGTAATTCAAAGTTCTGTGTGGTGTTGCTTCTGTTTACGCGTGTCGCTTGCCATCACGCAAGCGATCTGTTCATCTTTTCATTGAACCTAATACAAATAAATAAAAAAATAAACTTTCAGCACAGCACCTATTAAGGTTCAAAAGATATATATAGACTGAAGGTAGTACAATTGGATAGCGTATATTTAGTAATAGGTTTCTGATGACTTTCTTCGTATGCGGAACCCTAAAAAGCGATAGAGTTAAGAATTGCTATAAACGGCTATGCTATAAAATGTACGGTAGGCAGATCCTTGGCTGTGCTCTGGCATTGCTGAGGTCCATGGGCGACATGGGCGCCTGCACGTCTGCCTGTCTAGGCAATAAATATATATACTTCGGACACAGTGCTTATATTCACCTTTCTGATTTATCCGTTTTCTTCTCTGTCTCTCAGGTTTACAATGTAGTACCATCAATAAGTGCGATTACCGGGATAAGCCCGCAGAGATACATATGGAGGATATGTATCGCTTTTCATTTAGGACCAAGATTGTTAATAGGATCCTTATATTACAATTACCATAAAGAACGCACTACGCACATTACACAAGAAAATGTAAGTAGCAACGTGTCTACAACTACAAAGTGATAATGTATCTTTATACAAGTGGCAGAGCAACGCTGTAGACACTTTTGTCTGCAGCATGAATGGGCCGGCTCGTCCGGGTCGTTACCATAGTCTCACAGAAAACCGACGTAAAGTAGCAGTTTGCTACTGCGTTTCGTACGGTGAGTGATATATCCGGAAGCCCAAATCCCCTCCCCTTCCCAATCCCTTAATTATTCCTTTCCTTTAAGGTCGGCAACACGCTCATGATTCTTTTGGTATTGTGGCCGTACATGGGTGGTGGAGATCACTTACCATCAGGTGACCCACTTGCTTGTTTGCTGACCTATGCCATAAAAAAGACGTTTATTAGCGGCTTGCTTCTGTTCGTACGAAGTGAGTGAGATATCCGGAAGCCCAAATCCCCTCCCATTCTCTATCCCTTAATTATCCCTTTCCTTTAAGGTCGGCAAATGCGTCCATGATTATTCTTGTAGCAGAGACCGGCAAACGAGCAAGAGAGTCACCTAATAATAAGTGATATCTCTACCGTCCATAAAAATTCATACTATTCAAAGAATCATGAACGTGTTGCCGACCTTAAATGTAAGGTATAATTGAGCAATTTGGAAGAGGAGGAGGTTATGGGCCTCAGAATCTCACTCGCCAAACGAACCGTAAGCTCTAACTTCAGTCTTCACATCGTTTTCCTGTGAGATAGTGGTAGCGATCCGGTCGAGGCGGTCCGGACAAAACTTTCTACAGCGTGGCTCTACCATACGTACGTATTATTATTATTATATACATACTTGTAGTCGATTGGTACCTATACACTGTCGTTTTTAGGGTTATATTAAACGATCTTTGATCGGTCATTGAAATGATTAATCTTAAGTATACACAAACAAGAGATTAGTATATTAAATAAACAAATAATTGTGTTTTCACCTACAATCATGATCATCGTCCACAAGTCGGCGTAAAAAACAATAAAATCATCAATTTCCTATGAACACACTAACCCACGATTTTAATGTTCCATTTCCTTCTTTTACAGACACGAGTACTTGCAACAAGATTAGGAGAAGCTTGCTATTGGCTTAATTTTATAGAACTGTTTGCACTGACCGGCGTTACGTATGTCTCTAATAGAGAAAATTACTGTAAGTACCAACATACGTACCATGTATCTGGGATTATAAGCAAGATAACGAGTGGTAGTGGTAGAGCGACGCTGTAGACATTTTTGTCTACAGCATGAATGGGCCGGCTCGTCCGGGTCGTTACTACTGTCTCACAGAAAACCGACGTAAAGTAGCAGCTTGCTGCTGCGTTTCCTACGGTGAGTGGGATATCCGGAGGCCCATTCGTGCTGAAAACAAAACTGTATACAGCGTGGCTCTACCATTAAAAGTTATAAAAAAAGGTTAAAAATAGTATTCGTTTGTACTAAGGCCTTACGGCCTTCAGATATTGCAGTACGGTTTTAGCATATTGTTTTGTAACAAAACGCCCATCTGACGTCAACCTACCTTGGGTGTTATGGGTTGGTCCTGTCAACAGACGGTCGATAGAAGGGGTAGTGGCACCCCTTCATGATACACGACTTGCATGATCCAGCATACCATCACTTAGATTAATGTAGCTATTCACCTTGTGATTGACCTCTACCCCATTTTGACAACATTCAATAAATCATGTCGGAAATATCGTACAATAAATTAGGAATTCCAGAATCTCTATTATTCAGTAGAGATCACAGACCTACAATTTTATCTCTCTCACAATCACATCTTTAGATATAGTTTCATTAATAGATTCAAAATGTTAATAAGTTAGGTGTATGAATAAAGTTAAAAATAATAGATTTTTGATCTGAAAAATAGCTATTTTGTAAAACTTACGACGCCACGATAGTAGCGATTCAGTAAATATTTGTATAATATCTCAATAACGGTAATAATTTGTAAAACAAATTTGTAATAAATACTGGCAGCTTCAACCAAAGTTCTTGCTTCGTAATTTAAAACTACTGATCTCTTGTTTTTTTTTTCTTATGGCTACAACGGGCTACAAGCACTGATTTGCTGTGCTTACACCAACGACAATACGATCATTATATTTCCACTATGTTAATAAGTCATTACTTACCTATGAAATTACCATTCCTTACTTTCTTCGTACAAACCTGCAATTTCATAGGTAAAGACCTATTATTTTATCAGAATCGCCGTTTTACCTTCCAGTTGTTCACGAGAAGATATTCATAGTGTTCATGGTAGCAGCCCTGCTGCACATGTTATGCCGAGCACGTGTCGGCTGTATCGGAAACGATGATGTTGAGACAGTCCGGACAAACAAACTAGTGTGGATATTGTTTTACGTAGCAATAGCCGCCACGACAGGACTTATAGTGTTCTTTTTAAGGCATCGACTGCTTTGTCGACCTTTAGGTAAGTTATTTACTGCAGTGTCTTTAGATACCATAACTCATTCTTTCACGTCTTACTGTATCTGCGTAGAACTTAATATGTTCCATAAGGTGGTAGGTCCTTCGTATGCGAGAGGCCGTCTGGATTGGTGCCACCACTATATCTATTTCTGCCGTCAAGCAACAGTGTGTAAGCACTGTTTTGTTCCGGTGTTGAAGGACATTGAAGCCAGTGAAATTACTGGCCATTATGAGACTTAACATCTTATGACTCGGGGTGACGAACGCAGTTCAATGCCATGCAGTGTTTTGTAATTCAGTGTTATGTGTGGTGTTGCTTTTGTTTATGGGCAGGCGTGGCGCTTACTTTAAGGCGAGCGAGCTGCTCGTTTCGTCACAAAAAAAATACATTAATGAGAATAAATTTATCGATGACAATTGCCGCGTCACTGCAATATAAATCAAACTACTTAATTACAAGATCATATAGGTACACATAGACGTGCAAAAATAAACTGATATATCCAAATATGTACGTATGAATACAATTGGAATTGGAGTGTAAGTGGGCCACCAACATCTTAGGCCTAAAGTCAATCTTACCTGCACGTGGTACACTCAGCTGATTAACGGACGAGGCAATGGCTAAACTTGGTTTCCGTTGTGGGTATCAGACAGCGGGTCACCCATCAATCAAATATCGTAAAATCTATGGTGTAAAAAGCTGACCTTTAAGCCGGGAATCGGGATAATGTCAGGTAGAAAGAAAGTGTATGTATAAGAATAAAAAATAAAGTTTCCGCGTTTCAACCATATATTTTTTGAAAGTCCTCACCCGAACACTTTGGAAAAAGAACAAATTATGGAAAGGATAAATCGTTGGAAACTAGGACAAGTGAGTGCCCTATGTACACGCACAGTTTCCATTGCCATTTTTTGTTACACTGATTTTGTTGGGCAGGTTTCACGCCATAGCGTTAATTAATGTTTAACATGTGCAAGTTATTAGCAAGTTTAGTGGGCGGGGCGTATAGCTTAAAAGGTCGGTGTAATCAGCCAGTGAGGCAGAAAGGTTTCGTGCATAAGCGATCGGGAATCCAGAATTGGGTATTGAATAACATAATACTATTACTTATGTGGTCCTCAACTATTTGTTTTAGTATTATTAACCTGACGAGACGAGCAGATCTCTCGCCTGATGGTAAGCGTCACGCCAAGTGCGAACCCGTAAACAGTAGCAGAATCATCCAGAACTTTGAATTACAAATTGTAGTTCACGGCAGTGCGCTCGTTACCCCGAGATATACGATGTTAAGACCTAAAATACCCGTCGGGACTAAAATTAAAATTAAACCGCGATAAAATCCGTATAAACTAGTTTTATTTCAATGTGTAATATTCGCGTAAACCTAAGAAATCACTATGCTTTCAATCTTCTTCAATGAACACAACAAATGAACATAACATTTATACTAACTATGCCTACTATAGTAACTATTGTACTTAGCGTAATTTAACAAGCATTTCGTGTCTACATCCAGAAGGTTGTTCATATACCATAGCCTTAGTGTTTTTATCTTAGTGTGGAAAAAATCATTGAAGCAAACAGTTTTGTAGACCATTAAATAAAAAAAAAAAAATGAACAACAGAATGATTATATTGGGGCTATAAATACAACATCCCGAGATACGACTCGCAAAAATACAAGGAATGCGATTTTAAAACGTCGCAGTCGCAGTTCGACGCAAAAGTACGAAAAATCATAAGAAAATGTCGCAATGATACTTTGTTTACATAAATTCTCTCTAGTCCGGTCCCGATTTATACATTTGAAAATGTAATTATTCCTTTTTTAAATATTCCAGCATTCACATGGTTCTCAGTGTGCGAGTACATCCTGGCAACAACCAACATGGCATTCCATGCAGTCGTCGTCAGAGACTTGCCATTACATCAACTGCAAGTGGTCGGCCCAAATCACGCAAAGACTAAATGAATTGGTACAAAATATATAATATTGTGTCCCCGACATATTTATAAATATACATCTCAAAACGAACGACCCGGTGGTACCGGTACGAGTCGAGAGCTGCTCAGTAGTTCATTGAAAGTTCTGATTGGCGGAATGTAAAAGCGCGGGACGGGAATGCTTCACTGCTGTCTATTGGACTTTCAACTGCCCCTATTGTCTATCTCTGCTCACGACTCATGCCGGTAATTATAATGTAATGTAGACCATTTATTTAGCATTTCTAGCAATTCCGAAGGTACTACAGTTTTAAACACCAATATATGAACTACTAAACTTATGAAGCATGAAAAATTTGGAACATCATGTCAATTAAGACTTTAACATGGTTTTGTGTTTCGAATATAAATAAATCGATACCTACTTTTTATTACTTTAGGGCGCCAAGCAAAAGGAATATTTATATTAGACAATTTGTACGCGAAAATAGGCAATAGCCCTGTTTTAAATCATATTATGTGATAACGCATATGCTACATGACGTATGCCACGTTTGCTCACTCTTTCATAAAATAGAACTTATATGGAGGACCAAAATATCGCCCCAAAAAATCGGCTAGACACCGGCGGACAAGTCAATCCGAACCTGTTTTAACGTCTTCTTCTTTTTTGTACTTAAGTTCTCTGGGTTTCTAGAACGTGCTCCTCACTGGAACTTTACAGACATCTGTAGTGCGTGTTCAATTTTCAGTTCTGTCAGAAACAAATATTTAGGGTCCCACGTCCCACCATACTACGAGGGAACTAAAGCGTATTAGAGACATCGCCGATGTTCCATTTTAAATTTTTTTTCAAACTTTCCCATACAAAGACAGTAATTGCTGCTACGTTTTAATTCTGTCGTAATGCTAACATCTTTAGGTTCGCGACATACTACGACGTCTTAGACGCCGACCTTGTATATTTTTTATATGTTTTCCGATACAACATTTATAAATTGGCATGTCGTCCATCGAATAAAAAATATATCCTCTGCTTAGCGCTTTAAAGTGCTTAATGGCAAGATCTTCTTATCAAAGAAATCATTCAGAGTTGTTTAAAATAATAATTAATATATCATGAGATACATTTATAGATACTTATTATTTTATGAACATTCTTAAATTATCACCTCCTTTTAAAAGTACAGGGGAAAGTATCTACAACTCCGCCTACAAAACCCGAAGAAAGGTTTAATAATGTTATAAATTAATTAGTCATTACAAATTTTAAAGGACCAAACACAAAAATGCCTAAAATGTATTCAAAGGACGCATATCTGCTTGATTTCTCAAATATTACAGTTGAAATAAAAAAATTGTAAAACACGAATACATGTTACAAAATATCTCCAAACATCTGAATTTTAGCACGTACCTAAATAATCGTTAAAGAAATATATTGATGATTTTAAATTGATCTTAAATCTAAGTAATTGTACGAAAATATTATATTAAATTATGTAGGTATTGGGTTGTTGGAAAAGTCACATAGCGGTTTTTCTAACTGTTCAAAGTGACTTTTATACAGTAGATCAATAACAAAGATTAACTAGTTAAAATCAAATTACCCACTTTGTTCTTTGGCAATTTAGCCTTATTTATCCTACGGCAAAGTGACTATTCTGATGTTAAGTACAGATTCGTGGAAGTCTCGACATACCTAAATAACACAATATATCTTGGTCGAGAGGCATTGCATCTTTCAACGATCGGCAGGATTATGCCGGTTTGAAGTTAGTGGATATACACTGGCTGACCCCGGAATGCGACTCGCCTGAACGAGCCATTATGGTGGCGTTTTCAACATGTGGAAGTACGGTGGTCGCTATCCAGTCGGAAACCGAAACAATCACCCTCCCATAGCAAGCTTTCATTTTATAATAAAATAAACATCAATAATTATATACACCCAACAGTCGCATATAAAGACCTGCCTCACACAAAAAAATACATAAGTCTGGTGCCGTGGCCCGTGGGTATCAGTTACGTTGAAGCCATTAGTGTAATCTGCGGTAGGAACTACGAGGGACTTACGTCCCCATAGCAAATTGTTGTTAAATCTCAATATCATAACGAAGCTAATACTTGTTTAGCATTATTATTAACCTATAATGTTCATTAATGCAATGTAATTATTTTATTAATATTTCATTCAGACTTATTATTTCAACTCGACTGTCTCGGTGGCGCAGTTGTTATGCGTACGCGTTACGACCGAGACTGACGATGAGGTCTCGGTTCCGATCCCCGGGTCGGGCAAAAGTTATATTGGGCTTTTCTATTGTGAAATGCTCAGTATCAGCCCGGAGTCTGGAATTTGTGCCCAGTATGGCGATAGGTTCGCCCCCTATTACATCATGGGACGGATATACGCTCGGCGAAATGTGGGTGTACTGGTTACACCTCACCTTCGGGGATTACAGGCGTGAGTGCATATGTATGTATTATTATTTCAAATAATTAATTTATACGGATTTCATTTCCGTGTAAATTAAGTATTTGTGTAGAAAAAATGTGTAATGACTATTCTGGCGACCCAATATTTCAAAACATATCTTTTCGCACAATGGTAGATATAAAAATTATATAAGTAAAAAGATTTGTACAATACGCGCAAAATAACTTGTCCGGGTTGAAGTTAGTCACTTCATCCCCCTCTACACCTCCCGTCATCCTTTACTCTCTGAAAATGGTTTATTCTTTATTCCCACTGTGATGGAGATTGTTATTAACATCAGGCCGGTCAAATTACTTTGAGCGTATTGTAGGGGCCTCGTCAATCTTTATGACCGGTCCGAAGATAGTTCACCCGCCCTCTAGCTTCTCACCATTTATTCTCATAAAACTACTACGTCGCTTGTAAATGACTTCAGAGAGGCCATAAAGACAGGCGAGACCTCCACTTCAGGAACCACTGCTCGTCAATGTGTACAACGCCTTAAGTACCATTAAAATAATTAGTAGATTATTAATGAGTTTGAATTGTTGATACTTAGTTTAAGATATAGTATAGAGTCATGTAGTTCGAAAGTACCTGTTTGCGATTTTTGCTATTTTCATCGTACCGTTGATCCGAGTAAGGTACATGGGGTTATTTGTAAATAAAAACAGCTTGTAATGGATTTGTGATTATTGTTATTATGCGGTTTGTTTTTATTTATTTTAGGGTCAACTGTGTAAGTTCATACATATACACCATTTTATACAAAGTTAAGCTCGCACCAGACTACGATGTGTTAAACGCCGCCAATGTTCTATTTTCAAGTTTATTTAACCGATTTAATTTTTTATTTGAAACTGGAACATAGTTGACATGAAAATATGTTGTAGTTGGTTGTAGTACCTATGGGTTATTTCAAATCATTTATCGTAAAATATTTGTATGAAACATTGGTTCACTTAAGGGTTCACAAAGTTTACACATTTTTACGGAGTTATTTTTAAATACGAACAAATGAAACAAACTAGGAATTCGAAATTACGAGAACTGATGATTCTTATCATCGTTTTTGGATACAAATGGTTTGAAACAACGCATTTTGAACATTTTTTTCCATTAACGTTCCCATCAAATAAAAACAGGCACCAAAATAAGAAAGGCATAACTATTATTTTTTAAATTTTCATGACACATTAGGGGTGGATTATATCAAACCCTTTGTAATCGTAAAACAGTTTTAGAAGTGTTGGTTTAAGTAATAGGCAATTTTTTATGCATTTAATACTAACTATTACAACAACCTTTGAACCTTTGAGGTTGAACAACCCGCATTAATTATTTTTAATATTAAGTAATATTATGTACCTACCTATTATAAATGATGTACCTGTGTAAACATTTTAAATGACTATTTTAAACTAACTTTTTAAGTTCTGTCACTTTCTACATAGATGATTTATGAGTGAAGAGACAAAACACTGATTATACCTAGATAAACACAGATTATTATAAGTGTATCATAAGGATAACCAAAACATGCTTATGTTTTATTCATATTTATGGTTGTATTACATATTGAATAAATTAAAAATGACAAATTGGAATAGCTAATATTTCTGTTAAATGTTATGTGTATTTATATCTTTTGACAGATATATATTATTATAATGAATAATATTAAATGAGGTGACAAGAATGTGATGATTTGTTTTACTTGTAACCTTTGTTACATTTACACTATTTATTAGGATATTTAAATATCCTTTTATTATGTCGAATGTAAATGAGGCAACAATTGATAACAAATAGTGTAATAATATTACGTATATTGACATAAACATTATGTTCCTGGCATAGGAGCTACAAATGGTAAATTAAGCTTAGGAAAGTAAATTCTAGTACTTCTGAGTCAATATACTCGCTATTAGTGAAAAAATAAATAATTGAGCCTCAAAATATATTACTATGTAGAAAAAAGGAAACTTTTGTTTTTTATATGCCTTAAATAATATCAGAAAGTTACTAAATTGAGAAATATAATTTAAAAGCAAATAAAGTATTTCAATTGACTTTAAAAGTTCTGTTAAATAATTTGCAAAAAGTGACATCTAGTGGTATATTTTGTTACTACAATATGTCCGTTAGATGGCGACACAAAACTTGACAGTTTGAAATAGAGAACATTCGCTCTCTGTCTTATCAAAGATGGCGGCAAACGGGAGCTAGGGCAGGTATAAACTTTTGCTTGTGGTTGTGTATACGTACACAAAATTTCACGTTTGACCACTCTGGACACGCACACAACCACAAAAAACCGGGTGAACGCGGGGCAAGGGGAGTGACGTCCGTGAAGTTGTGTCAGCATATGCGCAAACGAGGTGCGCATTCGTCGCGTGCGTTGTCGGGATTCTTTGTGCCATTCTTCGCATACCAATAAGAGTATATTCTTTAAATTTAGTCTCAAATTGTTACTTAACCAAAATTCGTCCGTTTACTTCATCTTCGAACTCCATAATAGGTAAGTGAAAACTGTTTTTTAAGTGATTTTCATACAATCTTGAAGAGATTTTGGTGATTTTTATACGGGAATGTCAACAATGCGATCGCGATCCTGCAATATTTTACATAGTTGTCGTGTTTGCTTCGCTGCGACTTCCGGTCGTTCGGGTGTCGGCATTTCGCGATGTAAACATTATCTAGTTTTTGGATTCGGGTGTATTTAGACAAGCCGTCGGGAATGAAGTGTGCTCAAGGTGCTTTTGTGTTGTTGAATTCGCTTGAGTGTGCTTGCTGGGATGGCGCAATTTTCGAAAGACGCGGTATGGTATGGTACGGCCGCGATACAGTTCAGTCGCGTCGGTGGGTGCATGCGATTTGACGTATTCCGCGCGCAGTGATGTCACTTGACAGTTTATTTTATGAAATGTCAAACGTTTTTAATGTAAGCCGCGAGTGAATAGTAAACAAATTAACAGTGAAATAATTATCGATGCTGTGAAATAGTTCACCGGTGACATGGACTGTTATTATTCCAAGTTTTATCCAAGACGTGAGTATTTATTGGATATAATTCGCAAAACAAACAAACAGATTCCATGAATATTTTTGTAAATACTTAACATACTTGGCTGTGTTTTCAAAACAAAATTCAATAATGTATTTTTTTTAATGCTGTGTCGAAAAGGAATATTAAATCAAAAGTTTTAAAGTTCATTGACATATAATTTGCTCAATAATTAAAATTATTAACTTAGACATGTTTAGTTTTAAGTAGATATTTATATAACAAATACAGTTATTTAGTTATTTATAATATAAGGACGACTAAAAGTAATGTAAGGATAAGGACCTATATAAAATTAATTCTTAGCATAGCATGCTTAAAGCATTAAAATAATATAAAATCAAGCCAATAGAATACACCTAACTCGATTATTTTTTTTATTTTTTTTGAGAAACATTAATAGTTACGTATATTAATAAAATAGTTACGTAATATTTTGTCATTTTCTTCCAATTTTTATTGTAATATATTTATAAATAAAGCAGTGCTTAAATTTTATCAAAACTTTAATTATTTTTTATAGCTGTAAATTATTAATTGATAATCCTTAAAAAGTTCACGTCCGTAAGAAGCATTATTTACGTAATTTAAAAAGTAGTCACTATATCATTGCATATTGAATGATTGCCTTAAAATACTAGTAACCAATGATTCTTAAGAACTTTTTAACGATTACAAGTGGCTTAGTGCAATCCGCCCTTATTTAAAATTTCGAATAATTTATATTGGCTTTGAAGCAAAAGAGCCAATGTGCCGATAAAATAATAGAGTCATAATAACTCTACAATATAATGTATAAAATGCAGACTTAAAACAATGTACGGTCCACAGAAAAATAAAAATAGGTGATCCACTTTAAAGTCAAACGAATTTTTTGATACATCTACTTGGTTATAAATTTTACTTACAAAAGCGTACAAAAGTTTAATTATTAAGTAGTAAGTACCATGTAAATACTTTTAATGTTGCGTTGGTAGAGACAATATAGTGTAGAGAGTAATTGTTCGCCACTACAATGATCGCGCCCTATAAATAAAACAAATCGTAAACCAATAGACCGTCCGGTAGAGCAATACACGAACGATTTTCTAGACGCGTTCTTCACTTACAGTATCTGTCTGAGTTGCGAATGGGTGCCAAGAGTTATTTTGGTCAATACAGTTGATGTTTTTATTGCGCGTCGCGACGTTCGACGCCGCCTTGCGAGTTGCACGACAAGCAATAAGACGTGCAAAGTGCTGACGGTTCAAGCCCTCACGCCGTCGCATCTAATAGTCGATTCGGGACGATTTATCACGTATTCTGTCTTAGCGAAATTGAATTTAGAGTCATTTGACTGTACGGTGACTGTTATTATGTTCCTTGATTAAACTCTTTTATTTGTTGGACGATTTTCGAGTTTTATGTAAACTTACTTGGGTATATTAACTTGGAATTTATGTTAAGAACCCAAAGCGGTAGACGGAAAGTGTATTTATTTAATTAAACATACCTATTACTATGCTGATACTGCATAATATACTTTCAAATTAGTAGGTACTTATAATCTACAATAATTTAATAAAAAGGTTATGTTTTGAAAGTTTGTTACTTTGTGAGTCATTTTATAGCGGGTAAACTCAGGAACTGCCTACTGATCCGAAAATGTTACCAATAAAAAGCTACATTACCCATGCATGTTATTGGTAGTGCTACTTTAGTATGATAAAAGTATGTTTTCTGTAAGAATAATACTTTCACGCAGATGGAGTCACGAACAAAATCTAGTTGTAAATAAAGAAAGCTAGAAAAAGCGTTCTTAACTGGACAAATAAACTGATTTTGATTGCACTTATTACACTGCATACATATTAAGTGAAAGTTCCTGCAATAAATGCAAGTAATGCTTGTAAGCTTTGTTAAACTGAACACTTTCAGAGTTGATCGATTCTGTTTATTGATAAATTTGTATAGCCAGCCGCTATCATGTATACAATACAACTCGGCATTATTCTCGTTAAAATAACCTTAAATGATATCGTCATCTGGGACTAATCTATTATCAAACTGAAAATACATAGTCGCTAAACATAATAGTTGACTTTTGGAAAGTGTCAGCTCCTGATTGAAAGAAAATTTGTCACTATCGTGGAAACATTACGCATTCATAAAATAGCTTTTATTTTTTTAGATTGTAAATAAATCATTTAACCGCGACTGTTGTTTCTACATCGTTTAAGTTGCAAATAATCTTCATTTTAAATTTATTTTACATCAAATATGTATCACAGTATGTGTTTGGATTTTCCAACACACAAACCGGAGTACAACATTGCTGCGGCGACAGAAATGGTCAAAGCGGTGGTACCTATGGTACTACCCAGAGGGTCTCTCGCATGCGAAGAACCCACAACTTAGTAGTGTCGAAATAGCTGTAACCGAACCTTGTCAAAAAAGTTTACACCGAATATAAGTAGGTACAAACTTTCAGAATCTTGCAAACGATTTTGTATAATTTAATGTTATTTTAAAATTAAATAAGTTTTTTTTTATATCATAGGCCGGTAAATGAGCAAGTGGGTCACCTGATGGTAAGTGATCTCCACCGCCCATGTACGCCCACAATACTAAAAGGATCATGGGTGCGTTGCCGACTATAAGGAAAGGGATAATTAAGGGATTGGGAAGGGGAGGGGATTTGGGCCTCCGGATATCTCACTCACCGTACGTAACGCAGCAGCAAGCCACTACTTTACGTCGGTATTCTGTGTTTATTTGCAAATATCTACTACTTGGTCTCGTCTTGGTAGTAACTATACAATTTATACATTACATTACTTGAGTGATAAAGCCACTTTACGCCGTTTTCCTGTGAGACAGTGGTAACGATCCGGACGAGCCGGCCCATTCCTGCTGTAGACAAAACTGTCTACAGCATGAATACAGCGTGGCTCTACCACTCAAAAAATACACATAAATATAAAAATATTTAATAAAAATATATACGTGTTACAGAAAGGTGTGGTCATATTTTAGGGTCATTACACACTCCTTATAGTAAGTACCTATGTACCGGATCATTTCAAAGCAAGACATCCTAAAATTTCACGTTAATTTTAATCACTCGTTTCTTAAGATCGATAACATTGATGACATCACTATTAATTATAATGAATGACACTCACTTTTTAATAAACTTGAATAAGATTTACTTAATTCTACGGACATACGTACGTAATTTAAACAGAAAATACCTGAAAGAGACTGTTTGCTGAAGACGTAATAGGTACCATCCTCTGAAGTATTTTAAAGATTTCATTGTCGGGTCATCCATCTATGAATTTGGCTTACTACAGTCCACGAGCCTCTTATAAGCTATTATCAATTACACCAACACAAAATACCAATACATAATACTTGTTTTTAGTCAAACACAACATATTTTTTGAACTCGTAATCATACTTCATAAAATCAGAAATAGCCGAACTGACTGCGTCAAATAAATATTGACATTTGACAACTGTTTAATGTTTTTTAATTATAAAATAATTTAATGAAAGGAGGTCTGAAGTATCACTGTTTATCATTGAGTGTTGTTCAAAGTTGAAAGTCGATATCGACATGTTACTCATTCGATAAAAAAGAATATTCTATAATTATGTCCTAGCAATGCAATCGGCTTTGCTACTATGGGGGATAAAATACCAATACCCTACACTATACATTGCTTAAATTTGCCCGCCCCTTTCTATAACACGTTGTATAAATGCATTAAACTCGATAGATGCGATGTAGCACAAAAACGACAAAATAAACTACCACAAAATCTATTCAAATTGATACATATTCCACAAAATAAATGCAATATAATTAATAAAGTATCAATGAAGTAAGTAATGTAAGTAAGTAAGTAAGGTCAATGAAGTACTCGTAGCTTTACATACAATCTATGCAAAACAAGTATGGTCCGAATAGAAATAAACATGATATTTAAAAATGTGTAATGTATTATAAATCATATACTTAAATTGGCGCTGAGCTAATACAAATAATACATAAATAATGCAAATGTGATAATTAAAATACTAATAAAACTACTTTCAAGCTCCATCAAAGTTGTATCTTCTTTAAATAATTAAAAAATAAAATGTCAACAAAATGCTACTTCTAAAAATATCGGAGAAACGACCATTTCGGAAAGAAAAGTTGTTTTATTTTCAGTGTACATTTAAATAAAAATTTGGCGATTTTATTATACTGTTGTTTTAACTAAATGGTACACAAAAAGTGACAAATATGAAAGTCAATGACCTCGACCTGTCAAATTATCACTTTACTGCCGTACTCAGAGACGTTAAGTAGCATTAATTGACATTTCTTAGAATTCGATTATTTCAGATGTCAACCCCTCTGGGGAGAAAACAACCAGATACTGAAACAAATATTTTGGATCACACAAACATTTGCGGGAATCGAACCAGCGGCCTCTTGCTTCACAACTGACTACTCGACCACTGCGCCAAAAAGGCTGCCTCGTCATTCAGTCATTGACATGTCTTATTGCCGTACTCAGAGACGTCACTAAACTTTATTTTCATTTCTAAAAATTCGATTAATTCTCGGAGACCTCAGTCAAGCTTGTTTCTGTGCTCAGTAACGGACCATTAAGTTTTTTTTGTATTTAGTAGCAGAACACAAAGCACTAATTCTTAGTGTGGAAATAATCGAATTCTAAGAAATATTACATCATGAGAATTAAAGTTATATAACGTTTCTGAGTGTGGTAGTTAGAAGTAATCGAATTTTAGGAAATTATTTAATGACAGTTAAAGTTTAGTGACAACTCTGAGTGCAGCAAGCTAAATGTATAGATTATTATGAAAAACTATTTAGCATGCAATACTTTATTCCTGCATTATTCGACTAGGAATATTGCAAAACCTATTAAAGTTTAAATTAGTTTAAAAATTATTTAAGCTGAGAAATCAATATGGCGGAAAATCATTCCTATTTTTATTCTTCGCCTATTAAACCCGCTACAAGTCAATTATATGATTATTGTACAAAATTACGAGTAGCTCTATTTTTCGGAGATAGCGCGAAGCCTACTATACTTAACTATACTATACTAAACTTAAATCAAGGACACTAAGAGGCTTCTAAAAAATCTAATACTAGAATTAATTTGTCACGTAAAACTTTGTGTAGTAGTAAATAAATACTTACGTAAATAAAAATAATAGTTGTGATTTATCGGGATTAGTTGCAATTCCAACCGTAATAAATATATTAAAAAAAATTGTATGACGTATAAAATTCAAACTTCATTAATTGACGTGAATGAATTTCAAACGGATACCTTGAACTTGCTTAGACAACATTATGTAATATGGTGATGGAAATTAAGTAGAGACGCGAAACTGACGAGTGGCGACAAAAAAATAATAATAAATAAAAAAAATAAAAAAACCATTTGTAAGCAAGTATTGTATACATATTAATGAAATAGCTTTATCTCAAGTTTTATGGCTGTTTTTTCTAATTATTTATAAAATAAAAATACAAACATTAGATAACAGAGTATCATAAAAATCTTATTTTGTTATTTTATATTTAGGTTTGTCTGGATACTGAGACACTTGTTAAATAGTCTATAATAATATAATCTAATTAAAATGTTTTAAGCCCTCTCACGATGTCCAAGTAAACGTTACTTATCAAATTCATGACAGCAAATATAAAATCATCACAGTTATGTATTAAACTCCTAAATAGCCTGCCCAATGCATCATTTAAAAAGTAACGCAATAAACTTAATAGTAACTACGTAATTATTACTTAAAATTAATTTTAGTACCCGCAGTAGCCATTATTATCTGCGATACCAACGAAGGCTTAAATGTTTCCATGAATTGAGTAGTTTTCATTGTTCATACTTTTATCATAATGTGGCGGGCGCCGGCGATTATGTTCGAACTTGATGATATCCGTGGATAATTCACTGATAAAGGCAATACTTATGAAAATTTACGTAATGTACATAAGTGATATTACTGTACGTTATGAGATTTAACATCTTATGTCTCGGGGTGATGAACGCAATCCAGTGTCATGCAGTACTTCACAATTCAAAGTTCTAATTGGTGTTGCTTCTGTTTATGGGCAGGCGTGACGCTTACCATCAGGCGTGCAACGCTATTATAATAAAATTAAAAGTCGGGCGAGACTCAATCTACACTATCTACTTACTATAAAAGAGCAAACTTTGTGAGTTTATGTGTAAACCACTGATCCGATATAGATTACAATATAGGAAGCTGCAATTTTCTTGAGTACTATAGGCTATGCTCATTATGATTAAAGTTACTTTTTATCAAAAAAAGGAAGCGTGATAAATAATATTCAGTATAAATATTCGAAATGAAATAATAATGAAGAAACTAAAGTTTATAAAATGTTTGTTTGTTTCATGTATATGAAGAAATAAGTAATTGATAAAAATAACACTACTACAAAATCCAATATATACTTGTAATTTTGTTTTGTTAAACTCATTTTTAGTGCGTCTAATGGGAAATGAATGAAGGTGCTCGGCCACCGTGAGAGCGCAGCGATACCTGTCTACCTGCTCGGTATTGACCTGCCGAAGGTTCCTTTAATCCTCGAACAATCTCTGCGGCCACGAATCAAATTCATTGAATATTAATTGTCACACTCTCGGAAGTGTAGAAAGGGGAGTCCTTTTATGTCGGAACCATTAAGTATTTATTGTGTTATGTGTACAATGGTCGCTTTGTTTTTTGGGATTAAAATGTGGTTTCCATTTAATCTAAACTTTTCTTAGTATTAAATAACCATGGCTTAGAACAATTTTAATGACTAAAGTTTTGAGATTTTGTTGATGAGGAATACAGAAATATTTTTACGAGTGTCGTAACCAAAAACAAACCCACCCGACGAAGCAACTAACGGAATACGGCGTGGGCGGTCCGGACGAAATGCATACATAACGCCTTTTTAGACGATCCGACGGAATTAATAAGTATATAAAACGATAAAACTTTTATTTCTCACATTTCTATGTTTAGTTCAACCGACTCGCCTAATACTCTTATTACGTATCAAAAGACAAACTGAGTCATGGAGTGAGCTGTAAAAATTTCACAGCACCGACTGGAGATATGATTGCGACGAGTGTCCAGTAGCCTCGCTCTATTCTCGGACTCCTATTTGTGGATTACTCTCGCGTGAAACCCCCGGCACTCAACTAATGAAATAAACCGTAACACCAAAGCAGCAGAGTGTGGATTCGTTGCAAGCGGCGCGCGTCATCCGACCTTCTGACGCTACGGGAGATCCGAGCGAAAGGACCCACTCCTTGCCTCTTATTTATCTTAATTTCGCTCTGCAAAGAAGAGACAAATGAGGATTATGGTTCTGTGAAATCGGTGTCATTTCGTTTTGTACATTTTCCATGTTCCCGTGCGTGAATAACGTAACACAAAATAATGTTAATATTAAATACGCTTTTTATGCATTTACGGGTATAATTAAATGTGGCAGTCCTTTCACATGCCCACTACAGTTGAATAAAACGTAAATGATGTTATTATAATTAAATTTTGTTTAAATTGCCTATTCTTATAACACTTGCTTATATACGGTGGTGCGTGGTCTTTTTGCCTTTTATACTTTTTTTTTAAAGTATAGGCCGGCAAAAGAGCAAGTGGGTCACCTGATGGTAAGTGATCTCCACCGCCCATATACGCCCACAATACTAAAATAATCATGGGCGCGTTGCCGACCTTAAAGGAAAGGGGTAAGTAAGAAATTGGGAAGGGGAGGGGAATTTGTGCCTCCGGATATCTCACTCACCGCACGATTCACTCACCGCGCGAAATGCAGCAGCAAGCTGCTACTTTAACGCCGGTTTTCTGTGAGATAGTGGTAACGAACCGGACGAGCCGGCCCATTCATGCTGTAGACGAAACTGTCTACAGCGTGGCTCTACCACTCACAACTCATACTTACTCACTCACTACTTATATTAGGTAAATGTTCCGTCCGCTATCGTGTTGTATTAAAATCAACGAGACGTATCGATAACAAATTGGCAAACCAGACAAACCAGTTCCGAGCGAACTTAGGTCTCTGACTCATTTAATTTAGTTAGTTCTGTGCTTTTATATTTTTACTGCGGAATTGGGTTGTAAAAATGTAAATTGTTTTTTTTCCTAAGTATATGGATATTATCTGGCCGGGTATTTTCCTTATTTACGTGAAAACGCCCACGTTTGTTTTTATTAAGTACCTTGTGGGATTATTAGATAAATGTTATTTTATTACTAAAAAGAGGATCTGATAAGGGATTATTTATAATTCTGTGATAAAATAAAAACAACAGTTTTCCACCTTCTATTTTGTTTTATCTGGAATTATCTCACAAGTAAGTAAATAAATTAATGAAAAATATTTTATTTTTTTAAGTCTTTACGAAGTCTCATGGCAGGTTAAGAGGAGTCGAATCGGTTTCAACCAGTGCAGAGGCTTGAATCGACAAAAGCTATATTAAAAGTCTGTTCAGACGGTTCAAATAGCATGCGATTTAGCAGTTGATGAACCAAAATCGACCCTTGTGTACCCTCTATTAAAATACGTACTTATAATAAATACAAGACACATTTTAAAACACAGAATTGAACTCGATCACAAAATTAATGAATGTGTTAAAACTTCACATCAGAAATTAATATAATTCGATAATTATAATTATATTAATGGAAGTCAGACAGTGGTGATTAATATTGACGTTGTGGCAATATACTTTCATTACAAGTATTTCAGTTGTATTAAATGATCAAATAATACATTATCACCGCCTAATTTGCACCCGGAAACAGGAAATGCACCTTCACATCCTTTTCTCACGGTAAAAATATATATTAAACAAGCAATTACTTATAATGTCTTCGTTTGTACAGACTATGATCATTCCATCCATATCGTTAAAGATCTAACTCAATTATCAATTCTTTTATTTCTACGAGCATCATGCGTTCGCTTCAATGACGCAGCGTCAATACCGCACGTTTACACAGCACACTACGTAAAAATATGTGATATCATCCAACTCTAGTATCACTGGGGCTCTTAGTACCTCGTTTACAGATGTGGACCTCACTGACGCGCGCGTCTGACGCTTGACGGGATGATCGGATCTTAGCGCCTGTTTTACCTACTCTGAGTAAATGCAAAATGTAATTAATAATTGTTTTATATGTAATTATTCCAAATGGAATAATAACAAATCATTATCCCGAATGCCAAAATAAAAATTTACGTCGATGTAGTTTTTTGGTATAAAAACATGAGTATCTTACAAATGATTGATAATACAGTATTTTAAAGATGCATGTACTTAGGTGTTTTGTCAACGGGAAATATTAAATAATGGTGATCTTCGTTTTTAAATGAAATGGTATTGGTATGGTATGGCTTTGTCTATTTCTGCCGCCAAGCCACAGTGTGTAAGCACTGTTGTGTTCCGGTGTGAAGGACATTGAAGCCAGGGTAATTACTGGGCATTATGAGACTTAACACCTTATGTCTCGGGGTGACGAGCGCAGTCCAGTGTCATGCAGTGCTTTATTTAAAGTTCTGTGTGGCGTTGCTTCTGTTTATGAGCAGGCGTGGCGCTTACCATCAGGCGATCGACCTGCTCGTCTCGTCATTCAATCTAATAAAAATAAAAATTCCTGTACTTCATGCCTTCTGTATTCTAGCTGACGCGACGAGACTCTGCTTAGGTCTCGTACAATTCAATATTCAAGACTTTGAATCTAAGGCCCACTTGCACGACGATTAAATCGAGATTTATCACTAAACTTATTTACTCATGTAAAATTTTATCTTTTTTATAGTATAGGCCGGCAAACGAGAAAGTGGGTCACCTGATTGAAAGTGATCTCCACCGTCCATGTACGCCCACAATACCAGAAGAATCATGGGCGCGTTGCCGATCTTAAAGGAAAGGGATAAATTGAGAGATTGGGAAGGGGAGGAGAATTTGGGCTTCCGGATTTCTCACTCACCGTACGCAACACAGCAGCCAACCGCAATCCACTTTACGTCGATTTTCTGTGAGAGTGGTAAAGACCTGGTCGAGCCGGCCCATTCACTGTAGACACAATTGACTGTAGCGTGGCTCTACCACTCACTATCTATAACGATTCTTCTGATACTGATGATGACTGTTGTGTTCCGGTTTGAAGAACTTCGAAGCCAGTGGAATTACTGGGCATTGTGAGACCTAATATCTTATGTCTCAGGGTGACGAGCACATTCTGTGTGGTGTTGTGTCTCTTTATGGGTAGGCTGTGGCGCTTACCGTCAGGCGAGCGACCTGCTCGTTTCACTATTCATTCAAGCTGATCAAAGAAAAATAAATGTTCGGCTTCAAGAATTTCCTGGACAGCCTTTTCAAGCAGTCTAAACATAGGACACCGGTTTTAAATGTTAGGAACTTTTCGTATACGAAAAGAAATGCTTTAACATTATAAAACATTTCTATTTACATTTTCAACGGTGGTAAAAATCACAAATGAAAACCAATAAAAACTCTGCCGCCATGCATTATCTCGGCCGCGCGATACCTCCACTTCGGTAGATTTTTGTGTGTATATATAAAATAGATTCATTATAAAACTAAACAATAATTTTGAGTTGTGCTATAGAAGTTTAATGGTCAATGATTGATACCACCGACTCAAAATTGTTGGTAAGTTTTTTTGAGTCGGTTTTATTTTTTGTTAAATGTATTTAGTGAAAGAATCATCAAAATCGGTGCATAAATGTTGAAATTTTAGTAATCTTTTTTACTTTTTACTTCACCCCCTTAGGGATAGAATTATTTCTTTAAATTTGAATGGGACCGCCACCGAAGTAAGCAATACAAACATATTTATAAAAATCTCCCACATTTGGCAGAGTGATGCGTGAATATTTATATAAAAATATATATTTATTTATTCATTATATTTTATATACAGACCCATTGAGAACATCGTTGGTTAAAAAAGCATGTCTGCAATGTAAATATCCCAATGGTCAGGCAACATTGTGAAAACGAAATTACAGCACAGTTTACAAATAATTTTGTCGATTGAGTGTGCTACACGGTGCAGGTAGAATTCAATATGAAGCTCACTCTGAGTTCACTTGTTAAACTATCGTTATAGTTGAAATTGTTCCGAGCGCGGTGCTCGGCCACCGGGCCCGGCGCGGGGCGGTCTTGCCGATTTAATTAAACTTGTTATTTGTACGTTTTATTTCGCAATTGGCCCCCGGTACGCTTTGATTGTGTGTCCGCTTGCTAAACGATCCACCTTTTGTCTTGTTCGAAGTCATAGTTGCACCGGAGTATGCTACAAGTATCTTTCAAGCCCTAAATAAAATGCGTTTCTGCTCTCTGTGAATTAGATTCAACCAGCTCTTGCTCGCGGCTCCGCCAGCGTGAACGGCCTTTTCCGGGTTAAAAATGTCTTAATCTAAGTTATCGCCTACCTGTGTGCCAAATTTTATCTGTTAAACCGTTACGGCGTCATTGACTAACAAACATTCAAATTCACAAACTCATCACATTTCAATTATGTGTGTGACCCAACAGTCACACACATAGTCCTGACCCCACACTAGGTAAACCTGTATCGTGGGTATCAAGAACTACGAGGGACTTGCGGTCCCACGACACCCAGACCCGAGACAAATATTTGTGTATCAGACAAACATTTCGTGCGGGAATCGAACCTACGGCCTCACGCTTCGCAACCGGCTACTCGCCCGCTGCGCCCGCGCCACGGCGGCTGTATAGAGTAGGGAATAAAATACCCAACATATCCAAGCCCCCGCCTGTACCTTCGAAGGGATAGGTTGAGGTATAACTAGTTCACCGACGTTTCCCCGAGCGTATTTCCATGCCATGATATGATATGGGGCAAGCTTATCATCATACCAGGCACAAATTCGAATCCCGGGCAAATCATGCGTGATCACGTGTGCCACTTGACTAAAGCGATTTTAACTCAATATCTGTAATTATTTACGCGCTACGCAAATTAAATTAAATATTATTTATGCGACAGTTATTGTGTGTTAAAAATTGACTAAAAGAACGGAAACGATTTTTGCTCTACACGTGTACGTGAATAAAAAATGCAGCAATCTCTATAAATTACTGTTGGAGACAATATGTGATAATTAAATTTAAATACGAACAACATTTATATGAATATAAATAAACTATCTACAACACATTAATCTTAGATGCCAACTCATTAGTATGGGGTCTGTTTTTTTACGTATTCCGAGAAGTCTAATACTGGTTTGCTAAATCTAGTGAAATATGCAAATCATCCACACATTCGAACAAAATTGCGTATCGAATGGGAAAAAATGGCAGTTTATAATGGAATAGGCATTATTACAAGCTTTTATTATATCATCCTGCAGTTATGTAATATTATTAAATACTTTATAATTTTCGTAGATAATGTAATAGTTGTATAACATTTTCATGAAATCTATGTCGAAGTAAAAGTTTTGCGGAAAAATGTTTGTTTCGTTTGTAAATTGCGCCGGTTTTAATGAAAACATTGTAGTCGATGGTAGTGGGACAGACGTCGAAGCAGACAATTAGAAGTTTTTGTGTTGCTTCATTAACGGAGAGCCAGTTAAAGGAATATTGACTAAGAGACACAACTCAGTGCAATAAAACATTGTTTACATGCTTACCATTCATATTTTAATGAGTATGCAATGTGCATCCACTTGTCTCTTGCACACAATATGAAATATCCGTTTCAGAATGTATTTCTGCCGTTTCTATGTCAAGTATGGTTTCCTGATAACGCTGTTTTAAAAGGAAATTAGTATAACTACTAGGCACATGTGTGCTTAATTTAATATAGTTTAAAATATCATAATATATTTGAAGCCCTGGGACCTTTTCTCAGAGGGTCTCGGGTCAAGCTTAGTCAACCGAGCTAACATAGCTCGAGTAGAGAAAACCTCATACACGATAGATTTGTGAATATAATATTGAGGCCTTCTATAGAGAGATAGGAATTATTTTCTTGGTGTTACCTGAGATAATATAATTACTTGGTGTGATCATCCGTGTTCTTTGGAAGATTTGTTATCGAACATCGTAGCATTAACAACATAGCTAATTGTATGGTGCAAACGTTCTTTGAGAAAATCCATTGTTTTTTTTTTCATAATCTTATATGTATATCGTGGCCGTTGCCATCGAGTCCATGGAGTTGCAGTCTCCATCCTCTAGACTTACTCCAATTTTTACTTTTGCGAAAGTATTTAGGTGTCAATTGCGTACATTTAGTTCAGATACAGTCAGAGATACGAGTAGTTTACTTTCCACGAATTTAAATGCCGTCTATGAATTATCATCATCATCATCATTCACAATTTTCAATGTTCAGTATGAAAACTTGGATAGCTCGTAAAAATTACCTAGTCATATGAAGTACCATATATAGATGTATCAAGCTAACTGTGAATTGAAGAGCGTCGCTGACGCTGCTCTGTTCACTCCAGTATTGCCATTTTACGAATAATCATTTATTATGAGGGATATTTCAGGTGTTATGGACACACATATATTTCACATAAGGTAATTCGTTGTATTTTCAGCCACATTCAACAAATTATCAAAGTGACTTTCAGGATACCAAATAAAATAAACCTTAAACGTCAGCATCGACTTTTCTTTAATGAAGATCGTCTGGATATGAACAGTGAAATTGTATATCCATGATGCCAAAACCTAGTTTTTTTTTTTTGTTTAGTGGATAAAGACATTCCTTTCCACTAACTAAATAGTTAACTAAACCACTGAAACATCGACTAGGCAATAGACAGCAAAATTAACACACTAGCGGCGGGTCCAACCCAAATCTATCAAATTCCATGAAATTAGGAACACTCAATATTTCCATTTTCTGTCATTTCACACTTAACTTGATACATCTATACACTCAATAATTATGTACCATAACTAAGGAATCTGTGTGGTTTAGAAGCAAGGAATCGCTCATATTGGCAGTAGAGACGTTTTAAGCCGTCATTCAATGAATTGATCCCCAATTATTTACGAGTGGTAGAGCCACGCTGTAGACAATTTTGTCTACAGCATGAATGGGCCGGCTCGTCCGGGTCGTTACCACTGTCTCACAGAAAACCGGCGTAAAGTAGCAGCTTGCTGCTGCGTTTCGTACGGTGAGTGAGATATTCGGAGGCCCAAATCCCCCTCCCCTTCCCAATCCCTTATTATCCCATTCCTTTAAGATCGGCAACGCGCCCATAATTCTTTTGTATTGTGGGCGTACATGAGCGGTGGAGATCGCTTACCATCAGGTGACCCACTTGCTCGTTTGCCAGCCTATACTATAAAAAAAAAAAAACTTCATGCGCTAAAATATTTTAAATTGATTAATCAACGAGCAAAGGCCAAGTTTGCATTGCTAAGCGTGCGTACGACTGTTTGTTTGATTACCCGTAGTGACCACAAACTATTACGTATATCAAATAAATGAAACGACGTATTTATTACATCCGTCTCGCTTATGTTATGTCTTACTCATCCTTTATTTTGTTGGGTACTGTATATTAGATTGGGTATGTGAAGGCCTTTTTTGAGGTGCGCGACCGAGACAAGAGACCCCTACATGTGGTGAGATATACGTTTGAAACAGGAGGGCGCGACGTGCTGTTTCCATACAATTTCATAGAAAGCGGTGTCTCTATCGCCTGACTCCGTCCCGCGTTGTGGTCTCCTGTCTTGGTCGCGTACCTCACGACGTGCCTTAAGGCGGTGATGATATGGTAACAGATGGCAGTTGTCATATCAATATTTGACAAATGTATCTTCTGACAAATATACTTATTAAATAGCTGCTCTTGAGTGGCGGAGCCACGCAGTATACTAATATATTTGCAAAAAATAATTGAGTAGTAGAGCCACACAGAAGACAATTTTGTGTACAGTATGAAGGTGCCGGCTCGACCGGGGCTTCGTGCGGTGAGTGAGATATTCGGAGGCCCAAATCCCCTGCCCTTCCCAATCCCTTAATCATCCGTTTCCAACACGTCCACGATTTTTCTGGTATTGTGAGCGTTCATGGTAGGTGGAGTTCATGAATTACCATTAGTACCATCAGGTTACTCACTCGTTTGTATGCCGGTCTATTCTATAAAAAAATCTCAGGAGAATAAGTAATATTATTCAAGAATAGGAAATCATTAACCCTTTTAAAACTGTATGCGGATAATCATTCAATTATTGCATTCAGGAAAACCCCTCAATTACAATTCTAGTTTATATTTACAATGATATAAACAACATGGTTAATTTAACCATGGTACGTGATGTATCTCAAATAGAAACTGAACAAGTTACAAATATTTAAAAGTGTGAATATATCACACTTTTAAATAGGATAAATAACTTAATAAATAGAATTAATGGGCTGGCTCGTCAGGTTGTTACCACTGTTTTACAGAAAGCTGGCGTAAAGTAGCAGCTTGCTGCTGCGTTTCATACGGTGAGTGAGATATCCAGAGGCCCAAATCCCCTCCCCTTCCCAAGCTCTTAATTATCCTTTTCCTTTAAGGTCGGCCACGTGCCCATTATTCTTTTGGTATTACATGTGCGGTGGATATCACTTACCATCAAGTGACCCACTAGGTCGTTTGCCACAAACTTGTTAATAACTTATTTTTGCTATTTATTTGTCTTTTATTATAAAATAATTCTAAATACATACTTACAATTAACTAAAGATATTTTGGTTCATTTTCGCGCCTCTGGCTATGTGTGCGTAAGCTTGCAAATATATCGTTTTGATTTCTGTGGCAATGATGCGTCAGTCGTCTTCCTACCATTTCGACAGATACATAGTTATTGTCGGAACGTTATAATAATAATAATAATTTGAAACGAAGGATAAATATGACGTAATTATGCAGATAACCACAAAAATGGTTTTTTACATTCATGTACAAACCAACCATGCTATTTGTAATATGTGTTACAAACAGATATGTGTTATTTTTCCAACTTTTTCCTTTCGTTACGGTTCCCGCCAACTCAACTTCTAGAAGCTAGAACAGTGCTATATCAAAAAACTCATTAAGGTTTTAACATGCATCAGTTATGCATAAAAGTAGTGTAATTTGCAACGTGACTATTTAATAACACGGTACGTGCATAAACCGTGTTGAAACAGCATCAAATTCATCCAACTGGAAATCTGTGCAAACGTTGTGCTATTAGAATATGCGAGTAATTTAAATTTTAGCATGAGTTAAGAGTGCAGGACATGCGCATATATTGATTTTCACATGTTACCGCCCTACCTGCGTGTCCTGCCATCGCTGTGGTCGCCGGAGGGTTCAAGTTACGTGTGTGCGGACTGCCGACTCTGGACCAAATTCTCTTCCGTTCCTATACCTATGTTCGATATTAAATCATCAAATGTGAATACGTCTAAAGGATATGTCGTACTGTTATTTACCATGTTTTGATATACATTTATGCATGGACTACCTAAATATTTGATTCTATAATAGGACTTGTTTTACATACAACATTGTAGTCATATTTTAATGTAAAAATGACAAACATTTATAATATTAGTTCCAAAATAGCGGTGAATATCGGTGAAATGTGAAATTTTATTTGTCGACTGTATGATTTGTATTCTACAAAGAGCAGAGCGTTTAGCCACCGCTCTCGACTCTGAAGATTGATGTAGCGCCGCTCCTGCTACGGCCAACCGACGCGACGCGGCTGTCACACGATAAATTAAAACGAACTCACATTAGAAGCCGTATAATAAAACTCACTATCATCCTGCTCGTTTCTAACCGAGATCCCGTGCAAGACAAGGATAAAAACAACTACCATACTAAAGAACCGCTTTTTTGTTATTCCACGATGAGACTAACCGTTAACAGCAACTTTGTTCCTATGATGATGGCTTAAATAAAGATGTTTCGTCCACAATGGATAGTGAAACTTTGTTTTGCGGCTGACTCATAGAAAATTTTAAGAGTAATTAGCCTCATTATTCAGTTTTTAAAGACTTCACCTGCGCACGAATTAATCACACTTAATCTGGGATAAAGCCGCGCAGCCACGCGTACCTACTTATTGTTAAACCCACATCTAATTGGAGACAGTTATTTCATGTATCTCAGTGGCTCATTAAAGCACCATGAAAACAAGTATTTCTTACTTATTTAGGTTAAAAATTATGTGTAGCAACAGCTATGCGAACGAAGCGAACTGACCAGATTACTTGGTCGGCCATCGCGTATCTGCAATCGGTAAATGGTTACTTTAAGTCTCGATATGCGAAGTATTCCCCGTGGAATGCCACCGTCGTCGTGCTGTACTTATATGCGCTCGACGGACTGAATTTTTTCTTATCGCCGATGCATTTTCTGCAAGTTTTCAATGTGAGCGACATGTGCGCTGCTTCGCAATGATGTATGCCAGCGACGCCGCTTCTTTAGCTTTTTAAAAATTCGACCACGTATCATTTAATTCACTAGTGTATTATTTATAACAAACGTTTTGTATTTTTTCCGTCCATAAGTGGTTAGAATTTCGCAGCCGGTCGTATCAAAACTGACTTACAATTCAGGTGTTTGAGTCACTAACTGGTACGGTTTTGTATGTACGGATAATCGTAAGTTGTTTGTTGAGAGGTCAGCGATTGCCAACAATATTTTTTTATGATCTCGTGATTATTGCGACGTGTGGATATTAAGCCCGGCAGTAATAACCCGCTCGGCTCCCGTCATCCATCACGGGCGTTGCAATCGTCCCGCTGTCAGTCTATTCCGGGATGCTCCGTTTTCGTTAATGATTCCACTCCGCCATGAGATCACGCGACATTTACAAAGGCCGATTATGCCAACGATTTGTGCGACAAAACGCATCTTCATTTTCGCTGTGGCCGCATCACGCTTTTCATTTTCCCTACACAACACATAGTTGCAGTTTTAACAAAGCGCGTTTATGCATTTCGTTTTAAAGCGGCACGTATTCCGCATCGCGTTCCTCACGAGAGAGTTTATAATTTATTTGCGTCGCAGTTTTCTGGCGACGATTTTCCCACAGGGGCGGTGTCTCAAACGAGCCGCTGCCGCCCTTTATGTGGTTTTTTGTGGCGACACAAAATGCCCCAGTGGAAAACATTCAGTGATAACTGGTAACAATCGCAGCCGCCCGGATGCCCCCTTCCATTCCGCGCATACCTTGCCGGACCTCGACTGATGCTTTTTCATCTAGCACCGCCCGACACGCTCGCCGAACTCTCCTCGTCTCGACAACACTCGGCTCTCGTCCGTCACTCGACATTCGCCAGTTCGCCGGCATATGACAAACATTTTTATACTAATTGCGTTTCCGTTTATACAATGCGAACAAACTTTAACTAAAGGTCGCAACCAAGCATGTCAACAAAAATAATGAATATTTGAGAGATTTTATTTTTTACATTTAAAAAGAGGTACAGACGGACGGCTATTAATGATTTAAAACATGTTTATGGACATATTAATAATAAAAATTGATCTTTCAAAACATACGTATTATTATTTAAAGTTGAACATACATTAATACATATCGGTTGTAACATAAACTAATGGCTACTCCAGCTTTAAGAGTGGGTTGTTGGTGTGGCAGTTCATTAGCGGGGGCGCGCTTCAGTCTCGCGTATTTCATTGTTCCATTGTGTTATTTGCCTCTGTCCAATGCTCACTGAGAAATATACAATGTATACTTTTGGAACATGCTACAAGTCCTACAACTTATCTTTTTTCACGTAGCAACGAGAGCGTTTTGCCAACACGCGTGGTCAGAGCGAGTAAACACTTGAACAAATTCATAGAAACGGAACGCTTCATGCCTCGCTCCGGTACAACTTTTTATTAATGTCCTATTGTTTTTTAATCGCCGCTTCAGATTTGATATCGCGATAAGTTTCCGTTAAAAGCATAGAGTTGAGTTAGTAAAGCAGTAAGGTCGCCGGCGGTAGTATCTCGTCCAAAAAGCGTGGACGTCAGATCTGGAGCCCGATATTAATTTATCTTGTCGTTCGATCGCCGCTCGACTGACATTGCTGCGCCATTGAGCGGCAGAAGATGTCGATTTTTCAATCCATAAACCAGCTTTAATGACACGCGGCCGTAAATAAAAATACCGCCTACTTACTTCATTAAGATTTCTTCGTTCGATTTACTTGTTGGCCGAGTGCGAGTGAATTACACCATTTGGAAAGTTAATCCGTCAAAATGGCAGTGCACGATCATAGTCGCGCGACGATAATTTGTCTTGACTTTTCAATGTTTTAGGCTCCATTGAGGTTGGTGTGAGTTAGCTGCTGCACGGCGAACAAATCTCACGCTATACCTATATGTATCGTTGTTCCAGTTAGCTGACAATAAATCGTATGTTTAGCGACGCGGTGACTTGTATAATTAACAATAGAGGCATTATACGCGATTTCCAAACTAAGTGTCGCAATACAGATCGTTTGTCACGACGCAAATTGCTATTTATGAGGATTATCTGTACTTAAACGGAGTACCCAACTTGACATGATATACCTAGCCGTGAGCAACATTTGAATAATACTCCACTCCCTTCATTATAACCTAAACTATGGTCTTTAGGTCGATAACTGTGTACTTAACAATAAACTTCAAATATGCAGTAATGTCATTTTTTATTCACCGTACGTCTATTTGAATATCTTTGTTTCTGCCGAATACCAAGCAACATTACATTTACATATCTAATTATATACGTTTTGAAATTTTATTTTTATTATATCGTCATAAATTGTTTACTTTAGAGGGAGTTTATAGTCATTGTTTAAGTAGGTATGCGCGGTGAACCTCTCACCTGCGTGGTTTGGAACACATCTCATAAATAAGCCATTGCTATTTAGCTAACAATCGAGCTCCGATGGGCATTTGGTCAGATTCCGAGGCAGGCAGCCGTGGAAGCCACGTGTGCTCGCCTCCGCATGCCTCGAGCAGAATATGCAGCCCTTGCAACGTGGATTTTGGTCCCTATGCCGAATATTCCATTCACATCGGACGCAAATAATGTCGGAGAATGATGTAATACAGTCGAAATCAAACGTCGATTATCATTTCACGTTGTTGTACGTACCTACTGTTGATAAGGTGACTAATATGTGGTTATTGATAATTTAATAACTGTCTATCTAAGAGACTGTACATTCGAGGGCAAAAGCACTTGCTTACGGTTGTTAAATGTTGTCATAACACAAATTATGTCGGTTAATGTTTCTTGTTGAACATTATTGCTGCACTTAAAAACAGAAAATATTTTAACAAGAATGTATTGAATTGCCAGCTATATCGTAATTTGCAACGAATAAAAATAAATTTAATATCTGAACTAACATGTTGACCTGAAATGTATTATTTGGAATTAATATACTTACAAGATATTGGACAATATTTTGTATGCTTTATATGTATACGAACGGAAACAACATATAAATAGTGACCATTAAGTTTTATAACACCTATCATGCTTCTATTATGTAAATTGTTCGACAGCATTGCATGGAGAATGAATTTTTAACGCGACTGCACCCATTTACAGCGTGCGTGCATTGTTATTATTGGATATTATTACATTCTGCGGTCGGCACAATTCGTATAGTTAATCAGTGGATCTGGTAAATCTATTTAGTTATATTATAATATTAATAGGCACAAAGCGTAATAGCCTTTTCGGACATAGAAATTAAATTAAATATTCATTTGTAATTGGAATCCAGACATGTCCATTTTACAATGAATACTTATTTTACATTATAATCAACATTTACAATAGATTTTTGATAAACTTTTTTACATTTGCGTTCTTTGTTAATACACATTAAAACAGATGCAAGCGACGTTAATGTTATTACAAAAAAATATATTTTGCAAATATCCGAATAATTGATATAACTTACATTTACTTACTGCTTTTCTGTACCACTGCACTTTCTATTTATTAATTAAAGCCTCATCGTCATATTTTCAATTTATCTTTTCAAAACTATTTTAAGCAACAACCATACTTTATGTCTAAATTCTATTTTATAATATATTTTTAACCCCCTAAAACAAAGAGTGTTATTGTTTGACCCCTTTTTCTGTCTGTGTATCTATCCATGGCATCGTAGCGCCCAAACGAATAGAACGATTTGAATGCGGTTTTTAAATAAAAACAGCTATGTATGGAGAAAACCTTTTTAGCCATTTACAAATTAGAGATATTTTCTTAATCTAATGTCAGGGATTGTAACGTTTAAGTTACTGTACCTTTTAAATCATTATCTGAGAAATTTGTCCAACACAATTTTTCATACAATGTATTCGTTTTATATAGGTAGTCCTCCTCATCGATTTCGATGACGGCGACCCTAGGACCCTCCATCACAGATTGTTCCTATTATGATTATATGGCTCGCTAGACCGAACTTTGTTTTAATTACCCTACGACACGTATGGCAGTAGAGTTGACCTGCAGAGTTGTACGTGTAAGAAAGCTTGGGGTCTCTCTTTGCGTACCCGGCGTTTTTCGTCTATCGTTTGAAGGCGGTTTTTTTTCGAAACTTTTTAATGTCAACTTTCAAAACTTTTTTCGTTTTAGGTAAGTGACAAATGGAAACTCGGTGATCTGTAGTCTGACACGATGCATCCGGCAGGGTACTACGCAAATCTCGGTAAGGACCGCTGAAATATATTATTTAATCCTATAAAACATCATACTAGGCCAGTCATACAATCGGAGGCTGGAATATATTATTTAATCCTATAAAACATCACACTAGGCCACTCATACAATCTGTGAAAATGGCAATAGAAACTTCCATAAACTCGGAACCTTATCAATTTACGAGGAATTGATAAAAAGCAATGTTTCGTTTGATTGTAATCAACCCTGACAATATTTGTGGCGCCAATTGATTTATCCTGAACATCAGTTATGTTTTTAAAAGGTTCTCTTATCCATATATCTACACCATACTTTTAGCTGTAGAATGTTCTAATCAGTCGCTTGTGTCTTCCTGTAAAATTAGGCCATATAAGCGATGCGTGAACAAGCTATAAAGCACTAAGCAGACAAGCAGGAGAAGTTCTCATTTCATTCAGATTGACATTGTTTCACTGCAGGCATGTTATTGCCCTGCTCCTGGGCATACCGTGATATAAATATAAACCTTCCGGAATAAACTGTCTAAATGATGATGCATAATTTAGGAGAAATAAGGGGACAAACAGACAGACAGATGCAGATAGCGACTTTGTATACTATGTACGCATAAGTACCTAACCGAGCTGAAGTTAGTTACTTCGCCGGCCTGTTACCATTTATTCTCTAAGAACAGAAGCAAAGTCGCTCGTGATTCAGACCGGTCAAGTTTTTTTGTACGTTTTCTACTTATCAGTTATCACCAGATGCGATGAAATCCCTTTGGCATGTTGATATAAAAGCCGTATGCTCACTTTTTGACAAATTAATCTATCATTTATCTTACGAGTAATTACTGATTATGGAATGTAAGTGGTACACTCTGCTGATTAACGGACGAGGCAATGGTGAAACTTGGTTCCTTTTGCGGGTTGTGGGGGTCAGACGGCGGGTCGCCCCGTATAATAAATACCTAATAAGGTTAAATCTATGGTACGAGAAGGCGGACTCTGGCATTAAGCCGGGATAACGCCAGGCAGAAAGAAGAGGTATTATTTTTTCACAGGTACATAATATGAGTTTATCATCCATTATTGTTTAGAATGAAAGTAATTAATCACAACATTTTTTTCTGTTTTTATGAAATATATTCGAAATTACCTAATTCATGCTCTATATTTTAATTTATATGCTAATCGGTGAAAAGATAAACTATGAAATATTTTTACGTTTTTTAGCTTGAATGACAAGACAAGCAAGTCGCTCGCTTGATGGTAAGCACCACGCCTACCCATAAACTGAAGCAACACCACACAGAGCTATGAAGTAAGTGCTTGACGGCAAAAATAGACAAAGCGGTGGTACCAACCCAGTCGGACACTCGCATATGACGGTCCTCCCACCTTGTATAGTATAACTGAAAATGTAGTCACGATCACATTTCTAGAAGCACTATAAATAGCACTGGTCATTGATTAATTGCATGTGAAATAAGATTGCATTAACTAAATACGAAATCGAAATTGCGTGTTTTTCTATCTAGATAACTCAAACTAATTAAGTGTTGCTCACGTCTTGTGATCGTATCGTTGGGATTTCCTTATGGTTCTGAAAGAAAACTTCTGCCATTTTCTTGGAAGTTTACAATCGAATTAGCAAGTGGCTAGCCGTAAATAGCATTGTATTTACAGTGCGGTCGCTACTACACGTCGCGCTGTATAGGGTTTCGATGGATGAAAATCCATACTGTTCTATTTTCCCACATCGAATGCTTTAGCTGCTTAATTCCTTTATCTATCTGCTATTATGAGATACATTCCAAGTTTCAATTTATGGTGGTTATTGAATAGAATAGCTAAGGCAGTTTTTGTAAACATTAAACTAATATCCTTTAGTATGACTAATTATAACTCCTATGGCGCGTTCGAGAACTGTCTGACAGTACTGGATTTTCATTCTAAAACACATTCTAGTAGGTACGGCGAGGAATACTGAAAAGCATCACCGTTATGTTGGTCATTGGTACTACGGAACTACTGACTTCGGTTTTTTATTGCATAGACCGGAAAACGACCAAGTGGGTTACCTGATGCTAAGTTATAGCGCTCATACACGCCCACAATACCATAAGAATCATGAGCGCGTTGCCGATCTTAAAAGAAAGGTAAACGTTAAGGTATGAGGAATAAGAGGGGAATTTGAGCCTACAGATATCTCACTCACCGTACGAGATGAAGCAGTAAGCCGCTACTTATAGGTTTTCTGTGAGCCAGTAGTAACGACCCGGTCGATCCGGCCCAATCGTTTTGTAGACAAAACTGTCTACAGCGTGGCTCTACTACTAAAAGTAGTAGTAGTTTTTCAAGTAGAGGCAGCTCTAAAACTTTTAGTAAAACCAGACACCCGTTTTCTAGTTAAACATGCATCAATACTAATAGTACCTTACATATATGAATAAAACGTCTTTAATAGTTAATACACTGCCTCGGTGGCACAGTTGTAATGCCTACGCGTTACGACTGAGGTTGATGCTGAGGTCTCGGGTTCGATCCCCGGGACGGGTAAAAGTGATATTGGGTTTTTCTATTACGAAATGCTCAGTATCAGCCTGTAGTCTGGAATTGTGCTCGATATGGCGATAGGCTCGCCCGCTATCACATCATGGGACGGAGATACGCTCGGCGAAATGTGTACCTCTGCATACCCATTCAGGGATTATAGGTGTGAGTGCGTATGTATCTGTAATAGATAATATACTTTCCGAAAATGGTGTAGTCGAAGCAAATAGGAAAGGTGTTAAACGATCAAATGCACTCGTTTTAATGTTACTTTCGTGGCAATTCAATGCTTTCGCGCTGTTTTATGTATCTTCTTAGTAATGAAGCAATTCGTTCGAACACAACGATAATTCTAAATTACGATTGAGAAATGTTACTTGATGATATTTAGCTAATCTTGTTGTTTGATCTATTTCGTACACATCCATTATTGTATGTATGTTTACATTCACAATAATGTTGCGTAAATGATGAATATTGTTTTTAGATAAATATAATTAGTATTACGTTTTCCTTTTTATTTGTGCTCGTTTTTATTGAACAGTTGTGTTGTTACTGGATTTCAATAAGGAAAATTACTATGACGTGTTACTACCTTGTAAGCTAGAAGACCTGATGGATTCGAGTACTTCTTTCTTTCTTTCTGCGTGGTGTTATCTCGGCTTAACGCCAGGGTACGCCTTGATTAATTAACGATTTGAAGGTGGATTTGGTATTATATGGGGCGACCCTCCCGTCTGACCCCTACAATCCCTAACGGGAACAACAAGTTTCGCCACCATCAATAATTTAATTACAATTCACTATAGTTCAATTTGAATTCATTTATTTCTCTCATTAATGCCTTTATAGCTTGCTGTCAATATTTGACCAAAGCATGCATCAGACATTTCATGTTAACATTTTATGAATGTTTGTCGAAAAGTATTTACATAGTTGAAATGAATAAAACTCATTGACGTTAATACATCAAAGTAAATGCCCACCGGTGAAAATCCCGTGAAAAATATACGTAACTTGCCAATACACAGGTATTACTAGCTTTTGCGCGCGGTTCCACCCTTATGTAAGTATTTCCCGTCATTATTTCTGGGATAAATAAAGTATCCTAGTCAAAATATCCTATGTCACTCTCCAGACTATAAACGATCCTTTTGCAAAAATAATGTCGATATCTGTTTCTACCTGAGAGAAAAAACACTTTCGCATGTACCTATACAATATTTTGATATCGTAATATCTCAGCGTAGGTATATTTAGCTATGAAGTTCAGAATTGTTGTACCAGAAATGAACTAATGTATAATCTGATTTTGAACTAACTTAAAAAGCTTCTGCTCAGTATCGCAAACAATAAAGTCTGTGTCAGTCCATCGAACAACTTCCGTACCGAAATTAAATAGTCCTAAGAACTATGTTGCTACGACTACAACCCAATCTGGATCAAATATTTGTGGATAATATGCCTCTACCGACTTCCAATCATACTCGTCTTATGTATCTGTTTCGTTGGTCTTTTACCATCCATCCTCTGTATATAACCAAACCACCTCAACATATATCCTCAATTGTCGTCACTTTTTCATTCTCGTTATTTTTTTCAAAACTTCTTAACTTTAATAAGTATTTATATTAGTACCACAATCGTACAATGCAGAAGCATAAATAGTAATCATGTCATGCACGTGCTACTTGTATCGCGAACCAGTATTATCTTATTTATTATTCTTACCGATTCTGTTATCATTTCCGCGAAATCACCTGATAAACTGGCGTTAATAGCGTCACCTGCTGTGAATTACAATGTACACTTTTTGCGCACTGTAAAACTACTTTGAGTTGCGAATTGTTTTGGTTATTTTGTACTTGTTTGTTTTCTTAATTCTATCAGGTCTGTCATTCCGTTTAGAAGTAAGGGTAATCACCTAGAATTTTCAACAAGGCGCGGTCCCCGATGACGGGAATACGGTTTGTGCTAAAGAAGCTCTCGCGTGTAGCCATTACATTCACCGGACGAGTTAAATATTAGTTAAATAGCACTTTATTGCGTTTATTGAGTCGTTGATTTAACAGTCTTTATGAAGTGTAGGTACGTTCTGTACACAGAATACTATTACGATATTCTGTGGTTCCATAATTTTTTTCTGTTAATTACAAATTCCTGTTTATGTTACATAATTTATAGGGATTATATTTTCCTTGATGAGTTGCCTTGCTCAAGCTAATTATTTTCTTTCGTAGAATCATAATGCGATTAACATGTTATTGAAATTAATTATATAGATTCAACTCATGATATTACTATATTATTTTCGGTACCAACGTATATAAAAGCTTCCGAGACAACAATTTTATGATTACCTAGATATGAAAATAAGTCATTGTTTGGGTTTATTCTAGAATATTTTATATACAATATATATTGCGGATTGCTTACGGGTTTTATAAATCTTGAAAAACTATTTGCACCACAATCTATGCTTAATATTTAAATGCTATTTTTAGCGATTTCATTGTAATATTACGTGATGATATTTAGATTTACAAAGTCATCATGCCAAAGAAGATTTAGATATTTTAATCATTGTTGACACAAGTCATCATGTCGCCTCAATGGTCTAGTGGCAGCGTACTTAGGCTGAGAAATCAGTGAGGTCCTGTGTTCGAATTCTAGGTAAGATAATTACTTTTTTACCTTAGTCTGAATAACGAAACGAGCAGGTAACTCGCCTGAGTTAGCGCCATGCCTGTCCATAAACAGAAACAATACTACCGGACCTTGAATTACAAAGCGCTGCATGGGACTGGACCGAGCTCCTTACCCCGAAACTTTAAGCCTTCTAATGGCCAGTAATTTCACTGGTTTCAGATTCCTTTAAAGCGAAACCGAACAGTGATTATACAATGCTGCTTGGCGGCATAAATAAACTAAGCGGTGGTACCAACCGAGACGGTCCCTAGCATACGAGGGACCTAATACCTATTAACTTTAATTGCTACTTAAATTGCTATTAGTGCTTGCGTTTTTCGAAAACCAGACATGAGTAGCCCGGGATTGTATTTGTGACTAATAAAGCAACAGTTAGACGTAGTGTAGCTTGCTGCACGTTGGACCGACTACTTGAAAAAGATGGCAGATAGCGGGTGGATGCAGGCTGCCCAAGACCGGGAATAAGTATTATGCTCTCCCCCTATAACATAGTACGGACTACGGAGACAAACTTGGTGAATCGTGGGTTCACTATTTGCATGTCTGGGATACAAGCATAAACTTATATCTATGTATATCAACATAATAAATTCGGCAGTATAATCATAAAATAGATTGAAATATTGACCCAAAAGTTTCCTAAAAAGAAACTGCACTTGAATTATTTAAAAAAAGTGGCGGTTTTTTCGTCTTTAGTCATAGTTATAATAAGAGATAATATAATAATTTACAAACACTAAAATGAAACCAAGTCTTAGTTCGAAGTTAACGTATTTTCGAGTAGTTTCGATGCGGTTTCCGCGAGCATCCTCAAGTTCAAATTCCGATGATCAACTCGCGGGAAATCCTACTATCCTACCTACTACTATTATAAATGTGAAAGTTTGGATGTTTGTGAATTTGAATGTTTGTTAGTCAATCACACTTCAACGGCTGAATGGTTTTGAATGAAAGTTGACACACAGGTAGATGACGCTGGTGTTCTCGAAGTGGTAAGTAGAGGTTCAACTATACTACACCCATTATCCGCGAAGCTTACATCCGTACCAAAGATGCGAGCCTATCGCCATACCGGGCGAAATTACAATCTCAACGAACTCATGAGTAATTTTTCTAATCGAAAACACAAACGCAAATTGTGATTGCTGGATCTGGGATTTAAAACCAGGACCTCACGAGACTAAATACGCTGTCACTAGAACAATGCTGCGATAAATCTCAGTAAATAAATATCCTAAGCATTTTCTACAAATTATTTACATTGTAAATAATTCTGTAAATTTTACAACAAGAGTCATTGTTGCTTTAAAGATAAAACAATCTCAAGTGATAGCAAATTGATAAATCTAATTAACAACTCGTATATGTGTAAGTTAGTTTTGGGTTCGACGCGATTATGGAACAAGTTAGAAGTCGACTCTCAAAATTATACGCACTTCAAGATCCCAACTTGTAGAGTTTTGAGGGCGGGACAAATAGTTTCTTTCCCCCAAATATGGTACAAGTGTTTCAAACTGTAATGATTATGAAAAAATCGTTAAATCTTTCTAAATATAGGTGTATGTATACATAGACTCCCGCCTGTTTCCCATAAGGGTAGGCAAAGACAACGGATTTCCACTTGCTACGATCTTTGCACACTTCTTTAGCCTCCACTCTAACCTTTTCATATCATAGCCTGTGGTTTATACCCTAGTTACTACATAGTACGTTTCGGATCTGCGAAAATCCATCTGAGTAGGTACTACCATTGCTTCGTCTATTTATGCCGCTATCAGCAATTTGTTAGTGCTGTTGTTTTTGTGTATAATGGTCTTGAAAGTCAATAAAATTAACGGGCATTATAAAACTTATGTCTTGGGGTGACGAGCGCAGTGCAGTATAATGTAGTTCTTTATAATCCAAAGTTCTGAGTAGTGTTGCTTCTATTTATAAGCCGCTATCCATCAGCGAGTGACCGGCTCGTCTCGTCATTCTAGGTAAAAAACCTTAAACAGTATCTAATACCGGTACTACAACACGGAGATTTAATAATAAGCATCGGCCGGAGGTGCTTTAGTAGAAAAGCTGACTTTTGTAAGCTGTTAACTAGTATTTAGTGAAGTCAGTAATGTAAATACATATAAAATTACAAAGCATTTTTGAAATAAGAAACAGAAATTGGTAGGCAATAATAGTTTTGAGAGAAAACGAAAAAAGTCAAGTTAAAATACTTTTAATGATAAATAGGTAATTCATTACAAAAAGGAAATAAACGTGTTCACGCCTAGGTGCAAAGTATTTTTCACAGGCAAACGTAAACGTAAGACGACTGTCGTGATGTGACGCGCTATGACGTTAGCGCCGTATTGAGTAATTATTTTTAAGATTATGGCTTTGTCCCTATGGACAATTCCGCCAACATCAAGTGAAGCAAATACACGATGAGAATTGAAGAGTAAAACACCGTATTGAGTAAAGATAGGCTACCGATCATTGCGTAAAGTGACAGACACGCACTTCCGTGACGCATCATCAATGCCGCGTCTGTGTGGTTTTAAAGCTTTAAAACCACACGTCCATGGAAGACCATTCGATGGTAGTCACTATTGTACTTAAAATTTATCATTGATTCCCATTCTTTTATTATTTTCTTCTTTCTTTATTTATTTCTTACGCGTGTTTCACTTGCTTTGTCAGTAGAGCATTGACAGACAGGGCGACTAACACATGTCGCCTCCATCGGAAGTCTGTCTTAACAAGTTAGATATTAGCATCTACTGCGGACAGATCTGCTCATTATGCTCGATTAGATGTCAGATAATCACCAGTTCGTTTATGAGCGTCATTTATATTTGCACATATAATTTTGCTCTTTATTTGAGCTATTAATTTTTTGGCTTAAGTACTGGTGTTCATTTTTGTCTTGCTAACTCAACTTCACAATCTTGATGTCTTCTTATTATGTTTATAAGTTTTTATTTTCATTAATTGAGAGACAATTAGATGGCAATTTAAATATTGACAGCATAAATAACGTCTTGCAATTTTTTATGTTAACAGACTACAATTTTACTGATGTATGATGTACCTGTAATTTGGCATATGTATTAGTCCTGCAACAGGATCCGTAGCGCAGCAGACGAGTAGCCGGCTGCGAAGCGACAGGCCGTCGGTTCGATTCCCGCACCAACAAATGTTTGTGTGACCCACAAAATATTTGTTTCGGGTCCGGGTGTTGTGGGTCCGCAAATCCCTCGGAGTTCCTGATACCCATAGTACAGATAAACCTAGTGTGGGGTCAGGACTATGGTTATGACAGTTTATTAAAAAAATGTGTTGAACTTGAAATACAGCCATTGGATAATAACCGGGTTCGATGACATGCCACCTTATCTATAAACGTTACTAATCTGCGTTTTAACTAATCACTATCATGTCATATCTTACATACGTTTCAAAATAATTTAAGAGTGAAAGAGACAAACCACTGATTAGGTTAGTTACTGATTAATTTTAATAAAATCCTTAATATTATACCATAAGTATGAAATGCTCCAAAATCGTTTCATTATCATTCCTTTATCTAATTGAAATATTACCCATCAACATCAGATAAACTTTAAAGCCAGCCGAAAACCATTTACATTTTCATGCGAACAGCACCAGAAAATAAATTGGGCAACGCAACATTCAGTTGAATGCTCAGCCCCTTCTTTCGGCGTTCAAACAAATCGTCCGAAATACACTACATTTGCACTCGGCTTAATTGCCCCACTCAGGTTGTTTGCATCGTACAGGAGGCTCGATTGATTGGCCAATTATACACCACTAATGCCTCCTCGGTTTCCGTTAAACATTTTGTTAACACAATACAATTTATCTCTGTAACTTTGTATAATGTCCCGACTTACTACGGTTAAAGCGTAACAGACGGCACCGGTAGACCATTTTTTTTGTTAACATCCTGAGTGACGAAACTCGCGTAGCTTGCTCGCCTGGTGGTAGGCGTCACACTTACCCATAAACAAAAGCAAAACCACTCAGAAGCTTGTTTTACAAAGCACGCATGATATTGGACTGCGCTCGTCACCCCTAGACTAAACTAACTAAACTTATTTAATTAAGTAAAAAATGGTCATTTTTATTTCATAGTAGGTATTTGGTGCACTATTATTGCAACAATTGAGTAAAGGCCCATTCACACAGTGTCATTTTCAAAGTTTCAAGTTTAATTACAAACTTTAACAAGCAAGTCGTTATTTTTGATAAAGTATGGACGTTGTTGAAACTGACGTTGCCGCGTGTAAATAGGGTTTTACACTGGTCTTGATAATATAATTTGTCTATTTTTGTCTTTTAAGGATACTAATTTAACGTTGTAACGTGTAATAATTTCCGGCACTTAAACTGTTTTAGTAAGGTCGGTGATTGTTTGTATGATATGATTTTGTGGAACATTTTACACTTAACTACTGTGTTGTAACATGTAGAGTGTGGGCCATTTTATTACGCAATTCTATATTTAAATTGTCACAAAAAACACTTATGCGAAAAAATTTGTATGCTGACAGCTCTTGTATCTCTGTGTTCAGAAGAACTAAATAAAAAACACAGAAAACCGATTCGTAAAAATCTATTAAAATAGATAAAAATATCTGAAACTCTACTAAATAGTAGAGCTTTGTTTATCTTAGTACCAATGTGATAGCCTTTGTTTATTACGTCCGACCTAACACTTTATTTATATCGAGGTCAAGTAAAGTGGTAAAAAACGCGGGAAAATAATGCACGTGTTTATATTTACGTACGCAAGCGCATACTCATTAAACAATCAATAATATATTCTACGCGATAACGTAATACATAGTAATTTGTGTATCAGCATTCAATTAATAAGTGTAAAAATTTGAGTTCATTGTTTCTCATCACGCGATACACCTAAGAGTCGTAGTCATCTCATTAATTAATACTCACTACCCAGATAACTTTGTTATGTTTCTTAACGAGAAATTGTTTAATTTATGTAATACAGGATTTTGGTATAATTTTGGGTGATTATTGAATATGTGAAGTTACTTTTATGCGATAATTTAACACTGGCTTCTGTAATTTAGTATCATTTATACTCATTACTGATTTAGCTCGGGTTCTCGTGCTCCGTTCCTCTCAGAATTAATGTATGCTGTTGTTTAATACCTATAGGCCTGAGGCGCAGTGAAATGCAAACTTACACACGTGAATGTCAGTTGCCTTTGGGCGCAGACGCGCTACCGTCAGCATTAGAAACATACAGTTTATCGCTATGAATAACCATAAAAGTATGATTTATAAACGTCGGCTCGCCATTGGTTCACGTAATAAAATCGTATGCATTGTGCCATGTGCGGCTGAATCGTGCCATTTCTGTCGTATGCAGTTTGTTTTTGCATAAATACGTATGTGTTTGAGATGTGAATGTCAATATTTTAATTATCGCCCACCGCCGCGCCGGTGTGCAACTACCGAAATAGAAACATATTTTGTCTTTGCAAACTATTTTAAGACTATTTCGGTTTTTATAAATTATTCATATGCAAATTAAAATTAACACCATTCACTACCGCTACAAGTTTCATGGCTCACGGCGCGAGTTAATTATATCGATAGAGTCCATGGATAGAGTCGAGAAAAGAGGCTTATGCGTGTTATCCATTACAGCACACCTGAGTTAAATATTTGTTTTAAGGTTCTTAACGAGTATTAACAATGAAGAGCCGGGAAGTGTTGTGTGTATCGGATGCACAGCGGGTTGGCGGGCTTGGCCGGCGCGGCGCGGCTCGGCGGGTCGGAGCGCGGTGCAGCGTGCGGCCGCTGCGTGACATAACACGCTCGCCCCGCCCACGCCCTCTCGCTCACTCCGACGGCGAGGGAGCGAGACGACACCACTCCCGCCGTCAAAGCCTTCGCGCCGCGTACTGTTTCTTAGAAAAGCCAACTGTTATTATCGGGCGCGGATTGTTCTCGACCTCTCGCCGCTTTATTTTGCTCCTCTCATGAATGAACCGTCGCGTCGCGCCCGCAGGTGCGCACCCCGGAGCGTCGAATTTCGACAGCGATTACCCACATCCAAAACTGGTATAGTTGCGTGGTGATTTTCAGCACGCTACACGATAATTTCCAGTGGCGGACGCGGCTACGCTTTTGAGATAATTTGGGGGCTGCAAAGGAAGTTGCGTTTTGGGAGCACTTTCGCTTGTTTGCGATTAGCATAGATTTGATTTCTCACGATCATAGCTGTCAATCCACCCACTCGGTTTCACGAATGGATAAATGCTCACCGAATCAGCCATCAATCAGACACCTATTGGCAGCAATGCATGCGATATTTCGGTATCCGTGAGATGTACTTGCCAATGATTGTATAATCACTTTGTACGTATTGTATTTTTAATTTTGTTTTTATGTCTCAATTGATGGAATAAAAAACGTGGCGGGAAAGACGAGCCAAAAGAATGCCAAGGCTTTACGGCTGAAACATTTTCATAATTCAACATTTTTATCATATAAAGAGTTGTTTTAGTTTAAACATCTCTACACGTTAACTAATTTAGACTACGGTATGTTAATAAAGCAATGAGTAATGTACTTATACAATCATATACTTAAGTAATCGCTGATAATAATAAAATTACGGAACGGCCGCATAAACTTTTTGTCAATATAAAATAAAAAATATGATTTTCCTCAATCATATTACTCAGTGAAACAAACTACTAGCCAATGTAGTACAAGTTTACTATTCCAGCACGATCGTTCTCTTCACAGAATTAAAAATCTTTTGATTCAATTTGGCAGAGTGACAAATTTATAGGGCAGCCGTGTGAGGATGCTAAAGTTTCTTGGCATCGGCCTCGGGCAATAAACAAGAGATGATTTATAATATAGCCGTCCAACACACAATAGATACAATTTCCTGTTCTTATAATTTCACCTTATTTATAGTCACATTTGTCGATTCTTGGAGAAATATTATTTTGTAAATTACATTTAATGGAAGTAATAATGTTTAATTATAATCAATCTAATAATGTCGTTTCGAGGCTCTTTTGTTTATTTCTGCTTAACTTTATCCGTCGGGGCTAAGGTCCACCTTCCTGTTTAATCTGCACTATACTTTAGACCTTTAGAAGGCCTGTTTTACAATAGCTAAATAAAGTTTTAGCTGTCATTACATTCATGTACATTTGTCTCAGTACGGGATTGAAACCTGCGGCCTCTCGCACTGTCGTATTTATATTCTACCACTAAAGTACACAAAAATTATGCAAATGATATTTAATAGCGATAACATTTTTAAGTCTGGCAACTATCAATTTCCTATCTCATGTATGATTATATAGTAAGCATTATAAAACGGCGTACATTAGTCACAGTATGAAAGTGTTAAGTAATAATACCACGTTATCTGATACTAAATTAAATACAGTTTATGCCGATAAGGGGTGAAAGTAATAAAACTGTATCACAAAGCCGAGTTTACGTATTAAGGCCTGTTTTGAGGTAAGCGACTGAGACAAAAAGACGCGATTGCATGATGTGAGTCATGCTATAGCGACAACTCCGCTTTGTACGAAATTGTATCGCAAGTCAACACGCATAGTTCTGTTATGGATAGGTGAAGACGAGGTGATAAAGCCATGCCTGTCCACCACCTCGCCCCAGCGATGCAGCACGTAAGATCACCAGTTGATCATTTAGACCGAAAACCGTAGTCAGTCACTGATCAGCGAGTGATCCTCCAGGTAGCAGACTAGCTGCGTGTTAACAATCTGCTCCATTACTATTCCTATCATTGAGGTTATTGTGCTTAGATGGAATAGGATTCAATAGGTTAGGGTCACCGTCCATCGATTATATTAGCTTGAATGACGAGAGCAGCAGGTCGCTCGCCTGATGGTAAGCGTCACGCCTGCCCATAAACAGAAGCAACGCCAAACAGAACTTTGAATGACAAAATACTGCGTGACACTGGACTGCGCCCGTCACCCCAAGACATAGTTGTTAAGCCTCATAATGCCCAGTAAATTCACTGGCTTCAATGTCCTCCAAGTCGGAACACAGCCGTGTTTACACAATGTAGATTGGCGGTAGAAATAGACAAAGCGGTGGTACTAACCCCGACGGCCTATCACATACCACCTTGTAATATTGGGATACAAAGTAATGTATCCCAATTCAAGGGAAACAATTTACGTCATATTTTCTAGAATTGACGTAAAATACGCTCTGTTTGTCCTTGAATCAGTTACATAAAAACACGTATTTTTGGCGCAGCGACATGCACCGTTTCCTTATGTCGTTCAGTACCTAAACGTAACTAAAACTAGTGAATTTTAAACAACGTAAATTTTATTATTCCAAAGTATCTTACAAGACGCATTTAAGATTAGTCTAGTTGGCAAGGAATCAGCCATGATAGTCATGGTGGCTTATGCTTAAAATCATGCTCAGATTATGCCAGTTGAATGCTGGTAAACTATTGAAATAAAACTAGTTTATACGGATTTTGTCGTGGTTTAATTTTATTTAAGTCCCGATGTTTCTTATAATACAAATAAATTTACCTATAATCTTAAAATGAAGGTAGGCAATGTAACATTAACTTTTCGAGACGACCTATACCTCAGTCTCTCCCGTGACCACGAAGGCTGAAAAGCTTTCTAAACGTCGGGACTAAAATAAAATTACACTGCGATAAAATCCGTATAAACTAGTTTTAATTCAATATTCGCGTAAACATAAGAAATCACTATGTTAAGTATACTAATTATCGAATTAAGTAATCATTAAATCGTGGCACGAAAATAAATACTATACAATAAACAGAAAGTCAAAGACTTTAATGTACACTACTAGACAAGCTGCGCGGTACATAGAGATTGTACCACAAAGTTGCGGTCAATTAACCGTAACTCATTATTATCATCTCGCTTACCCTCAACTAGAACCCCTAGCTCCCTGTTTGTGAGCTGTCAAACTCCCGCGTTATACGACGCAATTTTACTTCTAAACAGCCCGTATAGTAAGTAGTATACATTAAAGTCTGCAGAAAGTAAACGTCAAGGGAACGTTATAATAATACAGTCCGCGCCTGTTCTACCTATGATTGGAGTCGTTTCGGCACTGGAAGCTGACAAACCGGTTGTAAACAAGCGGTAGCAGTTGCCTTTACGTTTGTTGGCCCATGATAATATAGTGATTGCTAACCGTTGTCAATGAATATGCTCGGATAAATGTGATTGTTGTTCTTTGTGATTTATTAACAAACTTTTATACTGAGACATATTGACATTGACTTTTACAAATAGTACTGCCGAATATATCTCTATAACATTGTGTTTTCAACCGACGACAAGAATGGAGGAGGTTCTCAATTCGGCGCATTTTATATATTTATAACCACGCCCATCTCCGGCAAATGTGGATATATTTGGATGATTCTTTTTTCATTCGGCGTATAACTCAGAGTTTGTCTCATTTTTAAGAATAAAATTCCACCACTAAGAAGGGGTGAAATCGGGGATGAATAATTCTAACTTCATCATTTATACACTGATTTTGATAAATGTTACAAAAATATTTAAATAAAAAAGTAGTTTTTATTTTCTGTTTTATACTTTTGGCGATAGATTCACCAACTATATAAGCTCAGTGAATCTAGTAACAGCCTATCCCGTCTGGGATACAGGCGTTAGCTTATGTTATGTAAAACATAAAACATTGCATTTCTTAGACTGGACTGTTACACATGGTTCCAACGCATGGAGTAATGTAACAGCTTTTTTACAAACCCTGTATTATAATCGTTCCACTGTTGGTTACCGCCCTCTTTTACTAATGACAGGGATTAGACCTTAGTCTACCACGCTGGCCTAACGCAGGTTGATAGACTTCACATACCAAATTAAATTGTTATGGAGATTTCTCAGTTATGCAAGTTTCCTTACGATATTTTCCTTAACTTCGGCAATCGATAATTAATAATACATAAGTATCTTCAAAGAGTCAGTGATGAGAATGATGATGATTCTTAGGCCGGTTTAGAATGCTGGTAACAGCTTACAGCACATTTATAGCCCACATTACCCACGCTGTATCTCGGAGTTAATGATACAATTCCTGCAACAATAAAATCGTCATTACGTCGTACATACCACCGACTACAAAGCGGCGCGGACGGACGGGATCATCACTTTTTATCATAAATGAATAATTTGTTATTCCTTTATTAATATTCATCAAGGTATTAAGTTAACTCATACAAGTTTTATTAAAAACGACTTCAAATTGAGGAGTTGTGTATTTTTCCCTCATAGTCAGTCAATGTTAAATGTGTGAAGCGAGAGGCCGCGGGTTCGATTCCCGCACTGAGATAAATGTTTATGTCAGGCAGGCGGCCGGTCGTAAAATCCACAAGCTAAATCTTTCTGTAACATGTGCTATTAAGTATGTTGCGCCGACCCCACTGCGAGGGAGATAATGGCAGGTGAAAGAAGAGATTCAGTCAATGTTAAAAAACATGTGACTGCACTTGAGACAAACCTTTTTTTATAGCATAGGCCGGCAAATTAGCAAGTAGGTCATGTGATGGTAAGTGATCTCCACCGCCCCCATATACACCCACAATACCAAAATAATCATGTGTGCGTTGCCGACCTTAAAGGAAAGGGATAATAATGGGATTGTAAAGGGGATATATGCGTCGAATAGAGAATCATCTCCTTTTTTGAGGTCGGCTAAAAATATTTAATACTGTCTTGAGCTTGTGATGCACAGAAATAAAATTTATATTATTAACGTTTTAATAATAAAGAATTCTTCGTACAAAGTTTGGAGGTTACGTTTGGAAATATAGGCTAGTCAGGTCTCGTTAAACCATTTCATCGGGTTGGACACCCGGTAACAATGAACATAGTTTTAGTATTATTGCTTTCCACTAACGAACATTCGTCTCTTCAACTATGTGCCAATCATCCCGGTTTTGAACATCTCGCATCCATTCACTACCCAAGTTATCCCTACCCTTTTTCAAGTCGTCAGTCCATCGTGATGCATGCCGGGCCCAGAGCGTCCTACTACACTAAATTGGCCATTGCGTGGCCTCCATTCCAGCATGTATCTGCTCCACCGACCATCCGTTCGTTTGGAATTATACTTTTGTTATATCCTACTTCCTATCTTACATCCTGGATGTTTGTGAATTTGTATATCTATTAATCAATAATTTGACACACATGTAGACTATGATTTGGATTAGGGCATAGACTATTTTGTATCCTGGAAAAGGACGTTCACGCGAGCGGAGCCGCGAATAAGTAAGTTAGTTGAAGTATAATTCTGAATGTACATTACGTTGTTATATTTGCAGTATTGTGTATAACTACTCTAGAATGCGAGTGTGAGTTTGCAATTGTTATAATAATTAACTAAAACAATTCGAAAGCTAATAGAATCGAACATAAAACTCACATGATTTCCATAACTCATATTGCCAAACTGACCGTGACGTCAATTTACAAAACTATTATCATTAAAAATAATAGCAGCGTTTTAGTTTTTTCCTGTTAACGTGCAGCGCTGTGGCATAAATCATTATGATTTGTTGTAAAAGCTATAAATGTGGTTTATGTCCATATATGCGATAAAAGATATATTACTATTACTAAATTTGTAAAAAAAAATAATGTAGGTATCTTTTTATGTAGCATAGACCGGAAACGAGTAAGTGAGTCACCGGTAAGTGATCGCCCATGGACGCCCACAATTTCAAAAGAATCATGGACTCTAAAAGAAAGGAATAATTAACCGATTTGGGTATCTGGGTTCCTACTCATCATACAAAACGTATCAGCAAGCTGCTACTTCGCGGCGGTTTTCTGTAAGACAGTGAGAACAAATCCGGTCGAGCCGGCCCATCTATGCTGTGGTCAAACTTATCTGCGGCGTGACTCTACCATTTTAACAGTTTTTAGAACATTTTTGCTCATACCTTGAAGATCCAGCATCTAAAGATTCCAAACTGTTTGAAATAACAATACTACCAATACAAACGTAAAAAAGTAAATGGTAACTTTTATGTTTAATTTTATTGATGAAGGAGAACTGTACGTTTTCTCTACTCCCGCCGCGGAGGCAAAAACACATAATGATTCACAAAGACGCGATCATTTCCACCGAGTCGGAAAATTCCGGTAATCGTGTTGAAACTTTCTTCAGCGATCAGTGTACCGAGCGATAATCAACACGCGAAATACATGTGTGGATATAGTTTATCGTACTTATTTTTTTAATAAATAACATCCTACAATCACTCATATAGTCTTGACCTCACAGTAAGACCCTACGAAGCGTATGTCGTAGATATGAGAAACTAAAATTATGGTTTCACAGCATCCAGACCCGAAACAAATATTTGTAAATCATAAACATTTGCCTCGTTATGGAAATCTAACCCGCTGTCTCTCGTTTCACGGCCAGCTTCTCGCCCACTGCGCCACAGAGACTGATAATATTATTACTTTAAAAAAGAAGTACTAATATCAACCACAACAAAACATAGTTTGCAAAGATTCTAATAAACCTGATGCGGTCATGACAGGATGCCTAGAATACGTACAATTGATGGTCCGCACAGCCGCGGCCATAGAACATTCCTAACTAATGTTTTATCATCGTCAAGATAAGAACACCGAAGTAATGGTGACATCATCACCATACAAGCCACGTCTTGATAAAGAAAGTGCTCAATGCGTAATATTTAACCGATAAGATAATTTTTGCTAATTCATAACAATTGTTCTGAAGCCGGTCTCCGAAGTCACAGTTCTGGTTTGTGACTAATTGAAAACATTAACTACAATGATGGTGGAAACGAGTTCTATTAACATCCAGATCGAAACACTACGCCAGAAATAAAAGAGTGTTTTGGTCGAGTTTCATGAACGGCAGTGGAGCTCCACTGAACCGATGTTGAGTTAGCAGAGACAGGAGAGTATCGAATCGAAACTCGAAATCTTAAACCTGTTTTCTGACATCTCGTATCCTTATCTCGTGTACAGCTGCGCGTATAATTGGTCTCTTTCTGTGAGTCACCGTTTCTACGTATCACGTCGGGCGCTGCCGTCCGCGCTGCCGGCCGCTCTACGCACTTCATGGTCACTCGTTCGACTTCGTCACGGTTTGGCTGCAATGACTGGACACTTAATGCGACAATAAATTAATGTCCAAAGTAATAAGTAAATAGATTTCTTATAAAAAAAAACATTGCTCCAACCAGTTCAGTTAGTTTAAACATTTCGAAACTGTCGAAGGCCCATTCAGTTACTGGATCGAGGCTACCGAGAGTTTATGCTTTCTTTATGATTATTATTTTACTTTGATATCGTTTCTTTATGCTCTGAAGTATAAAATGAATTATAAAAGATAATTTATCGTTAATTGAATAATATACATACTGACTGGGATTTAACTTAATTAGGTCTGCTAAATGCAATTCTGAATTTTATTCGTAAAAGTATTGCCTCAGGTGAAAGGACTTTTTATTTGCCGTCGTGACACCAAGATTAAAAGAAAAATTTACACCATTTAAACATTCAAGTGCCATTTGGCGAGTTTTCGTATAAACATACTTCGCTACGGACTTCATTTAAAAACCTCGCCCAAAGTACAATCACACATTAGCAATTTTATTGTCTCAATGTTTGGCAACAATTTAACCTGACTTACGATGACTTCATGTCTACTGTTACACAGCGAGAGTAATTCGAGTGAAAGAATTTATGTCAGTATCAAGAAAAAGTAGCAGCGTAATATCTACCGAAAAACTCCGAAATCACTTTTGTTTTTAGTGTAATGACATTGACTCTAACCATGGTCAAAGTCAGTTCATTAGACGTTTACACAGTGTGTTGTGTACACAGTTCAGCATACAGGTATGATTCGTTCGGTTGTTTATTGATAACGAATGGCGCCGAACATAGCACACGCTTCAAAGTGTAGAAAGAGAAAGGGAACTTATTCAAAAGTAGGTAATGTTTTTGCCGTTCTCAATGTGTGTGTGCGTTGCAGCACCGAGCGGTGCGGCTCGGCGCATGATTCATCGAAGCGTGGGTCGAGCTTATTGTGTTCACATCTATCTGTACATACTAGATAACTACAACTTTTTCTTTTGCCTTGATACTCTACAAATCTCACCTTCGCTCTAACTGTTCACCTACAAGCAATTATTTCACTCTATTGCCAATGTTTCTCGAATCTCGCTTAAGTTGCACCGCATGTCGAATCACAGAAAATAAACTGCCGCTCTAAACAAATGCAGTTGCGTAAAAGTCAACTGTGTGGAATTTGAAACAGTCGCTCATTAAGACTTCATTGTTGAATCCCATAGTGTTATTTACCTTTCACCGCGTCCGTGTCGTGTCTTCTTTTACTTGTTTTTTATGTTACAACAGATCCTTTAAGTTTACCTGCTTTGTGTACAGAAGTGTTTTCAAACTATTTATTCAATTTTACTATCGGATTGTAACGTTTTATCTCTTTTGGTTGTTTTAACTCTTTCTTATCTCCAGTGTTATCGGTATGCGTCATTTTAAATGCAACAACGGTTAGTATAACAATAAGGTAGGCTGGAGACGAATGTATTGTCCCATCTTTTGCAATACATATAGACTTCGAAAATGTTTAAAATAGATTAACTTTTATGGTACAATTAGCCAACAAAAGTCCCGGTTTATGTAGAAGCCGTTTTAACGATTGTCTGGTACAAGGTAATAATAAACGTAAGCAATAAGGTTAAGTGAAAAACAGCTTATTTTCTTACTTTAAGTTTAAAAATCTTTTAATAACGTCCCTTAATCATAACCGCATATAAAGTTTAATTTTGCTTATCATCCGTAAAATAAAGATTGAAAGGTTATTGCAAGTATATCCACAATTACCGATGACATTTAGCAGAACTGTACCCGTATAAATAGTACCGATGCTAGTGTTGCAGAGTTTCGGAGTACGCCGCGGCCGACACAGCGCATACATCGCGACCCGCGACACGACCGCCAACCGCTGAGCTTTTGCACCGTGGCATTGTAATAGATCCGCTCACTTGAGACCTCTACGCAAATATTTGTTCAATACTACGCAAATACATTCTAGTTAATAATTTAACATCGTTTTGTAACTACGATAACTATTACCGAATAATGGTACAGGTTTTAGGCATTGTTTTTGTTGAATAAAGTTTTGCGGTAGTGTGTTTAGTTTTGTCAATAATATTACGTATTTTTATAAGACTTAACCAACGTGGTGGGCAAATGCCATACCGCTCTCCGTAGAGGAGGCCCGTACCCAGCAGTAAGATAGTATAAATAAATGAGGAATTAATTGAGAGGTAGAACCACGCTGTAGACAGTTTTGACAGCACAAACGGGCCGGTTCGACCGGGTCGTTACCACTGTCGCAGAGAAAGTCAACGTAATCAGCACCATGCTGATGCGTTTCGTACGGTCATTGTGATATTCGGAGGTCCAAATCCCCTCCCCTTCATAATCCCATAAGATTCTTCTGGTGTTGTGGGCGTACATTGGCGGTGGAGATCACTGACCATTAGGTGAACCACACGCTCGTTTGCCGGCCTATGCTATAAAAAAATTGAGTTCCTCTATTTTAATCCTCTGAGTAGGTAATTGAGTAAGGTAAAAATTGTCAAACTCCTTCACTTACTAGCTTTTAAGCCCTTTTGCATTATCTTTCAACATATCAAGATTTTAGATGTTAATGACTTAACTTTTTTCATTTTCGTATTTAAACGTAATTGCCTTAAATATAACAGAGTTTTTACGTCTTTTTAGTACTGAACATAAATATTATCTTTTATTAAGCTTTCGACTTCATTGAAACGGTTGAAGTGTGCGTGAAAGACATTTTGTCAAGTAAATTCATTTTGATTCATTCATTCGGAAAATAAATTATTTTCTCGATTATTCCGGTAGGTAATGATTAACGTTTTCGAAGACTTTCTCTCTTATTAACAGAATTATGTAAAATAATTTAAAATTGACTGAGTTTTTTTTCACTAAATATAAACCAAAAGTATTTTAATATTTGCATTAACAACACTGCGCATGTGAACAGTCAGAAGTGATAATTTACAAAATCCTTAGAATTTGTATGTTACAGTGATAAATCAATTTCGGTGTTTTTTAAACTGTCCGGCGTGAACCTTTATGAGCCTCGCAAACTGCACGTCCGCGTCCTCCGGGTCTCCGCACAGACGGAATTAATCATGCACCAAGTTGCATAGTCCCATCGCATAGACAGCAGGTCAGCATAAGCCGTATCGGCGGGTCAACGCACCGTTACGCGTGTCGTAGACGTTTAATTGCGTTACTAAGAGTCAATTAACATTGTAAAAATTTAACAATTTCATAGATTTTTCTCAAAATAAGCGATTGCTTAGACAGCTGCCACTATTTGTTGAGTATTTTTGTAATTCAAACACAGATATAAGAAATGGGTTCCAAGAAGTAGAGCGGACATCAGTAAATTCAATTTATGCAATACTAGCTTTTTCTGGCCACTCCGTCCGCGTGGAAGTCTTTCCCGCCATATTTCCGGAATACAATTTAGCCAATTTAGTCTACGAACCTCTAAACAATCTCTACCTATGCAAAAATCATAACATTCTGTTGCTGTGTGAAAAAAAAATAAACACACCTTCACATTTATAATATTAGTAAGGATTGAGCGTTGGTGTATTAATACTTACATCCAAAGCCAACTTCACCTGCACGTGGAACTGGTGGCCCACTTACACTCCACTATTGCACTATAAGAGATCAAAATAGAATATTGAAGCCATACATAAATATATTTTGCAAACTGACAAAATAATGTTTCTGTTATAAAATATTACTGTGATGAATTAAAACGTGATGCGTTCATATACATTATGTTATTTAACAGTCAGGTTTGTTACAGCCATGGCAAATTTGTAATTGTTCGTGACTGTAAATGGTATTTTTATACCATCCGTACATTCTGTGTGAAATGTGGTAAAGTTACGTTCCTTGGGAAATTAAAATTTTTACGTATTTACATTTACTGTTCATCTAATTTTAGTATTCTCGTAGTGGAGATGACATTGTTGTGGTGCATAAGTATTATTAATATAGAGTCTCATAGTGCACCCGAATGCAGTGGCGATTTGTGTATACATAATTGGTCCGTTTTCTGGCGCCAAACTTATTAGGACCAATCACGTTTTCAGCATCAATGGCAACACCAATCAGCATGAATGGGCCGGCTCGACCGGGTTGGTACTACTGTCTCACAGAAAACCGACGTGAAGAAGTAGTTTACTGTTTCGTTTTGCACGATGAGTGAGATAACCGGAGGCCTAAATCCCTTTCCCATTCCCAACCCCTTAGACATCATCATCATCATCAGCCTGAATTCGTCCACTGCTGGACATAGGCCTTTTCAAGTTGGCGCCACCCTTGACGGTCCTCCGCCTTCCTCATCCAGCCGCTTCCAGCTACGTGTATCAGGTCGTCGATCCAGCGGGCTCGAGGTCGGCCTACACTACGCTTGGATAGACGTGGTCTCCACTCTAGCACCTTTCGACCCCTTAGACATACTTTTCCTTTAATGTCAGCAACTCGTCCATGATTGGTATTGTGGATAGTGGAGATATCTTATGCGATGACTCACGTGCTCGTTTGCCATCCTTTGCAAAAAAAAAGATGTATACGAAAATCGACAGTTACGGAGACAAAAAACTCACATAAGGGTTGTTCTTCAATACGTGTATAAAATAACAATGAAGAAAATAAGTAATCAGTAAAAAATGTGCCAATATTGATATTCCCTCGTACATGTACCTCCAATTCTCCACGCCATGAATGTAATTATAGCATTTATTCAACATATAAAGCTAATAGAGTTTATTTCCTAAAACGCTTTACCATTTACGTATAAATTATGCCGTAAGACTACTGCCGGCCGTAACACACCCATCTTGTCAACCGGGCGATAAGTTCAGCCGCAAATGTCGCGCTTCATTCGCCTCAAAGCAAGCCAGTTAATGCACCGTTACTATAGGTACTGGTAATCTCGTGCGCGCGTTTGTTTGATGAATTTTCAACAACCACAGTTGATGACAGAATAACAATGGGTTCTAACACGTTTCATGGTATTGGTGTACGGGCACTGCGTTTTTAGGTGTTGCTCTATCTTTATAATATGATCTGAATATCCACTCATTGGTAGTGGCAGTGTACTAACCGTGAGGTCTTGGGTCGTAATCTCGAGTCGCGCGATCACAATTAGACATTGATTTTCGTTTCATAAAATTACACATGAATTGCCTGGGATTGGAATTTGTGCCCAGTATGGCGATAGGTTCGGCCCTTATCACATCATGACGAAGATGGTTCGGCGAAATGTGCACTAGTAGCACCTCTGCCTACGGAGATATAGGCGTGAGCTTATGTTATGATCTGAATAGAGTCTCCTCGTTGGCCTAGTGGCAGCTATGGGGTCTTGGATTCAAATGCCGGATCGGGCAATTACAATTTGCGTTTAATTTGTTTGACAGCCTCCGTGGCGCAGCGGGCGAGTAGCCGGCTGCGAAGCGAGAGGCCGTGGGTTCGATTCCCGCACCGAGACAAATGTTTGTGTGATCCATAATTATTTGTTTCTGGTCTGGGTGTTGTGGGACCGCAAGTCCCTCGTAGTGCCTAATACCCACGATACAAGTTAACCTAGTGTGGGGTCAGGACTATGTGTGTGACTGTTGGGTATATTTAAAAAACACACATGTGTTTTCCGGACAACACCCAATCCCGGGATTGGAACTTGTGCCCGGTATGCCGTAGGCTCGACTCCATAATGAGGCGGAACATGAATATTTGGAGAAAAATGTAGTTCTTTGACAACAAAAAACCTTATAACACCCCAAGAACTACTTGTTTCTTCTTTCAGCGTCGTAGCTATATCCTGGCAACAAGGGTAAATGCCAGGGTAAATTCTTCGGGTCACAACCAGCCCTATCCCGCGCGGTTTCACACGCGTGCATATTACTGCTCCGCTCCCGCGTTTCATACAAAGTTCATCCCCTTTTATCCCTTTACTTACGGTATAAGAATATGTGTATAAAGATAAATTTTACAAAGTTTACTAAGATTATACTGATATCTTTTAATATTTTGCGATACCTACTCAGGTGCATGTATAGTTTTCAAAGCACAGTTAGTCGGTTAATGTTTAAAAAGATTACCATCAGATGCATCGCATCGATGGATTTGAAGGCACAGGAAGTGAAACCGGCCTCGGGTCGCACTTGTAAGCGGGTGCCTAGATTTCACAAGCTCCCACACTCACTTCTAAGTTAGGCTTTAAAATTGAGCTGAGCGCGTAACAACGCTTTCATGGACCATAAAACTGCTACTCGTTGTACGTGATTTTTTCTCCATCGATCATTAGCACGAATTATGGCCGTCAGTTTATTTTTGTTTATTGCTACTTGGCCGATGTTTATGTTACGTAATCGGTCGTAAATTATGACTCATTTGAACGGTGTTTACACGTGATGCGCGGAGGCTCTCCGGCATATAGTCTTATCAATTATTATCGGTGTGACTATGTACAATGAGTAACGAACCGAATTCTCACACAAGACGTAAAAATCGCACGGTGGTGTGTATCTGCTTGTATAAGTGGGCGGTTTTGTTTCTTTCATATCGCCACAGTCAATCGGGCGATGTCAGTGGATAACACCTGTAGTATGAGCAAGATCATGTTATTGTAACGTCGCCTGCAACAAATCAGTTGGGTCTGAGTGACGCGAGGGGGCCGATGAGGTGATGGGGGATCATATGGGGAGGGGGGGGGGGGAGCACATGTATTATTCAAGACTCATTTCTATTCAACGGCGACAGGCCGCCCGATAAAAACTTCTCGTTTGACAACTTGGACGCCTGCACCCTTTGTGCTTACGTCATGTCCCCTACAGTTAATATATACGGTGTTTAAGTGTCTTCAACTTATTTGTCAGCTTTGTATTTATGGCTCCGTAATATTAGAACCTTACACGCCTATATTGCGGTGTTTCTGTTGTTTTATACTGATTAATTCAATGAGCTTTGATATGTGAACCGGTTTGTGTTTTATAATTTAAATGTCAAGCTCTGATAGTTACATGAACATTTTATTTCTTAAGTTATAGTTTGAAATTGTTGATATTATGTAATATGCAAATTGTTTTGCTATTACATTTTATTTAAATTCATTCACTATTGAAACACGGGTTCGAAAGTTGGGAACCCTGACTGACATACACCTCATTTATTACATAAAACTAATTTGACAGCCTTCGTGGTGCAGTAGGCGAGTAGCCGGATGTGAAGCGCGAGGCTGCGGGTTCGATTCCCGCACCGAGACGAATAGTGTAATCTAGAAATATTTGTGTCGGGTCTGGGTGTTGTGGGACCACTTGGTTCCTGATACAGATTAACCTAGTGTGGGGTCGAGGCTATTTATGACACTGGCCTCGTACCACACTCCTTATTTTTTTTTTGTAAATTATTATTTGCTGAAATATCCGCTATAGTATATTTTTTTATTTGTAACACATATTCTGTAAACAATTCAGTAGAATATCTATTACCGTTCAAAAGATAGAGCAGTACAGTACTTTAAAAGTAGTACAGGCAGACACACACAGATGGACGGATAGATAGACGGCGATCCCCCGGAACTGACCTAACTTGTGCCGAATTAGGCCACCGCAAGGTTTTTAGCCAGTACACCGGCATAGGAAAATTGGTTAGGGCCCCGATCCAGTAGTCACTCGATGTGACCTAGGTCGGAAAGCCGGCGAGTCCCCCACGCCTGGTCTGGGAAGGTATCAAACACACACACAAAACACATAAGTAATTCCGTTGCCATATTTTTTTTTATTGCATAATCCGGCAAACTAGCAAGTGGGTTACCTGATGGTAAGTGATCTCCACCACCCATACCTATACGTCGACAATACCATAAGAATCATGGGCGCGTTGCCGACCTCAAAGGAAAGGGATAATTAAAGGATTGGGAAGGGGAGGGGAATTTGTGCCTCCGTACGAAACGCAGCAGTAAACTGCTATTTTACGCTGGTTTTCTGTGAGACAGTGGTAACGACCCAGGCGAGCCGGCTCATTCATGCTGTAGAAAAAACTGTCTCCACTCATATAAGGTTGTCAAAGGAGGTTGTCAATTCAAAATGTGTTAGTCAGATACAGTGTTCATAATATAGTCGGAAAAATATAACCTTTTAATATATTTATCATACATTAAAACCGGTTGTTACAAACGCAAAAATTAGAATGTGCTGTTTATTAAAATATTCTTAAAATAATCTTAATTAACGTTGGCTCTCCTATTTTAATTAAATAATTCGTTAATAAATATGCACTTATTTTATAAAAATTCTTCGGTACGTTGTAGGTAGATTTCTCAGAGGATTACGAAAAACAATGGCTGAAATAAACTTAATTTAACTTTAAAAAAATCGTAATATATTTTTCAAAAATGACAGAATATAAAGAAGGGTAACAGGAGGTAGGTAGAGTTTATGTGTCTGTGATTTGAACTCAAACAGTAACTAAATATACATCTTATTTCGATGAAATACACTTGTCAATTAAAAGTTTATAACATGATTACATTTTCGAGAATTTTGTGCCACAACAGTATTTCAGCGCTAATTAATTTTCACGCAGTTTTATCACACATGCATCTTAAAATCTGTGACATAAACAATATCTTACGAGTATACATGACCATATCTTATCTATGACAAATGCAACTCTATGTAAAACAAAATAAAAATCTTTGTACAATTCAATTATCACGTGCATTGATTCGCGCGATTTCCGACGCAGGATCGTAATGTGTTCTAATATACACAACTTTCTGATTAAAATAATCTATCCAAGTTCATGCGTCCAAGGTTAAAGTTCAAACTAGTGGTTATCGGAGAGTAAGGCGACAGAAACTCGAGTCTTCGTCGCCGAGCCGCGCCGCGCCGCGCCGCGCCGCCCGTGTCGTCTCGACGCGCCCCACTTACTCCCATAATCATACGTTTATTACTCTTAATGGGTTTGCAATAATGTCTCTGGGAGCAAATGGATATTGCTGGATGATGACATAGATTTGGATTTAATTATATTTTTAATAATATCTGTCTGGAATGTGTGCAATAATGATTTCCGCTAGGCTTTGTCTAAATTGATAGCATATTGTTTTTGCTGTATAAGAACTCGTATATTTTCATTGCATGAAACCAGGGAGTTCTATTCTTATTTCTGTTCTAAAAAATTATACTTTTAAAATGAATTATTGTTCATTCGCGTCTAGAGAAGGAAAGTATAGAAGTTTTGATTGTCTAATAAACTCTAATAAGTGGTCATAAATATTACCAAAGTAACCATAGGTGGTAATTAAGTAATGAAAAGGTTATGATCACGTCACCTGCCGATTAATGGAAGTATGTTGAATTGATGCTTTTAATGTCATTGCCCATTGGCCTAAAATTATCAATAAGCAAAAAAGGTATGTAAAATTCATTCATTATAGCGTTATATTTTAATGTTTATAAATTAACTAAGTACCTATTTTAAAACGTTAATCAGCTTTTACTTTAAACACACGTAAAACTAATTAACCTATCACCTTTTTTCCTGACCACTAATGTTTCTATGAACTTTTACGACTTTGGACATCAGTTTGCTACTTTTAAAACAGATTAATCGACAAAATAAAACGAATATATTTACTAAGCACAATTTTTGTTACACATGAATGCTAGTTTATTTAAATTCTATATTACTTTGATCGAATAGCCTTATCGGTCTAGTGACAGCTTAGAAATAGATATGAAAATAAAAAATGAGATATGCTATAAAAACAGACTGAGCGTATATTATATATGCATACTAACTTGAGTAATGACTATGTTCATAACCCGTGTACTGTATCTGTAGAGATTTGTTTGTTCAGCGACACACGAAAAGCCCTAAAACGTGTAACGTAGGCAGTAAATCGGATTTAACCACAGAATGACAAGTGGCGTGTAGTTGGTACGGAAGCGCGAAACGGTTGTCGTTGGCACACTGCCCGTGACCGGTGGCTATACAGTTACTACTAAGGGTGCAGACTGACGGCTTGTGTCCACACGTCCCGGCAGACGGAAAAGAACTTAAACGCTTTTGTCTCCAATTCCAAGATGTATCGTTTTTGTCTCCACTGCTACCAATGAATAGACGAAAATAGACGCTATTAATGAGTCAATTCGTAGAGGCGGCTCAAGTTTCTTCTTCAAATTATTTTCTTCTGAATTCAAAGTCGATTAAAAGAATAATTTGAGGTAAGAGTATTAGGGTTAATTGAAATGTCCCAGTTAGGACATTGTTTAGTTTTCACATTTAATTTACTTTTTTGTGTTATGGCATCACTGTTAGTTCTTATTGAATTGGAAAATCGTTATTTCGAAATGTACAATTGCTCAAATTCTGCTTTAGGAAATAAATTTTGATTGTTCCGTGTCCATAGTTTATTGCAAAGTTAACAGCAAAATATCTTTTTAACTAACAGTAATAGTATCGCCTCATAATTCTAGTGGCAACGTACTTAGGCAGAGGAACCGTGATGTACTGGGTTCGAATCTCAGGTCAGATAATCAAAATTTTTGTTTGAGCTTTCCATTCTAAATTTCACACATGAGTTGTGCTAGGTATGACAAGGCTCGCCCTCCTATAACATCATGGAATAAAAACAAGCTCGGTGAACGGCGGGTGCACTAGTTGTAACTCGGCATATCCCTTCGGGGGTACAGGCGTGAGTTTATGGTATGTAGTAAAATCACATGAATATAAATTGCACAAAAAATTGTATTTATTGACAAGTATAGAACCATACATTGAAGAAAAATTAGAACTGACGCGTTCAGTGCATGGAATACGCCAATGGTACGTGTTTACGACTAACTTGCAAGTACGTATTTGTTTGTTTGCTAATGTGGCTTTCTGTTATAACAGCACATAAGGTATAGCAACAGTCTAACATCGGTTCTGACGCGCGACTGCCGACTCGTGAAACCACAATAAACTTGTGACGCAATCGCGCGTCTCTACCTACCGGCAATGCACGCTTTGACAGAGCTTTTTATTATCACTCGCTCGAACTATTCATTCTATATTAATCTCATGTGATCCACCCTATTAATGGAAACGTCGTGTTTGTTTAACGTATTTAATTAGGTATCCAAAGCAGTACGTAATGGCGCAATTGTCGTAAATCATTTTCCGTATTACATTCAAAATACAAAGATGCATTGAAATAAATTACACGTTTTCATTCTTTGTAAAATATCGAAAGTGAAATCCGTCTATCTAATAAGCCCGCTTTGTAAGCGAGTGTTAACTGTAGAAAAATAATAGTTACAACATTTTATGAATGCAACTGCACTTTATAATAACCCGCATAGTAAACTCGGCGGTGATTGTCCGTGTCGAAACTCTCCATGGATCGTGCCGCAACCTGTCGCAGCCGCTCTCTAATTACTGCTATCAATTCCATTAGTGAACATTAATGTGGTACAATACGGTGTATACGGTATATACCAATCATTAAATCAATGCAATGAGTCCCGCTGATGAGCGGATATTAATGCATCTATGCAAGGATTGTAATTAAAATTCTCGTATATATACAATAGGTAAACAGCGCAATTATCTCCCTAGGTGGTGAGGCACACAAGAACAAGATACATACATGGAAAATCATCAGAACAACTAACCTATCCACTCATTATGTACATATGTATGTCGCCAGGGCCTTGTTTTTTCCATTTATATGTTCTATTGCAAAGCAGGAATTCTGCTAATCGTCGTCGGCTACATTTTGCACATGCCACAGATGTTGTTGGTGTGGTAAATGAGTGTAATTTAAACTCAGGTCGCCTTCTCGGCGCGCCTTGTAGTTCAGTCTATCGACGCGGTGAATGCGCGATTATGAATGTTCCGATAAAAGCAACCACTAGATGCGGATCTATCAAAGCCGTGATGGTTGACAGGCGCGCCGTGTGGAACCGTAATGTTCTGTAGAGGTGTGGTGTGGTGGTAAATGGTGGTGCAAGTGTTATCGCCGGCGTCGCCCACGCCGCGCGCGAGTAAATCACCAAACACGCGCCCGCGCCGCCACGCCACGCCACGCCGCCACAATCTATGCAAATCGCGGGCTCAAACTTATTGCTCTCGCCTCGACTCCTTTCCAAATGCATACTAAATAGCTCACCGACCACGTCAGCCTTTGTTCCACGTTTTTCACTTAACCTCTTCTATCGTGCTTGCTTGATTTTTAATTGAAGTGACGTGAGTGTTCTGCTAATGCTGTCGACCGTGACTAGTGTCACCTAAATATTTAATGAATAAGTATTCAAAATAATAAATCTTAATTTTCTGCTATAACTCGTGTCCATTCATTGTATTACAATTGAAATAGTTTAAATTTTTCCGGTGATTCTTAGGCAACGTGTACATTAAATAGTTTAAATGAAAGTCAACAAGCATAGGATTCGCACAATAGTCGAGTTAATTATAATTTGATTCTTTTAGTGAGTCGCAGTAAGTATTCCCATGGTGTTCTCAGAATAAGACACAGAATGTAACTAGAGATGTCGCTCTCGTTCTTCCGCATAGATACTACTCGCATTGCGATGCAATTATACCTGATATCGTCGAGAAATATTATTACACTGATTTGCTATGGCAAGATAATTATTGTGAGAATCGTAAACGGGCCACAAAGCTAACCAAGTATGGACGTAATGCATCAGCATGTTTTTTACAACATTAAATGGGTTTCCTGTGTTATTTTTTATACCACTGCCCAGTGGATTACGCAGAAATAATACCTATGATGTAATTGCTGGAAGCAGGGTTGGCACATGCGCCGGTTGTTTGACGATTCCACATTTGACATACATAGTCACGTACTGGACACTTATTATTCACGCCATAACGTAGAAGCAAATAATCCCTATAAACGGCACATTACGGCTGTTTCCATGCGCCTATCCGACGGGTTACTTCACTTTCGATCGATAACAAATAGGTCTAAGTTGTGTGTGAACTTTATATAGAAGTCAAAGAGTTGCACTTGAGAGCGCATGGCAACGTCCAATTGGTCAATGAACCCTCGCGAATTGGCCACAACAATTGTCTCCCGGCACCGCAAGGCAGCTGCGTAACTGTAATGGTTAGAAATATTAATTGCACGGCCATCACTCCCGTGCACTATTCAATGTTCTCAGAAGGCGAGCTATATCTAACCTCGTATTGGTTAACTCGGGTTATTGAAGCGTACGAAACTATTGATTGTGCCACTTGAATGATTCTATATCACGGCTTAACCGATTTCAAAGCACTTCAGGTGTTCGCAACAAACTTGTTGCACGCTAAGAGCGTACCTAGCATAGTCATAAACTTAGTTAAACCCTCTGTCGGCAACATCGCTGGCTTCAGTGCAGTTGAAATTAATTCGATTATCAGCGCACCTTGATCTCGCTAAAGCTCTCAGATTCCCTTCATTAGGTACGTACGGCTCGGCGTCTGCGCCATAATGAAACAAACACGGTCTAACACTGTTCAGGCGTAAGTTATTTACCTTAGAATATTATTCAATATTCAAAAGGCGGTGGTGTCCGCGTCCTGCGTCGAACTCACGCACTCTACACTGGAAGTTGGTCATGAATTCATTGTTTTTGACGTGGTCGTGTGATATTGAACCACAATAGGAAGGAGTTCAGGTCACGTTTGAAGTCTGTACGGCGGGGGAATATTAAACCTTCCAAATGTATTGAATGGCTTGAGTTTTTAGAATTCTTCCCTATACAAATGTACATTTTATTGAATAATAAATTCATATCACTTTCTTGTTTTGCATTTGTAAATGAGTTAATCAAGTACCACGAAATTTGTAGTGATTTGATATGATAAGAGGCGCATCCATAAATAACGATAACGTGTTGATAAATAAATGTGTGAGTATGATAATGTCAAGATATAATTACTGATATTATGATAATAACTACCGAATCGCGTATTACTAAGCCGGCTTTGCGTAGTCATTCATGCGACGTATATTACGTTATATTGCCAAGCATCGCTCTGTGTTAATTAGTTATATTGATGATATAAGCGTCCCGTGCATCAATACAAATGGCCTGATCAATTAACACATTAACATTCGAGTTGATATTTAAAAGGTAGTATTTATAGACATTAGGGCGCTCCAACCGTTGCAACTTGCAACATCAACACCCACATTGGCCAGTCTGTTATCTTTGGGTTGCGTCGGAACGTTACGCGCTAGCGCCTCTTCTTTACGCCACACCGTAAGTAATCTCGACGTCCGTTTTGCAAAACCGATCCTATAATTGGTATGTTTGTGAATAAAATTAACATTTCTGCGTATACTATTATAAAGGAAAATAAGGGAGCATGTTTACACGGTAAATATGCTTTATTAAAGGATGCGTTTGCTTTAACTTATAGGATTTTATACAATTTTCTTTTCATAGAGAGTTGAATCTTAAATTAGACTCTAAATAAAATAAAGTTATCGTTCTTGTTAAAAGTATTCAAAGAAAGAGGAATATCTGCTATCCCGGCTGTGAAGCGAGAGGCTGCTGGTTCGATTCCCTCATCGAGATACATGTTTGTGTGACCTAAAAATGTTTGTTACGGGTCTGGTTGTATTTTCCTCAGAGAGGTTGACGTCAGTCAGGCGGCCAGTCTTTAAACTACACGCCAAATCTTTCTGTAACATGTGATAAATAATAATGTTGCGGCGACACCACTGTGAGTGGGATAAAGGCAAGTGGAAGAAGAAGAAGATATCTATTGTCCCTACGTAAAATACTGAAAATAGTTTTATAAAATATATGTATTTCGTTAGCTTACGTAGGAAATTATAACAGGCAACAAGTTAATTACTTAAAATGGTAAATGTACAGGAAATTATACATAAAAAAACACATAAACCAATCAATAAGAGGAAGTATACCATAATGTTAGTACAACGTACTTGACCAAATATGAATACCAGTTGAATGTAACGTGAGTCTCAGATGTCTCATTACTAGACCTTATAGATATAAGTTTTCTCTCCATCATAACAAACTGTCAACTTTCATACTCATTCACGAAGAAAGTAAATCACTTTTTAATAGTTCTCATCCGCATTAATTTGGTATACGATAGCCGATAGCGGCTGGAACTATCACCACTTGATCACTTGACGTGTAATGTCCTGTGACATATTACTTTATATTCAGCCGAGTTGGCGGCAAGCGGCGGGGCGAGCTGCGAGCGTCGCCATACGACATTATTTACATATAAGTCGTTGTTCCTGGGCTCATTCATGGCCCGGCTCGCCAGGCCACGCTGATTTATCGCCTTAATTTCATAAGTATCTCATTGTTGCCGTACATCTATATCATATTAAAGTAATACCTCGCCTTTATTGGACAAGCTTCTGAAAGTGTCGCGTTTGGTAGAGCGACAGCAGCTCGTGCTCGTATTTTTTTACTAGCTTATGCTTGCGGCTCCACCCGCGTGAAAAGCCTATACTGGGATAAAAGCCTATGTCCTAATCCAGGTCATGGTCTACCTGTGTGCCAAATTTCAACCAAAACCGTTTAAGGCGTGATTGATTAACAAACATCCAAATTCTTCCAAATATTTCGGATTTAGAATAGCAAGATACTAGAGGTCATCAAACGAGCAAGTGGATCACCAGAAGAATCATAGATGCCAAGCCGACCTTTAAGGAAAGGAGTGGGATGTGGGAAAGGGAAAGGCATTTGGAAAACCTCAATAAAAAGCTGCTAATTCATGTCAATTTTATGAGACAGTGATACTAATCGGGTCGAACTAGCCCACTCCTTCTGCAGACAATAGCGTCTACATCGTGACTCTACAGCTTACTGCTCTTGAGTTTCATACACGTCCTCATTAAAACATGTGACACCAATGTTATCGTAAGTTATATGTGCAATATAACTGTTCTCTAACATAATATCATACTACTGGGATTGCATATTAGTAGTTCAAAGAAAGACGAATAGTAAACAGCAATCGGTCGTTCAAATAGCGCTCGTTTGCTTTATGCGTGTTATAAAATTTCTTTGTCCACACAGCATTTCTCTCCTAACAGTGATAGCTTTTATTGCGATGTATATTGTAAGATGACCCACGACATTCGCTGAGAACTTGCAATCCGAGTCTTAATTCGCAGCTGGCGAGTCAGTCGCGAACGATGATTCATTAAACAGCACAACAAACGATATTTTCATTTAAATATTTAGAGCTTAGGTTGAAATTTATATAACAGCTTAGACGCGCATACGTCTTTCGCAAGCGACGATATTGGAAGTTGGCAACCGTGTACGTGAGTCATGACTCATGGTGCGCTCCCAAGATCATCTCTGTGAACGTTTTGTGGCCGTAGTACTTTAAATTCAGAGAAAAATTGGCATCCGCACTCCAAAAAGTCAACTGATTGAAAATAATCGTAAATTATGTATATTTTGAGATTCCCGCGAACTATGATTCAGAAAGTTATGATTTTGAGTGCATGCCAGCGTGGTTCTGTGATCGTGTTGGCAATGACCTATGACCAGTTGTAACATTAGAGATAAGTAGGTACTAAGTTTTATTTTGCGTGATAGTCCAGGGTCTTTCTATTAAGAATGCTCACTATTAGCCCTCCGGGCCACCAGACACCATACTACCTCGGTGGCGCAGTAATGCGCGTGACGAATGCTGTACTATGGTCTCGGGTTCGATCCTCAGGTCGGGTAAAAATAATGGGTTTGTCTATCACGAAGTGATAATTTCGGTGATCGGTATTTGTGCTCGATTTAACTTATCACATCATGGGTCGGAAATAAGCTGGGAGAAATGTGGGTGTACTAGTAACCTCTGCGTACCTCTTCGGGTATTACAGGCGTGAGTGCATATGTACATATGATAAACCAGGCACTATATTAGCTGGATATTTTTTATATACCCGTACTAATTAATAAAAAACCGGTGAGTCGTGTGAAAGTGTGAGTCGGGTCGAAAACCCAGGGTTCCGTACACGGTGAGTCAGATATCCGATGTCCCATATTCCCCTCTCCTTCCCAATCTCTTAACTATCCCTTCCCTTTAAGGTCGGCAAGGCGCCCACGATTCGTGTGTTATTGTGGGCGTACATGGCCGGTGGAGACCACTTACCATCAAGTGACCCACTTCCTCCGCTCTGTACCGTTCTTTAAATGTAGAACCAAAAGACAGACAGATGGCGTAGATTCTGTAATAGGGTTCCATCAGCACATAAACAAAGATGACCGAAGCACATACGATAAGTTTAATCGTTGTACTGTAAATCTATTGCTCGGTTTCATCACAGGTGCTGATGATAATCGCGGCTCGAAGAACTGTTGCATGTAGAACTAACAATGGATTTCATATTGTGTAACATTCTAGTGTTGTGAGTGAGTCTGCAACACTGGTTGCGCCCACAACCGAGACTATGAAACTAGAAATCCTTTCTCCTATCTTACTCCATTTGGTTTTTTTTTATTCTTATGTTTTAAGGGCTTTTATCCCTTGTGGATATGTCAACCCCATTATGCCCATCTCTTATCTATATCTACACAAATTACAAATATGTACATACATTTACCTCTGAAGCACTGCAGCTAACTGACATAATATTGAAGCTGCTTTAGACATTGGTAGTGAGAGAATAGTTTGCGCGATTCCTACGTCTAATACATTCAGCTTCAGCGCTTCAATCAGATTCTCTCTGTCCTGCTGGTTCTTGGCGCACTCCATCAATATGTGTAAGACATCTTTTTGTGGTAGAGTTCTGGGTACTGGTAACAAAATACACCATGATTTATTGAGCTATATATCACTACCATAGTTTACTTTCTAAGCTGGAATGGATGGACAATGGAAGAAACCTTTTTTGCGGAAGAACCGGCGGGGTAACATTTTACGGATACCATCCCATTCCGTGAGTGAAGGCAACGAGTAAGTGAGTCACCTGAAGGTAAGTGATCTCCACCGCCTATAAACGCTCACAATACCATAAGAATCACGAACGCGTTGCCAACCTTAAAAACCTTAAGGAATTGGGAAGTGGACGAGGATTTGAGCCTCCGGATATATCGCTCACTGTATAAAAGCAAGCTGCTACTTTACGTCGGTTTTCTGTGAGACAGTGTCCAGCCCATTTATGCTGTAGACAAAACTGTCTACAGAGTTGCTCTATCTACACTTATATATTCTAACGAGGAAAGATTTGTATTTTTGTATGTAACGAATAAACAAAAACTACTGGACCGATTACAAAAAACCTTTTGCCGTTAGAAAGCTACGTTATCACTGAGTAACATAGGTTACTTTTTATACCGGAAAAGGCCGGCGGAGCCGCGAGCAAAGGCTCGTCACTTATAAAGGTAGAACAGCGATGACCATGTGTCGTGTGCTGTAACTACCTGTGTACAAGCGCCACGTGCCGCACTACTCTCCTTTGTCCCGTACGCGCATCTCTGTTTGTAAACAGCCACACCGCCGCCGGATAAACATCTTTGTGTACTGATCAGTGCACGCGCGTTTTATTTAACATTGGTTTGGATTTGACACCGTCGCGTCGCGTTGAGGAGATCCGATTACTACGATTGTTACCTTTAGATGATGAGACAAGCAGGTCGCTCGCCCAATGGTAAGCGCCACGTATGCGGGAGGTCGTTTGGGTTGATACCACCACTTTGTCTATTTCTGCCGCCAAGTAACACTGTGTTAGCACTGTTGTGTTTCGATTTGAATGATATTAAATTCAATGAAATTACTGGACATTACGAGACTTAACATCACCTTTCGGGGTGACGAACGCAATCCAATGTCATACAATGCTTTGTAATTTAAAGTTTGGCGTTGCTTAAGTATATGGGTAGGTGTGGCGCTTACCATCAGTCGAGTAACCTGCTCGTCTCGTCATTCAAGCTAATAAAAGAACATTCCAAATCTGAACGAATTTTTAAAATCTTATGCAACATGGTATGGGGTTTAAAATATCACTCGTGTCCGACAGTTTTGAAACTACAACTCTTATGTTACCTACATCGTTTACATAAACAATATAGCTAACAATAATAATAAATTAAAATATTGTAAATGTAAATTTGTAATCCATAGAAAAGTCATGGGCCATTTCCACCAAACATCAATAAACCCGATTCCCCTATAACTTGACAAATAAATGAAAATCGAGTTGAATCTATTGAATAATCAATGGAGTAGGGGCGACGAAATTAAATTTGAATCGGCATTTATTATTGATTTAATAACGTATTATAACGGTAGCTGTACGGCTACGTGGTCGACGGTCACGTTATTTGCTTTTTATAACGTTAATTAACACAGAACGAACGATCAAATAAGGCACAAATATTTCATAAAGCGTATAATAATCGTGAAAATATTAATGAGTTGTTACATAACTGACCTTTTGTGATAGAAACAGTGTACATGAAAACCGCACGGTGGGCCGATTTGAGCAACCCATAGCGCACTGGACGGTCAACCGAAAATTAATTAACATACTTTAGGCGCAACCCTCCGCTGCTCGCGTACGCGGCGCGGTGGCGCTCGCCTCACAGGTGGTCCATCGTACCACCCTCACAAAACACCCTCGCGTTAGGGTTGTTGCCGCTTTGATACCAGTCGAATATCATTTTTTGAATGTTAACATATTTTAGTAATGAATTGCGATTCATTCCGTTAATTTTGAATTGTCTTTAAACGAAAATTCATTTGTTTTGACTTCCGAAAGCCAAAGAAATCAGTATTTTGTTTTAGGTATTTGACTGGTGTTTCAAACATTGTATATTTAATGAAATAATTGTAATTTAAATAAACTCCAGAATACATTTAATCTTCAAATAAAATATTTTTTTATATAAATAGTTCTCCTTTATTAGCTTCTCTGGAATAGTATATATTTTTATGATAGTAAATAAATAAATAAATTGAAGGCCCTATAGGAAACGCGTAGAATATTATTTCTGTTTTAACTCTATAGGCAAAAGCTTATATATAGCAATATCTGGCGGTAATTACTTTTTAATACCTGGAACGTTAGCTTTATTCTTGTGTTTAATAACCAAAAATCGACGTGTGGTCTGAGGGTACCATGAGTTTTATAGATTTAAGCCGTAGCACGCGATATCAGGGGTCACACAGTATTAAATTGCTGGAATTATTCCGCTGTTAAATGCATTCCATTTACAAGGAATCGCGTGTGAACAGCCCACCTACTTTACTTTTGAAGACTTTGTTTACTAGATTTTTAAGGGGAAAATTCATCAGTGTAGACCGTGGTAATTGGGCGTAATTACGAAATATCCTTCATCAGTATTTATGGGTGGTGGAATTCTTAACAATAAGTCTAATGACATATTTTGTTCTGAAATTACACTTTTTAGAATCTACCATGTATTATTATGACATCAGAATTGTATTTGTTTATTTACAATATTACACCATCGTTATTTTTTAAATTAGTCGTATGACATTTTAATATGCAACCTCACATACCTATCTGTGCTGTACAAGCTGTAGTCATCGAATTTTTAAGTTATATGATATAGGCAAACTCGCGCTCTATCCTCTATCCGCGCTGCATCAGCCGCATTTAAATAGCTGTGCCTAGGTACTATCCCTTAACACCACATGAGAATTACTGAATCAATAAGTAATACGAGAAAGTTGGATTAAACCTATTAGAAATTACACTTTGAAATATTGTAGGAAACTTATTCAAGCCTTCAAAATTAGTCTCATTTAAAAACATATCAACTTTTTGATAGTAGTCAAACGTGACTTAAACCAAATCGAAAAATTAATTATGAATGTAATCCGAGTTTATGACTGATTGAAATTAATGAAATTACATTTGATCTGTGAACGATAAACGCTTCGAAGGCCAAGCGTATTGATGAGAACAACGCCGTATTATTATTCATTATATTTCCCTCCGTACGTATAATAGATGATAAATATACGATAAAATTATAAACATGTGCAACACAAAGGCTTCTGTATTGGTATAAGTTTTGTCTCCACCTCGATATGAGTAAGCAAGCTACTTTGTGGGCATCTATAAATACAGTGTTCCTTTGTACCTCCCACTCGATGCGATGGTATAACTATTCCCGAGAGCTTACTCCAGTTCTATTTCGGTTTACGTTATAGCTATGCTAAACATGTAGCGTTACGACAATCAAAATTTTCCCATAATGCTCACGAATCGAATAAAACTAGGGATGCCGCGACGAACTGTTGCGGACGGCTACGTGCAATTTAAACAACTAGTGTACTTGCCAAGATGTGTCATCGGCAATTTGTACGGATTATAAATGAAAGATTTTTTTACTAGGAAAATGTAGAGTACCTACCTTCTTTTTTGGACTATAATAGATTCTTTTGTCTGTTTTTTTATCCAATGAGCCTTACATATTCTTTTGTTGAAGTACAGATTAATTAACAGTATCTATAACTCTCTTTCTAGCAAATGTATAAATGGCGTTGAAAGAGAAAGACAAAAGGGTGTTTAACTAATAAAATCTATGCTTGAACAACCTTTATAAGTAATGTCTTACTATGTGTACAATATTAGATGTGGTGCCGTACCGTAACCAGCAATAACTGGCTTGAGAAATAAAAGGTCTAATGTTCTTTTCTCGCTACGAGGAATCTATGTAATCGCTTACTTAACGATCTGCAGGATGGAAGCCCTTCATAGTTACTGGTTATAAAACAGGAAATCTTAATGTAGAGTCCAGTCTACAACAGTTACATCCATTTATTACAACGAATCTTCCCCAACGTAGGACTCGTTGCTAACACCCACTTCTGGTGACCTTCCACTTCAAGAGTGCAAGAAATATCTGCCGAATTGTTATGTGAAGCTGTAACAGTAATTATAGGTTTACATATCATAAGCATAACATCAAAAACAAAATAATTATCAACATAAAGATAAAACACGCAGTTCACAAAATGAGAATCAATTACCACAGACACAGACAAATCCCGACCAGCCGCGTTTCACCGCGCTTTTAATATATGCTGATGCTGTTCATAAAATAGCTGCCGAGTGCCGTTTGAATCGACCCGGAGCGTAGGGCCCCACTTATTGCGGACACTTGTCATATCAGCACAATGAACGCGAGCGGCGGGACCCGCCACCCGGCCCGATGCTTTATTATTTTAATTATTGCACGTTGACGATGCGCCCTTTGTGGGTCGGCCGCGGCGGAGACTGCCTGAATTACGCACTGCTGAATAATAATTGTTCTAATTGAAGATCCTTGATATAATGGCTTGTGAGTGTGCGTTTGTATGTGTGTGAGAATACGCGATAATTATTTTGTTGTTTAGTAATAGAGTTGTTATCATTCAACAGATCTACATACAATGGAAAGAAATTTATAAATGTATAAAATGACGACATGTATTTTAAGTATTTTTTTGCAATAAAATGGTGTACTAATTTCCAAGATATTTACGCAAACCGCAAAGTATATTTTCATACAGTATATTTTTCAAATCTCTGCTTACATACATACGCACTAGGCACGTAGGCAGAGATGTAATACCCACATTTCGCCGAGCCATTATTTCTGTCCCATGATGTGATAGGGGAAAGCCTATCGCCATATCGGGTACAATTCCAGACTCCGGGTTGATCCTAAGCATTTCATGATAGAAAACCCCAATATCACTTTACCCGACCCGGGGATCGAAACCGAGACCTCAGCACAGCAGTCGTACTGCGTACACATTACAACTGCGCCACCAAGGAAATCGCTTTCAATGGCATCATATCACGATACATACAAAATAAAAGTTAAAAGTAGTATGCATAGATAGTGTCTTAAAACATTCAAGTAATTTAAACAGATTTTTTATATTAACAAGGCAAATCGCAACAATGGTCGGCATCGACAAAGTACGACACAAAAACAACGTCAATGTGACGTATGTATTATTTCCGAAGACTAACCGAATGATGCATTTGTGTTTTAATGCAGTTGGAAATATCGCGACGGTGCAAAACAATAAGCACAACTCAGCAAGCGGGTGTATTGCGTCAACGCGTGTTGACATGGCGTGGACAACACAACTCACCATGTCGCTGCAAGTGTATAACTGGCATTATTAACATTGAGAAATGTTTCTTTCATCATCCTTAATTCATTTTTTGCAGAGTTAATTATATCGGTGGTAATGTCGATATGTTTTACTGGTTTTTAAGCGTAGGATGTTTGAGATTTAGAGACTATAATCTTAAGTATAGTATAGTAAAGGCCAACAAACGTGCAAATGGGTCACCTAATGGTAATCTCCACTGCCTATGAATACTTACAATACCAAAAGAATAACGTGTGCGTTGGCAATATTAATGTTGTAGGAAAAAGATAGCTTTACATTATGATTTATGGCGGGCTGTTTGCTTAGCGTTAACTGCCTACGAGATCTGTCTAACCCCATATTTTTTTTAAACCAAAAACTTACTTGACATGGGTATCGAACCTGTGACCTCCTTGTTCACGGTCAACTTCAATACCAATGTATCAATGACCCACAAGTCACAAGGCGATAGTAATTGCTGTAAATGAATAGATAAGATTAAGAAAATTTAATTTAAATAATATATGTTTATCCGCTTTTGCTTTTAAATGTTTAAAATTAAATGTTTCCTATAGTAGAACAACTGATGAAACAAAAAATAAATAACTACATATGAGCATATTATATTTTCATCTTTAGTATCTTCATTTAATAATTTTTAAGATGTTTATTATGGAAGAGGGGAAAACAAGCAGGTGGGTCACCAAGTGATCATCATGGCCTCACAACACTAGAGGAATCGCCAGTATGTTGCTGGCTTTTGAGATAAAAATGGCTCTTTTTTAAAATCGCTAAGTTATATCAGTTTAGATATACCACAGGCGCAAACTGATTCCTCAATGGTGCTGTTAGGGAAGAAAACTCCTTGCAATTCGCACCGTAGAAGAGCGCCATCCATCTAGATAAAGGGCTGGAATTCTAACTTGTGTCGCGTTGTGCGATGATGGAATCCAATAGCTGGTATCAATCCAAACAACTCGGAACTCTCCGATATACGCGATAAAAGGTGCAAAGAGAAGCAATGTATTTTTGCAGTACCAATGAGTTAAGAAGATCGGAAAGAACCCGGTAATCGACGATTCAAGGTGCTCTTCAATGGATGCCTTCAAATTTATGAAGCTAGTACTATTACGCTTTGGCACTAGAATATGGCTATATTTATAGATAGTATAAATAGCTGCATCAATTTTAACATTTCTCCGAATCATATTTTAACTTTAATCATATTAGTCAGTACTTGAAACTCTACCATTACCGTTATGAGACTTTCGTTCTTATTTATTGGGATGACGAGCGTAGTACAGTATCATGGAGTACTTTGTAATCCATAGTTTAGCTGATGTTACTATCATTGCTTAGGGGCAGGCGTAGCGCTTGCCAACAGGTGAGCGACCTGCTCGTGTCGTTATTTCCGAATAATAGAACTAAATCTAGGTTTTTAATAGAAGTTTAATACATAAAAAGTCAAATTATGAATAAGTGAGCGAAGGGTACAATATTTCCAATCAACATAATATTCTTCCAGCTAGCGATAGCTCAGCGGGGAGTTGTACGGATTGTCGAGAATAAAAGTCACAGGTTCGAAACCAGCCCCAAGTGGCGTGTGTATTTATTATTAATTATTGCTTGCTTTAATAAAATTATATCTGAGAAATTCTCCATAACAACTTCGAAGGCCTAGCCGCTCTCATTCGCTTTGGCCAGCAGTGGGACGTGTATAATATAAGGCTAGTATTATTATATTATTAACCTCACTTACCCGTGATAGTATAAGAAAAACTCCTGCTAACATACGAACAAATCCATGGTTATCCACCAACCTGCTTAGCACTAAAGTGATAGGTATAGTTTACTGGTTAGAATTCCAAAGGAAAGAGACGCTCTTCCCTGTAGCAGGACATAAGAGACTCATAAAAAAATAATTGAGCAAACTTTATTTTCCGAATAAAATTACCGAATGATTTTATGATGAAAGGTAAGTGAAGAGAGATAGGATTTATAAAGTAGCAAGGACAGCTTGTGAAGACGGGCGGCTCGGCGGGCGCATACTTTCCTATCTCGGCTCTCGATCCGATCTTCATAAAGAAATTCTCCGTTTTGATATTATATTTATATTATAAATGTTTCGTACCTGCATATTTGTAACAGTAAATATGAAAATTTCCGGAATGCCTGCGACCTCGCTTCTTGGATCTTGAGGGAGCAAAGATTATTCGATATTAAGAATATTTTGGATTCAGTGGGTTCCGGTTTTGCTTTTTAACTTTAACGTGTTCTTGGAAACTGTTGGCCGCGTTTATACTCGTATGTGATTGTTGATTAGATTCGATCGTTCTACTCAACAGGTGAGAGCTGGCGTAGATCTTAACAGGTTGCTACTTTACTATTCTTTTACTGCTCTGTATTTCAAAGATTACGTTAAGACAGACTCCAGCAGTTCCTAAACTTTCAAGACCCTTGAATTTGAAACTTATTATTGTGGAATTGTTTAATAATAAGTGCGTATTAATCAATTAGATTTGACGATGGGTATTATATTTACACTGCACATCAGTGCAGTGCACTGCACTGTATTTAACATCAGATTCAGTGTAGTCATTTTACCGAGCCAGGATAAAAACATACCCTTGGGGTTCCGCGGAATCCACTTTAGGAATCCCTAAGTTAAGAGATGCTTGTTTTGTTAATAAAGTGCTTTGTTACAATGGTAATAAGGAAACTGTACTACATTAAATTAATTAATAGTATGATTGAGGTGTTATCTATATTTACTGCTACTACTTAATACATTTTCTAAAAGAGGCCTTTATACAGAATACAGAAGTATTGTCGATGATACCAAACAAATTACTCTCGATAAATGATATAAACTAGACATTGGAACAAGTTTTGCTCAGTTAGATGCATTATCACATCAGCCACAATACCATTGGAAGTTTACAACGCGAGCATCCGATACCGTAAACAAACAAACACGCTGACGTCAAACGCGTTGAACGCGAGAAATGAGAGAACTGGTTGTCAGGGTTGACACACGTACGAAACGACCCCATCTTCAAAGACGTGTCGGCGCATCTTCATGTCACGATTTTTAAACAACACGAAAACTAATATGTTGCGTACGTGAATCATACCGCGAATACACACAGAAGTGTATTTTCGGAGTTTCTTACGCATGAACTGACAGACTTCGAATTAATTATTTGTTGAGGTGTTACTTAAAAATTAGTTAATTATATATATTTTTTAGTTATAGTTTTGTTTATGAAATAAGAGGCAGCCCTGCCGGTTACATTGAAGTAGTACGCACGCGGTGCGGTTCGTACGATGCACATTCGAAATGTTACATATTGTGTATTGATGGATCGTTTACAATTGTTTTCGAGCATTGTTAAATGATACTACTTTTCCACCGACTTTAAAAAGGAAGTTCTCAATTCGTCTGTTTTTTATGCATGTGTTGTGATGTGTTTGCCAAATTTGGACTAATTTTGATGTTTTTTTTTTTGTATTGTATAGGAATTGCCCCCAAGGTGGGTGCCATATAAATTTTGCTAAGATTTAATGACGGAGTACGAATGAAAACGGAAACCCAACGAATAAATGCAAACGCAATGTAATTCTGATTTTTAAATTTTTCAAATTTAATTTTATGTTTATGCAGATGTATTGCAAAAATATTGATCATTATTTTACACAAAGTGGATGTATAATGATTTTGTCAAACAGTAAACAAACCGAAACCTGGCAAGGCGTTGTTGTTTTGTAATTAACCTACCTAATAGCAGCGATAGCTCAGTGGAAAGTGGTATGGACTGTCGAGACGAAAGTCGCTGGTTCGAAACCAGTCCCAAGAGCACACACCTCTGTCTTCTAAGTTATGTGTGTATTCATTGTTAATTATTGCTTGCTTTAACGGTGCAGAAAACATCGTGAGGAAACCTGCATACTTGAGAAGTTCTTTATAAGAATTTCGAAGGTATGTGAAGTCTACCAACCCGCATTAGGCCAGCGTTTTGGGCTAAGGCCTGACCCCTCTCATTCAGTAGAGGAGGCCCGTGGCCAGCAGTGGGATATGTAAATACAGGGCTAGTAAAAATAATCCTTTTGGGTTGCTAGAATCTAGTCACATAGAAATGATAAATCGAAGAATATTTAATCACATATTTACCTCCGTTCGCTTTCACCACGACTTCAATGCGCTGCACTGTCTGTTTGTCAAAACCTTAAGCCCCACTTGCACGACGATCCTAAATCGAGTTTTACCCACTTAACTTTCTTACTTATGTCAAATTTTCGATTTGACGTTTCTTAAACAGGTTTAGAATCGTCATCGGAATAAAAAGTAAAAAAGCACATCAATGGACAAGGTAAATTGTTGTTAAATACACTAATATAAAGAGAAAAAAACACAAATTGGCAGTCATATCTTTCAGATAAAACATCACAGTTTCTCAGTACGAAAGTGTAAACAAATAGAATAAAAAATTGTACTATTGGTCGCCTCAGCAACGTAAACGACAGATTTTTATGATTCTATTTCCTAATGCCGCATTCAAATGGAAAATACCCTAGGAAATTAATTGGAATGTAGTAAATGTAACTACAGATATAATTATCATAAATATTTTATTTGTTTATACATAAAAATAATTTTATAAACCTGTAATTAGCTAGGCTCTACAACCGGCTCTGCAGGGCCATCATCTTATCAATCTCCTTATCAAGAGCATGGCGTAAGTTTTAGGTATGACTTCACTATGTAAACACTGTCACAAGCGAGTTCGTTGAGATGCCCCTTAATAATCTCAGATTCGATCGAAATATTTTGTAGAGCTGGGTTGTTTCTCTATGACTCTTCATAAACACGTCTTTTCTGACGTGTTTACTACTGTAATGGGAAAAACCAACCGAAATAATTAAAAAGCTAAAAATAATAAAATAAGCAATTTTAGGTTGTGCTAGTTAGTTACAAAGTTAGTTGTTTTTAGTATTTTTTTACTCGGTTTAATTTTTTTTTGAGAAAATCACATATACTTTAAAATACATTTGGGTGCATATAATTGACGAAGTTTTAGTCTCATCCCCGATTTCATCAACCTTAAATTTATATGGGACCTTTGAACTTTTGGAATGTAAAAATCACCCAAATCGGTCCCAACATTGCGTGGTAAATATACATACAAAGAAAACCTTAAACCTTTTTTCGTTCGTTCAAAAAGTCGCCAAAGCCCAAATACAGCGGTAATCGGAAACTAGAGCGACTGCCGTATTGGCCCTACTTAAAGGTGGTCTTAACCGACGCAAAACAGAGGATGTTTTTAATTTGGCCAGTTTGTTTGTGACATCATAGCCCTTTAAATAAATTTTTTGAGTTGAGTTTTTATTTTTTTTGAGTTTTTAAGTGTATCCAAAAGTTGCTAAAGCACCTTATTACTATGCCATGCCGTATGTCGTGTCTGCCCTACCTTCAGAAGGCTGTATTTTCAAATTTGATAGGTAGCTAGCTGATTTTATTATTAATATGTTATTATGGCCGATATCCTGACTTTCTTTCTGCCTGGCGTTATCCTGACTTAATGCCAGGATCCGCTTTGTCATACCATAGATTTGACGGATTTGCTATTTATGTGGGGCCACCCGCCGTCTAACCCTCACAACTCGTAACAGGAACCAAGTTCGCCATTACCTCGTGTTAATCAGCAGAGTGTACCACGTACAGGCGAAATTGACTTTGGGCCTAAGATGTTGGCGGCTCCGTATGGCGGATATCCCGACAAAATCCCTTATTGCGCGAGTTATACACGCACTTAGCCTTTTCTTTATTTGAACGTTTTCATAACTAACTGGAGATACAATAAGAGTAATAGTGATGTTTGTTTGTTACAGCGAGCGGCGCGCTCGCAGCCGGCACCATTGCGTCCCCGTGGAGCACGGCCGCCGGCGCGCCCGACACCAACGGATCGGGCGGCGCCGATGCCAAGCACCTAGACGTCGGCGATGCCAGCGACGATGAAAAGGTAATTATATAAACTTTGTCTATAACTGTGGCTAGATATATAAGCAGTGATAGCTCTGGGGGGAGTAGTATGGACTGTCGAGACGAAAGTGGCAGGTTCAAAACCAGCCCCAAGAGCACACACTACTGACTTTTCTAAGTTACGTGTGCATTAATTGTTAATTAACTCTTGCATTAACGGTGAAGGAAACATCGTGAGAAAATCTGCATACATGAGAATTCTCCATAAAAGTTTCGAAGGTACGTGAAGTCTACCAACCCGTATTAGGCCAGCGTGGTAGACTATGGCCTAACGCCTCTCATTTAGTAGAGGAGGCACATGCCCAGCAGTGGGACGTATATGATACAAGGCTAGTATTTCTATTATTATTATTATATAAACTTTGGTTAATAGAATAATAATATAAAAAGAAAAGAATCTACTCTATCCTGAAAGGCCTGCAACGTCTTAAATTACCTGATTATAAGTGATCACCGTCACCCATGAACACCTACGACTCCAGAGGAATTACGAGAGCGTTGCTGGCCTTTAATAACAGGAATCAATAGACTGGAGAGTAGATGATTTGCTATGCCATAAGCAATCTCATTGATCGTAATAAATTCAACAGCAAAGGTGCAATCTGTAAAATGTCAGGTAAAAAATCAAGTGTTAAACCCGGAATAAAACGATGGGTGTTATAATTTGCCCTTTTGTCAGTACCATCCTGACGCCTAAACGAGTGGGCTCATTTAAAGGGTTTTTTCCGAATGCTGGTTTTATGCAGATGGTTCTTAGTTATAATTAAAGAAAACATGTTCAGTCATTTCACTCTTTTCATTTTCTAATTATTATTTTTTTCAACTGTTACGTTATTGGATTCCAAGAAGACTTGCCCGAAATTGAATTTGAGCCTTATATACCAATAGGCTTGTCCCCTCACATCACACACTAAGGGGATGGAAATACCATTTACGAAATGTGGATGCATTTGTCGCATATTTTTCTACTCATTCAAGGATACACACGTGATAAAATGTATGTGTGTGTTAATAGTCTTAATGACCTTCAATAAGTACCAATCTGCTGTCCCTTTTCACAAATAATAATAGGCTCAGTAATAAGTATTTTGCTGTAACGCGTACCTAATCAATAAATCAACATTAGTTTAATCCTGTCATTTTAGTTTGATAAGCAGGAAACCTCCTATATTTTATCTAAGTTTAGTTCGTTACATACAACAGATTAACGAAGGTAATATAAATGTTGCACCGTATAAAAAAATGCTATGGATCCCGGTTGACAATATAATATATTACATAATAATATGTTGAACGCCTATGTGCGTTCACTGTGAAAATTCTTTTTTATTTTTTTAAGTCTTTGAGCCTGATCAACGGTTCATGTCACGCTCATCAACTGCAGTCCAGTTAATGTAGTTGGTCATCAAAGGATTTACTAATCGAATTATTCTATGATCAGATCAATGAAACTATATTTTCTTTTTATTATTTAGCATTTTTTAGTAACATTTAGAAGCGTATCTTTTATTTGTTACAGTAAAATATCTTTGATTTACTTTTGAATGTACTTAACTTTAAACCACGCTTTAGTTAGTGAGTAATATTTGACTCTATAATAATTTTACTTTGTACTTAAAGCAGAGTAATTAATAATGTTTGCGAACTGAAAAATAGTACCTAGACCTAATTTTCATTTGCAAGTTTTATTGCGGAAAATAGAAAAGTCATCAATTTGTCGCGTCGCGGGTTATGGTGAATGATCACCGTCAGTTACGAACACCTGCAACACTTGAGGCCACTGTTTAAAATTGTTTACATTATGAGTAAATATTGACTCTAAAGTATATATTAACAAAAGCAGAAACAGCAGTGTTTCAAGTGGTTTCATAGAATCGTGAATCACGATGTTTTCGAACGCTCGCGCCGAACGCCGTCGGTTGGACCAAGACGAAGGCAACGCGTTATTTTTATTTTCTTTTGAGAATAGAAGCTAGTCTATTAATTACAATGACGCACTACTTGACTAGTATCGAATACAGTAAACAAACCGACCGTCCAGATGTACATACATCTGTTTTATGTAAGTTTTCATTTGTGATAAGTTATAGGTGCGGGTCATTACTTGAAGTTTTCTCAGAAACAATTTTGTATGAAGCCGTCGCAATTGTCTGGCATGTTTCACAAGAATCGCGAGTGGCTGTTTATATGTGGACGTAATTCTGATTAAATATTGACTTTAGCGAATGAGACGTTTAAAAAAACGTTGTAGGGTCAAGATTAATTGTGGTAGTCTCGTGTGAAACTTTCTTAGTCACTATATGCAATGCCTTTTATCATTTAGTTTATCTGGCATTTTCGTCAACTAAAACTATAAATTCTAGAGAATCTCATTTTATATCTTCTCGGGAAACTGGTCTTTGTCTATCAGATGATGGGAAGGCCTCACCTAAATTTTACCTTATCCCCATTATATTTAAGTTGTAACAATTGAGTAGCCGAATAAGTTAATGCAAATCTCAAATTGATAATTTCAGTAAATTTTCTGAACTCAACGACCAAGATTTTTATAGCGTAAGATCGGCAAACGAGCAAGTGTGTCACCTGGTAAGTGATCTCAACCGCTCATGAATACTTACGATACTAGAAGAGGCATAGCTTGCCGACTTTAAGGAAATTTATATTGGGATTGGGAGAGGGGTTTTTTGGGTTTCCGGAAACACTACTCATCATTCACTCGAAACGCAACAACAACATTCACATTAGTTTTTAGTTAGACAGTGCCACCACACTGATCGAGCTGGCTCATTAATGCTTTAGACAAAACTATCTATAACGTGGCTTTACTATAAGATGTAACAATATAAGATATGTTTTATGACGAAGCCGCGGTTTCAGGATATGTCGGCGGCGGACGCGGAGGGAGTATGGAGTCCGGACATCGAACAGAGCTTCCAAGAGGCGCTGGCGATATACCCGCCGTGTGGCCGACGGAAGATCATCCTTTCCGACGAGGGCAAGATGTACGGTGAGTCCGGACATGCTAGAGGAACTAGCTGGCTATTATTGTTGATTGACAGTAGAGCCGGCTGTGAAATAATGTGAAAGAATGATATGGGTTCGATGTCCAGAGCAGGCGATTAATATAGACGTGGATTGTTTTTTTTTTTTTATCCGGACATGCCAAAGTGACTGGACGTGATGTTAAGTACAGTGCAGTATATTTATAATGTCGAACGTTAGGAGACATAGCGTTGCTCGACGGTCGGCAGAATTATGCAGGCCTAAAGTTACTGGGTATTTACTGGCTGACGCTGAAACGCGACTCGTCTGAACGCGCCACTATGATATATATTTCACCATGTGCAGTCTTCTCTATACAGTCGGTCGATTTGTGATTGAGTTTCAAGATTGTCATGGATCGGGATGGAAATTCTGGTACAATAGCGGTACCTTACTTAGAACACTAATGACTTACGACAACTGACAATAATGCTGTAACACTGTGGTTTTTATGTATTGTAGCTCCAGTAGTATGACACTAATGCGGGTCCTACAAACAATGAAGTATCGCAATTAAATTTTGACGCGTAGTTATCAATAACGAAACTTCATGAGCATGCATACGTCCCAAGAGCCTTCATACAACGCTACTATTGTAGTTTTTAGGCCATCACAATTGTGTTTTCTTGTAACTCGACTTCAAACACATGGTTGCAGAGACAGATACTTATTTACCCGGATGATTTATTAGTCGTTCAAAATTTAAATATTATATATTTCCCTGACTTGCTCGTTTGCCGAGTATGCTATTAAAAAAATTGGATGATGTTTTCTTTATAAGCCTGAAGCTGAAATCATCCAGGTCTCTTCTCTGATGGAAAGCGTCACGCCTGCTCATAAGCAGAAGAAACACCACACAAGCCATAAATTACAAAGCACTGCATGGTACTAGACTGTGCTCGTCACCCCGAGATATAATATGTTAAGTCTCATAATGCCCAGTATGATAGCAATCCAGATGACCTCTTGTACATGAGAGGCCTGCCACCTAATACAAAAGGTATGAAATTTGTTAACGCAGACATTATTAATGTCGATTAACGTGCATGTCAATTTGTATAAATAATGCAGCGGTATCAAGGTCAGCGCCCAAAATGAACAATGGTTATGGCACGGGACAAAAGCCACTGTGGGTACGTACGATGTGTGCCGACAAAGCCTTGCGCAATAGGATTCCACGGAAAGACGTGAACCGACAATTATTATCTCACTCGATCGTACCATGTCGCCAATTCGAAGAAGTCAACTGGAGTCGCGTTGCTTTTGTTCGCTGTTAGGACTTTATCACGTTCTGGAGGCGGAAAAAGCTGAGCGAACATTAAAAACTTTCACCGCTCTGTATGTGAAAGTAAAAAAGGTGGTCAAGTGCGAAATGGATTCAGACTTGAGGATGCCGTACCCTTTTTAATTTCTACTTGTTAGAGTTTTATGTACTACATCCGATCCGAATCCAAGAAATTTCGACCCCAGTAAGCTGTTGTATTTTATAAAGAACTAACTTTTACTCGCGGCTCTGCCCGCGTGAATGTCTATTTCCGGAATATTCCCCCGGGACATAAAGTGACGCTATGACCTTCCCCAGAATATAACCTATGTTCTTACCAAATTTCATTAAAATCCGTCTTTCATCCGTTTAGCCGTGAAAGCGTAACAGACAAACAGAGTTATTTTCGTATTTAGAATATTAGTATAGATTAGAGATTAGTATTAGATCCAAACTCGTTTGCCGAAGTCCAGAATGTCAGAGTTTGGATCATAACACTCTTAGGATATCCGCAATACAAAGCATTTTCAGTGACGATTTCATCTGGCTTTCATTATCTACGTTCTAAAAGTTAGAGCCCAGACAGATTGTAGTTACAAGGTGGTCCTTCGTATGCGAGAGGCTGTCTGGGTTGTTAACACCGCTTTGTCTATTTCTGCCGTAAAGTAGCAGTACGTAAGCAGTGTTATGTTTCAGTTCGAAGGTTATTGAAGCCAATGAAATTACTGAGCATAATAAGACTTAACAACGTATGTTTTTATAGCACAGTCCGACAAACGAGCAAGTGGGTCACTTGATAGTAAGTGATCTCCACCGGCCATGTGCGTCCACAATGTCAGAAAAGTCATGGGAGCTTTGCCAACCTTAAAGGAAAGGGATAATGAAGGGATTGGGACGGGGACTCACTCACCGTACGAAACGCAGCAACAAGCCGCTACTTTACGTCGGTCTTCTTTGGTACAATCGTGGACAATGGTAACGACCCGGTCATGCCGGCTTATTCCTGCTATAGGCAAAACTTTCTATAGCGTGGCTCCACTCCTGAAATTTCTCGGGACGACGAACGCAGTCCAGTGCAATGCAGTGCTTTGTAATTCAAAGTTCTGTATGGTCTTGCGTCTGTTTATAGGCAGGCGTGTGGCTTACCATTAGGCAAGCGACCTGCTGGTTTCATCATTCTAGTTACTAAAAAAAGACAAAAAGGGTCTCAGGGAAGAAAAAGGTCTCATTGATACTATTTACGGAACCCTAAAAATTTGCAGCTTTAAAACTCGTAAAATGATCCAATAAATCGTAATATTAAAATCAACCATTCCCGTTCTTAAACAACAGGGTGGGTAAGCGTGAATTTTTTCACGTTACAATGTTAACTCGGGAAGCTCGTTAACGCCTACGTGACGACTGCTACTTAAACCAACGTTTCGCCCAGTAAATTAACTGATGGAGGAAAATCTCTGTTTGCATCACCAATGCCGGTCGATCATAACTTTATGGGAGCAACAAAGAACTCGTCGAGTAACTTAAACTAACACAAGCGCCGTAATAGATTCAGAATGGTCCTTTTGGAAAGGTTATGGAGCTGAATTGACGTAGAACAATTATTAGTGGGAGCGAGTGCCATTTACACCGCCGGACACACATTAAGTTTGCGTCGAGCTCTAACATTATACGTCCCGGTTTTAATTAAAGGACTGCCCGCTCAAACCCGCCGTAGTGCCAAATGGAATTGCTAAACAAATTTACCACAAAGGCGATATGTCCACCTTAAGTGATTTAATAGGCGTGAAGATATTCGCCGTTTAAATTGCTCTGAATCCCTCTTATCTTTATAAAACACAAAAAGGGAACGAATTTTCGAGTTCTCTTGCTGTGTAATTTAATTAAACGTTTTTGTTGTATATGATAATGAAACGTTATAGGATAGTCGGTAGAGAACAAACTTTCTTCTGCCTACAAACATGGTGTATAATAATTGCGGACACGCGCCACGGCCGCGTCGCGTCGTCCGGACAATATATGAGCACATTACTCCGGGACGTGTCCTCCCCGGCTTAATCTAGCGCTGGGAGTGCGTCATCCTTGTCCATCGGTACTCGGCGGCGATCGCTACACTAATCTTGTGTAGTTCGCGGACGATCTAATTCAAAAGACCGATCTCACACGAACTAGTTCATCGATATAATTCTTTATTATAAAAATGTTCTATGATAAAAACTATAATTCTCTATTACCTATATGCGGCAAATTGTGATTGTGGACTACTTTTTTGTATTCAAAATGACGAGGCTGTTGTGAGTAAACTTTATACGAACTATGCTGAGCTAGCCGCTTGTTATCATATTTAAGGCATGCAGGTTTTAATATTTTTTTATAATTCAGGCTATTTTTCATTTAATTGGCATTGTCATGTTTTTTGTATGTATTTCATGATGATAATAAACCTTTTTTTCTTGATTCTAACTTGCGAACTGAGAGAACGTACTAGTTCACTCTCGGATTTAGAACTAATTTGATCGCTCCTTACTGCAAGCCCAGGACTACGCCACACCATATAGCGCGGCCCGCGGCTTCACCCACACCGCTACATACTCTAATGTCACACTCATTTTGTACGCTTGATTGCCGTGCACTCGTATCTGCCTGGCTATTATGATTTCTCTTTTTTGTTAACGAGATATTTTGACAGTATACGATGATTAAGAGTAATTAATTAAGAGGCGGTAAATGGCCGTAACGGTACAAAGAGCTATTAGTGTGTATTAATTGTATAATTAGTTGTGATTATTATGATTTGATTAATTAATTGATATCAAGTCTCTGGTCTTAGTTTTAGGGACGAATCACGGTGACGGTGGATATGGCTTTAGGCAGTGTAGTGTACACTAGCCTATTGCGGAACTAGCGTCGGAAGAATTTTTATATTATAGACTAGCCTAATAAAAGAACCATCGATTCCCGCAAAGGTGTATATTGTTAGGGTTTCTCTTCTTTTTCTTCCACCTACTTTTATCCCACTACTAGTAGAGTCAGCACATAACACATGTTACAGAAAGATTTGACTTGTAGTTTTTACGAGCGCCCGCCTGCTTGACGTCAACCTCTTTGGCAAGAAAACACCCAGACCCGAAACAAATATTTGTGAATCACACAAACATTTATCACTGTGCGGGTTTCGAACCCGCGGCCTCTCGCTTGATAGCCGGCCATTCGCTCACTACGCCACGGAGGCTGTCAGTAAGGGTTAACGTCTTATAGTAATCAAACACAATCATTTTTTATGACCTAATAGGTAACATACAAGATGTAACATTAAAGCCTATTCATATGCAAGTGATCTTATCAGTAAACGCACACACGTGATGAATCGGTCGGAGTCTCTAAATAGAAAATGTGAAAACATATTAACCTATTAGGGTAAATGTCATCAGTTTCTGTATGGAGCGAGCCCGCCACGGGCAACAGCCGGTCGAGGTGGGTAAACTACACGTGTGCAGTTTGCAACGCGCCTCAAGTTACGAAGCGCTGCTCACTTCGGCTCTGCGGTGTGTAGTTGGGAACAGTTTGCCAACAAAGCCAGTGCTAGGAGCAGTGGTGTCGGTACGTTCGTGAGTTAAGACATTCAAAGCCGCTCAATATCCTGGCAGTATGAAAGTTTCGTCGGCACACGGCTTCACGTGGTCCGGGGGCGGCGGGCGAGGGGTTCGTCGGGAGGGCTAAACTATGCGAAGAATGCGCAATTAGTGAGCGAGCGAGCGTGTAAGGGGCCCGGCCGCGCCGCTAGGCGGCGAACGCAGTAAGAAAATATAAAGAAGGGGCGGGCCGCCCGCGCCGTTGTTTAGCGCACCGCCCCCCCCCCCCCCTTCTCACGCTCGCCCTCAGCACCCGCCTTCGGGCATAACTCCCGATTGTCTCCCGAGAAATCCTCCTTAGACCTGTCGCAACTCAACCCTTTCCGCGAGGATTTGCTTCGCATAGCTTCTGTTTGGGTCAGCGTGAAATTCAGCTAGGACGGAGCGGACGCCCCGATTCAGTACAAAGTCAAATATTTTTGTTTTTGTCGATGTCTCTTATTGAAAGCGTTCACTGTGACTTTCATCTAGACCGAAATCTTTGGCGCGACACAAAGGCAATCAGATTCTATTTATTTAAAATAACCTATATAAAATATTGATTGTAGAGCTGGCGCCTGTGAGTACCATCAATCATTTTCAGTAAACGCACTATCGTATAATCAATTTATGGTTAGTTCCGTTTTGATATTGCTACAGGCGATTCAGCTCATGCTAGTAAGTCCCATAGCCTTTGCTCACAGTTCAGCCCGCGTGAATATGATATTTATCTCAAATAAAAAATAGCCTATGTCCTAATCCAGGTTCATGCTCTATCTTTGTGGTAAATTTCATTCAAATCCATTCACCTCTTAAGGCGTGAATCTTTAACAAACAAAGTCGTGAAATCGCCTCATTGTTCTAGTGGTAGCCTACTAAAGCAGAGAACCGTGAGGTCCTGTGTTCAGTGCCCAGGTCGAGCAATTACAATTCAAGTTTAAGTTTTTGTATTGAAAAATCACTTTTTGAAAAATCATTTAAATGTGTGCCCGGTATGGCGATAGGCTCGTCTCCTATCACATAATGGGACGAGGATAAGCCCGGCGAAACGTGGGTGCACTAGTTGCACCGTCGCTTACCCCTTCGGGGTTACATGTGTAAGCTTATTGTTATTTCTTTTTATTAGGTTGAATGACGAGACAAGTAAGACGCTCGCCTGATACTAAGCGCCAGTCTTGCCCATAAACAGAAGCAACACCACACAGCTATGTATTACAAAGTACTGCACGGCACTGGACTACGCTCGTCAACCCGAGATATATGATGTTAAGTCTCATAATGCCCAGTAATTTCACTGGCTTCAATGTTCTTCAAACCGAAACACAATAATGCTTACACACTGCTGCTTGTCGGCATAAATAGAGGAAGCGGTGTTACCAACCCAGACGGACTCTCGCATACGAGGGTCCTACCTTGTGTCTTTGTATGTGTCGGTAACAAACATATAAGTTTATAAACATTAGGAACTTCTAGATAAGAATAAGCAGCAATAGCTCAGTGGAGAGTGATACGGACTATAGAGATGAAAGTCGCAGGTTCGAAACCAGTCCTAAGACTACACATCTCTAACTTTTCTAAGTTATGCGTGTATTAATTATTACCTAATTATTGCTTGCATTAACGGTGACGGTGGTGTAACTTCGTGAGGAAACCTGCACACCTGAGAAGTTCTTCATAAGAATTTCAAAGGTATGTGAAATCTGCCAACCCGCATTAGGCCAGCGTGGTGGTCTAAGGTCACTTTCATTTAGTAGAGGAGTCTCGTGCCCAGCAGTGGGACTTGTATAATACAGGGCTAGTAAAAAAAACAACTTCTACTTACTTACTTTGATACATAATATTGTTTGTACTCGACTGGATACCAGTATTGGATGGACTGGATTCTCGTACCATAGATTTGACGGTATTTAGTATTATATGGGGCGACCCGCCGCGCCGTCTGACCCTCACAACCCGCAACGGGAACCAAGTTTCGCCATTGTCTCGTCCGTTAATCAGCAGAGTGTAGTACCATGTACAGGTGAGGTTGGCTTTGGACCTAAAATGCTGGTGGACCAAGTATACCCCCAGTAGAACTTACGTACTATGAACATAGTACTTAATCATATTTCTAAGAAATTGGTTACATATATCTTTCCTTTAAGGTCAATTACTTACCATCATGTGACTCACCTGCTTGTTTGCAGGCCTATTATATAAAAAAATATTAGATAAAAAATACTATATTGTAGGTATCTCATATGTGAAAGACCGCGGCTGTCTGGGTTGGTAACACCGCTTTGTTTATTTCTGTCACCAAGCAGCAGTGTGGAGGGCATTGGAACCTATGAAATTACTGAGCATTATGAGACTTAAGAACTCGTGCCATAAGGTGACGAACGCAGTCCAGTGCCATTCAGTGCTTTGTAATTCAAAGTTCTGTCTGGTGTTGCCTGTGTTTATGGGCAGACGTGGCACTTACCATCAGGGGAGCGACCTGCTTATTTCATTATTCAAGATAATAGAAAATAACCTATTAATAATTTGCAATTATCCTATTAAAAAAAAACCGCAGCACTAGAAGATAAACATGAAGTCCATGCGATTTATACGGACTTTTCAAAGGCTTTCGATGTGGTGGATCATGATATCATGGTTCTAAAGCTTGGCCATGCCGGTGTATGTGGGTCGTTGTTGAGATGGTGCGAATCTTATCTCAGGAACCGCTCTCAATTGGTCAGAGTCCATGGGTTCGAATCATCAGCTAGAACAGTACCCTCTGGTGTGCCACAGGGGTCACATCTCGGTCCTCTTTTTTTCTTAGTATTTATAAATGATTTATGCACCAGAATAAAGTCAGAATGTAGAATGTTCGCCGATGACTTAAAGGTATTCCGATCTATACGCACGGTTGATGATGTGGCTGCTCTACAGAGTGATCTTTACTCAATTAGTTCCTGGTGCTCTGATAATAAAATGGTTATTAATCCATCCAAATGTGCACATATAAAGTTCTCACGCAAGCACAATCCCACCAGAACTACGTACTTTATCAATCATACACCAGTCTCGGAAGTCTCAAATTTGCGAGACTTAGGCGTAATAGTAGATCAAAAACTTGACTTTCGTGACCATATAGATGAAATTACAAAGAAAGCGGCGCGTTTGGGCGGATTTGTGGTTAGACAAACAAAAACCTTCAAAGACCCTGAGATCCCTATCATCTTATTCAACTGTTACGTACGTAGTCTGCTAGAGTACTGTAGTCCGGTCTGGAGTCCATCGTACGCCATCCATATCAACAGGACTGAAAGATTACAAAAGAAATTTATTTACCACCTTGCCTATTGTCACAATCGTTGTCGCACTCTCACTTCCTATGAATCGAGACTAAATTACTATAAATTGACCCCTTTGTCAGTAAGACGAGAAGTAGCCGACTTAGTGTTTCTTCAGAAAATCGCCAACGGAAAAATTGACAGCCCCGATCTCCTGTGCAGGTTGCAATTGGCAATACCTCGCCCTAGTAGCCGTATCCACAACCGCTATTGTTTTGATCTGCCGTTTTGCCGTACTAAATACGCCCGTCATTCGCCGCTATATAGAATGTGCTCCCAATATAATAATATCTGTCATGAGCTCGATATTTTCAATGCATCCGTTTCCCATATTAAACGTCATTATAACCTTTTATTCTGCTCTCCCATCTGTCATTGACATTTGTACTAACTATACTATAGTAACTATTGTACTTAGCGTAATTTAACATGCATGTTGTGTCTACATCCAGAAGGTTGTTCATATACCACATAGCCTTAGTGGTTTTAACTTAGTGTGGAAAAATTCATTGAAGCAACCAGTTTTGTAGACCATTAATAAAAAAAAAAAAATAAAAAAAAAAAAAAAACCCCAGGGAGTATTCATATTTACTGGACTCAAAAACTATTTCATAGATACATAATCAGATTTATATCATCAGTATAGTTCTGATGCAATTTTATTTCCACCGCCCGATGCCTCCGCCTAATGTTAATGAAAATATATTTCTGGGAATAAAGCCCTTTTAAGCGAAAACAATCGCGAAGTCATGCTTCAGGTACAAGAACGAACGTTAATGCATTTCTGATGGATCTTCAATATCTCCCCAGTTGTCGAATAAATTACGTTTCACAACGCCTCGGGTCGCGAGAGAACCAACAAAAATAACAAATTGCTTTTATATTTTGCTGGTGGTGCCTGATCATTTTTGTACGCGACTGGATAGAGGCCACCGTACAAATGTCGAAAACCCCGCCATATTAGCTCGTTCAACTAAGTCAAGTTCCCAATTACATATCTCGTATTGTTGGTGGGGGTTTATCTGATCATTTTTGTACCAGAGTGACCACCGTGCTAACTACAGTGGCTCTTTCAGGCAAGTCGCGTTCTGGAATCAGCCAGTGTATATCCAGTAACTTCAGGCCGGCATAAGTTTGCCTACCGTTGAGGGACACAATATCTCTCGACGATCAACATTATATTTAGACTGCACTGTACTTAACATTAGTTCGAGTGTAGTCAATTTGCCGTGACAGGATAAAAAAGTGTTTGTTCTCGATACATTACAAATCCTGTTTCGTAATGAGAATTGACATGATGAAAATTATGCTGTTTCTCTAGTAATTATACGTTTTAATATTAATAAGCGGCGGAGTAGCGCAGGCGGTCCGGCGCGGCGGAGCGCGCACGCACAATTTCATCCACGGCGAGTGCGCGAGAGCGTGGCCGCGTCGCGCTGGCAATGGACCAAATTAGCCAACTAACGAACTAATAAATAATGATCTCTTGTTTTTCTATTCGGCGCGGAATAGAAACGTTTTGTCGGTCCTTGTGCATCCCGCACTATTTATAGAAGGATGCACACGACGCGACGTTTCGGGTGAAAGCACTCTTAATGCTCAATTCGCGGCGTCGCGTCGCAGCATCGCAGGCGCCGATGTCACCAGCGTTACCGACCTGCATGTTCACATAATAAACGACGTGTGTATTCTCCTTACTAATCCGCGCTAACAGCAATTTGTTAGAGTGGCCACACTTACTAATTTTAGCTTAACGCCCGCGCCGTGAAAACTTTACGACACTGCCATAATTTCGAAGTAATTTCAAGAATGTTTGACTTAACAGTCTTCTAGGGTTTGTTTCCCAAGCTCGCCGCTTTCAATTTAATTTCGTATAAAGGTAAAAATAAATTAAGACTTGATATTCTTTTATTTTTGAAGCGGGAAAATAATGTTAATATAGAAATAAAACGTCGGAGGTTAGCGTTGTGTAATTAATTGCGAATGAATAATTCAAAACTGTAAAGTCTACTACGCATATTTTACTTATCAACACTGTTAGTATTAAAACCCCCAAGTAATACAAAATTATTAACAATTGTAACGTCCATTGACACGCTTGTTCAGTATAACAATATTTATTATCGAATGCCGTGAACAAAATCATACCATGAGTGCGCATTTAATTTACGTGTAAATAGTTCCATAGGCATACGTAGAGAGCACGCTCGCCTCAACGAGCAAGCAAGGGGTTAATTAAATTCGCACCAGCCGCCTCTCGTCGCCATCGCATTCCCCGAATTCAATGAGATTTCAATTTACTTTAGTCCGACCGAGCCTTCCTCAGTGTTGTTCACCAATTAATACACTGTTACCTAAATTAAAATCGCGACACAAGGTCAATTAGATCTTGTTTCAATTAATGTGATCACCATTTATTAGACGTGAATTGCACTGCTCTATGGGTTCTACGATGAAAGTAATATAAGTGACAAAGCATTAATTAATTTGACAGCATCAAAAATATTCATGACGAAATTTTAATTGATATTTCAACTAAAAATTTAATATAAATAAAATATACTGAATGCCGGATGAAAATTATATCACAACGGCAAGTTGCATTGACTCCGGCCTCTCCACCCCGCATTCCGGGCCGACTGCAGTTTCAATGATTGAAAATAGCTATTCAAAATATTTTGAAAATTGTTTCATAACAGATCGGCGCAGCTCCACCGGCATCGCATTGTGGAGCGCGCGTTTATCTGAATCAAGTATGCGAAACATTTCGCGGGTTATGTCAATCGACGCACGCTTTTGTGTTCTTTTTTGGTTTTTCACCGTGCCGCGTTTTAATTGGTGGAAATTGTTTTGCAGGAAGGAACGAGTTAATAGCTAGGTATATCAAACTGAGGACGGGCAAGACGCGCACAAGGAAACAAGTATCGTCACATATACAGGTGCTAGCTAGGCGAAAATTACGGGAAATACAGGCCAAACTTAAGGTGGTAAGTACTCTCAACTATGCTACATATTACGTCTTAAGGTTGTTGCACTAAGTCAAGTTTAGTGTTGCTACTCTCATTGTTATTATTTCAAGCTGTTGGCAGGATTCATCTTAATTTTCATTTTAATATCATTTTCATGGATTATTGTCTCATTTGCTCGGAGAGAATTTCTCGTACGATGTAGGCGAGAATATTACAGAAAATAGTGATTTACGTGGCCGCATCATATTATTCTTTTTTCAAACCACGCTGTATACAGTTTTGTCTAGAGCACGAATAGACCGGGTCGTTACCACTGTCTCACTGAAAACCGACGTAAAGTACCGGCACGCAACAGTCAGTACGTTTCGTACGGAGAGCGAGATATTCGGTGGCCCAAATGCTCTCTCCTTGCTAATCCCTTATGATCCCTTTTCCTTAAGGTCGGCAATGCACTCACGATTCATTTGGTATTGTTGGTGTACATGGGCGGTGGGGATCACTTACCATCAGGTGACCCACGTGATCGTTTGTTTAAAAATTAATGCGTAAAGCAAAGTTTTCTTTAATATGCTCGCCTATTTCATGAGATACAACTATACACTTTATCTACTAAACTCGACTTAGTGTCATAAGTGCAAATTGAATCTTACAATTTAGAATTAGCTTATTTACAACTAAGAATCTAAGAAGCGGTACATATTAAAGATGTAAATAAATGACGTTCAGGATGGTGGGGTGATGAAGGAAAAGGCCATGCAGTCAATGAGCACGCTATCTAGCGCACAGATCGTTGCAGGTTTACCACATCCAGCGTACCACCACTCGGTACTCAACTTGCAAAAGGCATGCCTTTGTGTTATTTGCAAAAAACAACAAAACTAAATTGCCTCTGATTCGTGTTGCTTCTACTATTTAGGCATGTTGCCAAATGCACGTATGGAAAAAGAATAACACAAATCGATAACTGAATTCGCTTTACTCACAATTTTTAGTTCGATGTTTTATTTTCACAATCGCGTATTGTATGCCGAATAAAGCGGCAGTTAATGCAATACATTCAGCACTGAATAGGCGGTACGTTCGCAAAAGCTCTCATTAATGCGAAATTCTAACTTATAGGAAAATTAAAACCCATTCATGTTTTAGTTTAAAACAATGGAAATATGCTTAAGTGTGAAGATTTAACAATTTCAGCCAAATAACACCATAGCTTATCAATGCAATAAATGTGAAACGGTTACTGAATGCGATTGTGATTTTTGCAGCAATTTTGGCAGCCAGGTCTACAGGCTGGTACGTCACAAGAGTGAGTATAAATTTAATTTAGTTGCTTAATTCGTAGTTCGACTATTTTCAACATCATTTAAATCGGAACTTAATAGTACTTAAACGATACTGCTACGCGGTAGAAATAGATAAAATATTGGTGCATACAATGACGAACTCTACTCTTGTAGAAGTAGATTTTAGAATTTAACACGGTTGCTTAATTTTTATGAGCGTTACTTAAGGTTACAATTATACAATTTTCACATTTATAAACACTGATCATGAGCGACGCGTGTCTCTTTCAATTGTAAGTTGTAACCATTGTCAATACTGTCGTAGGCAATCTGGTTATGGACACGTGTCACTTGCCATCAGACGATCGACCTGCTCGTCTCGTCATTCAGGCGAACTACTATTTTCCACACCTTCATCATCAGCACCGATTTGACTTTTCGTTCGTCCACAGTGTGAAGCCGTTCCCTGGCGGTGGGTACAAGGGTGTGGGCGGCGTGGGTGGCGTGGGCGTGGGCAGCGCGGCGGACGTGGCGCCGCCACCGCCACCGTGGGAGGGACGAGCCATCGCCACACATAAGCTGCGCCTCGTTGAGTTCTCAGCATTCGTGGAGCATCCACGCGACCCTGACACGGTGAGACAACATAACACTTTAACAAATCAATTTCTATAGGTTTTATATAGCAGAGGTCAACAAACAATCAATGAAGAATCATGGGCGCGTTGCCGACCTTAAAGCAAAGGGGTAATTGGGAAAGGTTTACAAAGTGGTAGGTCCCTCGTATGCGAGAGGCCGGCTGGGTTGGTACCACCGCTGTGTCTATTTCTGCCGCCAAGCAACAGTGTGTAAGCACTGTTGCATTCCGGTTTGAGGGACAGTGAAGTTACTGGGCATTATGAGACTTAACACCTTATGTCTCGGGGTGACGAGCGCAGTCCCATGTCATGCAGTGCTTTATTATTTAAAGTTCTGTATGGCGTTGCTTTGATTTATGAGCAGGCGTGGCGCGTACCATCAGGCAAGTGACCTGCTTGTCTGGCCATTCAAGTTAATACAAAAAAGGGAGGTAGGTGTATTCGGACCTTCAGATATCACCATACGAAAGGCATCAGCAATCTATTTTACGCCGGTTTTCTGTGAGACAGTGGTAACGTCGAGTCGGCCCATTCATGCTGTAGACAAAACTGTCTACAGCGTGACTCTACCACTCAAAATATATCCAATACCAATATAATTCGTCCCAGTAACATCTAGAATATGACCTTGCACATTTACCGGGAATGAGCCTACATAAGACGTGCACTTGCTCGAATATAATTTCAAAAGCGTCCGAACCAACAATGAGCGAATTGAAAGTAACGCACCTTGAACTTTTAATACCGAGAATTCGGTCTAGCTCTGTAACCGCCGAACGCTTTGAAACCACGAAGGACCATTTTCGTATGTCATTTAGAGTTCATCTGTCACGTCTATGAAGATGTATCGAGTTAAAATGTAAAATAAATTATTTAATATTCATTATAGTAATTATTCTGTTGTCAGACTAAGCTAAAACTAAATAAGTTAATTTTAGTTTAGTCTAACTTTAGTTCATTTTCGGTTGACTTTGAACTAAAACTTCAATTAAAATTAAATGAAAAACTAAAGCCTTTTCAGTCCTGTCATAGAAAAATTAGTTACTTAGTTACTTAGGTCCGTTCGTTACACATCCGTTTGGAAGGGGTCGAGCTGTCAAATTATGTTATATTTTTTTACAATTCTTAGCCTTGCCCCCAATACATCTAAAGACGAAAATAAGCCCGCCCTTATGTCTATACCTTTGGGTTTACAGGCGTGAGCTTATGCTGTGTCAAAATAGTTAATATTATTAAATACGACTTCCATATTAACTATGTATTACTTCATTAAAATACATTATTCAAATAAGATCGTAATGATATTATTAACATATCAGTATACGTAGTGTATTATATGTATATCGATTTAAAACATACATAATTACGGATTTATAGCTCAGTTACAGCAAATTGGCTTGTTCTACCGGTTGTTCCACGGGGAGTGCTCCGAGGAACTGTTTAAAATGGTGCCAACATCACCATTTTATCATCGCACCACCCAACACCGCAGCAGAGTTCATCCATATCACCTGGTAACGATTCCGTCTAGCACGGTTCGTTTCCAGCGTTCATTGTTACCACGTACGTGCAAGCTCTGGAATGAACTCCCTGCAGCGGTGTTCCCTGAGCGCTATGACATGTCCTTCTTTAAACGAGGTTTAAAAAGAGTAATCCTTCGACGGTAGGCAGCGGCTTTGCTGTGCCCTGGCATTGCAGAAGTCTATGGGCGGCGGTGACTACTTACCATCAGGTGGCCCGTTTGCTCGTCTGCCTATCCAGGCAGTAAAAAAAAATAAAAAAAAATTGTAATCACTGCTTTGGAACGTGGGTTCCAAATTCGGATGAGTGGTTTACCACGTTTTGTGGGTAGTCAAGTTAAGGCAACCAAAGAGATATATTCCGTCTCGAAAGAGAAATGGCTCGTACCCACTTTACTTGGAAAACTGTAGTGTCGCTCTACATTGCCTATAATATGAATTTAAACGATTTCCGGACGATCAATAAAAATCCATTTCTTAATCCATTTCAAAATTATTTTCATTAAAAGTCTGCAACGCACTGCTGATTCTTCTCTTTTTTATGAGCAATTTTATGGAGATTTATGAGAGGTATTTTTGTGGGTTTTTTTTTAATTTATGGCAGGAAATCAGTTATCATGTAGGTAACCCATTTGTTCATTTGCGGGCATTTATTATAAAAAACGTGTCTTGTTACCCCAAAGAATCACAAAATTGACCCGTTTTCAGTACATATCTCGTATTGTTAGTGGGAGTGTAGAGGATAGTGACCACTGTTCACATGGTCAAAATCTATAGAGGCTCTTTCAAGCGACTCGCGTTCCGAGATCAGCCAGTGTATATCCAGTAATATCAGGCCGGCATAATACTGCCGACCGTCAAGGGACGCAATATCTCTTGACGGTCGACATTATATTTAGACTGTACTGCACTTAGCATCAGGTCTAGTGTAGTCACTTAGTCGTGCCAGGATAAAAAGGTAGCTCTTCGGCGTTTAGGTTAACTAAGCATTGATGCTCAGTTCATTTAGGTGGTATAACATAGCACTCCGAGCTTAATTCCATCCCATGATGTGATAAGGGACGAGCCTATTGGCATACCCGGCACAAATCCAGACTCCGGGCTGATACTGAGCATTTCGTAATAGAAAAACCCAATATCACTTTTACCCGACACAGGGATCGAACCTGCGACCTTAGCACAGCAGTCGTATCGCGTATGCATTACAACTGCGCGGTACTAGGTGGTATTTTGATGTGTGAAATCTATATAAATAAAAGCATTAATTCACTCATTAATCACATATTTCAATAATAAAATTTTATAATAATTAAAATTCATTAAAGATCATGAAATTTGGTCAGATGATAGTTTCTGTAATGGGGTCCGCTAAGAAAGGATTTTCGGAAATTCACATTTAAAACGGGTTTACACAAGCGGAGCAGCTGACATCAGCTAGTATTGAATATTTCTGTTTCATACTTCTTTACCATGTCTTAAAAATCTAGACAAGGCCAGATTATGTTAAATATCGATAACCTATTTAATATTCTAGTTGGTAATTTATGTGTTTTTTATTGTTTCAGTATCCGCCGAGTACGGCGACAGTGCAACATTTATTTGTGCATATAGGCGGAACTGTGACATACGCAGATCCTTTATTAGAGGTATGTATTCTATACTGATTTAATTTTTATTGCTTCCTGACATAGGATTATGACGTTTCTTATATAAGTACTAGCTGTCCCGCGCGGTTTCACACGCAACTACAGCAGTGCCATCTACCGGGTCAAATTGTGAATCTAAACGATCTAGGGCGCCACCCAAACGCATACAAAAAAAATCATTCTAATCGGTCCAGCCGTTTAGGAGGAGTTCAGTGACATACACACGTACAGTAGAATTATATATATAAAAATAAGAAACTTTTATATCACAAAACAGAAAACAATCTGTATACGCCAATCAAAATAAAGCAATATTATTTGACAAAGAAAACAAATGTGGAGAATTTTTACAAAAGAATTAAAAATTACAAGTTGCCTATTGACCATCAGATGAAATCAAATCAATACCTTTATTTTTCAAGTAGGCCACAAAGGGCACTTTCACACATCAATAATAGAATTAAAAAATAAACTCAGTCATAGGACTTTTTAATATTTACCATTACATTTTTTTTCGTGTCACCACACATACATACATACATACGCATTCACGCCTGTAATCCCCGAAGAGGTAGGCAGAGGTGTAACCAGTACACCCACATTTCACCGAGCGTATCTCCGTCCCACGAATTTGACAGCGTTGCCCGCTGTTGTTGGGCCTATCGCCATACCGGGTACAACTTCCAGAATCCGGGCTGATACTGAGAATTTCGTAACAGAAAATCCCAATACCACTTTACCCGACCCGGGGATCGAACCCAAGACCTCAGCGTTGGCCTCAATCGTAACGTGTATGCATTACAACTGCGCCACCGAGGCAGTTTCATGTCACCGATAGGTACTTTTCCAATTGAATAATAAAATCGTTAAAGTTTAGGTACATATAAGATATAAACTTTCAACACACTTTATGCAGGTAAATTATGTGTGAACTAAAATATTGGAGGTCGAACAATCCCTTTTACAACTCACTTGTATCCTACAATCATGACTATATTTGTATAAATGTATAATTGCCACACTGTCCTAGTGACAGCGTACTAAGGCTGAAAACCGTGAGATCCTGGGCACAACTTCCAGGGCAATCACAATTTGTTTGAGTTTTCGATTCCAACCTGGAATTTGTACACGGTATGGTGGTAGGCTCGCCTCCTATCGACGGAAATAAGCTCGGCGAAACATGAGTGTAGCAGCACCTCTGCTTACACTTCGGTAATAAAAGCGTGAGCTTATGTATATAGAACGAAAGAAAAAAGGAAGAAAGGTAAAAGGTACCCTCTAAGAAGTATCCACGTTTACACCAATATTCACGAGAAGGATATTTTGAATAGAGAAAGGTTTTTACGGTGTATCCGAAGGCCTAAATCCCTTTTCCCTTTGCCTTAATTATCCTTTGCTTTCAAGGTCGGCATCGCGTCCATGATTCTTCTAAAAATGTGGCGGCTTACGGGCAGTGAAGATCACTTGCCGCCAGTTACTTGCTCATCACCCACTTGCTCGTTTGCCGGCCTATGCTATAAAAATACGGTCTTTGAGAAATCGTGGATGATAAAAATTACTCTTTGAAAAAGTCATTTCTCAATTATTATTATTTATTATATGGTATAGGCTGGCAAACGAACAAGTGGGTCACCTGATGGTAAGTGATCTCCACCGCCCATGTACGCCCACAATACTAAAAGGATCATGGGTGCGTTGCCAACCTTAAAGGAAAGGTATAATTTAGGGATTGGGAAAGGGAGGGGGTTTGGGCCTCCGGATATCTCACTCACCGTACGAAACGCAGCAGCCATCGTCCTTAGAATCATCCAGGTTGCCTGGACACTAATTCGTACACGACCAAAATTGCTCTATAAAAGTATAGACTTCAATGTAAATAGCTTTACATTGAAGTCTTATTGTGTAGGCCGGTATAAGGTTTCTTAGCATAGACCAGCAAATGACCCGGAAGTGTAAGTGGTGCACCAACATGTTAGGCCCAAAACCAATCTCACCTGCACGTGGTACACTCTGCTGATTAACGGAAGAGGCAGTGGCGAAACTTGGTTTCCGTTGCGAGTTGTGGGGGTCAGACGGCGGTTCGCCCCGTATAATACCAAATCCACCGTCATATTATAATGGGAAAAATTAAGCCGAGATAATGCCAAGCAAAAACAGAAAAAGGCCGGAATACGATCAAGGGAGTCACTGCAATAAGTGACGTCCACCGCTCAATAACACCCACAATCATGCACGCTATGCCAACCTTAAAGGAACAGGGTAATTGAGGGATTGAGAAGAAAGAATTCGGGTCTTCAGATATCTCAATATGTATACGAAACGCAAGAGCAAGCTACTTTACGTCGATTTTTTCTGACACACTGGTAACAACACGGTTGAGTCAACCCAACTATCCTGTAGACAAAACTGTCTACAACATGACTCTGCCACTTATAAAAACAACGTTAAAAAAATTCAACGCTATTTTTTGTTTGTTTTCAGTCAGTAGATGTTCAGCAAATTAATGATAAGTTCCCGGAGAAGAAGGGTGGGCTCAAGGAGTTGTACGAGAAGGGACCTCGGAACGCGTTCTTCCTGGTCAAGTTTTGGGCGGACCTCAATACAAACAACCTGGATGATCCGGGAGCATTCTACGGTGTCACCAGTGTGTAAGTTGTTTTTTTATCCTGGCACGGCTCGACTACACTGCACTTTAAATACATAAATACGCACTCACGCCTGTAATCCCCGAAGGGGTAGGCAGAGGTGTAACCAGTACATCCAAATTTCGCCGAGGATATCTCCGTCCCACGATGTGATAGGGGGCGAGCCTATGGCCATACCGGGCACAGATTCCAGACTCCGGGCTGATACTGAGCATTTCGTAATAGAAAAACCCAATACCACTTTACCCGACCCGGGGATCGAACCCGAGACCTTAGCGTTAGCCTCAATCGTAACGCGTACGCATTACAACTGCGCCACCGAGGCAGTACTTTAAATACAGTACAATCCAAATATAATGTCGACCAAAAAAGACATTGCAACCTTTGACGGTATTCTATTCAGAATTATACTGGTCTTAAGTAACTGGATTTATGGAAATACTGGCTTTCGATCATGAAAGGCAGATCCTGACATGAAGCCGGGATAACGGCAGGCAAGCAAAAAGACTAGCTTTCGATCGCGGCTACTCCTACGTAAATGTATTTTTCTGGGATACAAAAATCTGTAATCCAGACTATGGTCTACCTGTGTACCAAATTTCATGCAAATCCGTTGAGGTGTCATTGACTAAGTAACATCCAAATTCAAAAACATTAAAACTCACCTTTATAATATTAATAGGCTAGATTATGTAATTTTCAATACATATAACTTTAATTTGCAAGTTACCTACCGCTTCTTGCCAGCTGCACATCGAAGGTCATCAAAATAGGAATAAAAATATCCTATTGTAATTTACGAGTTAAATAATCTAAAGCTGAGTAAATAATCGATATGATTCCGCGAATATTTTACTTGGCTATTCATTCGCTAGAGCAATGAGACAGATCGATCTCCTGATGGTAAGCGCCACTCCTGCCCATAAACAACTCCAGACAGATTTCGAATGTTATGAAGTACTGCATGGCACTGCACTGCGCTTGTTGCCCTGAGACAGTAACTTCATGGCTTCAACTTCTTTTAAACTGGATCATAAGGATACAGTTACGTAGTGATAAAGTTAGACAAAGCGGTAGAATATACTCAAATGGACTCTAGTATATGAGAGGTCTACCTTAAATATCTAAACACAATTATTATTCAAACATGTTCAAGATTTGAAACCTGTCCAGAGGGGTTGGCATCGGCATGCGGCCGGTCGTAAAAACTACAAGCCAAAACTTTAACAAAATTAAAAATGATGTTGCGCTGACCCCACTCCGTGTAGGATAAGGGCAGGTGGAAAAGTTAAATATTTGAAACTTATGATAGATAGATCAACTAACATCGAAACCTTTACGGCGCTTTATATATAAAATCGGTTTATTAGAGTAAGTTAAAAATGACCAAAAACCAAAGTAGCCCGAAATGGCTGTAATTAAATTACATGACCGTTTGGACTTGTGCCCACTATGGCAATAGGTTACTACGCACCATCATGTAGTTGATAAATAACTTCTTTTTTTTTCTTTAAAGCCAGGGTCCGCCTTCTCATCATGATTTGACGGTGTATTTGGTATTATAGGGGCGACCCGCTGTCTGACCCCCAAAACTTGCAACGGGAACAAAGCTTCGCCATCTCCTTCTCGGTTAATTCCTTACATTGCAATTTAAATAAATATAGTACCAATAGCATTTTTATATTTGACTAGTATTTGCTTGCGGCCCCGACCGACGACTACATATGACACTCTACTATAAAATATCTATATGCAAAAAACAATATCGATCCGTTGCTCGGTTGCTGCGTGAATGTACGATAAACGAACACATTTTCACATTTATAATATTAATGAGTACCTATAGTGTGGCCGCATACTGCAGCGACATGCCAATTCCTGACAGGACTTGCATTCACAACAATATTAATGTATGTAGTCAAGTTTCATTCATAGAAACGTATCATTTGGCAAACACAATCACTATTCTTAGAAAGCTTTTACAGACTGATAATTATTATAATGAATGATGGGCTAAAATTAATATAATAACGCCCGGGTACTTGACAGATAGGAAGCACTTAATATAAAAAAATACACCCAATAGTCACAAATATAGTCCTGACCACACACTAGGTAAACCTATATCGTAGATATCAGGAACTACGAGGGACTTACTGTCCCACAACACCCAGACCCGAAACAAATTTTTGTGGATCACACAAACATTTTCAGTGCTGGAATCGAACCCACGGCCTCTCGCTTCGCAGCCGGCAACTCGCCCATTGCGCCACGGAATGTTTAAAACTATCTTAAATGCCTGAGTTCTATTTCGGTATTCGAACGTTGGTATCATCGAAATAAGTGATCTTGAATCAATTTTTATGAATTGATGGATGAACGAGCTGCACAAACTTTTATAGCCCCGCTTCCTTTCACAGAGTTTTGGTGGGGTCATTTTTTGCTTGAGTTACGTTTGCGTTACATCTTATTTCGATGGTATAGTATTTGCTATCATGTTGACACTACGACGTCTTAAAATGCTAATCTCGCTTGATATTAGAAAATTTTAAAACACTAAAGAAGTGGGCAGGGATGTAATTAGTACATACACATTATGCCAACAACCTTTCCATCTCAAATGATAGAAACGAGTTTATGTTTACTTCAGAAGAATTTCCAACCTAACACCCCTCTTTTTGTCGATTAAAAAAATATTTTTATCTATCTATTCGTTCCAGATATGAAAGTAACGAGAACATGACGATAACATGCAGTACGAAGGTATGTTCCTTCGGCAAACAAGTAGTGGAGAAGGTAGAGACGGAGTACGCGCGGTTTGAAGGCGGACGGTTCGTGTACCGCATCCACAGGTCACCGATGTGCGAATACATGGTCAACTTCATACACAAGCTCAAACATCTGCCGGAGAAGTACATGATGAACAGCGTCTTGGAGAACTTCACTATACTGCAGGTGCGTTATTTTTATACGACTGAATGACGAGACGGGCAGATCACTCGCCTCTTAAACACCATACAGAACTTTGATTTACAAAATCCCGCATTAGAACGTTTGAAGGTGTGAATGTTACCAAGACTATAGTTTATACGAAATAAGCCAGAGAAACATATTAATTATTTTCTTGATGAATCTTCCAAGTAGGCGATTTTTTTTATAGCATAGGTCGACAATTGAGCAAGTGGGTCACCTGATAGTAAGTGATCTCCACCGCCCATAATATCAGAAGAATCATGACCGCGTTGCCGATCTTCAAGGGAAGAAATAAGGGATTGGGAAGGGGATGGGAAATTGGATTTCCGGATATCTCATTCACGGTACGAAACGCAACAGCAAGCTGTTATTGCACGTCAGTTTCCTGTAAGACAGGAGTAACAGCCCGGCTGAGCCGGCCAATTCATACTGTGGACAACACTGTCTACAGCATAGCTCTACCGCTTAAATATAGTAATTGCATGCTAGTAGGTACATAGTTTTCCGTCGAAGTACCTTTAAAGGAAAATAATATTGATATTTACGTAAATATACACGGAAATGATTACTTTGGGACTTTACCTTATTAAATCATTGAAGTATATGAAATTCTATGAACAATAAATCCTTGACCTCAAACTTTATGACTTACAATTTTTTTGTGGTAATACTTGCTTGAAGTAGCGATAGCTCAGTAGGGAGTGGTACGGACTGACGAAAATCGCAGGTTCGAAACCAGTCCCAACACACACCTGTGACTTTTCTAAGTTATGTGTGTATTAATTGTTAATTATCATTTGCGTTAATGGTGAAGGAAACATCGTGAAGAAACCTGCATACCTGAGAAGTTTTCCATAAGAATTTCAAAGGTACGTGAAGTCTACCAACCTGCATTAGGCCAGCGTGGTGGACTAAGCCCTAAACCCTCTCATTCAGTAGAGGAGGCCCGTGCCCAGCACATGGGTCATGTATATTATATACAGGGCTAGTAAAAAAAAACTTTTTTCGGGTTTAGGTATTTTATGACCTCAAGAACTTCGTAGATATAACAGCCTCCGTGGCGCAATGGGCGAGTAGCCGGCTGCTAAGCGTGAGGCCGTGGGTTCGATTCCCGCACCGTGACAAAGGTTTGCGTAACCCACAAATATTTGTTTTGGGTCTGGGTGTTGTGGGACCGCAATTCCCTTGTAGTTGCCGATACCCACGATACAGGTTAACCTAGTGTGGGGTCAGAACTATGTGTGTGACTGTTGGGTGTAAAAAAAAAAATGTGATCAACAAATATTTGTTTCTGTTCTGGGTGTTTTCTTCCCAGAGGGGTTGATGTCGGGCAGGTGGCCCGTCGTTATAACTACAAGCCAAATATTTCTATAACATGTGTTTTAATTTGTCGACAGGTGGTGTCAAACAGAGATACTCAGGAGACGCTGTTGTGCGCGGCTTTTGTGTTCGAAGTATCCAACAGTGAACACGGCGCGCAGCATCATATCTACAGGCTCGTCAAGGATTGAACCCGCACTCATACACACCATTCCTTCTACACATACGATCCCGAAGTGGACTGAACTGTACGGCGAGACGATACAAGAAAATATTATTTAACGGGCATTTGCTCAATGTTAAGCTCACGCCTTTGTCCCTAAAGTGGTAAGGAAATGTGTAAATAGTGCACCCACGTTTCGCCGAGCTTATTTCCGTCCCATGATGTGATGGGGGCGAGCCTATCACCATACCGAGCACAAATTCCAATCCCGGGAAATTTATGTGTGATTTTTCGAATCGAAAACTCAAACACAATTTGTGGTTTCCCGTCCTGGGAATTGAACCCAGGACCTCACGGTTCTCAGCCTTCGTATGCGGCTAGACCAATAAGGCGATAGGCTTAATGTTCTTTGTTTAAAGTATTTGGAAAAATAATGCCTATAGAGATTAGGCTTCCAAAACTTACTGTACATATGGCGACAATACCGTTGATGAAATACGAGCATAATAGATGTCGGAAATTACTTTTTAGTGCAGTGTCCGACAAACAAGCAAGTGGGTCACCTGATGCTTAGTGATTTATAGTTTTGATGTTGGTGAAATACACGACCCTTTTGAGTGGCACCATAATTCGAAAAGCATAAATTTTTGCTAAATTAAAGCAATCGTGAAGCCAAAATAGATATTAGATGGCTTAAAAGAAGTCTTAACTGACCACTACGCTCTCAGATTGAATGTGGTAGAGCTACGCTTTAGACAGTTTTGTCTACAACCTAAGTGAGCCGGCTCGACCGGGTTGCATTTCCTACGGTGAGTGAGATATCCGGAGGCCCAAACCCTCCTTCTCAATTCATTCCCTTTAAGGTCGGCAACGCGTTTCTAACATTGTGGGTTTACACTGGCGATGGATATCACTTGCCATCAGGTGACCCACTTACTCCTTTGCCGGCCTATGCTATAAAAATGACTTGTAAACATAATATCCTTGTAACGTCTCGTCTCTTGCAGTATCAATGTCCAAGTTCCTCACATTATTTTCATTCGGCACGTAGAAACTTTATCGTCGGATAAAAAAAAGTTTGCTATCAATATAGTGACGAGAATGTAATATAGAAAAATGTGATCTGAAAATTACGCCACAAGTATTTTTGTAACTGAACGTTTAATGTATAGCTCAATTTTTAATAACCTATTGTAGTGAACTGATCATTTTCTTTCGATTAGTCATGTTATTGTTTTAGATTTTTTTTCGTATATGTATATGTTTTTTTTATTTCTTTCATAAATCGTTCCCTTTTTACTCATTTTTTATTATTTGTTTTCTTTTAAGAAAACAAGCAAGTAACAATAAAGTTTTTACATTATTCATATAAATACGAACATTGTTCAATATAAATAAATTGCGTGTAAAATAATGTCAAATAAGAAAATATAGATTTGAATACACACAGTGCCTCTAATTATGTTACATTAACATAAATTACTTGAGCATATTTAGTCTTTTCACTGTTTTAAAATAAATTGTTTGGGACGAACGCAGCAGTGAAAAGATTAAACATTAGTGTAGTGTACAGGTACCGGCACGAATCGTGAGCACAAACTTCACCCCTGCAGTAATTTATTTATAGTTCTGATTGGCGGATTGAAAGTGCGCGGGTCGCGGACGCTTCACGCGATTGATTCGTCAGTCGATGCTCGTCGTTTATTGGACTATGAACTGCCTCACTACTGTCCTTCTGCGCTCACGACTCGTGCCGGCAATTATACCGTGAAACATATAGTTTTAATAAGTATATTATTGTAAGGAGATGTCTTCTATCTATATAGTGTCCAATGCTGTTGGAACAGTTTTATTTGCTTGTTAACTTTCTCTAAACCAGTCCAAACTGTCTCTCACTAACTCCTCGTGGCATCTACGCCTTTCCTTCGTTTTGTATAAACACCGCTTTGTATTCTTCTTGTAATTTTTAGGTATCATTGAGTGGTAGCATTTCGTTATGGATTTTTAGTATTTTTTGCCAGATAATTTTACTATTGCAATCTTTGCCACATGAAATTATTATTTAAGGACATATTGTACCTAAATGTACATATTTTAATGTTACAAACGTACGTTATAGAGCTCATGTGTTCACATGGTCTGCCAGACATATTGTGAAATTAAATTGAATCATACGAAAATAGGAATTCGCAATTTTGTGCAAAACGCGTGTACATATCTCCATTTATTCTAAAATATACAAAACTTATTTCTGGATACATATTTTAGGCTTCCCTCGGCAGCTATCGTTAAGGTGTGAGTAGTTTGTTTACGTTGAACTGATGGTAAAGTATTCGTCTATTTATATGTTATTAAACTTGAACTGCAGCATCCAAGGTCGATCTTTCGCTTTCAATCCTCAAAGTACAAATTGTGTATACCCACAATAACAGAACACGGCTCGGTTATACAATAAGTGTTTTCGTGGCAATGATTTGATCTCTCTTTTAGTCAAATATTTTTAGGGCCCTCCCGTTGTCGCGTTCGCGTGCGCTCATTTAAATTTAACGCGCTGTTAAGTTTATTGTGCATTAAATAGCGTTTAGTTTCAAGACATGAGGTAGGCAAATATTATCTTAGACGATAATAAATAAAAATAAGGAGATTTTTTTGTATTTATTTGATAGAGTTATATTAGATAATTTGTAAAGTGAATAGCTTTAAGGATTTTTTTTTAAATATGGCGATGGTCGTACGAGAAATTATAGGTGAGGTGGTCACTTAGTACTTAAGAGGAAACACTTAATTTTCGTTGCAATTATAGATTTTACTACTTTGAATTGAAATCTATTTTGTAGTAATTGGTTATGTACCACATTTGGTATCAACGCAAGTAAACAACGTGTTCAATTGACGTGAGAAGCAAACGAGATCTGCTACGTTGTGATTTTATACTTTATAATGTTATTATTATGTACTCAGATGAGATTAATACGATTCTTCGACTCTTTTGCTATGTAAGTTGAATTATGAATGTGGAATTGATTCCCGTGGCAATATTCATTAGTGACAATAGAAAGTGTTGTGTAAATACATTTTAGTGCATTTCTTTTCGGTTTTAGCGTTCTAAGCGTTCTATGCTTCTAAACAAGTCTTTCATATCGACAATCTGCCATATCAAAATGAGAATATTAAAATATAGTCGGCGGTGTTGGGGACAATCATTAGCTCGTGCTATCTATCTTTTGTTTTGTTTTTATTTCAACAAAAAAAGCAAATGATTTCCTGCAACAGGAGCCGACAGTGTACAGTATTTTAAAGATAATACTATGTTAAAGATTTGTATGAAAATTTAATTATATTGTCTTCATAAAATCACATGTGTTATTATTTAATCGCTTTTGCAAAGATAACCTATCAGAGTTGATTTAGTTGATATAATGTAGGTAATCAACTCTGAGGTGGCATGATAAAGTTCAATAGATGGTTTTGTGGTAACCATGATTTTATTTAAATCATGGATACTTTAAAATAATTTGTAAGTTGGCCCCAACATCTTAGGCACAAAGCCAACCTCACCTGCACATGGCGCACTCTGATGATGTAACGGAAGAATCGTCAAATCTATGGCACGAAAAGGCAGACCATGGTATTGGCTGCGATAAGTCTTCCTTATATCAAAAGCAATATAAATTGTTTTTAAATCTCCGAATATCTTAACCTACCTATAATAATTTGAGTGTACAGATTTTTATTACACGTAAAGTAAATTAAATCAAAAAATCTTAGGATTAGAACAGATGACGCCATAAGCCACTAAATTATAGAGATAGTGACGCTTTCTTATTCTTGAGGAATTACATTAAGAGATACAGAGACAATATATACTTCAAAAATAAAAGAGAGAAAGTGTTCAGTCTCATCCAGAATAATCAATGTAAGATGACTAATTCTTACAAAAGACACTTAAAACATAGATAACTTACTTATATAGGACTTATCTTATCGGGCACTCTATGGTCGTCGCCATTCATCAAAAAGAAGAAGAAGAACTATAACGAGTCGTACTGACTGTTTGCAGACTCAAAAAGGTAACGGGAGAGAATTGGTCTACCTAGTGACTAATTTCGGGCTAACCAAGTTATTTTACGTGTATCGTATCACTGGCCCAATAAACACTACAAAGGTAAGTTGAATGCGCTTAAATTCATCATCTTCGAATTCAACCTCTTTGCAACAGATGTCTAATTCTACCGCCAACCAGCAGTGTGTTAGCATTATTGTGTTTCAGTACAGTACAGTAGTAAAAGGACATTAAAGGCAGTGAAATTATACGAGACAATATGAGACTTAATAACTTATATCTTGGAATGACGAGCGCCAATCCAGTGCCATACAGTGCTTTGTAATTCACATTATGGGCTGTCATGGCGTTTACCACATCATGCGAGCGACCTGCTGCTCATTTTATATGTAGTAATAAAAAACAAAAAAATATTGCACTCATGCAGACACGAGAACCCATTAATATGCTGAGAACGTCGCACCGCAACAGTACGACAGTAAGGTAAATTTTAACGATCGAGAATTACCTACTTAGTTTCTCAAGAGTCAGTTAGAAAACAAACACTATATTGCCATAATTGCTGAAATAACTCCAACTTGTAATAGGAATAGGGTAGTTGACTAGATTTTTTTTATTATTTAAATCAATAAGTTACGTTACTCAAAATCTATTGCAGAAAGAATTTTAAAAATTATTATTATTTTTTTTTTTTTTTTTATAAATCGGACCAAAAATAAATAAGATAGAAGCCATTGAAATCCTGTAGAAGGGGTAATTGTCAAATGACAGACGATGCAACCTTTGACGTCACTGTGTAAAATGTTCATTCGTTTAAATAACTTAAGCAAAGCAAAACCACTTCCCGTCCATTAACTGAATACTGTTGAGCGCAACACAGAACACGTTTATTCTGTAAAGGATATCATATACACCCAGCATTGCGTAGGTACCTCATTATTTAATATCTTGATGTTAGATAACAGGATTAGCATTATTGTTGCATACGTATATAATAAATATATAACAAATAGTCACTTCTATATGTGACATGGCGTAAGGTAAGACCGCTTCGTTAACTATTCTTTTTTTATAAAACGGGCGCACGGTATCATGTCTTTTCTGCATGTGGCCAATTGGCGGCTGTAGGCATTTTATTAAATAATTGGCATCTCACATCTTGCTTGAAGGATGTTACCTGCTCAATAATGTAGAAAGGAGAGAAAGACTAGACTAGTGCACAGCTGTGCCATGGAGTTTACGAACGAGTTAATGTAGAGTTATCGTGTAATTATGTTGCGGGAAACTAGAGTAAGTACAAGGTTTTAATTCCACCAAGTTTAGTAAATTGCACAGATCTCTGTGGTAAATTATATTACTATATATATATTATTTTAAATAGTAACATATGCTTGTCATTACAGATGGCTGCGACAGTGGGGATTATATTTATTTTGATTGCCTTCAATGCAGCGGCTACGTCAGGTAAGAAATTACATCTAGAATCAACGGTGCATATATCAACTTCATTACTTTATCAACATTTTCATCTAAGTAAAATAAATAAATGAATACACCCAACAGTCATACACCTATGTGTGGGCTCATACAAATATTTATCTCGGAGCGGAAATTAAACTACGTCACAGAGGCTGCCAAGTAAAACGAAGTTCTCTGAAGCTATTCTTTTAAGCTTTTAATAATTCAGTATCTCATAAAAATCTAATTTTATTGTCTGCATTTCTTCATATGCATTTTGGCCAGTTTGACACTAAATCCAATCTCTACTAACTAATGTAGAGATTAAAGGTCGACGTGATTATCGACTTTTCATTTCCCATAAAAATAGTCTTTATCACATTTTGTGTAAATTGTGGTTTACTTGCATATGATAATCAACATTCGGTCCTAACCACGACACACGTACTCGTAGCCATTTATTATATAACGATCGTGTTAAAGTTGATTAATAAATGAATTAAGTAATATAAACTGTTGTGGGACCAAGTCCCTCGCTGTTCCTGATACCCACGATACAGGGTAACCTAGTGTGGGGTCAGGACTATTTGTGTGACTGTTGGGTGTATTTATTTATTATTTATTTGTACACACACTGAGGAACCTAAAATCTTCTTAACGATGTTTCATATTATCTTTATTTATAGATCTACCATGCCGAGAACGCGACGTAGGAATTGAAGGCCGATCCGTGGTATGTGTGTGTGATGCTAATTATTGTGACACAATCACAAGGGAAGATCCCGCTCCAGGAACATTCGTCGCTTACACCTCTAACGATGTAAGTTTCGTTGTAAGATTTATTGAGTTTCGTATCCAAAGGGTGCCATTTTACAAACTTATGCCGTCCGTCTACCCTACTTTTAAAAGGCTGTCTTCTGAACTGTAATAGGTAGGGCTGAAATGTTCACAAAATATCCTTTATTGTGGCAGATATATTACCAAATATAATAAACATAAAAAGTAAAAATTGAACACTCAGTGGGCGAGTCCGACTGCACTTGATCAGTTTTATTTTATCGTGATACAACAATAACGCGACTGGACTGTACCTGATGGCAAATACAGTACATTCGAAATATAATGTTGATATATTGTCGAGAGAAATTGCGTCCCTCGATGATCGAATATTATGACGGCCAATATAGCGAGTTTTAAACCATATGTACGGTGATCCCTAACCGAATTAGTTTACATCTTTACGCACATTAAAGTCTGAGAGAACTGCTGATGAAATGAACTGCGATGATTAAATGTCATTTTTTCGCCTCCAAACGGTAGACAGCGGCTTGCCTATGCCCTAGCATTGCTGAAGTCTATGGGTGGTGGTGGCCGCTTACCGTCAGGCGGGCCGCACGATCTACTATCTACCTTAGCAATAAAAAAATATGGTCTAAACAGATGTCAATTGCTCGAGACATGACAATTTGCTGTATTGCCGATGGTATTGCCTGAGAAATAATTCATATCTGCGCCGGACTAAGTAGATACGAGTATGCTTAGAAATCTTTGAATCTCTATTACTTTCTTGACCTAGGAAATCACAGGAATAATTCTGACCTAACTCCTACCGTTTCTATCCGTGCTGCCAGATTAGTTGCAGTTGCTTGTCTAAAGAAACTCAATCTCAAATGAAATACGAGTCATTCCTTCCCGAAATATAAACTGTAAACTGGGAATTATTATTTATTATTGACTATGTGTTATCTTCTAACATACCACATAAGCGCGACAAAATTTGAGTCCATATATTAGGTACCTACTCATATTAAATATTGCTTCCATCATTTTAGGCTGGTCTTCGTTTCGATAAGAGTTATGGTTACGTTCAAACAGTAAATGAAACTGTTGAGGAAGAGGAAGGAGAAGAATATCGTGAAGCCGAGGAAAAAGATTACGAAGACTATGAAGAACTTGTCGGCAAAAGCCTCGATCAGATTCAAGAAATACTAGGTAATTCTAATAAAGTATACCGATACATGCTCACATGTATTGTTTTACCAAATAACAATGGTATAATAGTCTTATAAAAATATTTTTTGACTGTGGCATATTATTTTATTAACATATATATATTAACATATATTTGGCATTTTGTATTAGAGCTAAAAAACAAAACAGTAGTTATTGTAAGTAGTAGAGCCACGCTGTAGACAGTTTTGTCTACAGCATGAATGAGCTGGCTCGACTGGATTATTACCACTGTCTCATAATAAGCCGATGTGAAGTAGCAGCTTGCTCTTTTATTTCGTACCATGAGTGAGATAACCGGAGGCTCAAAAGCCCTTTCCATTGCCAATCCTTTACGGTTGGCAACGATTCTATGATTCTTTAGGTATTGTGGATATTTATGAGCGATGGAGATCAATAACCATCAGGTGACCCACTTGCTCGTTTGACGATCTTTGCAATAAAAAGACGCAACTTTACCAGATTTTTAAATCAGGTAATGGTACTTACTATGTGTATAACATGATATTAATTCCCGTCTATACCTATTCCCAAAGGGGCAGACATAAGTACAAATGGTGCACCTGCGGTTTTCAACACCTATTTCCGCCCTATGATGTGATAGGTGTTTATCGCTATATCACAGGCTCTTAATGTCTGGTTTGGAAAATGGAATGGAAAAATTTATTCATACATAACCATGATGAATTGATCTTAAGTACGCTGCAACTTGAACAATGAGGCGATATAATATGTAATAATTTAAACAATTTTAGAAAAGATAAGAAGCAAGGTGATATTAAGAATGTTTCTTGCAACTCGGTATCAATTCATCGAGGGCTTCGGAGGATCTGTGACTGACTCAGCTGCCATCAACTGGCGCAAACTATCCGATCGGGCTCAAAGACAATTTATCAAGTAAGTGTAATCGAAGATTAAGTAACCATCCATTTGTAATGAAATCCTGCACGCTTAACATAATGCCTAAAGAAACTTTTATTAACAAGGTGGTAGGTCCCTCGTTTGCGAGAGACCGGCTGGGTTGGTACCACCGCTTTGTCTATTTCTGACGCCAAGCAACAGTGTGTAAGCACTGTTGTGTTCCGGTGTGAAGGACATTGAAGCCAGTGTAATTACTGGGCATTATGAGACTTAACACCTTATGTCTCGGGGTGACGAGCGCAGTCCAGTGTCATCTGTTTATGAGCAGGCGTGGCGCTTACCATCAGGCGAGCGACCTGCTCGTCTCGTCATTCAATCTAATATAAAGAAAAAAAAAACTCGGTTTCTCCTACTGTCTCTGCATGTCTATCGAAACGAACATACCCGATAATCACGATAAGATAAAATGATGTCTATTAATTTTCTCGTGCTATCTCTCTATATTTCTATCACTCACTCTATATCGTGGGAAGCACGTACCGGTACAAACGAGAAACTAGTGTTAGAAGTTACGTGAGACGAATATTATTTTAAAGACACAAACGACAGTTACACTTTTACAATGTCACTTCTTTACAGACCATCTGTCAACCCCATATCAGCATTCTCTAGAGACCGCTCTCTAATTTAATTATAACTAAGACCGAACTAGGACTGAATAGTAAATCAGCAGAGCTACCTCGACTGTAAGCTGAGAACTGATGACTGATCTGATTGATTGACTCTATTCAATGTACTTTGTGTGACCGAGCTCCCTATGGAGAGACCCTCTTAAATAATAATGGGCCTATTGCTCCCACCACGCACACAAATTGTTTGACAACCAATCGTAATTATTTGCACGACTAATATTTCCAAATTAAGTTTTCTTATTTTTCACGGATATCAAAATTACGATAAAAACGATTCCTAATATTAGTCAATATCGACAAAGTTTTCTCTCTCGCACGCGCAATATCTTCGGGCTCATGCTAAGTGGAATGGGGTGGGACGAATATTTTATTTAAATTGGACCATTTTATACGACTCCTAAGGCTTGGGATGAACAGGCTACGATTGATTTTCGTAGGCCGATACATCATCTCAATATTTGTAAATTGGATTTCTTGAAAAAAATAGAAAAGACAGCCATAACTAAAAATAAGAGCGCATATTTTATTACATATGTTTTTTTTTTGAATATCATATAATTTAATTGAGTACCTACATATATTTTAAAAACGAACTACGAGTAATAAGTTGTGACTCTTGTATACTTTTATAATTACAGTACATACTTCGGTCCAACAGGAATAGAATACAATTTGATACGAGTACCAATAGGAGGGTCCGATTTTTCAACACATCCATACACTTACAACGAGCTTCCTTGGAATGATGCTGCTTTAACAAACTTTACTCTAGCTCCAGAAGACCTGTTTTATAAGGTAATATAACATAAGACCATTAATAATATATCCACTGTTTTATTTTGGCCTTTCGTCCAATATACAGGCCTATTGCGGGTCGGCAGTATGAAATTCTTATGGGAAAATATCGGACGTGAAGGTTTCGTTCCTGCCGAAACCTTCACGTCTGATATTTTGCCGGTCGCCATCAAAACAAGGATTAGGTACTAATTATCAAATCAGGCAACTTCGGAAAGTCGGTCGTGCTCTGAGGGTCGGGAGCGATTCCCGAGATCTCAGTCTCTTCTCTACTTCCTTCCACCGCTATCGCTATTTCTTCTATTCCTAGCATACACTATAATTTATTGGTAATTATTGCATCCACTTGATATTTTAATATTTTTATGAGACGAATTCTATCGATCGAGCATTCCATCGATTACCCGTGTGGGTCCATCGTATGGCAGAGAAAGGAACTTAGAGCAGTGTCTGGGACTTGAGATCCAGGTGTAGATTTAAAGGATCCCTTTCTGTATATACTAAAGCTTACCTTCACTGTCAAATTTGGTAAGAAACATAGACTTAGTTTTTATGAATTTCGCACTGCTCCCAGCTACCAATGATCAAATTGAGTCAACAAGTTGCAACAGATGAAATAAAAATCACCGCTAGCACTTGGTCGCCACCGATATGGATGAAGACAAACGAAAGGATCACTGGCTTTGCACAACTCAGAACTGAATTCTATCAATCTTATGCTGATTACCATATCAGGTAAATGTCTAACTTACATTACTTAAGACAACTCTTATTTTAAATCTCGATATCAATCTTGTGGACTCATTTTTTACAACTAAATGATGAGACGAGTATATCGCTCGCCAGATAGTAAGCATCAAGAAGCGATATTCAATACGTTTTAACTATCTACAAGTTGTCTTCATTGGCTTAAGCTGACTTTCTCAACGATATTTAATCGTATATTATAGCTCCTAGACATGTTTGCTAATGTCAAATTTTCATACGATTTAAACGTAGCCTGTAGTGATTACATGCTCTTTGGTAGCTAAATGTGTTTATGGATCGTTGAGAAAGTCTGTCTTCGACTCGAGATAATGTATAGCTACATAGTATGAAAATAATGGGTTGCTGGGCACGGGATAATGAGAGAGGGAAAAGGCCTCCAGGGTTCAGGTCCATAGTAGTAGTTACATACTGCGTATGAATGTAATCCCCGAAGGGGTAGGCAGAGATGTAACCAGTACCTACACCCACATTTCGCCGAGCGTATCTCCGTCCCATGATGTGATAGGGGGCGAGCCTATCGCCATATAGGGCACAATTCCAGACTCCAGGTTGATACTAAGCATTTCATGATAGAAAAACCCAATATCACTTTACCCGACCCGGGGATCGAACCCGAGATCTCAGCGTCAGCCTTAGTCCTAACGCGTACGCATTACAACTGCGCCACCGAGGCAGTCGTAGTTACATATAGTAATTTTCAATAAACGATGTTAGTTTGAGTATCCGGAAGGATTCCAGAGATACCTAAATCAATCAAACTAAGTAAATTTTACGCGTGGCATTGTTGTATTCGATTGGCCAATTTGCACCATCTATTCGGAGAATCTAACTAAGATCGATTATTGAAAATGGCCGTTTCAGTAAAAAACTAAAGTTAGCATAGGAACCACCCAGAAATACTTTTAAGCTAGGTAAAGTAAAAATCTATAAACACTGAGATTTTATTAGGCGTACCTACTCATATGAAAGTAAGTAACGTATTTACTTATGTTTTTTACGTTTCTCGAATAATAACTCTATTTTTTGGTATTTTCCTGACTGTGGTTTGGCTAAAAGGAGCATACAATGTATTTACTTTATTTTTGAACGTTCATCTTCTTTATAGATTTATGGAGGAATACGAGAAGGCAGAGGTTAAGATTTGGGCAATCACTACGACTAACGAACCCATTAACGGTATCGTACCATTTGTGGATTTCAACTCCTTAGGATGGTTTCCGTGGCAACTGGTATAATTTTCTGGTTGTTAATTAAAATGTTAAATAATTAGTTTTTTTTGTCTAAAATTTTTGATATAATATTTTTTTTTATCGATTCCATAATACCCACTCTGATTCACAGGGTCGTTGGGTGGCAAACAATCTTGGTCCTACTGTACGGAATTCACGGTTCAACAAGACTTTAATTTTGGCCGTCGACGATCAGCGCTACATTCTACCCATTTGGCTGAGAGGAGTAAGCACGTTTATTTGTAACTGTAGTAATAAATTAACATACATACGCACTTACGCCTGTAATACCCGAACAGTGTAAACAGTACACCCACATTTCGTTGAGCTTATTTCCGCCCCATGATGTGATAGGGGGCGAGCCTATCGCCATACCGGGCACAATTCCAGATTCCGGGCTGATAATTTTCGTAATAGAAAAAGCTAATATCACTTTTATCCGACTCGGGGATCAAACCCGAGACCTCAGCACAGCATAGGTACATCGTACCGCGTACGAATTACTACTGCTTAACCGAAGCAGTAATGTTATGGTATATTATTTATTTAATTTGTAGATGGAGTTAGAAGATCCAAGATCAATAGAATATATTGACGGAATAGCCGTACATTACTACGGTAACTTCATAAATCCGAGAATTCTTACACGTATTCAGGAACTGTATCCAGGGAAAATTCTACTCTCTACAGAAGCTTGTGAAGGTAATCTATTCTAAATTGTTTTATATCTTTCCCATACAAGTGGTAGAGCCACGCCTCCTATGCAATGGCAAGCTAATAGCTAATTATTATTTTTACTAGCGTTAATGACGATACTAACAGGTCGCAGATGGCAGCAACACCAATCATAATATAGAATTATTAAATAAGCACTGCATGAAAGACATTGAAGCCAGTGAAATTACTGGGCATTATGAAATTTGCCAACTTATATCTCAGGGTGACGAACGGAGTCCAGTGCCATGCGGTACTTTGTAATTTAAAGTTTTGTATAGTGTTGCTTCTGTTTACGGGCAGGCGTGGCGCTTACCATCAGCCGAGCGACAAGCTCCTTTCGTCATTCAGGCTAATAATAAAAAGAAAGTACAGGAATAAAGCTGAGCCTACCACCTAATTAAAAGTTTGTTTTAACTGTAGTATTTATATTCAGGTGCCATGCCTTGGGATTTACTAAAAGTTGAAATCGGATCCTGGAGAAGAGCTCGTAGATATACAACAAGTATCATGGAAGTATGTATCAATAAATTGATATCATGAATACAATTAAAAAAACAAAACTGACTTAAGTTTTAATGTATTTTTCATCAACACTTTATCAATGACACCGTAGTACTAATGGAAGCCTACTTCGAAAGACCTCGGGTTCGATTCCCACACCGGAGTCCGCTACAAATAGAATTTGTGTGAACCACAAATGTTTATTTCGGGGCTGGTTGTCGTGGAGTCATAAGTCTATTGTGTACTTCGTTGTTCCTGATACTCACGATACACGGCTTCTATCTAAGTGTGACGTCAGACTATTGGAAGTTCTGGTAGCCGAACCTCGCTCTGGTTTTTGTCAATAGCACAAATAGGCCAGCGCGAACGGGATGCCACTATCTCACAGAAAACCGACGTGCAGTGATAAATTGTTGTCGCATTTCATATGGTGTGATTTCCGGAGGCTCAAAAACCCTCTCCTCTTCACAAGACGTAGCCACAGCCAAGCAGCAGTGTGTAAGCACTGTTATGTTCCGGTTTCATGGACATTTAAGCCAGTGAAATTACTGCGTATTATGAGACTTAATCTTTGGTCTCGGGGTGACAAGCGCAGTCCAATGCCGTGCAGTGCTTTGTAATACAAAGTTCTATGTGGTGTTACTTCTGTATATAAGCAAGCGTGGCGCTTACCATCAGGGAAGCGATCTGCTCGCTTCGTCACGCATACTAATAAAAAAAAAGGTTATTTCCTTTCAGGTCAAATTGATTTTTCTAGTATTGTGGGCGGTGATCACTTAACATTGACCTACTTAATCATTTTGGATTTCAGGATTTAAACAACTTCGTCGTTGGTTGGATCGACTGGAACCTTTGCCTGGACCCTGAAGGCGGTCCGAACTGGGCGCACAATTACGTAGATGCTCCCATTCTAGTCTACGCAGATAAGGACGAGTTCATAAAGCAGCCAATGTATTACGCGATGGGACACTTTTCAAAATTCATTCCCCGCGGATCAAGGAGGGTGCGCGTGTCTCGCAGAAGTCTTGGAACTCTGGAGAATGTGGCCTTCATAACACCCAAAGGAAACATTGTTATGGTATTGCAAAATAGGTAATTATTGTTGATAAACATTATCACAATTATGAAACAATTCGCGTAGGTGTGATAAAATTGTTTTTAAAAGTTAGGTACTTATTTAGTTGATAAAAATGTCGTAATATTGTTTTTATATCTATTACTGAATATCGATACAAATCGGATAACTTCGAGTAATCTATCGCTAATAGAAAATAATATTCGACATCACCAATGCGTTTACGACTGATGAGCGCGATTTTTAAACTAGCATTTATACCGAAAATTAGCCTCATTATGGATAGTTAAGAGTAAAGATTATTCAAATAGGGATTTACCTAGTGGTTTAATAAGATTATTTTTTCAGACGAACGCACGAAGTCAATACAACAATACGCATTTCCAGTCGAAAATATATAGAACTCACAATGGAACCTCGTTCGATCAAAACGCTGGAGATAAATCTGGATTAAAAATAAAAAGATACTTAATAAATAATATCCTCTTTTATTATCATTATAATTACCTGTTTTCAATTCTATTAAATATTTTGGTTTATTTACCAAACTTATAAAAACATTGGCAAAATTGTATAACTTTAAATTTAGGTACTTAAGTAATATTTTTTACAAACTCCAAATTTTCCATTCACATAATTTCACAAATATAGGGAATAATAACTTTTGCTGGCGGAAAACAAAAACAATGATGTATTTTAAAGGATATAATATCTTATATTGTTATTATTCTTATACTGTTTATCCTTCATATTCCAAGTATGTCTAGAGGGTGGGTTTTGACTCTCAGGTAACAGTCAGCCAAAGGTACTTTCACATTTAGAACATAGTTAGTAGAAGTTTGTCAATAGTACATAATTAATCAAAAGAAATTGCATATTGACAGTTCTTTAAATAAAACAACTATAATGATATTTTAAAACAATAAGAAATTTACTGCAGCCTATAATTCGTATAATATATCACATTGAGTAGCTACACATAAATATTTAAAAGTAGCATTTAAGCAGTAGCTGACAGCAACCCAGATATTTATACTTTTCAAAAAATAATCAACTATGTAGGAACTAAGATCTACAACAACCATTACTAACATACAAAAACACAGTAACAGATCAAATATAGTTTTTTTTAAGTACAACAAATCTTAAAAATGTCACAGCTAGTCATTAGGACTAATTGATTATAATATGTCGCAAAAGGCAAATTTATATGCTAGATCAATAGAAATTAATTTTTATGCCTTATTACAGTACATCTTCACTTGAAGACACAACAATGGCACACCATAAATGCTAATTTTGATGCTCACTGGTAAAATTCTTGACTAAATATGAATGACACAAAAAAAATATAACATAAGGTCTACCAGTGTCTTTAGGCTAAACCTAAACTTGATATGTCAGTTAATAATCAGTCAGTGATGTTATTTTATCCAATGGCCAAACACGGCAAACAACTCTGCTTCTTATTAGACCTTGAGGAACTGGTCCATAAAGTCTAGAATCAGTTGAGTTACCGGAATTATCTCCCTCCAACCACACATGGCCTCTAGGCACGACTTGACTCCTCTGTGCAAAGTTACCCCTCACTTTATCTCCCGGTAAACCAACTATCCTTTTGCATATATTTTGTTTTGGGTTTGATGGGCACTTGGCTATCACAATGTCACCTTTGCGAAGCCTTTGGAATCTTGGTGACAAGTGTTCTGTGAATAGTATATTATTTGACTCCAATGTTGGTTCCATTGATGGACCAGAACACTAAAAGAAACATGAAATATTATTATGATATTGCAAATATGAATAATTATGTATTTTCATATTCTGAAAAGTATAATATGGTACAATACATGCAAAAGAACTTGGCCTGACTGAAATTATTGATAAGTGGTACCATAGAGAGAAAACCAGAGTATTAAACTGGGTTTCATGCACATGATTTTCCCTACACACTACAACAAAATGCAGTGAAAGCTCAGCAGGGAGTGGTATGGACTGTCGAGGCAAAAGTCGCAGGTTTGAAACCGGCCTCAAGAGCATACCTCTGACTTATCTAAGTTATGTTTAGAAACAAATCATTATACCTAATCATGGATGAAATATAATGTGCCTATGTACTTCTAAAATTGTGAAGATAATTTCTTCTGATTTGTGCGAACAGATTTAATAGAATGCCTAGCACTACATGCTACGTAATTTTATAATTATCAGCAAAGACTTTAATTTATAGTTCTGGACGGGCTGTTTAGAACTAAAAACGCGGGAGTTTGACAGCTGACAAACACGGAGCGCGAGAGGGGTTCTAGGTTAAAGTAAGCGAGATGGTAATATTGAGTTACGGTCAACAGTAACTTAGTGGCGCAATTTCTGTGAACCGCACAGCCTGTCTAATATTATACATTAACGTCTTTGGTTATCAGGTGCAAAAAACCAACTGGGATAACGGTAACTATTGAGATGAAAATAGATACCTAAGTAAATCTTATGAACGACGCAAGACACAAAAACTGGTTACTTACAATTACAAAATCTCCCACATATTCAAATGTACAGTGCGTTATACAAGCGTACTGGAAAGTATATCCGATAAAACCACAAGTCTTACTGAAGATCCTCGCAAAGGCCATTTTGCAGTTCTTAACCTCTAAATCTTAACATTAATAAAAATATTAAAACCATTCTATTTTCAATTTATTAAGACACTGAGAATTACAATATTTTACAAAAAGTGTTACATTTCCATTTTTTCAAGTAAACAACGGAAACGGTAGTAAATATTTATAAACCACAGACTACTTAGAAAGAACTGACGTTCAGACCGCCATCTGGGGTACATTGTCTATGAACCGTTTGCCAGAATCGTTGACTGAGTATCTAATCGTAGAGGGAGAATACCTAGAGAAATTCATAGCTTTTGTCGCATTCGCACAAGGAAAAGAGCTACTTATGGTGATATCGTATGAAAGAATGAAACAGAATGATCATATTTCTTGTATCATGACGAATGTTTAGTATTTGAAGTATATCAAACTACTTGCGTAAACAAAGTTTGACAGTTGACGTATAGTTGTCTATTGACTTCCTGGTAAAATAAATTAAATAATTAATAATTAATGTAAAAATCAAAATACATGCGATTATTTGTTGTTGTTAACAACGTCGACTTACTATTTATATAATTTTCGAAGTAACCATGGTGCGGTGTAGCATTTTAGGGTGTAAAAGTGATAGTGGATGGAAAATGCCGGACTTATCTTTTCATTCGTAAGTATACCACGCTTTATCAGTAATAAAGCTGTAAAAAAATATATTATTGTTTTTAGAGTATTCTTGAAGTAAAATTCTTCGTAGTAAAGCATTAATCAAAGTAAATATCATTTAATAAAATTTATAACCAAACAAAATTACTCCGTTTGGTGTTGCCGAAATTTCAATAAATTATTACCCCATATTATGGGAAATATTCATTTTGCAGTAAGCTTTAATAATAAAATTAAATTTAAGAAATGTATTAATGATGTGTAATAAAATGACTCGTTTCATCATTCGTTTTCCTGAAGATAATGTGTTACTGTAGAATTGGATTGTATCAACGTAAGACACCAAAACCATCATCAATAATTTTTAGCAACATTTAGAGAAAAATGTATTATTCAAAAAGAAGAAACTGAGTGTACTGCTTTGTAATGCTGTACCTATTCTGGTAAATATTTTGTTTAAGCATGTATAGCAATAATCAATCAAAAAAGTACCTAAATTAATTATATTTTAAATATTATTTTATTTATTAGGATCACAAACCGATATATAATGGTATTTATATTAGAGTAAAGGCTTTATAATATAAAAATGGTAATTCTTGTCACAATAATAAGTAACCACAGAATTCAAATATTCAGAAAATACAGTTAAATTAAATACGCACTCACGCCTGTTTTCCCCAAACGGGTAGGCAGAGGTGTACCTAACTAGTATACCCACATTTCGCCTAGTTTATTTGCGTCTCATGATGTGATAGGAGACAAACTTTATCGCCATACCGGGCACAATTCCAGACTCCGGGCTGATACTAAGCATAGCATGATAGAAAATCCCATCCCGGGAACTTTGCCCGACCCGAGGATTGAGCCCAAGACCTCAACACAGCAGTCGTACCGCGTACGCATTACAACTGTGCCACCGAGGCAGTCGAAAATGAAAGTAAAAAAATCTAATTTACATTACAGATCAATAATATAAACTTTTGATTTAAATAAGTTATAATCCATGTTTTTTTTATGGTATAGGCCGGCAAACGAGCAAGTGGGTCACCTGATGGTAAGTGATCTCCACCGCCCATGTACGCCTACAATATCAAAAGAATCATGGGTGCGTTGTCGACCTTAAAGGAAAGGGACATATAAGGGATTGGGAAGGGGAGGGGGTTGGGGTCTCCGGGTATCTCACTCACCGTACGAAACGCAGCAGCAAGCTGCTACTTTACGCCGGCTTTCTGTGAGACAGTGATAATGACCCGGACGAGCCGGCCCATACATGCTGTATACAAGTGTCTACAGCGTGGCTCTACCACTCTAAGTTTAGTCATTATATTTTGGGTTTAACATTTTTAAAACTATTATGCACATTGACCTGCTTCAAACTGTAATGGTGTACATTTTATAGACTAATAAGTTACGTAGGCAGATTTCTCACAAACTACATACAGACCATCGTATGCGAGAGGCCGTCTGGGTGGGTATCACCGGTTTGTCTATTTCTGCCGCCAAGCAGCAGTGTGTTACTACTGTTATGTTGTTATGTTATTGTTGAAGGACATTGACGCCCGCGCCAGTGAATTTACTTGGCATTATGACACAACACCTTATGTATCTGGGTGACGAGCGTAGTTCAGTGCCATGTAGTACTTCATAATTCGAGGTTCTTATCAGCAGGTGAGTGACTTGCGCGTCTCATCTAAAGCTAATAAAAGTAATATTTAAATAATAAAAGGTAATTGAAATTAACCATGTTGTATTATTTACTCACAAAAGCAAGAACCTATTATTTCTCAAGAAATTGTAGTACACACGTCACGTAACAAAACAAATTGTGGGGTAATTTGTTTTTGAAGCGGTAACCCTCGAAATTGTATCCTTGTCTCTTTCTGCGACACCTTAGGTAGGAGTCTATTAGATACTCAGTCAACGGAATTGAATGACATTTTGTTTTTTACTTCTTCCACCTTTATTACGCGCAATGGAACGAAAATCATAGAGCCTATCAGTATTTATTATTAATTGGCTGTATGGTTTATGGTTATATTGCCACAAATATTGGTAGCTTCTCATATTTATCAATATTTTTAAATACTATTATGGAAGCATGTACATGTGTAAAAAAACGACCTTTGAGGAAATTATTTTTTTATTTCTTAATTTTTTCTTAAATTTAAGTAGAGCTTTCTTTGGATTGGTTGTAAATTATATTTCTCGACCTTGAGTTATCAATAATATTGTATTAATTACATTGCACCAATAAAAAATACAAAGCTTGATTGATATTTCCAAAAAATATTCAAGATATATTTCTTTGTGTATTTCACAATCGAGAAATACAAATGAATATTTGGAACTTATTTCCTGTTTAAGTTTTTCACTAATGTTATTTTTATGTCCTTGTTGTTCCAAATATTCATTTGCAGTTTTTATTATGTTCCAAAAACTTGTTACTACATTTTCAGCTGGATAGGTTAATTTCTATTCGAATTCACACTGTTTGAGCGATATAAATGCAATAGTGGAGAGTTGTAACATTGAATCAGTTTTTATACTAGGCGATTTTAATGCGCATACAAATGAGTTATTTTATCGAGAATTGTTAGATTTTTGCAGTGAACAGTCATGGTCACAGACTACTTAGAAAGAACTGACGTTGTCATGGTGTTGCGCTGATCTTGGACTATTGCCGAGTGGTTCATATACCTACGTAAGCGATGTGCATGGTTGTACCAGATGGCTCGACCATTGCGTATTGACTGTGGCTGCACGTCGTATGCTTATAAGTGCAAATATATTATATGACACATACAGGTCTGATCACCTGCCTATACAGTTAGAATGCAACTTGAAATTACTTGAACCCAAAATTGTATGATGCAATAATGTCATTTAGGGTAATAGAGATGTGGAGCAGCAAAGAAGATATACTGAATTATGTCACGCTAGGGAGAAATTGATTTTCCACCAGAAATGGGTGTGTGCGCAGACAAAATATGTAGCAATTGGAACCACACTATTATTATAGTCATGGAGATCTATAAATGGCTTAATCTTACTACTCTGTTATTTACGTTGTAATTTAGCTGTAGATCTTTATAATGTAAAAATAAAATAAAATAAAAAATTGCGCAAGTGTGTACACGTAGCACTAGTATTCTTCAGATAATAGTCATGCATCAGTTATAATCGAGTTATAACAGAACACATGACATAGTCGATATATTTAAGAGTACAAAATATATCGATGTCATTTTAATGTGACACCACTGTGTCACTATAAACATGTCTTGTTGAATGAATTTGTTTGAAATTTTTCATCTGGTTCATTGACAGATTGTGTGTGGAGTTCGTTCGGACACATCGAGATCGAAATTCGGAATAAATTCCAATAAAACAAAGTGAAATAATATTATCTACGGCGCGTTTAATAATATCAGTGGTTATCTTTAAATGTTGGCAGGATTGCTAAATTATTAGTGTAGTTATCAAGAACGTCTTTAAATTGGGATTTAGGAGTTAACGAGACACTTGTGAGTGTAATTTGGTTAGAGAATTGTTTTTAAACGTACTATATTGTATGTTTACGTTATCAACTGTTGGTGTTGCTCAGTGCTCGTGGCTGGGTGTAGTTAAATCGATATTGTATTGGAGTTAACCTATTGTTACGAAATGAGTGTGCATATTTTGTGTACTGTCTGACACTTGAACTCCTCATGGGTATTGGTTGCTGATAAACGTTCCAACGAAATCGCGAAAATCTTGCATGTAAGTATACAGTCATTTGATGCAGTTGTTCCCTCATGCATTGTCTTCATATCTTTTGTTGCTATGACTCATGTCTTAAGTGTTTATGGAGGTTGTCTTTCATGAACACATTTTCTTTTTTTATGACACCTTGCATCATACTATTTTTAAATAAAACAGTAAAATATTATAATTGTTTAATAAAAAGTGTTAAATGCCTGTCACATCCACTGGCTCCTACTGACTTCATTCACAAAGATTAATGACCTCGCATCACGTAAACACAGCTGTAAATATGTCACAAATCATAATCGTATTTATTTTAAATTTACTGTCCTTTATCATTTATTTATCGGGTATCTTATTAAGGTAAAATATCTTTAATATTATAATCAGTATGTAGAAAATAAATAAAATGAAATATAGTGTATTGATTTAATTAAAATACCTACTATTACAGACCTTTTTAAATGGTAATATGTAAATTAAAAATAAATTTATAATTATACTTTTTTTTAATCACAACACAAAATCAAATGTGAAAACAAAATTTTATAGATGTAAATATAGTAATAATTATTTTTGTTATTTAGACAGAAGTCTGCTTGCTATATAAATTGGAATGTCCGAGTAGATTAAATAATTGTGCTGATTGATGATTTGTTTTGTTAAATTTTACATACATTTTTAACTCTTGGGATATAATTTATTACCTCTAAGAAAAAGAGTGCCTACCTCTGTTTATTTAATACCCAAAGAAATGTATTATGATAAATATACCATGTTATATTTCTTGTTATGTTATTTTGTTAAAAATGTTTACTAAACATACCACATTCCTTTTGTTTGCATAATGCAATAAAAACATAATATAAATTTGTTTGATGATCTTAAACAAATGTAATTTGTTAATAAACAAAATCATGTTGAAGTCTTGATGCCTTATGTAACTATACAGTCTTATAATGCTGAGTATATTTAACTAATATTTATTCAATAACTGCTAGACTCAATAAATATTAATTAATGAATTGTTGTAGAGTATTTTTCAATAGACCTTTCAGACACATTGAAATAAAACTAGTTTATACAGATTTTATCGTGGTTTAATTTTTATTTTAGTCCCGACGTTTCGAAAGCTTTTCAGCCTTCGTGGTCACGGGAGAGACTGAGGTGTAGGTCGTCTCGAAAAGTTAATGTTACAATGGCTACCTTCATTTTAAAATTATACATATATTTTTAATTATTTAAAAAAGTTAGTTGATTCTAGTCCGATCTACGCAGAAAGAGCTCACGGTATCTTGAGGTCTGGCAGTTGGTCTTTTGGGTAATATTCGCGTAAACCTAAGAAATCACCTTTCAGACATAAACAAACATTTAACTGATTATTTATTTATTTATTATAGAACTTTATTGCACATCAAAAATGCAGAACTATTTGAACCGGTCTTCTAGTATTAGGTACTGTCCATGATCTATTATAGTATCTAAGATATATACATCAATTTGTATAAAACCAAGCATGCCAATTTTTACTATGTAGACTGATGTTATTGTGATACACATAGATTTTATAGTATTTCATAATTGCCACATGCGATATCTATATATATCTATACATTATCTGTGGTCAATGCATCAGACACAGATATTTCACCATGAGCTTTCATAACACATTAACAATACTTTTAATCTATGCTGATTTTAATTCCCATTTCCAGTTGCCTGAATTGTACATATATCTCTTACATTTTACATAAAACAAGTAAGTTATAAAAATTACAAATTGGTTTGTTTACACTGACTGTAAGTTCTATTAAAGGTACAGCACTCAGGAATCAACCAACTACATTCAACATTCCAATTACCTAGTCATCAACCCAGTGAAATTAATGAATTGAAGCCAGTGAAATTATTGGTAATTATGAGACTTAACAACTTATGTCTCGGGGGGGGGTGAGGAGCGCAGTCCAGTGTCATGCAATGCTTTGTATTTCAAAGTTCTGTGTGGCATTGCTTCTGTTTATAAACAGGGGTGGTGTTTAAAATAATAAATAACACTATATTATGTGCAAACAATCAACAATACACAGTAAAATATCAAAACATTTTTATAAATTGTAATCCATACTAATCATTTACATTGACTGTTCTAAAAATGTAAGCAGTACCTGCAAGAATATAATAAAATACATTATACCGCAGTTACAATTTCCTATCAACAATAATTTTTGTGGGTTTCAAAATGTTAGGATGTCTTTACGTGCAAACTTCTTGAAACCGTGTAACACTCTCTGCCTTTTTTGATAGTGCATTAGCAATAACCTACTACTGATACTAATTAACATTTTTTTTTTGTCCACAGACACAATGGCGAGGTTTTCAGGGAAGAAATGTCGACTGCTGTCCATGTTATGGCTGACAGGTGGCTTCTTCTTTGTGGAGCTGATTGTAGGCTACATCACAAATTCAATGGCATTGGTGGCAGACTCATTTCACATGCTGAGCGATGTGGCGGCGCTGATAATCGCCTTCTTATCAGTCAAAGTAAGATAATATATCTTTAGTATTTGCCCTGGATTGTTAAAAGGATGTTGGACCGAAATACAATGTTATTGAAGTTAAATTGTTCTTGTTCTTATAAATAATATACATTATATTATGTAATACACCTGGAGTGTGAGTGGGCAACATCTTAGGCCCTTTTTTGTGTCGATTAAAAATACAAACTCATAACAGTCACTGAAGTTTATACAAGGCTAATCGGAAAAGGTATACTTAGCCGATAGGACATAAAAGTACACGTAATTCTGAATAACTTTTGTACTTGCAACTTATGCAATAAATCCAAAGATATTGCTGTTTATAGATTTTACAAAAACTATGCACACATAGCCCTATTTATGATCAGCTGTATTTTCTTTTGGTCGCCTGACGATGATTGCTTTTGCCGCCAAGTCGTTGATATAAAAATTGCGCGACAGGGTTGTGGGTTATTAAAATTAAAAAACAATGTTTGTTTTTGTATGAAACTATAAATATTTGTTTTATAAGATGAGAGATATACATGGTGTTAGCGATACTTTATGTTGGCCATGGCTTTACACAAATATACCTTTTCTGACTAGCCTTGTATATTTCATAGTCGGAAGTAGTATATAACTAGCCAAACACTTTCACGTGATGTCGAATAGGACATTGAGGAAGTCTAAACGCTTCCTATATATGTATTCGTAATGTTGAAACAATTTTCCTCACTTTATAAATAGGCTGAAGAATGTTTTCAACGGTTGCGGTGATGGAAAACATCGCCATATCGGGCACAAATTCTAATCCCAGGAAACTCGTGTGTGATTTTTCGAACGTTAGGCAGCGGATTCGCTGTGCTCTGGCCCTGCTGAGGCCTGAGGTCCATGGGCGGCGGTAACCACTTACCATCAGGTGGGCCGCGTGCTCGTCGGCTTATCTAGGCAATAAAAAAAAAAGATCTACAGTGTAAATATTCAATGACACGAGTAAAAATTCTACATAAGACCCTATTTATTTCAGCCGTATAGTTTCCAGTAATAAATCCATTCTGCATGAATAGGTTTGATCACAGTGCATGAATTAGTATGTCAAGTCTCTTAGATAACTTTAAACTGGGTCATTTTCAATAGGTTTAATGAACAAACACAATTTCATTCTTTGTACGTAAATTATATCACAAAATCTTATTTTGCCTGGCTTTTGTGTCCTACTGCTGAGCAAAGGACTTTCCCATTTCCTTCCACTGTTCCCAGACATGAACTTTTACTTGCTGTAGGCGTCTAGATCGTCACGCCATAGGTCTAGGTTCTAGGTCTTCTTTCTTTTATCCATTTTACAACATTTTTATTAGCATGATGAGTTTGAGTTTACCATTGGGCTCCCGGCTGGTCCCAGTGGTCCCGAGTGTCCGGCTGATTCAATACGTCTTTCCATCCCGTGGTCTAGTGAAGTGTTCAAGGTCTAAGTGGTCAGAAATAACAAACTGTGTCGCTGATAATAATAATTCCATTGTCCTGTATTTTAACATTCTGATAATCGGATAACAAGCTTCCCTATTTTTTTATTTACGATTCTACAAATTCGATGATTCAGTCCAACTGTTGAAAGAATTCTATGAGGTAGAATGTGACGTCATTTTTTGCTATAAAAACCCTCAATTCAAGATATCAGCTAGCATTGGATTACAACCTACAATCTTACTACTATTATTAATGTGAAATATTGGATGTTTGTGAGTTAGTGAATTTAAATGTTTGTTAGTCAATCACGCTTTAATAACGGCTGAACGGTTTTGAATGAAATTTGGCACACAGGTAGCCAAGACCGGAATTTTTACATAAACTACTTTTTATCCCGGAAAAGGTCGTTCACGCGGACGGAGCTGCGAGCAAAAACTAGTTGAATATAATAATGTGTAAATTCCAAATAGACGTGTGCGACTTGATTTTACTTTATGCCAGCTGAGTAATCGTATTTATGAATGGAATAACGTACACTTGTATTTTTAACACTTTAATAATTTATAGGTATTCAATATTGTAACATTTATTTGTATATATGAAGGTATATACATACATATGAATTATCGTGGTGAACCACAACGTATTGTTCTTTTGTCCACACAAAAAATATAGGTTTATTTTTTGTTTTTATTAGCCTGAATGACGTAACGAGCAAGTCGCTCGCTTGATGGTAAAGGCCACGACTGCCCATAAACAGAAGCAGCACCACATTTCTGAATCTTGAATTACAAAGTACTGCATGGCATTGGACTGTGCTCGCCACCCCGAGACAATGGATGTTAAGACTCGTAATGCCCAGTAATTTCACTGGCTACAATGTCCTTGAAACAGAAACACAATAGTGCTTGTAACACACTTCTGTTTGGCGACGGAAATAGACAAAGCGTAACAACCCAGACCTCTCGCATACGAGGGACCTACCACCTAGTAGTGTTTTGAGTTTGACCTCTGTCTGGAATGTGTGTTTGTTTGTCTCTATGTGGCATCGCAGCGCCTAAGCGAATGGACCGTATCTTTTTGTTTATAAGCTGGTTATTACCTTTTCTTCACACATATCGAAGACAATTTTATCAGCCGTTCATAAGTTACACATGTTTTTTTTTATTGACGTTATGGGTTTTATACGTTATGCATTACAATAATATTAAATGTGGTATTACAATCGCAAGTTGATCGTTTCTATAACCGAGTAAATAAAATCACATTTATATAGCATAGGCCGGCAAACGAGCAAGTGGGTCACCTAATGGTAAGTGGTCTCCACCGCCCATGTACGCCCACAATACCAAAAGAGTTATGGGTACATGGCCGACCTTAATATAAGCGATAATTAAGGGATTGGGAAGGGGAGGGGGTTTGAGCCTCCGGATATCTCACTCACCGTACGAAACGCAGCAGCAAAATGCTACTTTACGCCGGTGTACTGTGAGACAGTAGTAACGACCCGGACGAGCAGGCCCATTCACGCTATAGACACAAGTGTCCAAATAAATATGTGTAAATTAATCAGATATTAAAACTGTTGATTACAAACTCTATCATAGAACCATTGTCCTTAACAATTCAACTAATTTTAAATACATTATCGAATCAACATATTTAAATACCATAATACAAAATTACATGTATAATGCACATTTAAATATACATACGTTTCAACTTATGCATAGGGTTCTAGAAAAATAAGTCCCCGTCTATCTGCAGTCAGAATCTGTCAGAATAACTGCCGGGGAAACGGCCGGGGAATTTAGGGCGTTATGATAGTCATCCTGGATAACGAAGTTAAACCCAATTATACTAGTGATTTATGCTGAATATCATTTAGCTATATTATTTTTAACGCTGACTTAAAATCCAGCCTTATGAGGAGTTTTGTAATTTGTAAGCATTAAAATTCTTAACTTTGGTTTTACATTTTTTGTTCGAATTTTCGCCGATACAATAATAAAGTGGTTTTAGTGATTTAAGCTCAATTACCGGAAAATATCAATGTTTCATACATATATTAGCTGAACTCTCCTAGAAACGGGTGGTAGCTAGCCAATTGGGTCGATTACGCGCCCCTGACAACAAACTTCCGGGGACATGTCACGATTCAGTTACCGACGAAGGGGAATTAAATTTTACGTCCCCCTGTGGATATAAAACCTCTGCTGATACATGTACGTGTTGGCTTATGGTTTTACGACCAACTGTTTGCGTCATGTCGACCCTCCGATTTGTGTCCGCGCGCAATTTCTAGTCACCTCCTGTAGTATAGGCGAGGTGTATATAATACTATCATAGTTTGTGAGTTTTACTTTATATCCCGTAAAAGGCCGTTCACGCGGTCGAAGCTGCGAGCAAAAGATAGTTTGCCTAAATAAAAAAAAAATGTTTGACCTAAATAGGGAGACACCCCCTCTACCAATGATAGAGGCTAAGCCATAGTCCACCTGCCCTAAGTTAGATTGGTACACTTCACATAAGTTCAAGGGGTGAAAATAAATCATGATTATTATATTTACGTTCCCAAAACGCGCACCAAACGCTTTGCCTCCACCTTCATCATACGGACTGCCAAATTGTGGAACAAGTTGCCGGAGTCTTTGTTCCCCGATAAATATAATCTGGGTGTCTTCAAGTCGCGAGTGAATCGTTTTTTTGCTAGGCAAGCGTGCTTATCTTAGGCCACATTATCGCTTACCATCAGGCGTGATAGTGGCCAAACGCGAGCCTATAACGTATAAAAAAATAATAATAATAGAGATGATGATGTGTTAGGTGCCTCCGTGGCGTAGTAGGCGAGTAGCCGTGGGTTTGATTCCCGCACCGAGACAAATGTTTGTGTCCACAAATTACATTGGCTACATTTTATCCCGGAGAAGGCCGTCAGCAAAAACAGTGAATACGAATAAAGTATGCATAAGAAATATGGTGAATAAATACAGTGAGCATTAGATCCCCCCGTATCCGTCATTACAGTCCCTTCCACTTAACGCATGACTATCACTGCTTAATAAATCATATTTATATACCTCGTAGATGTCACCAAAGAAATGGTCGAAGAACACATTCGGCTGGGCCCGTGCGGAGGTGCTCGGCGCGCTGGTGAATGCGGTGTTCCTGGTGGCGCTGTGCTTCAGCATCACGGTGGAGGCGGTCAAACGGTTCATAGAGATCGAGATGATCCATGACGCGAAGTTACTGGTAGCTGTCGGGACCCTCGGACTGCTGCTCAACATTGTGGGGCTGTTTCTATTTCACGGTGAGGATGTTCATTATTTTATTCTTTTATCATGGCCAGGTAACTTGACAGCTTCCGTGGCGCAGTGGGCCAATAGTTGGCTGCAAAGCGAGAGGCCGTGGGTTCGATCCCCGCACCGAGACAAATGTTATGATCAACAAATATTTGTTTCGAGTCTGGGTGTTTTCTCTACAGAAGGGTTGACGTCAGGCAAGCGGCTGGTCATAAAAGTTACAAACCAAATCTTTTCGTAACATGTGTTAAAAAGCATGCGGCGACGCCACTGCGAATGGGATAAGGGCAGGTAGTAGCAGAAGATCCTGGCCAGGTAACTACGCTATCTATCTAGTAGGTACGCTGAATCTTACAGGTGGGTACAGTGCATTGCAGTCGAAGTTTAATATCGACTATCGAGAAACGTTGCATCTGTTAACGGTCGGCGGAATGGATTAACATAAATGGTATCAACTGCCAAAATTTCAAGTTTTAAGCCCCAGCAGTTTAGGCTATGCGTTGATGAATCAGTCAGTCAGGACAAGTAATTATATATGAGAGTCGGGGTTTTTTATTGGGACAAAATGGGAAAATCTTTAATCACGCAAAATACAGGTTTTTTTTTAAATAAAACTAATTGATACGCATTTTATCGCGGAATCTCCCCTTAACTCGAGGACTGAGAAGCTTACGAAACGTTGGTACCAAAATAAAATTAAACACGGATAAAATCCGTATAAATTGGTTTAATTTTAATGTAATATTCGCGTAAACATAGTTATAAAGGAAAACTGTATAAGGAAACCTTTACTTAGATCTATTTTTATAAAAAAAATTGCATCACCAAATTTTTAGTCTTGCTTGAGTTGTCCATCAAACAAAACATATTTTTAATACATAGTAATAAACTGAGTCGAGTTTCATGTTACAATCATTGTGACTAAGAAAAAAAATATGGCCGGCAGAAGTTGATAAAACAATAATAAAAAGTTGGTACCTGATTAAACAGGTACCAATCCCCCTTATTCAGGAGACCTCCTCTCCCATGCCCAGTAGTGAGATGTGTATGATACACGGCTGGTATTATTATTATTACCTAATTAACGCTATGGCTACCCAACATTTTACTTTTTGCTAATATTATAAATGTGAAAGTTTGGATGTTGTGACTTTATTAACGATGTTTGTTAATCAATCACGCCTTAACGGCTGAACGGATTAGGATGAATTTTGGGACATAGGGAGCCATGACATGGATTAGGTTAGGTTATATAGGATAGGCTAGTTTGTTAGGGTTGAGTAGGAAATACAAGAAGCATTACATTTGACTCGTACATGACGAAATAATATAAGAACGTTTTTTTTTTTACATGTACTTGTATGTACTTTATATTTTATGTATGCGTCACTCTTTTACTACTCCAATGACGCGGACTGCTTGCGTGAAAGAGTGAGAATAAGCCTCGCCTCATTTGAAGTTGGACCTTGTACTGGCTCAGTCCAAAATAGAGGCTATTCTTACAAACTCATTTAAAAATCGTGTCATACTCAACACGATAGTTTGTATCCCAGAAAAAGACATTGTCGCGGACAAAGCCGCGAGCGAAAACTAGTATAGCTATATTAGTTTTGTTTATGTGGAGAGGCAAATCAATCTTTTCCACTTACCGTGGCAGGATGTTGTGAGCGCTCATCGTTTAAGTAAAATAATATTCATGAGTCAAATATGGCGGCGAGCCTAACATATCCGCGTAATGTGATTCTGCTAGGATTTCCCCCATAGTTCTAGTCATCCTATTGAATATTATTAATATAACACGTAGTAGGTGTAGTTAGTACACTTATATTTAAATAAATACACCCAACAGTCACACACATAGTCCTGACCCCTCCTCACTGGGTTAACCTGTATCGTGGATATAAGGAACTACGAGGGATTGGTACCACAACACCCAGACCCGAAACAAATATTTGTGGATCACACAAACATTAATAATTTATATCTTGGGGACGAATGCAGTTCATTGCCATGCAGTGCTTTGTAATTCAAAGTTCTGTGTAGTGTTGTGTCTGCTTAGGGGCAGGCGTGGCGCTTACCATCAGACAAGCGACCTGCTCGTTTCGTCATTCAAGCTAATAAAAATAAACATACTTCCGTACCATGATGTAACAAACACGTGGTAGAGCCACGCTGTAGATAGTTTTATCTATCATTCAGGGCCGGCACGACCGGAACGGTACTACTATCTCTAAGAAATACGATGTAAAGTGGCAGCTTACTACTCCGTTTCGTACGGTGAGTGAAATTTCCGGAGGCTCAAATACTGCCTCTTCCCAATTCCCATACGCATTTATGATTCTTAAATCTTCTTCAGTTGAGATGCTCGACCCATATGCTCGTTGGTCGGCCTTTGTTATAAAGAAAAATCTGTTCTTATTTTCCTCATGAGTGACGACTATCCTGTTTCGAATGACGAGACATTTTTTGCATATTCCTACCAAATACAGGTTACCGAAGCGCATAAATTAAATCTTAAATATATTCATACGTATACATAGTTTATTAGTCAACAATTTTGCTAAACTGATCGCCTGATTGGTCTAGTCGCAGCGTAGTATGGCTGAGAACTGTGAGGTCCTGGGTTTCATTCCCAGGTCGGCCAATTGTCCGGGATTGGAATTTGTGCCCGGTATAGCTTCCTATCAAATCATGGGACGGAAATAAGCTCAGCGAAATGTTAGTTCACTTCTACCTTCCTCGATGCAGACGGACCACCTCCTTTTTGAAGTTGGTAAAAGAACGAGTGTTTTTATTGTTTTAGAGCACGGCGGGCATGGACATTCACATGGGGGTGTCCCTCCGCCGTCGAACGTCAGACATCTGACAGAGATAGTGAACAGCAACGCCGATATGGCATTAGGCCATAACGCAACAGATACTGAGGAAACCGATGAGATGGTACCGCCGAAAGTCAGCAAAGTACAGAACAATAACAAGCAAACGCCGTGTAGGGCGGCGCACGATCCTGGACATATGAATATGAAAGGTGTTTTTCTACACGTGCTCTCTGATGCCCTGGGTGAGTTTATGTTTTTATTCATTGTTATTTGTTATTTCTGCCGCCAAGCAACAGTGTGTAAGCACTGTTGTGTTCCGATTTGAAGGACATTGAAGCCAGTGAAATTACTGGGCATTATGAGACTTAACACCTTATGTCCCGGGGTGACGAGCTCAGGCCAGTGTCATGCAGTGCTTTCTTATTCAAAGTTCTGTATGGCGTTGCTTCTGTTTATGAGCAGGCGTGGCGCTTACCATCAGGCGAGCAACCTGCTAGTCTCGTCAAGCTAAGCTAATAAAAAAAAACACTTCTATGGAACTTGGCCCTTATTTTTTTAAACAGTAAAGTGACTTTACTGTAAAAGACGCAAAGCACCGAAGTTCTGAATCGTAAATCTAGTGTGGTATAGAATATGTTACAATAAGTATATACAAATAAAAACTGCTATGACTAAGATAAAGCCGTGCTGCTTTTAGCGTACAAAAAATGAATATTTATTTATTAATATAACGTGACATCTTAGTTATTATATATGATTAACAATTCATAGGGAAAATCAATAACTATATATATTAGCTTTTTTATATGTACAGAGATGTTTCGACATCTTGTTACCAATGCGTGTGCGTGTCAGTCGGCGTGTGCGTGTGCGTGGGTGTGTCTTTTATTACAAAGTATCTTATTTCTAAGCATTTAAATTAACGAGAACAACACGTGGTTTGATTTAAGTATAAGGTTTCAATGAAACAGTATATCATGCCTGGAAAACGAGCAAGTGGGTCACCTAATGGTAATTAATCTCATCCGCCCATGAACGTTCACAAAATCAGAAGAATCCGTTGTCAATCTTTAGAGAAAGGGATAAATAAGGGATTAAGAAGGAAAGGGGCTATTTGGACCTTCGGATATCTCACTCATCAAAAAATTATATTCATATTGTGATTCCGCCCTGGGATTTGAATGGAACTTAGGACCTCACGATTAATTAAGCTGCCACTTGCCATACTATAAGGTGATATCAAGATGACGTAATATTTAAACATACCTTCTAAATTGTCAATAACATGGTTTAAACTTTAAACACACAAATCGCAATACCTTTTTAGACGCATAAAAGTAGCTGTTTGCGGTAAGATAAATAGCATTGTCTTAATTGATAACAATTGAAAAAAAAAGCAAATATTTTGTAAAGTACTTCGTACACTAGGAATTTGCGAGAATGTGTGTACCGTGGCAATTGATGACAGATATCTCACGTTGGCTTCAAGCACTCAATGTGTTCAGCGATTTCAAGTGCTTTTATAATATACATACATACGCACTCACGCCTGTAATCCCCGAAGAAGTAGGTAGAGGTGTAACCAGTATACCCGCATTTCGCCGAGCTTATCTCCGTCCCATGATGTGATAGGAGGCGAGGCTATCGCCATGCCGGGCACAATTCCAGACTCCGGGCTGATAACCTAATATTAGTTTTACCTGACCCGGGGATCGAAACCGAAACCTCAGCGTCAGCCTCAGACATAACGCGTGTGCATAACAACTACGCCACTGAGGCGGCGCTTTTATCGATTGCAGTAATAAAGAGCATTGGCATTGAAGATGGCATATGGCATGCATAAGGACGAATTCATTATTTGTTTTTTTATATGTGAACAAGTTTATTACCTTCCTGGAAACGCACTACAATTTTCTAGTATAAATCCTTTCAAACATTCTACAAAAAACCTTGTTAATAAAGTAGGTAACACGCTGCTATTATTTGCGGTTAAATAAAATTTAATACATGATGTTTGAATAATTTGGTCGCGGGATAAAGATAGCGTCACATTCTCATCTTCATCATCTCAGCCAGTTGCCGTCCAATATTGGACGGAAGCCTCCACAAGTGAGGGCCAACCACCCCGGTCTTGGGCAGCATGAATCTATTAGCGGATAGATGCGGGCTGCCCAAGACAAATCTATGGGAATGGGAAGCAAGCCATTCCCATAGTTATGCTGAATTTCACTGCTCGGTGTAAAAGAATGCGTTCCACTATAAATTCTGGTTTACAAGAGTTATAATGGCGGATCTGTGAGCGGGGTAGCCTTGTTAAGACCTTCCTCTGTCCTTTTGGCACTGATTACGTTAATCATCTTCCTTCAATCTTCTCGAGATATCCTTCTCAATTTTTTTTTAATCCTGGCTCGCCAAACTGACTACAGTCAGCAAAATTATGCCGGCCTGAAATACCAGTACAATGACCGATATGGTAAATCGTATTTCTAAAATTTTACCTCGGTATTTCTACAATTTTGCATAATGGACAACTTTTTGGCGGGATAAAATCAATAGCTTAGTACAAAATGCGTTTGAAGAATTTGTTGCCTCCTGTCCAGCCGATTTCTTTCAGAGAGGCGCCGATACATTACCACTGCGCTGGCTAAAATGCATCGATAACATGGTTAAATTACTTTGATTAATAAATGTACAAAAGACGAAAAAAAAAACTTAAAATTTTCGTCGTACAGAACGGCAATTTTATTAATTTTACCAGGGTAGCGCAGTTTTTAATGTCCTGTTTTTGTATTCTTGTCCCGCTATTGGGAAAATGGATCTGGCAACACTAGTGGAGTGTGATGTAAATAGTGAACCTTGAACACGATTCGCCTTTACCGGTTTACCTTGACATTGACGATATACTTTCGATAAGGAAATTGCTGAATCAGCCGACTTTGACTAATTTCAAAGGAAAAGTTTCGATAAACCTTGAAGAGTTACATTGATGGTGAATCGATGACGTAGGATGTAGGTATTACGTTTGTTATGGTGTAATGACATGAATCACCAGGAGATATGCAAATTTAAGAGGTTTTTTTATACTGGCAAAGTTACTACACTGGACTTGATTTTAAATACACAGTATTTGAGTGATAGAGCCACGATGTAGACAGTTTTGTCTACAGCATGAATGGGTGGGCTCGTCCGGTCTCACAGAAAATCGGAGTAATGTAGCAGCTTGCTGCTGCGTTTTGTACGGCGAGTGAGATATCTGGAGGCCCAAATCCATCTCTCCACCCAATCCCTTAATTATCCCTTTCCTGTAAGGTCGGCAATGCGTCAATGATTCTTTTGGTATTATGGGCGTACATGGGCAGTGGAGATCACTTACCATCAGGTGACTTGCTCGTTTGCCGGACTATGCTACTAAAAAAACAATATAATGTCTAAGGTCAAAAGGAATTGCATCCCTCGACTTTTGAAATCATTGATTGAGGCCCGGTAAATGGAACGACGAGATTAAACGACACAAATCTGTGGGTTGTTTGTGGTTTCAGCTTATGATGGAGACAGCTGGCATACATACAGAAAAGTCTATGTCCAATCGAATCTTGAAACGGCGATTTTTAATACAGTTACAATGATAAACAAATGTTTATAAATTATTATTTATTTAAAGTACAATCAGATTGCGCTCCTTTTTAAAGTTTGCATGTCGAAAAGTAATTCCTCGAGCATTGTACACAGAAATGCGTTAAATTCCCATTATAATGACAGTGAACTCGTTTCATTTTCGGTATAATATATTGTATATTTAGATTTTATTGCATGCGAAAATTCATATTATTATTTACCGAGCGTAAAAGCTGTTTTGATTTAAATGTTTCCTACAGCAGAAGGAATTGCTCATGGATTTTTGATAGCATTTATATATTATCATCTAATTATATTATCTCAATTTGTGTTTTATTATGGTCTGTATTTTTTAATTTTATTATAAAAATACTTTTATACCAGTATTATATGGAAAGAGTTATAAATAGAGTTTCATAACGAATTATCATAGAATGTTATAGTATCAGTTCCTTTTATCTCATAAATAACTATTTATTATGGAAATAACAAATCATTTATCACAAACAAAGGATATTCAGAGTATGACTTCATAAAGACGCTAATAATAAATTTCTTCTGTAAATACTGCAAAATTCTGCGTAAATAAATTACTTATATTGTTTATTGTGTAAAATGCAATGATGCATTAAAGTAGCCGTCGAATCAACTTAGAAATACAATTTAGCAATAAGTGTAAAACTAAAATATTATGTGTAAGGAATTTAACAACAAATAAACTAATGATGTGATTGAAAAAATAAGGCCACTCAAACAGTTTAATTTGTTACGTAATTAATTAAACTTGAATGTAATCTCGCTTTAACTTAACCGAATTCGACATATTAATTATGAATTCAACTTGGTTCAAATGGTTAGCTAATGAGACTTAAAGGCCTCATTTACAAGACTATCATTTAGCATGTGCTCTTGAAGGCTATGAGACGTGGCTTTAGGCGCCGTGTCAAGATTTTTTTTTAAAGCAGGGATTCTATCCCATGAGGGTCACCTGATGGAAAGTAAGCGCCATGAACCTGAGGAACCATGGATGCGTTGCCGATCTTGAAGGAAAGGTATTGAAAATGGGAGGGCATTTGGACCTCTGGAAATCTCACTCACTGTACGAAACGCAACAGCAAGGTGCTACTTCACGTCTGATTTCTGTGAGACAGTGGTAACACCCGGTTGTGGCGGCCCATTCGTGCTGTAGATAAAACTGTCCACAGCGTGGTTCTACCCCTTGTAGAATCTGTATAGGTACATATGAAATATTGTGCGTATTTTCACGGTTAAATGGCTGAACGGATAATAGTGAATTTTGGCAGGAAGATAGAATATATCCTAGGGAAGGACGTAAGGTACTTTTTGTCCCGATAAATGAATTTATTTTCGGAATAAAACATTCACGCGGGCGGAGCCGCGAGCATAGCCTAATGTAATATACCTTATTTTGCTATATAAATATTAGCATAAAATTCTTACTCGTTGTTTTAAATGTTTGAATCTTGTTTTTCTCCTTCCGTGTGCACGTCAGTCACCTTTGATATGCGCTTAACGGGATTTGAGCACCTCCCATTGTTCATTTTGTTAATGATTAAAAAACTGTACCTACGTACGTGTCAAAGGAGTTTTTCGTATACTAACTTTTTGCTCACAGCTCCACCCGCGTTAGAGCATTTCGCAAAACAGTAGCCTATGCCCTAATCCAGGTCATAATACACCGTGTGCCATATTTCATCCAAATCAGTTCAGCCATTAAAGCGTGATTAACAAACATCCAAATACGAACTCACAAACATACAAACTTTCACATTTATAATATTAGTGGGAAGTATGATTCATAACCAAAGAAATTTGATTATAGGTTTTGTTTTCGGTATCAGTCATCACCGTCTCATTTTAATAATTAATTTTTGACATCGTATGGGCTTTGGCTATATAGAGCAAGAGTGATTTGGTGTGTTGAATTTTGTAAGTACATGATTTTCTGAGGTCTATCTAGCCAGGAATGACCCTATCCGGATCCTAAACCATGTCAAGATTATGCCAATATACCATAATATATTGCAGCCGTTTGCTAAATGCCGTGTAGTGTTCAGGAGTTAAGCTGAATTAGAGTACCTTCAGGGAGTTCTGTGATATGGCCCTAATACAAGATTTTTGTTTTACAGTATTAATATGATCAGGCTAATCGGTCTAGTGGCAGCGTCCTTAGGCTGAAAGACCGAGAGGTCCTAGGTTCAAACACCAGTCCGGGTATTCACAATTTGTGTGTTTGAGTATTTGGTTTGATCACACATCTATTGCCAGCGAATGGAATTTGTGTTCGGTATGGCGATAGGCAGGCTTGCCCCGTATAACCCGCGATGGAACGCAGCGCGAATACATCGTGCTCCCGATGACGAATGGCGTCATTAATGTGATAGACTTCTGCGTCACAATGAGACGGACCGCAAAACGGTATAGCGCGGAGGCGGTTCCGGCAGTACATATATGTATGTAATATGTATCATGCAACCATTAGCCACGTGCTGTAATGCTTAGAAGTTTTGCTGTCTTAGAGTATGTTCATGGAGATCTGTGACATCATAGTCTTGACGACTTCAGCAAACTTATATTTCTTTCTTTCTGTCTGGCATTATCTTGGCTTAATGCCAGGGTCCGCTTTCTGATACCATATATTTGACTGTATTTGGTCTTATATGGGGTAACCCGCCGTCTGGCCCCCGCATCCTGCAACCAAAGTTTCGCCAATACCTCGTCCGTTAATCAGCAGAGTGTATATACCACGTGCAGGTGAGATTAGCTTTGATGTTGTTGGCCCATTTACACTCTTGCAGGTGCCACCTATACTACAATTTTGTATTTATCACGGCGTGAAAAATTACTTCGACACAATTTCAAAACTCCCACAAATCGACAATGGCCCAACTAACGCTCGACTAACATACCACCACGAATAATTGAAACGAAATACAGAGTGATTAATTTAACTGGGACAGTGTTAGCAACAAGACAAATGTAGATGTTAATGTAGGTAAAATGTATTAACAGTTTAAAAATAAAACTACGACAAAAACAAGTGATTGAGCCACGCTTTAGATTGTTTTGTCTAAGTATGAATGGCCAGGCTCAACAGGGTTGTTACAACACTCACAGAAAACCGACGTCAATTAGCAGCTTGCTGTTGCGTTTCATGCGGTGAGTGAGATATCCGGAAGCGAAAAACCTCATCCCCTTCCCAATCCTCTGATTATCCCTATTCTTTAAGGTTGGCTACGCGTCCATGATTCTTTGGGTATTTTGGATGGTTTATGGAGATCACTTACCAGCAGATACTCGATGGATTTACTAGTAGTCATTCAAAGGTTCCAGGTCCATTACCAGGTCGTCGTTATTGAGTGTCCTGAATAGAACTCGTTAGGACAAATCTAATGAGCCCAAACACCATCGGCTGACTGATATTCAAGGGTTGCATAACCAATCTTCTAGCTCTATCATCAGGCCAGCTTGACATAAACCTCAAAACCGACTTCAAAACTCGATTCGCGGTGCGTTCTCTACTGTGTTGAAGAGCTTCCCATTTTCCCCTCGTTCTCCGACATTATGAAACATAGCACATCAAGTAGATGTCAGTTAATATATTTTTATAATCTTTTATATAATTAAATATCCGTTTTATGATTATTAAAAATTCATATCTTAACCAAATTTATACGGGATCACTCTCAATGTAACCAAATTTATACGGGATCACTATCAACCATATCGAATACTTAATATTTGTTACTGATGATTAAATACGAAATTTTAAATTTTCAGTCCTATTAACATAGCTTATCAAAAACTATGTCAATATTGTATTCAAAATAGATCAAAACAGAATACACCTAAAGATAGTTTTTGTGTCCCACTTAATCGCAACACTCTGTATGTTTTTTTACACGTTCGTGGTGTCATTGACATTATTTTGTGCGTACCAAACAACGCGAACTATTCGTAACCTTGTGCCACATATGCAAGGGATCTTATCAGTCGTATTGGCCCGATATTGTTTTTATAGAGAATTATCTATCTATTACCCTAAGCAAGGCTAATTGGAATTTTCTGATTACCCATCTACCTATGTTATTGCAAAACCTTTGCTCGCTTGTTGATAATAATTGGATGTGTACGATTTGATTGCGTTATTTACAATGAATGGGTAAATTGGAAATTGATTCAATGATAAGTATTCATTTTACTATTTTAACCCCAGATAAATAGAATGGTGTGCCCTTTAAGAAGACCCTTATGTATGTGTGTGTTTGCGACTGTATGTCAGTGTAGCATCATAGCCCCAAAACTAAAGAACTCACTTAAATACGATTTAATCTGGTTTAATCGAAATGGTTTATAGGCTGTCTTTAAATTAAAAAAAAATCGCACGGGGAAAATTCATTAGGGATTTCCAGCCCCGGGTGCTGCTAATGCCGGACTGACCAGACTTCCGACGCAGGTGTCCGAACGACCGCTAGATAGGGGCCTGATGCCCACTCAAACACCACGCTATAGCGTTTTAAAGGGCAAGCGGGACGGTCCCAGGGGATTCTCAGTGTATTCTGGATTGCTGCTGGATCCGCCCCTGCACTGTGCCGCCTTGCGGCCCGTCTCCTGGGGCACGTAGGAACCCCTCATAATAAGGTCGTCTTTCAACGGCTCCGGCAGCACGATATTTCGCACTACATTCCATCTTGGGGTATTTTTGAAGAAATTTATTTAAAAGTTACAAATCCTTTTCTAATTGATGTCTGGGGTTTTTAAGATGAGGGTTTATGGAAATTCCCAAATGGTGTGAGATGTGACTGCCTCAGTGGCGCAGGTGTGATGCGTACGTGGTACGACTGTGCTGTGCTGAGGTTTCGGGTTCGATCGCTGGGTCGGGTAGAGTGATATTGTGTTTTTCTATCATGAAATGCTTAGTATCAATCCGGAGTCTGGAATTGTCGATATGTCAATATGCTCGCCTCCTATCGCATCATGGGACGGGAATAAGCTCGGCGAAATGTGGATGTACTACTTCTGCCTACCCCTTCGGGGAGTACAGGCGTGAGTGCGTATGTATGTGAGATCTTGTATCAAATATTGTATTTAAAAAATAATAATATTCGTGGATACAAGAAAGTGTTTCTTCAACCACATTGTTTATTTTTATCTAAAATGTGTCAATGTCTAGATTGGTAGGCGGACTTGTTTTTACAGGTCAAATTATTAAAAAGCGCAAATGTTGTTTACAATTCACACTTTATCTATATTAATAACGTTTGGATGTTTTGTCCTTGTTCAGCGTGTACATAGAGTGTCTATGAGTAACCTATTAAACCAAAAACCTCAGTCTCCAGTTGGTTCAGATTCGGCGCCGCCAGTGATATGTGCTATTTTATGTATTTACGAATACGTGCAATTAAACGTAGTTTAGGTCACAAACAAACGGCGTTTTAGCTTTAGTTTATCGAACCCAGAGCCTGTTTTTACACATCTCAAACACGTCGATTCTAGACCAAATTGTGAAAAATATACATATAAAAATTCCATACTGACTTGTTTACGAAGTAGAGTAATTTATTACTTAAAAACAATACACGAAAAACGAAGAAAATAATTGAGGAAACAGGAAACATCGATTGCTAAATAATTTAAAATATTTACGTAACTGCTATAAGTGTCTTTCACTTTCACTCGATATTTTAAACTATAGATTGATATATTATATACATAGTATGCATGTATACATGTAGATACACTCTTACAATTTAAAAGTCGTGCTATATCCGGTACGTTAATACCTAAGTACTAAATAAAGGTTGATTAGGACTTGGCGTATACATAAATTACTCGAGAAACTATATTTTCGAGCAAGTAGTAGTTAAGTATTGATAAGGATTAATTGTCAAAATACAAGATGATGATAAACAATAGGTGTGTACTGTGGCGCCCTCTTACGTGCTACTCGTACAACTCATTCAAACTCGCCTGATGGCGCGAAAACGTTCGCCGTCCCCCGCGCCTACCCCATTGTTGCCCTGTGGACTCGACCATCAAAATTTTTATTTAAAAAAATCGAAGGCTTACAATGTTTTTAATAATATCTGCCGGCCAGCTATAACGCGTCGCCTACAAGTATATTATAATAATAAATAGTAAATACTGCTTCGATGGTGGACTTGTAATGCGTACACGGTATAATTGATGTGCTTAGGTCTCCGGTTCGATCACCGGATCGAGTAAAAGCGATGTTGGGTTTTTCTATCACGTAATGCTTGGTATCAGCCCGGAAGCTGGAATTGTGCCCGGTATGGCGATAGACTCGCCCTTATCACATCATGGGACGAAAACGGCGAAATGTGGTTACACCTCCGCCTACCCCTTCAGACATTGCAGGCGTTTAAGAAATGCTTTGGAAATAATGTTATGTTAAACATTCAAACTGGATAATGATGTTCATGTAGAAATCATTGTTTTCCCTTGCCACAGGTTCCTTGATAGTGGTTGGATCTGCGCTGGTCGTCTGGTTGACTGATTGGAAGTACAAATACTACATCGACCCAGCGCTTAGTATAGTCCTAGTAATCTTAATCCTGGCCTCGGTGTGGCCTCTGCTGCGAGAGTCTTCGCTTATTCTCCTACAAACAGTGCCTACACATATACAGGTGAGTTGGTTCAATATAGGCTACTTTATTTTATACTACTATATGTTGATATGGTAGTCTTAAATCACTTGATAATTTGACATATAAAACAGGTACTAAAACGTAGCTTTTTAAATTACCACCAAAACAATCCGTAGTGGATCCATTATTTTTAAATGTAAATAAACTAAATTGTAGTACTACGATTTGATGGGCTTCGGAAATCTTTCTACTTGTACACGTTTCGTGCCTATATTTTTATTCACGTAGTTACTATTTTGTTTGTTAATACAGCATTGTCAATATTGATTCAATATTTTCACTACCTCTTGTGGGGTTTGTGTGATAAAGGCTTCATGCTTACTGATTATGTAACTTTAATTGTTCTACTGTTTTGAAGATAACACTGCAGTGGTTTTGTTTAAAATGTTTGTTATTTTGAATAGCTACATATAACATACCGTAGGGGAAAGTTCTCTGACAGCCTGCGAGGCCGTGGGTTCAATTCCCACACCGATACAAATGTTTGTGTGATCCACAAATATTTGTTTCGGGTTTGGATGTTGTGGGACCGCAACTCCCTCGTAGTTCCTGATACGCACAATACAGGGTAACCCAGTGTGCGGCAGGGTTATGTGTGTGATTGTAGGGTATATCTATTTATTTTACTCTTCCATTGAAACTGAAATTGTTGATCAATTTAGTTTGTTGATCTTAGTTTCTGGTGGGAGGTTACCTGGTACATGACCCGACGGGATACAGACCACGGTACACATGGTCAAAAACCACAAATGCCGGCAAACGAATAAGCATGTCACCTGATGATAATCGACCTCCACCGCCCATAAACATCCACAATACTTGAAGAACCATGGACGCGTTTCCGACCTTAAAGGAAAGAGTTGATAAAGGAATTGGGAAGGGGGTTTGGGCCACAGAATATCTCCCTCACTGTACGAAACGCAACAGCAAGCTGCTACTTCACGTTGGTTTTCTATGAGACAGAGGTAACAACCCGGTTTAGCCGACCCATTCCTGATGAAGATGAAACTGTCTACAGCGTGGCTACCACTTTTAAATAATGTATATTCAATAACTTCAGTCCACCATTATTCTAGTGACCGCCAAGACATGCAGCGTTTCTAGACTGTCGACATTAAATTTAGACTGGACTTATCAGGTACAGTGTCAGGATAAAAAGTCTAGTTCATCTGCCACGTTGTTCTTTTCCTTCTATAGATACATATTTTAATGTAAGCTGATAAATTTACTAACGGTATTATCACTTCCCCCATATGACGCAACATGATTTCATGTTGCACCATCTTTTATGGCTCATGGCGTTACGTCAACCGTGCTTTAGAGTGTTAATACGAAATAAAAAGTTCGTTGTAAACTGAGATACAGCTTTGTAACTATTATAATTAATTGTCTTATCTCCAGCCCTTTTTGCAGTGCTGTCTTTGAATCGACTTTTAGGTCAGCCACGGGCCAAAAGTCATAAATAACTGTTTAATTAATTCATAATTAACTTATTTAACAGACTTCATTACTAACCTAACTTAAAAAGGGAGAACGTTCTTAATTTGGTGCGGGTGTTTTTAAAATGTCATATTATATATCTCCTCCTATTTTGGATCGATATTGATTTATGGTCTATAGGGTTTACTTGGCTCCATATAAATTTGGTTAAAATCTGAAGACGGAATATGACAGAAATATATTTTACGGCCGTCGATGTTTTAGTTAAACTAGAATTTAGACGACCTCCATGACGCAGTGGTTGAGATTTGAATAACTAGCAGAGCGACAGAGGTCGCGGATTCTGGGACAAGCCGTGATCCAGATGATTTTGAGGACAAGATGTTAAAATTCTGTAGTTATAAAACAAACAATAATTGTTATATCACAAACCAAGATTTGCGATACTGATAGTGATAACCTTATCATCGTGAGTAAACTTTAGCTGTGGCACGTACGAGATATATAGATAGGGTTGGCACATGCAACGAAGAAGAAGAAAAGTTTCAGATCTCCGAAGTAATATAATAATCAATAGTCATCACTCCAAAAGAGGTCATGCGTACCAACCATGCCTAATTTCTAAGTTATAAAATTGATTTTAATATTTTTGTCGGATTGCTGGAGTCTCACAAAATCAAAGTCTATCTAAAGCCATTACTAAAATGTCAGTAAAGTACCTACCATTAATCTGGGATGTGGGTGTACGTACATGAGCGGTGGTGTCCACTTACCATCCGGTGAAGTGGGTAGCTCGTTAATTGGAATCCTGCTATAAGAAAATACTAAAGACTGGTATATCGCCCAAATCTAATGATAAGCTAACTACCAAATCTGCCAATGTAAGTCTCCGGCTATTCCGTCGTCGATTTAAGACAGATAACCGAAATAATCTTATTGACCAATTGAAACTCTTTGGCAATCACTTCCGTCTGCTAAAGGGGGGCCACGAATTTATTTTATATTCAAAACTTAATGTAAAAAATTGGGGCATACAACTCAGTGCACATAAAAGTGAAATTTCTTTGGCAATTGCTGAAAATGCCCTGAATTCTAGGCTCTGATGGGGCCCTGCATGGCCTAAGACCGTTCTGTTGGCAACCCTAACTAAAGTTATATAGTTTTGATTGTGTGTTTGTCCAGGTGGATGCGATACAAAGGCGGTTGTTGGAGAAAGTGGACGGGGTGCTCGCCGTCCACGAGTTCCATGTGTGGCAACTGGCGGGAGACAGAATTATAGCCAGTGCGCATATTAGGTGAGTGTTCAATTTATACTGTCTCTACTATAGGCCCTATAGACGAATTTCTTATGGCGAGAAGAATGTACCTAGAGGTCTTTTTGAAGGCGATGCAACTTCAGTTGACCAGCACCGACTCCGGAAAGACCTATATTCTTATTAATTGACGTTACTTGTGAATTTTCATAATACCTACATTTTCTTCACAATTTTGTCCGAAGTAAGCTCTGCAATTTATTTACTTTTTTCACTAATTGTTGAAAATCACGTAAATTCTCAATTTTACATTAAAATAGCTAATCAAATGCCCTACTGAGATCCATGAATTGCCCTTGTCCCCGAATCGACTTAGCTTATGTAACTACAACCGACACGAACATGAGGTCGACCTCAAGTTCGTAAAAGTCGCCCTGACCTTTGAGTGATTAGTTATGAGTCAGGAAGTTCAAACGCCTCGACTTGATGACCTCCATGATATGGTTGGCGACCTAAGAAACGGGGAGGTTAATGTATTTATTATCTGGGTAGACCAAAGTTATATAATGGTGATATAAAGTATCGTAAACATCGGTTTAGCTTGTATTTGCCTATAAATTGTGAAAAGGTCTTTTTCTCGTGAAAAATGAATTATTGCTACGCCCCAATCTAGAACTCGCGAGGTTATGTTAAGCTCATCGGCCATCGGCTCCCGGGGCGGCTCCAGCAGTAGGTAATCTAGAGCTCACTCAGGATCCCCGGGACCTTCTCACATACTTAGAAGGCCACCGAGTGGGTAAATTGGTTAGGGTTCCTATTTAGTAACTAGAATATGAACTGACACTAACCATCCACCCTCCCTGTGGTTGAGAAGGTGTTTATAAGCTCGATTTGAACTGCGGGACAAGAAGGACAGAGCTGCCTAGGAAGTAATACGGACCAGTTTCCTACCAATAACTAACGACGGCGTACTAACCAAAACTCCGGGGTGGCTTTCCTCGGAGCAATAGGGGTTGGCTCCGGGGTGTTGAGACCAGAAGCATCACCGCTTCCTCTTATTGATAGAAACTGGTGCATCGTAGTGATGAACCGTCTTGCGGTATGTCTCCAGAGAATAGTGTTACTAGTTGACATATTGATTAACTCATGTAAATCGCGGTACAAGATTAGAGAGTATTTTTTTTAAAACATAGGCTGGCAAACGGGCAGGTCACCTTATGGTAAATAATCTTCACCGCCTATTTATACACAATACCAGAAGAGTCATGACCTTATAGGGATGAGGAAGAGAAGGGGGGTATTTGGGCCTCCGGATATCTCACTCGCCGTACGAAACGCAACAGCAAGCTGTTACTTTGCATGGGTTTCCTTTGAGAGAGTAGTAACAACACGGTCGAGCCGGCCCATTCACGCTGTAGACAAAACTGGCTACAACGTAGTTGTACCACATATATAATGCTCGCGGCTCCCCCCGTGTGAACAGCCTTCCGGGATAAAAAGTAGCCTATAACCGTCTCCAGGGTCCCATCTTTCTCTGTAACAAAATGTATCAAAATAGGTTCAACGATATAGGCGTGAAAGCTTAGCAAACAAACTCACTTTCGCATTTATAGTATTAAGGATTAGGATAGCTCATGAATTCACATGTTCATTATGAGTTCACAATACTATTTGTATTCTATAAAAGCCGTTAGCAATGAGACTGGCTATTTTGTTCGAATACGTGATGTAATTTAGGCATAAATTAAAATTGTTTGTTCCATTGTATTTCTGTATGGTTGAAAGGATATTTAAATCACGTTGTAATGGGAACTAAAGTATTGGTAATTTTCAATATGGTTTTAACGTTAGAAACATATCTTTTTGTAGGTATAAAATATTGTAAATTATGAATTTCAAATACAAAAAAACTAAGACACGAAATGGCGATAAAAGTACGGCATTAGCTGGTACTCTATTTATTCCTGCATCGTTTCAGATATTGAATTTCCTCGGATATTCTATGGATCAAAACAAACCCATGGTTACCTCATTGATATCAATTTATTATTTTATGCATTGCGAAGTAACTAATTATCTTACAAATCACGTTTATCATCGTTGGACACCACATTTGAATCGAGGCACTATCTTCCAAATTGGCTCTAGAAGTTAGTGTTGAGGCATACAAGAGGCAGTAATTTGTCCCATACATGACGAAATGTAAGAGCGGTTCGAATTTTTTACATGTACTACTTCAAATTTTATGTCGCGTTACTCGCGAATACTCATATCATCGTGATCGGAATACACGCGTATTCCCATGGCGCGGGCTGCGTATGTGAGACTGAGAACGAGCGATTGAGCTTTATGCCGCCTCGCCTCATTTGAAGTGGTACTTTGTAATGGCTCAGTACAAAACGGGACTACTCTTACAAACTCTTAAAAATCGTGTCCTACTCTACACTACTAGAAGTTAATATTTTTAAAGTTAGACCCACTAGTGCAAGGATATTAAATAATAATCAATTGTATACGTACTATATTTCTAAAAGACGTGATTGTGGTCACTAGATAGTATAGTAGGCCTTCATGCGAGAGGCCGTTTAAGATGCCACCACTTTGTCTATTTATGCCACCAAGTAACAGTCTGTAAGCACTGTTGTTTCTTATATCTTGGGGTGACGAATGCAGTCCAATGCCATGCAGTGCTTTTTCATACAAGGTTCTGGGTCGTATCCGCTTCTGTGTATGGGTAGACGAGATGCTTACCATCAGTAACCTGCTCGTTTCATCATTCAGACTCTTAAGAAAAAGAAGATATATTTAAAATATATCTTCATGAAACATGAAAATATATTATAGTTATTGATTAATATTTTCGTGTGTGAATTCTATCTACATAAGTGCACTTGAAGAAATACAAAGTAAAGTTTACAGTACCTACAACGAATTATCAGCGATAGAGATAAAAAAAAATGCAATCAAACAAAGCTACGCCAACAAACGCCCTTGTCACGTCGCGTCGCGAACTCGACGCAATTGATTGGAAGGTAAAAAGGAAGCAAATCTTTACCGCGATTACGGGCGCACTGTAAGGTGCAGCTATAAATGACTTAGCTTGGGTTGTTTCAACTGTATTTAATTGCAACAACGTTCAGTTTATTTTTTTTGCGAGTTATTCTATAGCTTTCTCGTCATTGAGAAAATATGTATGCAGATCCGAACAGCGCCTCTAGTGGATCGTATTGAAAACGCATTAGCTTCATATACATTTCTTGTATTCAAACTATTCAAATAACGTGACAGCTATCGAAACAATTTGCACTACGGCTACAGAAAATATAATTGTTCACGATGTTTCATTTTCAGTACCTACTAACAATACGTCAAAATCAGTAGATTTCATGACCATTGCTTCTTACCAACAATATTAACATTACAGTTTGTTGAGACAATGCACCCATATTCAAAAACATTAATTAGAGCGATAATATGTAAGATGTTGGATGAGTAGTCAAAGATCGGGCTCTGTAACCAGCTTTAAGAATTGTCTATCTTCTATAATCTCTCTCAACTCTCATGTCTTAGGGTGATATAAGATAGTTGATGACGATAGTAAATTGGTTGAAAATTAGTACGATTACTTCACTTCGTTGGACATACGTCAATGTATTACAGTTACTGAAACACTTATATCTATGTAAAAAACTTTTGCAATTCACATGTTTGACGGAGACGGCGAGCGTAATCATTCGAATTGCGCATCGTACACATATTGAAGTCGTTCCATCTAATGTAGTAAGAGACTTTAGCTCAAAACATCGCAATCGCTAACTTCTTGACTGCTGCAGCGACGACTTTACACGATATTCGCGAATCAAACAAACTTATTCGCTGGCCAATACCAAACGCCTAAATGCAAACATAGATAAGGACAAATCCTTGTTTGTTGAACAATTATTATTCTAATGTAGGTCAGGCGGGTGGGCTTACAAGGATATATGAGCCTATAGATTAGTTAACATGTAATTTATGATGAGATGAGTTTGAAAACCATATTACAGTTGACCACTGAAGCGTCTCGGTGCCGAAGGGAAGAGAAAAAAAGTTGAGTACTTTCCATGAGCCGGAGCGGAGATGTGAAATTAAAATAATTTGATTGCTCTTTTCCTCCACGTCTCTTTTTCGCTCCGCATCAGTAAAAAGTGGGGTTACCACACATTTTCCCGGAATGGGTTGCCTTGTCCCGTGTCCAATAATTTCACTTCGTCCCGGAATTCGCGAAGATAATCTGGAAATTCTAGTGAAAACGCACTGTAGTGGTAGTAAATTAGTCCATGCGTCCTTCTGAGAGTATGTATAGCGTCGATTTCGGACCCCGGTACGCGACTCCGTGACCACTATTGCGGAATTAGCACCATATCTACGGTATGATGTTATCCCCAGTCGAAAACTATCAGGTCAGCTCGAATTGAAATCGAGTATCACTCGCTCCTAGATTTTCATAATTATTGTATGAAAAATTATGTTACATTACGTCTGTATTTAAAGCAGTGGTAGGGGCAACGAGTACAGTCGCATTACAGTACAGTGACATTGCGGACCTAAATTTCCATTACGAAACAAATACTTTTATGATAAATATATTTCTACTTTATATGTAGGTATATTTTTTTATTCATATAATCGTATTTCCTATTACCGTAGTACAAGAATTCCTAGTGTAGGAACTAGGAAGTAGGAACAGGGTGCATATAGCTGTTGGACACATTTATCTAAGTAAATCCTGGAAACAAATAAACAATATAGTAGGTGTAGTATATTTGTGTTTATTTATATATGTGTGTCTCTTCTCGTTGCCAACTATTCATAAAAATCTATCACAGATATACTATTGCACATTACATAATAATTTTCTATTTTTGTAACAAGATACAGTTGTTATAGGTCGTTCTGATTTCCGGGATTAATATGGTCACACCATTTCGGTGACTGCTTCGGTGGCGCAGTTGTAATGCGTATGCGTTACGACTGAGGCTGACGCTGAGGTGGAGGTTCGATCGGCGGGTCGGGTAACAGTGATATTGGGTTTTTCTATTACGAAATTAATTATAGGAAGTTGACAGGTAAATATTGGTCACACTTACCTGAAGTTTGCTGTTCGTATCCTGTATGGTGATGTATAGAAGGCGCATCGCAAAAACATACCTGTATTATGTTTTATATCAGTGCTCTACAACATATAGTGGTAGGTCCCTCATATGCCAAAGGCCGCCTGGGTTGGTACCACCACTTTGTCTATTTCTGCCGCCAAGCCGCAAGCACTGTTGTGTTTTGGTTTGAAGGACGTTGCAGCCAGTGAAATTAATAAGCATTATGAGAATTAACATCTTATTTCTTGGGATGACGGACGCAATCCAGTGCCATGCATATTTTGTAATTCAAAGTTCTGTGTGGCGTTGTTTCTGTTTATAATTCCACTATTGGCATGACGCTTCCCATCAGGCGAGTAACAATTCAAGATAATAAAACAAATGGTGGCTTGAAATCTTTCGAAAGGTATAATAAGGATTCTAAATTATCGGAAATATTACCCACTTGACAACTATCACTATATATAAACCTAAATAAAATACGGACGCATGTAACACTTGTTATCATAATCAGTACTATAATGGTAGGTACTCAAGCAGAGACACATCAAAGTGTAACTCAAGTAGAATGTCCAGTCAATATACCAGTAGAAGAGCCTTATCGTATACGTGTTAATACTGTCGCCATATACTCGCAGTGTAATCAAGTACCGATGCTACTCTCACAAATAATTACAAATGCAATGATAAACGTCTATTTATATACAACACGTTACCAAAAACACTGTTGGGCGTTTTAACTATGATATCAGAATCGATATTCACACATAATTAAATAAACTCGCATACGAAAATTGGACTATAAAAATAATCATATTTATTTCTTATACTTTAGTCATTTTATTGTTTGTGAGCCGTATTTCGATTGATTACCTCTGAAAGAGTGATGACTCGGAGCCAGAGCGAGATAGCAAGTTGCGGCGTCTACGTGCATCAAAGGCGCCGCGCCACAGTCAGCTGTTCATCACGATTCAGATGTTTTTTTTTTTAAATATGTTCATATTTCTAAGCTACCTGTGTAAGGATAATATCTCGCTTATATTTATATTTTTTTTTATTTAACAATTTTTATTAAGCTGTCTATATGTCTATCACGACCTAGAAAGAGCTAACAGGGTTTTTGTTACATACTATACCTATAGTACATAAATTGAGATTTACCAATCAGACTGCCTCGGTGGCGCAGTATGCGTACGCGGTACAACTGTTGTGTTGAGTTCTCGGGTTCAATCCCGAATCGGGTAAAGTGATATTTTTCTATCATTAAATGCTTAGTATCAACCCGGAGTCTGGAATTGTGCCCGATATGGCGAAGGGCTCGCGCCTATCACATCATGGGACGGAAATAAACGTTTTAAATATTGTGTTCCGGTTTGAATGACATTGAAGCCAGAAATTACTGGGCATTATGATACAGATGCAGTGTCACGCATTACTTGGCGATCATGAGAGCGCCTTGCTCGTCTTGTCATTTAGATGTAAAAAATATGAATAGTGGAATTATAATCACAACATTCAGACACTCGTGCGGACTACGTTTGTTTTCAAAACCGCTTCACAAATAAAATTTGCTTTGGCAATCGCCCAATTGTAACTATTCTTTGTGCCGGTATCAATGTCAATGAACTAATGCATCGGCACTATTTGCAACTGCGTTATCCTTCTTTCTGTTTGCCTGGCTTATGCCGGTTTAGTGCCAAGTTCCGCCTTCCTATTTCAACGCTTCCACATCGTCTGGACTTGTGTATTCCCAGTAGTGCTCCACTCCAGCTACTTCCACTTTTAAAAGTACATAAAGTAAAAAAGATGAACTAACTTCCTCTGTCGACGTCCCAAACATGTTTTGGCAGATCCCAACAACTCCATCACAGTCGCTATCGAAGCAGCACTTTCCTTGTCCAATCTGAATCGCAATAATAATACGCGACCCCGACATAGGACACGCCTGCGAGTCCGAAGAGCTCCCACAACTGACCACCGGCACAATGATGTGCAGAGGCGACCCTAAACTATACTCCCAGCGATTGCTCAAGCTGAGTCCTAAGCCTACTAAAAACAAATGAACTAACTGAAAGAGGTTTTGATTGGGAAATCTTTGTGTCTTCGATGATAGATAAATACCTACAGTTTAATTCGTAGGAGTTGAGGGATGTAGCGATAACAAGCTATAAAAGAACATGAGCGTGGGCCAGTTTTTTTTTATTTTCGTGACCCATATACGCAAATTTATTGTGTCGTTAGTATTAATTACTCCAGGTATGTGTTTGTCCTGTTAGACAATTTGTTGCGAGATCAATTACTTGACGAATCCTGTAATTAGAGTATTAAAGACTCGAACATTGCACTGTTTAACCAATCTCTTTAACCAACGCAATAAAATCAAGAGTTTCTGAATTCGTCGGTATATATTGTATATTTCATGTAGGTATCCGCGGCCGTGGACCGATTTGAATGAAAAATTGTAAAATAATAACTTATCAAAAAATAGAAGCTCCAAAGAAAGGTTAAAATAAAACTAAACAATTTTGAGTCGGTGGTACTGTCGTTTAAATAGTCAATGGTTGATAGCAGTATCTGTTTTGTTTTGTTGAAAAGATCTTATTTAATTAGTATAGGTACAAATTCTGAAAATATTATAATCATTAATCACTATGTCGGCATCTGATAAGCGTTACAAACGAAGGTTTATGCAAATCAATAGATTAATGAATAGCTTATAGATGATAAGAATGTTAATCATTAAGTATTTCGTAATAGCTTATAATATACAATATCATCAGTAAAAATCACCCATCAGTCATGTACATAATGACTACACAGTAAACACTAGAACAGTACGATAATTTTAAATATGCGGTTTGGTGATATTCGTTAATTAAGAAAATACGAATTTTGCGTGGTAGAGCCACGCTGTAGACAGTTTTGTCTACAGCATCAATGGGCCGGCTCGTCTGGGTCGTTGCCACTGTCGCACAAATAACCGACGTAAAGTAGCAGCTTGCTGCTGCGTTTTGTACGGTGATTGAGATATTCGGAAGCCCAATGTCCCCTCCCGTTCCTGATCACTTAGTTATACCTTTCCTTTAAGGTCGCGCCCCTGATTCTTTTGGTATTGCCGGCGTACATGGGCGGTGGAGATCACTTACCATCAGGTGAGTAACTTGCTCGATCGCCGGCCTATACTATAAAAAATATACGAACGCAATTTGATGGTGACCCAATGCATAAATGCTACCACAGTAGAGTATTTTCTAGGCGTTAGGTCCCTCGTATGCTAGAGACCGTCTGGGTAGGTACCTCCGCTTTGTCTACTTCTCGCCAAGCTGCAGGGTGAAAACACTGTTGTATTCTAGTTTGAATGACATTGAAGCCAGTGAAACTACTGGGCATTTTTAGACTTAAGTTACGACTCAGGGTTACGAGCGCACTTCAGTGCCATGTAGTAGGTACTTCATAATTCGATTTTGATTGGTGTTGCTTCTATTTATGGGCAAGTGTGACGTTTACCATCAGGCTAGTAACCTGCTCGTCTGGTCATCTAAAGCTGATAAAAAAAGTATTTATTTATTTTCTCTTGAATGACTGACTGACTGATCCTGAATTGCCAGACATTCCACTTTTGCGTACTAGTTCGTAAAAAAACAAAGATTTCCGAAATGCATAATTTAAATCATAGTAGGTACTGTATTTCCCCTGTGTTTATAACAGCTGACTCCAACTGCACACGAATAAACATTGAGTCAATAAAAACAATGAGTTAAAAGTACTTCAAGCATGTCTCATAAACATTTTTATTGAATATCTCCCAAATGGTCGTAACATCACAAACTTATCTCCCCATTGTATATGTTTGAACTAGTTTGAAGCAAGCTCGTGTTGACATAACACTCGTTGATATACGAACCCTTTGTTTTGTGAATGTGTGCGAGATTAGCGAGCCACGTTATCGATTATCATAATATTTTATAGTTACAGTGGTGTAAACATTGAATTATTTGATGTAAAGCCATTTGGGAAGTTGGGTATTGAGTTATTTATACTTAAGCTATATTCATCAGCTTAGTCCATCACGCTGGCCTAATGCCGGTGGGCAGACTTCATGGAATTTTTATACAGAACTTCAAACCTCTTCGGCCTCCTTTACTTCTTCAGTAAAGGAGGCCAAAGAGGTATGCAAGGATCGTAGCAAGTGGCAAATCAGTTGTCACTGCCTACCCCTATGGGAAACAGGCGTGAGTCTATGTATGTTTGTATGTAGAACTTCTCAGGTATGCAGGTTTCCTCACGATGTTTCCTTCACCGTTAAAGCAAGTGATAATTAACAATGAATACACACGTAACTTTGAAAAGGCAGAGGTGTATTGCTCTTGGGGCTTTGTTTTGAACCTACGACTTTCGTCTCGACATTTCGTACCATTTCCCGCTTAGCTATCACTGCTTTTTTTTTTATTTGTAAAAACTGTTATTATAGTATAATGTGGTAACTGGCTGGTCGGCAACCATGGTGCCGCAGTGTGCGAGTAACCGACTCTGAAGCGGCGGGTTCGATTCCCGCAGTGAGACAAAATCTTTGTGTGATGCATAAATATTTGTTTCGGGTCTGGGTGTTCTCCTTAGAGGGGTTTACATCAGGAAGGCGGCCTGTCGTAATAACTACATGCCGAATCATTCTGTAACATAAGTTTAAAAACATGGTGCGCCGACCCCACCGCCAGTGGGATAAGGGCAGGCGGAAGAAGAAGGTGGTAACGGGTAGAGCCACGGTATACAATGTGGAAGACGGTTTTATTAACAACGTGAGTAAGTCGATGCGATTGTGGTAATACTACTGTAGGCCTAGTACGAGTTACAAATACGTTCACAGTTTTCGAATTCGTATAAAATTACTACCGGCGAAGTGTCATACTAGTAATTCATAAGGTAATAAAGGAAAGAATCGCTTGAAAATAAATTTCTTAGTCGATAATATGAAATAAAATTAACCATATTATTAATTTTAATTCATCATAGTTCCCACTAGTGGCTACTAATATTTGACGTATATGAAGATAAAACGAAATCTTTCATCGTTTAGGAAAACTATTAAAATATGTACTAGGCCTACTGTTTCACAGACACACGATCGGCGTTAAATGAATCATCGAAATCGACTCCCAACACATATGAATACTTCGGTATTTTTTTGAGCGGTTTTTCACATGCTCGTTACTACTGTCCTCTGCTATAAAAACAATTAAGGTTTCAACCATGTTGTTTCGGATACCTCTGCAGTGAGAAATAAATAGCAGTTAATATACGATTCGTAAAATCAAATAAGGGAAAAATCACTTAATGTTACAATTCCCACACCCGTTCATGCTTTTGAATGTCAATTTCAATATCATCAGGAAGCTTTTAATCTAAATAACATTATTCAGTGTAATATAATAAAAATTAATTTATGTTATAGATGTAGAAACCTGTCAGAGTACATGAAAATAGCCGAGAAGGTCAAGGAGTTCTTCCACAACGAAGGAATCCACTCGACTACCATACAGCCGGAGTTCGTCGAGTTACCTATCGGTGGCAATGAGGTAAAACTGTTTTTTAATCTTCTTCCACCTGCCCTTATCCCACTCGCAGTGGGGTCGGTGCAACATGCTTTTTAACGTATGTTACAGAGAGATTTGGCTTGTAGTTTTACGACCGACCGTCCGCCTGCCTGAAGTTAACCCCTCTGCGGAGAAAACACCCAGACCTGAAACAAATATTTGTGTATCACAAACACGTTTTGTCTCGGTGCGAGAATCGATTCCGCGGCCTCTCGCTTCACAACCGGCTACTCGCCCACTGCGCCACCGAGGCTCTTAAACCTGTAAACCTTCTTGATTATACACCCATTAATATAATTCTGTATATGACTCATTTATTTTGATCGATCTTGATGATCGTGACAGTTCCTGAAATATTAAGTGTAGGTTGCAGCCTGCGTCGATTAAAGTTATTGTAACAAGCAATGATTCACACTAACTAATATTATATATGCGAAAGTGAGTTTGCTTGTTTGTTTGTTACGCTTTCACCCCAAATAGCTGTACCGATTGTGATAAACCTTGGCACAGAGATAGATGGGATCCTGGAGACGGTTATAGCCTCCTTTTTATCCCGGAAAATGCTGTTCACGCGGGTTCGCGAGCAAAAGCTAGTGTTATGTAAAAAAAGTTATATCATTTGTTTTCAGTACTATCAAAATGTAAAAATTTGTAGATGATGCCACCTATTGTTTGTTACAATATTTTTTTCCACACGTGTTCAAAAGATTTGTGTGCAGTTGCATGGAGACTGACTCGCGTCATAGTCTACTGTCTCGGTCGCCTGCCTCAAAGTCTATATTAAGAAAGAAACAAAGACAATTTATTAGTAGTCACAGATCACAATTAATTTTACAGCTAAAACCATAGATGGCTTTGGCATTTGCACGTCGTGACTGTGGCAGGTTGGTGATCACTCAGAGTACTGATGTGTTGTGACGCGTACCACAACACAGCGCTTATTTTCAGTGGTCACCTTATGTGGTCAACTTTTCTTAGTTAGACAAAATACGATAAATCCTGTTCAAATATGAGCAATCGAAATGATCTCATCATGATTTGGTTTTTACTTGATATGGATATGCTCGTCCTCTACATCTTAGGACGGTCATACCTTTTGCGAATGGATTCTTTGGATTTTTTTTAGTTGAAGCTGGTGGGACGGTACTTAATACATTTTTGTAGCCCACTGCATATCGACCACCGTACATATGGTGGAAACCCCGCCATAGTGGCTCATTCATGCGAGTCGTCATCTAGGGTCGCTGCTAACTTCAGGCCGGCATAATTCTGCGGACCTTCGAGGGACGCAATATCCTTACCAGTTGATATTATATTTGGACTGTACTTACCATCAGTGTAGTTAGGATAAAAACATATCGATGTACCACTATTATTAAAAACCTGGTGGTGGTAAAACATGGTAGAAATCCTTATCAACGATACTTTACGTTGGCCATGGCTTAGTTCAACCCTTTCTGACTAACCTTGTATATTCATTCGCTTTCATAAAATTTAAGTGCAATCTAAGATTATATTTTGTATCTAATCTTATCAAATATAATTTGAGTAAGTAATACCAATAAAATACAGTTTATTGATTTCTAAACAATTAAAGTAATATAGATACGAACCTATTTCATAATATATTTTCACTGCTGAAATTGTCCGATCACGATTTTCAGTGGACGTTGGTGTTTGTTTGTTTTACAGGCTATTATTGCTAGTGTCATATTTTTTTTTACAATAATTTCAGAAAAAAATAGTTATTTTATAGATAGCTATTGATATCTTCTTTTTGTTTCTATCTGTTTTTGACGTTTTTTTTTAAATCATAAAGTATGTTATTTAAACTCCAAATACCTGTCAAATGCGTTATGCGAGTCGGACTCCCATACAGGGTTTTATACCCACACCGTTAAATTTTTACTTTAATTAATTATTAAAAATAACACCATAATAACACATATTCTGTGAATAAATTTCACTTTCAATAATGTTCTGCTGCGTTGCGCTTTCTCAGGAAACGTGACATTTGATGTGAAGCTGGGCCATGGGGTCCTGAACATCCTTCTGGCTGCTCTCGAACGATACCAGTCGCTCAACATAATTTTTATTGTTTTTATTGGTTTTATTCCCAAAAATATTCTCTTCTTTATTGTTGAGACCGGCAAACGAGCAAGTAGGTCACCTGATGGTAAGAGATCACCACTGCCCAGAAACATCCACAATACCTGATAATGTAGACGCGTTGCCGACTCTAAAGGAAAATTATGATTCGGAGGGATTGGGAATGGGAACGGGATTTGGGCATCCGGATATCTCACTCACCATAAAATGCAAAGCAAGCTGCGGTTTCAAGTCGGTTTTCTGTGTGACAATGGTATCAACCCGGTCGAACCGGCCCATTCATTCTGTAGACTAAGCTGTCTACAGTTCGTCTCTACTACACCTTCAAAATAATGTTCACTTACAGCGTCAATATCTATAAAAAAAATGTGTTTATTGCTTCAGGTAATCAGCGGCGCGTCGGCGGAGGCGCCGTGTGCTCTACACTGTCCACCAAACGATCTCTGCCACAACGCGACTTGCTGCGGTCCTAACCAACAGGTCAGTTGGGTATAGCAACATTTTTGTAGCTAGACCACGGTGAACAGGGTAAGGTAAACCGTTCTGTATATTGAATAAACGAAATTCTTGACTATAATGGATAAATCATAACGTGTATCGATAGGCTGAATGGTCGTGGAATCGATTTTTAATAAAATTACTCATATTGTTTTTGTTTTTTTTTATTACTAAAGATTATTTATTTATTTGCTGTAAACAATAAAAATTCATTCCTAAAATGTTATAATTAATCGATTAATCGACTAGTCAGCCACAAAATGGCACGTCTCTAGTTGCCTAAAGTGATTAGTAACTGTTCATAATCCAAACGTAAGTGATATTGAATCGATCATTCCTTTTATACTCTATAATGTCTATGCTATGCATGTATTAATTAGATAAACCCTTTTGTATATATTTTTTCCTTATAAGTATTTTTAAGTATTTATCCAATTTGAATGGTTTTAAAAGTAAACACAAGAGTCGAATTTAGTAGATTTTCTATTTTTAAGCGTCAAAGTGTTTTTCGTTTATTTTCAATTACAGTTTTACAGTTTAGAAACGATAAGGGTTCGTTAAATCTGTTTTCAAGGAGATGCAATCGTTGAGGGTGGACGCGATGGGGCTGTCTGCGGCCGAGCGCAAACTTTTAGAAGACTATTGACGAAAAAAAATATAAATCACTAGTATTATTCTATTGTTTCTATATTTTTAATGATGTGTTAAGATGTATATTTTTTATATATTTGTTGTAATTTCACATGAGAGTACTTTAGTGCCAAATGTTTGTAACTAAGGCTGTGCTGTGTAAACTTTATGTAAATTATATGAGAATGGTAAAGAAATTATTTGTTTTAGTTTCACTTGTGTCGAGTGGTTTACTCACTCTAGGTACTTGTTACAACATATACACAAACACGTGTAATAAAAATATATTGATAACAGTAAAATTAATATATTACACAATAGAATATTGATATTGATTATGACTATAGTTATTTATACTACTCAATAGGATTATTCAGATATAAAATAATACTTGTTTATACCACAGACTTTAATGCCTTGAAGATTGCAGATAACACAAACAATTTTACTAAAAGGACATTACCAATAAATACATCAGTCTAGACAAAAAGTGTTTTGTCTTGTATACTAGCTTTTGCTCGCGGCTCCCCCCGCGTGAACCGCCTTTTCCGGGATAAAAGTACCTAGTCTATGTCCTAATCCAGGTCATGGTCTACCTATAAATACGCACTCACGCCTGTAATCCCCGAAGGGATAGGCAGAGGTGTACCCAGTACCAGTGGTGGTAACCAGTACACCCACATTTTGCTGAGCGTTTCTCCGTCCCATGATGTGATAGGGGTCGAGCCTATCGCCATACCGAGCACAATTCCAGACTCCGAGCTAATACTACTGAGCAATTCGTAATAGAAAATACCAATATCACTTTTAGCCGACCCGGGTATCGAACCCGTGACCTCAGCGTCAGCCTCAGTCTTAACGCATACGCATTACAACTGCGCCACCGAGGCAGGCAGGAAGTCATGGTCTCCCTGTATGCCAAATTTCACCCAAGACCGTTCAGCTGAATCGGCGTGATTGACTAACAAACATCCGAACTTTCACATTTATAATAAGTAGTAGGATGTAATTCAAAATAATGAGACAAAACACTAGGTGGTCTCTCATGTGCGAGACCGTCTGGGTAGGTACCACCGCTTTATCTATTTCTACCGCCAAACAAGTGTGCTACCAACGTTGTGTTCCCGTCTGAAGGATATTGAAGTGAAATTACTGGACATTAGTTTAACGTCTTATGTCTCGTGGTGACGAGCGCAGTGCAGTGCAGCGCCATGCAGTACTTTGTAATTTTAAATTCTGATTAGTGTTTCTAATGTTTATGCTTACCATCAGGCGGCAAACCTTCTCGTCTCGTCATTCAAGGTAATAAAAAATCACTGTGGAACTATTACAGTCGATTTTTAATTAAAAGTGACGTAACGAAAGGTACCGCGGCTTCTGGTAAGCGCCACGTCTGCTCATTAACAGTAACAACACCACACACAACTTTGAATTACAAAGCACTGCATGGCATTGGACTGCGCTCATCACCCTGAGACATAAGATGTTAAGTGTCATAAGGCAGGAAATTTCACTGGTATCAGTGTCCTGACACTGAATCATAACATTGCTTGCACACTCGTGCTCGGCGGCATAAATAGACAAAGCGTTCTCTCGTATACGAGGAACATTAGTACCTAGTAAAGACGTGAACAATGTTTATTAGCTAGCCGGTTAGAGGACACTTTTTCATGCACTACTAAGAGAAACACAAATACATATTTTATTAAATAGAGTCAAATAATACAGGTTACGTTTTTTGCAAAAAGAAAACATTATTAAAATTGGTCTCACTATAGAGGATTCTCAAGATTGGGCGAACTGGAGGCGTCTTAGTAGGAAGGCGGACCCTGGCTCTAGCCCAGATAACGCCAAATAGAAAAAAGAAAGTTATTAAAACATGCTACACATATCACAAATATTTAATTCATGAAGAACGAGCGAATAGCTTTGACCTTTATCAGTTATGAAAATTACCTTTATGGACGCTCAGTGATACCAAGCAATAATACGAGGTAATTCAGTATCGACTTGCATTTCTTTTATGTTTCAATGTCAACGTATTTACAATATTATTAACCTACGTTCTGTCGATATTTAGAATTGATAATCAATCTTGTATTAGAATTGTCACTTGTAATTTACACCTCACTGGAAAAAATTATGTCTCATTCGTCGAAGTACATAACCCGAAATTCTATTTAATCATTATTCGTCTAGAAATTTTGCATATTTATGAGCGGTAGTAGTATTGTCTTATTTGAATTTGCTGAATAGTCATTACATATGCTCATAAAATACATAATTACGTATAATGGAAAATCTACATAGAGCTGTAAATCTGGCCTGGTCTGCCGGTCTTTATTAACTAGTGGATTAGACATCCATCCTGCCCGGCGATCCTACCAAAACTAACCTTATCGGGTGTTGTCTTGGCTTATATGCCAGTCAGAGTGACTCAGTAAAGTTATTGATATAATCCCCAGTACAAATTGGCGTTCCGGTCTGGCTTATCGAGTAGAGATGTCGGAAGTGCCAAAAAGTATCGATATACCATATCGTACCCATATTATTGTAAAGTATTGACATCGATTACAATATATTGAAAATAAATATCGATATATCGGCTCTAACACCTGTGCACAACCTTTTGTAATATGGATCTTGGGAAATAAATCTATATCGATATTTTCCAGCATTCCTATTATCAACTGTGGATTATCATGAATATTTTGTATTAATGGAAATAATCCCTATTTTGCAATAGATCTTGTGAATAGTGTTTAGTATGTGAATCTACCCAAGACTATGCATGCAAATCCTGATCCCGTATAAATATATATTTTAACATTAAAAATGTTCTTATTAGAAAGGTTTATTGTCTCTTGACTCTGTTCTGCGACTTATTCACTAATATACAGTGCAAATAAAATATTTCTTTATTCCTATAATTAACAACCCTCCATTAAAATCCTTCTAAGCCATAATGGACACATCAACACATTTCTCAATATTCTGAAAAGGTTTTAAGAAACATTATTGTCCAAGAGATTTTTTTGTTTTTTTAAATTATAAACTAATTGAGACCTCTAGTATAGCAAATTATTTTTTGATTGAGTATTTGAAGTGAAAAATATACATAACAAATTATATATATTATGCTATATTTATGAAAAATCTTGGTAACACGGTACGTAGGTGTTTATTTATATGTAAATTAAAAACCATTTACCATCGGCCTCTTCTAATAGTAAAATCCTTGTTAACACGTAGTTATGTACCAACAATATCGACTATCACAACTTATCAAGTGGCATAGTTTTATTTATCTATCACCCATCACTGTAACTGATAGTGCAATAATTAGCTGACTGATTAACAAAATATATAAATTTACATTTATATCATTATCTATATGTGTAGATTGATTGCTGGTTTTCAATACGGGCCACTTTGCGTTTCAGGAACGCAACACGCCGCCGTCTCCAACAGTTACCCCTTACCTCTGCAGGCAACGCAACATGGGATCAAGAACTGAATCATTTTGTTCGAACAATGACGGCCAAGGGCAAGGGAGACCTACCACGTGGAACTTAGAAGCATTAGAATGCGGGTTAGTAGAATAATTACGAAGATGTTGCATGACCTACGTGAATGTGTACTGTGAATCAATGTTTTTATTTTTGACACATTTTTTTGTTCGATGTTGATGTTGTCCATTTTATAAGAAACAAAAACTCATCGAATCCTTCTAAACCATAGATAACGGTTTTTTTAAATATAAAAGATGTCGTATACCATTTTACCACGTATGCCAACATTTAGCGCAATGGCACTACACCTATATGCATGGCGATAATGTCAGCCGACGTAATAACAATTGGCACGCTTGGTTTGCATACATATGTACTTAGTACTTACGTCATCTATCATATCCGTGGTCTGTGTTCTGAACTGTTTAGAATGTAAAAACACAAATATAATAAAAACTACTTTAAATTATTCACATAACTATTCAGTATATTACAAAGTATTAAATTATTTTATTTAAGAGGAATATATACATTAATATATTCGCATGAAATTCAAACTATCATTATATTTTTGGTTCCTGTAAAATGGACTTTATTTTATTATTATTGACGTTTAATGCTAGTTTAATGTTATATATCTGTACAGAAACAGATTAGTATTTATAAAAAATAGTATGATAATATATCAAATTCATCACATTTGTTTTTAAGTTATTGAATGAGGTAGCTAGCATAATCGAATCATAAATATATAAAAAATGTATTTAGTTCATTTTTAGTTTTTTTTAGCATGTATTTAATAAATCAAGTATTTAATGTGTCGTAGATTGTTCTGATTTGTTGTAAACTTTTTGTCGACTAATATTTCTGATTTCGTCATTCTTACGACGCGAGGCGATGTCTAGAACTTAAGAAAGAAAGGATAAAACATAACATGCTCGACAACATTGTGTGGATAGGGAGCTGGAAATAAATCACACATAGCCCATTTACTAGACACCATAATTAATCGACATATTCGTCAATTCTTTTTTCCCGAACTAAACTAAAATATGGTTTATCAAATAGGTATTACAGGACTTAACTAATTCTAATTTAACAGAATTTACAATATACACCGAAGATTAACAGACACAGGACCTTGTAGATTGACTCTGGACTGAATAAAAAAATAATTTATTTAGTTTTAGTTTACTTGGGTGACAATAGGATTGACACATATATCGATTAATAAACAAACACGGGGTTAAATATATCGATATGATAAGGTAAGGGCCTTAATATGAGTATTTTTTTTAGTTCCCTGCTCCCGTCACCAATGCTGGAAGATAATAGACTCGCCGTCTGACGCACGGACGCGCCCGACCGCGCCAGTACCGACTAACTACAAACTATTAACTAATACTACACATTAGCTGTGAAATGTGCGATGCGCCGATAAACTTGTGTTCAACTACCGTTAGCATCTTACGTCGCATTATTATATCGAATTAGTTAGATACTTATAAATTGTTATAAGGAAATACAAAATATATCCAATTATAAACCGGGCACAAAAATATCTACGACTCTAAATATCGATAGGTCGATGTTACCGACTATGCTTTACGAGAAAGCTGTAGTAAGAAATAGATTTACGCAAATATTAAATTAATTATACCAACAAAAAGTCTTAAAAGTATAGCAATAAAGTGTTTGATGTTTTACATTTGTACAGATACACTGTATAATAATATGATGAATGAATATGTTATCAATAATCTACCGACAAAGACTATAATACTATGATAGCCTAATTGGTTTGTTTAAAAAATAATTACTCGCCCTATTAAACAAATGTGTAATTAACTCTAATATCGATAAATCGTTGATCAATGAATTCGCTACAAATTAGTGACGTGAAAATTAGAAATCGATAATAGATCGCTTTTGTAAAGGAAGTTTCACAACTAATATGTACGTGCAAAGTTCGTATACCAAAATAGTGTTGTTAAATGATTCTATTTAAATTAAGATATTTTTAATGTAAGTATCATTTCGTATTTGATTTTAAATTATTTTAATTAACTTCATTGACACATCTATCTACCATTTATAATGTTCTTATGAGAAAAATATATTTTTAAGTTCTATTGTTCCATATATTTTTACACTGTCACAAATATTTGACAGCATTTAGGTTTAATGTTGTTTATTTACCATTTTTTCGCATCGAACCATCCACCAAAGGACTACTGAATCAGTTCATTCCGTTTTTGACACAAAACTATTATTTACAACAAGTAGCAATGATATATAAATGTAACATAAACATAATTCGCCATGTACTTTGGTAGCATTATTTAGAAATAGGTATTTATTGAATACAATAAAGGTCATTGACCACGGCAAATACGACACGTGTAAAAGAAAACCCATTATCTGAAATCATTTGATAATAAAATCGACTGAACTGATCATGTATCTAATTATACATTCGATGATTAAACTCTTTAATGGTTATCAGTCATTGACGATAGCAATCCTATCTACCCTATCTAAGCTTATCTAGACTTCCAATATTACCTAAAGCATCGATAAAATTTCCTGTTTTAGGCGTTGAAATCGACTACTAAATACTAATGACAATCTGTTTTATGTATTGGATAACACTTGATGGATAACACTTGGATGCATCTTCGTAATCATCATCATCATCATCATGATGATATCTTCATAATAACTTCTGTCGAATAAATCTAACTTAGGACAGTATAAATCGAATGAATAATATATAAAGTATTAGGTTCGAAAAGGTTATAAATTATGTTTTTCTCATATTATATAGCGATAGTGAAATTCGATAAGATCCATAAGGTTTAGATATTATTATAAATTAGATTTATTTTGTCTATTTAGTTGTTTTAAATATAATAGCAGTGGGATGTATATAATACACGGCTGGTATTATTATTCTATTTTTAATATATTTCAGTTTGATGCTGAACACGAGAAATAAAAGCATTTTACATTAAACATTCTTCGTGATATATGGCAATAGTATAATTACCGGCACCAGTTGTGAGCACGGATGGACAGTGGGGGTTTTCAGAGTCCAATATGTGACAAGCATCAACTGACGAGCGAATCGCGTGACACGTCGCGTTGAGACCCCACGCTTCTTCGTCCAGCCATTCAGAGCTATAATGAACTGCGCAGTTGACGCTTGTGCTCACGAGTCGTGCCGGCATCTGTATCTTTCTTATTAAGTATGTGATTTTTTTGTAGTTTAAGTATCTAGCATTTCTTAGTTCAATGAGCACAGTGCGGGTAAAGATGCAATAAATCTATTAGTGAGATTATCACAGGATAGTAACATATTAGCTACACTTTGTCGCTTAGCGCTCTTTAATCCGGCCGCGAGAACCAAAGTGGCATAGTTGTAATTCCTTATCCCTATATATGAAAATGTATGTAATTTATACATAGGCCACTGTATTGTTTTAACAATATTTTATTATAATGACATGCCATTCTGGATCCCACGGCATCATATAGGTATGGGCGTAGCTTCTTAAGGGCATGAACTCTTAATTAAATCCCATCGTCTTATAAAACTACAACTGACCACCGTACACATACCCGTTATAGTGGCTCGTTCAGGCTAGTCGCGTTCCGGGGTCAGCCAGTGTATATCCAGTAACTTGAGGCCGGCATAATTCTGTTGACCGTTAAGGGACGCAATGTTTTTTGACGGTCGTCATTATATTAAGCCTACACTGTAGCTAAAACCAGGCGCTTCCAGGATTTAAAAAATAAATACACCCAACAGTTACACACATAGTTCTGACCCCACACTAGGTTAACCTGTGTCGTGAGTATCAGGAACTTCGTGGGACTTGCGGTCCCACAATACCCAGACCCGAAACAAATATTTGTGGAACGCACAAACATTTGTCTCGGTGCGGGAATCGAACCCACGGCCTCTTGCTTCGCAGCCGGCTTCTCACCCACTGCGCCTCGGAGGCTGTCAAAAAAACTGAACAAACTAAATGATACATGTTTCTCAAGTAGATTAAAAGAAAAGAATCGCTCTGAGGTATTAAATTTGAAAAGATAAACCGAATGATATTTGATGGCCAAGAACAAGTATGTTTTTGGTCAACTAAGCTTCAAAAAGACTGTCCTGTGCTGCCATGTGCCGACCCTACAAAAAATTAGCTACGCCCATACATTTCAGGTAAAATATTGTAATGTAAGTAAGCCATTCGCAACGTAGCCTGGTAAAGTGTGTTCATTCTGATATAAAACTATAGGCGTATGTTTGGTTATGAAGTGTGTTTAGACGTGATTTAAATATTATGAAAATAGAAATATTAGCTGATTTTAAATGGTTATAACATTGACAGTTTGTGTTTCATAACATCCCACCATACTACCACATATTAGACGCCGACAATGTTCTACTTTACTTATTTTTTTATTTTCCCATACCATCAGCATCTGATACGTTGAATTATGGCGGGACCCTTAGATATAAACTATGCGACATATTTTCGGTCGCAATTTTACGACGTAATGTGGCGAGGCGCTAAGGTCCACTTGTGTTAATTTGGCTTAAATTGTCAGTCCAAAAACATTTGTGATTCGAGGTTTAAAATTAATTATGTTTGTCATTTTGTACCTATGTAAGTGACAGAATGAATTCCAGATATCGAGTTTGGCGCAAGTCGGTCTAAATTTGTTCTCATAGATCAAGGATAATCTAATAGATGTCGTATTTTATACTACGTCGCGTGCCAACCTTTGCACAACAAATCTATGCGCATCGCTATGACATGAATCTACGTAGTATAATGGTGCGTTTGGTTTTCATACAGATTGTAGTACTTACGTAATCTATTACATTATACCTATTGGTCTGTAATTGGACCCAAAAGAATTTTACCAATTAAAACGATTAATTTCCTATTGGAATATAAAAAATGGTCTGCACTTATTACCATAATAGCCTTGGTAAAGAGAAGATTGGATTATGATTTGTATAGAATTAAGTTATATGTAATATTGTTTGTTATGAGCGTTCATTGGCGGGACAAAGCTTCTCACTCGCGTCTGTAGTGACGGAATTTTTAAACATTAGGTTCACGCCACTCTGACGTATCGAACGCTAACGATATTCCATTTTCATTTTTTCAGCCAATATTTTGAATGGAACATCGTCGGCGTCTAATACGTCGTAGTCTGGCGTGAACCTTAGGGCACTCAATAGTGGATGACTAAAATCGGTTTTTATTTTGTTGATTTTTTAGTTTAGTTATAGTTGAACAGAATGTAAATTGATTTTAGTCATGTCAAACTATTTTTCATTTATAATATATTGTTCATTTGTCGTCTCCACCCATATACAGGAGTAATCGAGACATATTCACGCGACTAATATTCATATTTCTACGTTGTTTTTTGGATAGCATTAAACTTGCTATATGGAGCAACGTATTAATTTTGAAAGTATAAAAATACATTATATAAAATAATTGTTTCTTAAATAATTTCATAACCCTGCCTAAAGATCTTTCTGTACCACTTCCAAACCATACAAAAAGTCGTCGGTAGTGGGCACACGATTCACAAGGAGTAAAACTGATATCTGCCTACCACTATTAAATAGACGTGAGTATATATACTCGTATGTATGTAAATCGTGATTTATATAATACGATACATAGACCACTATATCAAACACGATGGTTTGAAAGTGCTTTAGATGCAAGTGAAACCCTTGTATCGCCAAAACCGTGACTGACGTTGTGACGGGTGTCACCGCTCAATACTATGTTACTATTGTATTGTACAAATGTAGATTATTTTACATTGTGTAGAGGCGCAGCCTTTACGCGATCGTTTGGGGCCTGTTTCACTGCGTTTTGATGTCTATAAAAACCAATAGACAATAGCATCAGTTCCACAGATCTCGGATAATGTTAATAGATGACGTATGTTGTACAACGTGTTACAGAAAGGTGTAGTTAAATTTAAGCAATCTATAGTCTACCATATAATAATTAAATTCGATTGAATTGCAAGTTCATATATAAAATATTTTCTTTTTTACTGAATTAGTAACATGTCGATATTCGAGTTGCACCTTTGGACAACACTAAATGATAAACAGCTGAGCTTTTGTCTAACTGCAGCGTTGTTATTCCCGCTCACTCACTTCACTTAATTTATAGGGATGTTATCGATCTGATTAATCGTAATAAACGAATGATTAAAATTGGCTTGGAATTTTAAGATATCTAGATTCTTATAAGATACGGTACATAAACACTTACTGTGGGGAATAGGTTACGACCCTTAAATATGACCACACCTTTCTTTAACACGTTGTATATACTACATCGCAATTCGATTTTTAGCGGAACGCGCACTATATAGTTTATGCACACCGCGACGAAGCCGCAACATCAGTCTACGTAGTAAAAATTAGTACGCTTGGTTTCCAAACAGATAGTAGTAGTTACGTCATCTACCTATTATATTACTCTTGGTCTGTCATTTGTTCCAAAGTGTTACAAGTCGAAAATGTCGGGTTATGTATGACAAATGCCACTGAAACTGGGTTAATAGGGAAGGAAACTTCTGCAAGGATGCAACTACATATACCTGTGGGCTGTGGCGTGTTTGCATGACATCTACTAGATGGTAGGTCCCTCGTATGCTAGGTGATAGACGCCTTCTATTTCGGCCGCCAAACAGCAATGGTACTCTTGTGTTCCAATTTGAAGGGCGTTAAAGCCAATGAAATTACTGGGCATTGTGATACTCATATAAAATTTAGATTCTGGGAGTGGCGAGCTTACTGCAGTGCCATGCAGTACTTCGTATTTTAAAGGTCCGTGTAGTATTGTACCCGTTTGTTTTTGGGCAGTGACGACTGACGCTTATCATCAGGTCGTCCTAAAATGACAATTTTGGCTTGTTCCACTTTAGAACTGAAATGGCGTTAAAACATTTTTCGTGGCGCTTAATAACCATGTCGCTTAGATCATGGACTGCAGTGGATCGTATATGTTTTAAATATTCCCACGTAATTTTTTTATACCAAACAATATTGTATAGAATAAAGGAATAATATTTTGTTGTAGAATTATTAAAGAAAATGCATTTATATAGTCCGAATGAATAAATGCAGTATATGCAAAATGCGGTAAAACTAGGCCCGCGTACTTATTTACAGTGTAATTGTTTATAAATAGAGGAAAATCTTGAAATTGTATTGGTTTATTATAGATTGTTTTTTTATTAATAAAGAATGTATAATAATTGATAAAGAATCTATGTCTTCCAATCCGCGAAGACTTTAGAGGAGGTCACGATAAAATAAGCTGATGGCAAAAATCAGCAATAAAGGCTAGAAATAAAAAAATAACTGTCTTCCAATCTCCCTTGTATTCGTATTTCATTTACCAACAGTTTTTCTAATTTTTAATCGATGAATACATAAATCAGTTATTAATTAAATATAGTAATGTACCTATGTTGTAATCGTACATAACGCATATCATATGTTTTTGTAGATCATGGGCATCACAATGCATTAAGCTTTTTTTCTCACAATACAGGCATGAACAAATATTTATTTGCATTAAAATAGTTATCCCAAAGAGAGAATCTGCCATTTTACTCAGTAGGTACGCACTGATGGCCGTTTTCAACATTCTGTCTATCGACAGATTTGCTTCTAACAGTAAAATGTTGACACATTTTGTATGGAAGATCTGTTAAAACACTATTGATAGTAAGCAAGTCTATCTTTTAATATAATATAAGGAACGGCCTTGAGTAAACAACACAACGTATATTCGAAATGACCAATTTCATCACCAATACAGCTTTAAGATTTTCCACTATCAAGAAAAATATGCAGAGTCTAGATATAAGGTTAAACTTTATTGTTTTGAAAATGCAATGAATGTTGGCGAGCAATTTGAATGTTAGATCGATTGTGAAATGGCACAGTTAATAAAAATATGTATTGAAACCGCATCTTTCAATTCAAACATTTATTTTGTTCTGCTCCATACTAAACAGTGTGTATACAGTGATTATTAACAGTGAATGTGTTAAAACAAACATACTGATATATATAGATGTGTAGGTACAATTTTATTAAGAAAATTACTAGGTGATAGGATTCTAAATTTATCTATCATGTATTCATATTTACGCTAAACATAATCTTATACATTGATGAATCAACATTTTTATCAAGCAATTCTGAACACTAAAAGAAACAAAAATCGTATCAATTTAACGGCAAGTATATTTTAAAAAGGGAATGTGCCACAAAATGATAGGTATGAAATAGATATGACTATTATTTAAAATTTAATTCACCAAGCCAAGAAAGACTATTTTGGATCAAATAAAACATAATCAACAGTCAACATGCCTAATATATTTGTCATCCATTTTTACTGATACAAGAGAGCCGAGGCCGCCCTAACCGGCACAAGCCTTTTACCATCGACACCATTCTTGTACACATAATATTCCCTGCCGTTGATGATTTGCGTCTGCGACTTCCCCGACGTTGTATATTTAGATTTAGCGAACAGAGATTCGTATGGAGGCGGACGGCTGTCGTCATAACGTCTAGTCGCAACCTTGGTGCGTTTCGGCCGTTTGCGTTTCAGAGACTTTATGTTCACTTGGAAATAGCGTTTTATTAATATCTGGAAATAGAAGTTAAGTAGAGACTGCAATTTAATAGTATATTTATGGGATAGATTCCCTGTCTCGGTATTCCCTGGTTGTGGTCCTGTGGCTATGTTTATGTATGTTTTAAAGTGGTAGAGCCACGCTGTAGACACTTGTCTACAGCATGTATGGGCCGGCTCGTCCGGGTCATTACCACTGTCTCACAGAAAACCGGCGTAATGTAGCAGCTTGCTGCTGCGTTTCGTACGGTGAGTGAGATATCCGGAGGCCCAAACCCCCTTCTCTTCCCAATGCCTTAATTATCTCTTTCCTTTAAGGTCGGCAACGCACCCATGATTCTTTTGGTATTGTGGGCGTACATGGGCGGTAGAGATCACTTACCATCAGGTGACCCACTTGCTCGTTTGCCGGCCTATGCCATATAAAAAATTTACGACCTTTAAACAAGGCTTAAAAAGATTCAACGATTAATTCTGCCCTCAGTATTGTCAATGTTCATCACTTCATGCCGGCGGTAATTGCATACCATCAGGTGATCCGCTTGCTCATCTGCTTAAACGAGGCAATATAAAAAAACTGAGTCTACGATAAAGGCGGACTTCCGATAATTGCGTTAATGCCGCTGCGACTGCGTGTACGTAAATCTACGAGAGAGGATTCAACGGTAGCGTCAATAATAAACGGCGCGGCGTCACTGACGCCTTCAGAAGATGTTGACAAACGATGTCACTGATGAGGTCTGCGTCTGACGCGTGACACAACTGTGGGAAGTCTGCCTTTAGGTACAATGATTTTAATTGGGGAGTAAAGGTGATGTTAATTAGTTTTACTATGTTAGCTTTTTGAATATACAAATAAATATCGTCGTTGTAGATAACTCGCTTCATTGGTCAAGTAGCAGCGTAATAAGTCTGAGAACCGTGAAGACCTGGGTTCAATTCCCAGGTCGAGCAATCACAATACTAATATGAGATTGAGTTATGATTTGGAAAATCAGACATGTATTGCCCGGGATTGTATTTGTGGCCGGTATGGCGACATGATCACATCATGTGACGGAAATAAGCTCGACAAAACGTGCGTGCAGAACTTGTTGCACCTCTGCCTACCACTGCCTTATTATGTTGTGTTGTAAATACAAACCTCTCCAATAAAAACAGCCAAAGCCGCAGCTAAACCCACACCCATTATGAAGTATGTCATCATCAAATCTGTATTCCTCAGTTGCCTGTCCTTTGACTGGAGATCTAATGGGCATATTTTTGTTGAAGGCAAATCCTGATGTTTCAAGAAATCTATTATACCAGCTTGAAGGATATACTGAAGTCTGGAAGAAAATTTACAATTATTATATTACACAAATTCAACTCTCGAGCAATTTATGTGTAATTTTGCGAATAGAAAAAATAACAAATTGTATCCGCCCGGGCCCCGGTCTCGTGGGCCCCGAAATCGCGAAATCTCATATACTCGTAAGTAATGATAAGTTTATGTGCAAAAAACTATCTCACCAGGGGCCCTAAACAGATCTGCCGCTCAGGGTACTAACCTACGCCACTGCTTTCAGCTGACGTCTTGGGACTTAATATATATACCGCATAAACAAGTGACGCGCATATTTTACGTTAACTTCGTGAAATCAGATGTCTTACCGTTCCCCATGACCGGACTAGGAGATCGATCTCTCGTATGTGAGAGGCCGCCTGGGTTGGTACCACTGCTATTACTGCCGCCAAGCAGCAGTGTGTAAGCATTGTTGTGTTTCGGTTTGAAGGGCATTGAAGCCAGTGAAAATACTGGGCATTATAAGACTTATCACCTTACGAGTATATCTCAGGATGACGAACGCAATTTAGTGCCATGCAGACTGCAGTGTTCTGTATCCAGAGTAGGTAGGTACTGTGTGACGTTCTGTTTAGGGGCAGGCGTGAAGCTAACATCAACGAAGCGACCTGATCGTCTCGTCATTCAAACAAATAAGAAAAACTCGGTCGCCGAATGCACGAAATCAGCATCGAATAGCATTTTTTAAGTAAATTTCAAATATTCACAACAAGCACGTAATGCACTTTCATTCGTTTATAACATTTGAGATTGGTTTAAAGAACATCGCTGAATGCCAATTTCAGGAAGTCAATACACGTGTTTGCGTTAAAGTAACGCACACGGTCATAGAGAATAAGGCCCCTTATTTCGGTAACGTCCAGTACACAAATCAGGATTACGCGCCAGATTCGAGGGACAAGATGTCATACGGGCAGCGGGCTACGGAATGGCATCCTTTCTAAGTAATCTGTGATTGCATCCAGCACGCTAAGTAGGTACGTATACTTGCGATATGTATATACAGCCAATAGGTAGATTTTTGAGGAACTTTAAGACCATTTATATGATACCAAAAACACACTAAGTAATAAAGAATTCATTTGATGTCTATTTAGGTTTATGTCTGTAAAAATAACACAAACATGTTTGTAAATAAAGTATGCTGATGCAATTGCATTCGTCGAAAGGTCAATAAGAAACGGTCGCAATATTGAATGGAAATATCAATATTTGTCACGTAACAATAAATTATGCAGAACCTTTCAAGCTTTGAACATATTTTCTTTGTAATGTTTTGTGTATTGTCTTTATTTCTTTAAAAATATAGGTACCTGTACATACATACGCACTCAAGCCTGTAATCCCCGAAGGGGTAGGCAAATTAGTGCACCCAAATTTCGCCGAGCTTATTTCCGTCCCATGATGTGATAGGGGGTGAGCCTATCGCCATACTGGGCACAATAAAAGACTCCGGGCTGATACTGAGCGTTATGTTATAGAAAAACCCAATATCACACACACAAAAGATTTGGCTTGTTGTTTTTATAACCGGCTACTTGCCTGACGTCAACTTCTCTGCGCAGAAAATACCCAGAACCAAAACAAATATTTGTGTATCACACAAACATTTTGTCTCGGGCAGAAATCGAACCCGCGGCCTGTCGCGTCACAGCCGGCTGCTCGCCTACTGCGCCACCGAGGCTGTCAATTCTTTGTGTGATACGATATAGGATAATAGTTGCCTATAAATAATCGAAAATTATCGCAAAATACTTACGCAGGGTCAAACAACGCCTTCAAATTACTGCCATATGGATAAGCAAAGGCTCTTTGTTTCCTCATGAAAGAATTAGGTGCAACCACGTACGTGCATCTACTGGCCTCTTCCACTCCTTCCTTGGCCTTCTGTAGGTAGTCATAGTACATGAGGTGGTCTATAGCTGTCTGTTCCTTCACTAGAACTGAACCCGCCCTCACTAAGGGCAGGTAATCAGTGTCATTAGGAAAATTACGGAACTCTGCCCGGCCGTTTGTTATCATAGTATTCAGGTAATATAGGTCGTCTAATGGCTAAAAATATGTACAAAGTTAGGTATACTGTGATTAAAGTTTATGGGATTCGACAATCTTCGATTTAGGGTGCCGTAACCAAAGGGTAGAACCGTTATTACTATGCCTAGTTTCGCCTCGTCGCGCCGTCTGTCTGTAATTGGGCCTCCGCGTATCAGTAGCATAGTAGTAATCTATTTCCACCTTTGGGTACAGAACACTAAAAAGGAATAAATTTAAGTATATTTGAGTTGAATTCACAAACCACTCTGTTTTCCAAAAAATTCTACAGTGAGGCACTATCGCGTTATAAATGTACCCATAGTATTTAGTATTATCAACATCAAGTCACTATATATCTACTGTTATAAATGTTAAAGTTTGAATGTTTGTGAATTTGGGTGTTTGTTAGTCAATCACGCCATAACGGCTGAACAGTTTTGCATGAAATATGCCACATAGGTATGCCATGACCTGGATAACGACATAGGCTACTTTGTATCGCAGAAAATGATAATAATAACCCCTTCCTATAATATGGGGTCCTTTAAACGGAGTGTGAAGAAGCATTTAGGCAGGCCGGCATAATTTTGCCGACAGACGATGGTGACACATCGTCTGTCGTTGGTCGACAGTATTCTTGGATTGCGCTGCACTTAACATCAGGTGTACGCTACACCTGACACCAGTCACTTTGCCGAGCTAGTTTAAAAAAAAAAGGCTGTCCATATGATCGGAGCTGCGACCAAAAGCTAGTTTGAAACCTATTATACTCACATTTTTCACGATGTACTGAACAGAACTACCTTCGGCTGTCACCCATTTGTAATTCTTCTTATAAAGATCCTTGGGGCTTTCAATATCGAGCGTGAATTTGGACAACGTAAGGAAAGCAGTCAGATTTGCTGTGTAGAAGGCTGACAATAGAATTATAAAGATCCACCAAGTTGCGAACAGTACCCGTGTTGTGTCTGTAATATAGTAATTGACATTTGCATCAATTTACTCGTAGCTCGTTCCGTCGAGTGCTTGTGGGTTAAATATATTACATAATACCAGCCCTGTAACACGCGTCCCACTGCTGGGCACAGGCCTTCTCTACAGGATGACAGGGCTCAGTCCACCACGATGGTCTAATACGGGTTTGCAGACTTTACATACCTTCGGAATACTCATGGAAAACTTGAGGTACATGCAAGTTTCCTCATGATGTTTCCTTCGCCGTTAAAGCAAGCGATAATTAACAATTCATACACACATACATACATACGCACTCACGCCTGTAATCCCCGAAGGGGTAGGCAGAGGTGTAACTAGTACACCCACATTTCCCCGAGCGTATCTCCGTACAATGTGATAGGGGGCGAGCCTAACGCCATACCGGGCACAAATTCCAGACTCCGGGCTGATACTGAGCATTTCGAAATAGAAAACCCAATACCACTTTACCCGACCCGGGGATCGAATCCGTAAGCTTAATCGTAACGCGTACGCATTACAACTGCGCCAATAATACACACATAACTTAGAAAAGTCAGAAGGCATGCTCTTGGGGCAGGTTTCGAACCTGCGACTTTTCGTCTCGGCAGTCCTTACCACTCAACGCTGAGCTATCACTGCTTATAGCTTATTGTAAATTATTAGGGTACGAGTATGTAACAGACTTGTATACCTACTACTAGACTGACTGTTTAGGAGTAACAATGCATCATATAACGCGGGAATTTGACAGCTCACAGACAGAGAGCGCGAGAGGGGTTCTGGTTGAGAGTAAGCGAGATGGCAATATTGAGTTACGGTCAATTGACCGTAACTTAGTGGCGCAATTTCTATGAACCACGCAGCTTGTCTAGTATAGTAATAGTATATTTTTTATCTTGGCACGGCAGTGTATTCAACACTTGACCTGATATTAAGTACAATGCAGTCCAAATCAAATCCAAGACTATCAATCACCCCCAACAATATAAATACATTAAAGCAATCAATTGTATTTTCGATTATAACTTGTCAAAATTTTACCAAAAAAGGTTGATTTATCATAACCGCTACTGCCTACCGCGTAATTACAGTGACCGTAAAAAAAACAGTGTTGTCGGAGTGTGACCAAAAGTGATAGATGACGTAAACCATTAGGCGATACCATCGCTACCCTGACCGCTACTGATTACAAACACGTCTATATGATTTCAATGACACCTTATAATAACTAGAGCTTTCATGTGACGATCATTTTTATTTGCGTATCCTAGATATTAGAAATTCTTGTTTACTACTTCTTATTGTTAAATATAACACTGGAAAGTCAAAAATAACAATTTCTATAGGTCTTTTTGAGTGGTAGAGCCACGCTGTAGACAATTTTGTCTACAGCATGAATGGGCCAACTCGTCCGGGTCGTTACCACTGTCTCACAGAAAACCGGCGTAAAGTAGCAGCTTGCTGCTGCGTTTCGTACGGTGAGTGAGATATCCGGAGGCCCAAATACCCCTCCCCTTCCCAATCCCTTACTTATTTCCTTTAAGGTCGGCAACGCGCCCATGATTATTTTAATGTTGTGGGCGTACATGGGCGGTGGAGATCACTTACCATCAGGTGACCCACTTGCTCGTTTGCCGGCCTATACTATAAAAAAAAGTCTATTTAGGGTCGCTGCCGGTCAAAAGAAATTGCACCGACTCCAAAGAGAGCTACAGAAACTGATATTTTTGACTTTTCAGTGTTATTTTTTGAAGTCGCATTTTAAGTTTAGTTAAAACTTATTTAATTTATATTTTTTTGTGTTTGATACTACGAACAATCATCTTATTTCGATGGATAGGTAAAGGTATGGCATGTAAATTCCAATATCACACAACGTTATTCGTTGAGGAGTTTCATCTTTTATTTCATCATCTTCACCAAATTTATCTATATAAATGCAACGTGCAATGTGGCTCCTGTGGGCCATATTGCACTTAACTCTATCGAGTAATTTTTTCCAAAAATATAGGTCAACAATTGACGGAGAAATCGATGTAAATTCATAAAAAAGCTAAATTAAACATGCCCAATTGAGAACCTCCTCCTTTTTGAAGTCGATCAAAAATCCTTTACGCTTGCGTAAATCCAAACAAGTCTGACGTCTGAGTCTTAGTTACAATAATATCAGCCCTGTGGTATACAGCCGTGCCCAACAGTGGTATACTTGGCACATGGGTGTCCTCTGCTAATGAGAGAGTTAAAATGTCAAGTATTTGTTTCTAGAGCTGCTGCTGTAGATTAACAACCAAATCCCAATCTTGACTTGGAAGCCACGAATATTCGAGATTTCAGCTTACTCACTCACAAATAATATTCGAAATTAAATGAAACTTATAACCTACTACTAATAATAAATGTGAAAGTTTGGATGTTTGTGAGTTTGTGAATTTGGATGGTTGTAGTCCATCACGCCGTAACGACAGTATGGTTTTGATGAAATTTGGTACACAGGTTGAACAAGATCTGGATTAGGTCGTAGGCTACTTTTTATCTAAGCTATTAATACATAGTCACAAGACTTACTAGCCTCTGGTGCTAAATTGGTGCCTTGTTTGATGAATGCGCTGTACACAAACCAAAAACTAGGAGACAATGTTAGAGTTCGTTCCTTATCGCGGACCAGTTTTGATCGTAAATTAGTCAGAATTGTTATACAAGGGCCATAGGAAAACACTGATGCCAGAGTAAGGTACCTAAAAAAGAAAAATCGGTCATGTGCGAGTCGGCATTACGCAACAAGGGTTAACATAGACTAGCAAACGAGCAAGTTGGTCACGTGATGGTAAATGATCTTCACCGCCCATATACGCCCACAATACCAGAAGAATCATCGGCGCGTTGCTAACCTTAAAGCAAGGCAGCAGCAAGCTCTTACTTGGCGCCGGTTTTCTGTGAGACAGTAGTAACGACCCGGTCAAGCCGGCTCATTTATGCTGTAGACAAAACTGACTACAGCGAGGCTCTGCCACCCAGCAAAGTACCCACGAAGATAGAGTAAAGAGGGAGGCAACACTTCTAATAACTTTTTATCGCTATCTCACTGTTTGTAGTCGGATCTCTCTTCCATCCGTGAAGCCCAGAACTATCTGTAGTATTCTAATAGAAAGAGAGACTGGACCACAAACTAAGCTTCAAATAGGTACCTATTAGAAGTGTTGCTTCCACCTTTACTCTAACTTCGTGCCCGCACCAGTAGGCGACCATCATCTTAGGCCCAAAGCCAACCTCACCTGCATTGGGCACAGGCAATGGCATTGGTTCCCGTTGGCGGTTGTAGGGGTCAGACGAATGATCACCCCATGGTATACGGATCGCACTATGGTACGAGAAGGCGGAACCTGGTATCAAGCCGGTATAACGTCAGGCAGAAAGAAATTAAGAAGTCATCTGACATAATAAAACATATTACGAGTATGTGAAAATTTCATCCGGCCACCTATTACGGTTTAAAAGTCAGACCGACAGACAAACAAACATTGTGGCTTAGTAATATAATTTTGGATATGGAACCCTTAAATTGTACTCACCAGACAAGGTTGTTAAAAGGTGCCAAAAGTCCAGAACCGGCAGCAGATTCCTTTGGCCGTTTCAACATCATCATCCAAATGCCTTCATCCAAATCATTGGAAAAATAAACCATCTTTTGAAATCTTAACAGCTTGGGTAAAAATGCAGCCACCATGTCTACTTGCTAATAAATTAGATATTGATAATTATTAATATTACTTAGTTAGTTTAATTTATATCAATAAACTAAATCTTATTATTTTTTTTAGTATAATTAAGTAATTAGAAAGATTATTGATATTGAAAAATCTTTTGTAGATGCCATTGTTGTGTTACATTTTTACTTTTATCGAAATACACGAACTATTTGTGATTCATTTGACAACGAGAATGATAATGAGACCACACGATGTTTTCCTGATGATGAGCGTGATGCTTATAAACAGAAGCAACACCACACAGAACTTTGAAATACAAAGCAATGTATAATATTGCACTCCATTCATCGACCCAAGACATAAGTCTCGTAATTGCCCAGTAACTCTACTGGTTTCAACTTCCTTCAAACCGGAACACAAAAGTGCTTACTGCGGCTTGGCAGCACAATAAGCAAAGTCGGTGGTATAGGTACCTATTCAGAATGACATACGAAGGACATACCACCTTAGTCTTGGAGTAAGCATTAAATAAAACATCTATGAGATAAGCAATTACAATTATTAACTCACGCTGGTATTAGCGAGGCCGATTAAAGATTCTTCAGGTCTATCGCCTCCCAGTTCAAAGTTCTTTTCCGGGACAACCACTTCATATGTGAAATTAAACCTTTTCTGTAGTATTCCGACGATTATAAACGCTACACCGTCAGCGTATAATGTACCATTTTCGTCTCTCTCCACCCAACTTAATGGATAATTCTATAATAGTTAATGCTGCGTAACTATTGTAGAAGTAAGCCGCATTGCAAAATCTTAACTTTTCTATAGAGCGTTACAGCGAAGATTTGTCTTTCACTACTAGCGGTCACCCGCGACTCTGCCCGCGAAAATGTCTTTCTGGTATAAAAGTATATTTTTGTTTTTTTTTTTAAATGGATTAATACTACAATGTCATGTTGTACATCACGTCACAACATCACACTGTTGTATGAAGGTACCTTTAGATACATATATATGCGATTAATTCACATTTAAAAAAATAAATGCGAAATTCTGCCTCGGTGGCGCAGTTATAATGCGTATGCGTTACGACTAAGGCTTACGCTGAGGTCTCGGGTTCGTTCCCCGGGTCGGGTAAAAGTGATATTGGGTTTTTTTATTACGAAATGCTCAGTATCACCCGGAGTCTGGAATTGTGCCCGGTATGGCGATAGGCTGACGCCCTATCACATCATGGGACGGAGATACGCTCGGTGCAATGTGGGTGTACTGGTTACACCCCTGTCTACCCCTTCGGGGATTATAGGCGTGAGCGCGTATGTAAAAAATAAAAATGATAAGTAAATATAACCAGCAAGAATTTTAAAACTATGAAACGCTCTACTGAGTAGTTGAGATTTTGCAAATGCGACTGTGCTTAATCTACAACAGCGCCGAGTATTAGAAAGTGTTTTATGAGAGCTAATAACTAGATAATTATTAAACAACCTTTATAAGAATATAATGAGACAATATTAATTAAACTTTAACGTGCATCTTTAGAAACTTTTACTTATGCAGTGTGGTAGGCCAGTGGTCTGCACCACGGCTCGCGGGGCCCATTCAACGCTCCGCGACAAATTATTAATTTTGAAAATGAATTTTGTAACTAGGAGAAAAGTCGAAAAATATTATTTTAAATTAGGCTCTAAAGAAATTTAAATTTTTCTGCTTTTCCTCTTTGACTCCGGCGTTATATACGAGTAGTCTATGTGCAATATTGACGTAGTAACGTAAAAGTAAATTACTTACATTATAAGTTGCGATTTTGAGATTCTTCCCATTTAATTCATTAGCCAAAGCATTGTGTTCCACTTGTTTCCTGGTTAACTGAGCATCTAAAGAAAATTGAAAATATTTGTCAATTTGTTTAAAATAAAGGTAGGTAAGTAAGTAGTAGTACTAATAGTTACCTTATTAGCAGATACCAGTCTAGTATTAAGTATGTATGATAAAATAAGTAGCCAGGTATTAGCATAAAACAATATGCAGTTATCATCATTTTACTTTAAGTAGGTAAAGTAAGTAGGCAAGTACTAAGTATTAGGTAGGTAAAGTGGGGTACATAATTATTATTTTATTTTATTATATTTGGGGGTTTGTAGCTATTTTGACAATATGATTATACGTATAATTAAATACAAAAAGGCACTTACAAGCCTCCATAGATAGCTAAATACTAATATGTAATTATAAAAGAATCGCCAGCATTTTTATTGTAGCCACAACACAATATTATTGATAGATAGATAACTCTTTATTGTACACCAAAATAAAATTATACATAGTGAAGTTTTGGCGAACTTTTCGAATGTAATTTTTTAGGTTTTTCAAAGTATAAAACATATTATAATTATGTTGTGGGAGTAGCTGGCAATATTTAGTGGCGACAATCCGCCATACAAAATGTACAATACATAATGTAATTCAACATCACGTCGAAAGTTTATTTTTGTTTTTTTTTTCCAGGTACCAGGTTCTGCCTTCCGACTTAGACATTTCCACTTCACCAGGCCTAGAGCATGACATGAGACCATTGGCTCTCATTTCTTCATCTAAAACATCTGCGTATCAACCGTAGGACCTCAGCTCCGTGACATACTTTAGTTAATGTTTAAGTATAGGCCACGTCTCACATCCATACAGGAGTGCAAGCTATATAATGGTCTTGTATCTACGAGCCATTTTTAAGTATCATCGGCATTTTGCGGCTGCAACTTGCAAGTTTACATCTGCCACCTCCATTTTACAACTGAAGTTTGTAGTATATTAAAAACATCAGACATCACTTATTAGATTGTTATTTATAAATGGCTGAATAGATTTTCTTCTTATGGTAGAAATAGCTCTCAATTAAACCAACTCTCAAATAAAAAACCGCACTCAAATCGGTCCACTCCTTTAGGCGCTACGATCTCAAATTATTACCTAACACTTTTCTTTTTTGTTCTAGGTCATTTGTAATATTGTGTAATCACGATATGGTAAATGTAGCATAATTTATCATGTTATTTCAAACATAATTGAAATCTGTATAATTACATAGCATGTACAAAACAAACATCACCTGTAAATGGGTTGTCGTAAACTGCATTGCAAAATGTCGCGTTACATATTGAAGATAATATGAGCTCGATCCCGGCCATGGACGGAGCGGTACGATGCAGGCTGCTCGGTCATTTGGTGGTCGATGGTCAAATGACACGTGGTGACGTAGCGCGAGGATACCACCTTCGCGAGGTGGTGACCATGAGCCTATGATATTGTTTAATGCACGAAAGGCTAACGTTGATATTACAATTTATTTTTTATACTGACTACAAAGTGTTGTCGATTTTTACGCGCCCATTTAGATTGAGATTTGAGATAGTTATTGCATGAAACAGACAAGAAAATAACATTAACCGCCGACGAGGCCGCGCCATACAGTTTAAAAAAAAATTGTATGATGCAGTGTCATAAAGGACAGTTTTCTGTTATATCTAATTGTTAAATCTAATAACGGGTTCACATGATTCCATTATAGTTAATCAGCTGCTAAATCGCATACGATTTGAACCGTCTGAATCTTCTTTCAGTCGAATTCAAACAGAAACCATACAGCTTTGTTGATCGACTAAAATCGAACCGTGTGAACCCGCATATAGGGCTTTTACTTCACGTCGATTTATGAGAGAGATCTACCCCTGGGTCGTCAATCTTAATAACAACTCTGAAGTTAGTCACTTCACCTACTCTTGTTACCCTTTAGTATGTTGTCTCTTAGGATAAAACTGTCAAACAAAGCTTCAGCGCCACATGAACAACTGAAACTGTCTTTATCATCTCTTTAGATGACTCTGAAGGTAGGTATATTATGTAAACAAACCACAGCCTCTGTGGCGCAGTAAGTGAGTAGCCGGCTGTGAAAGGAGAGGCCGCGGGTTCGATTCCCGCATCGACACAAATGGTTGTGTAATCCACATATATTTGTTTGGAATGTGGGTGTTGTGGGACCGTAAATCAATCGTAGTCCCTGATACCCACGATACAGGTGTAACCTAGTGTGGGGTCAGAACTATGCGTGTCACTGTCGAGTGTAGTTATTAATAAGACCTATATGCAGAGATTTAATACCAGTCATATCCACACTCATCAACCGTCGGCCCTAGTTATTCATACAAATAGTATGTTAATGGGGTGACTTCGGCGTAGCATATTACAAGCATAAGTCGTCATGTTTCACCAACATCGTGTCATGAAGGTCGTCATTATCTATTCCCTGCATAGACGCATTAATTTCTCTTGTTTGTTATCTGGTACCCGCATATTAGTGGGAATATTAATGTCAAGGCTTGTTTATTTTATAAGTAATGCCTGAGGTAATTGAGCCAAAACAAAATCTTAAATGTATTGGTTATTGTGGTAATTTGTTGAGACTTAAAAACTATACCTGCTACAATATACTTTATATTTATATAGGAGTGAACAAAATTCTCAATTTTAGTGACACAACATGTCATGCGAAACTATCTAATTTTTTTAACCTGGTACGGCAAGATAACTACACTGGACTAAGACTGGATTTGATGTTAAGTAGGTAAAGTGCAATCCAAATATAATGGTGACGGACAAGAAACATTGCATCCCATAACGGACGACAGAATTATGCCGGCCTCAAGTTACTGGCTGTATATACACTGGCTGACCCCGGAACGCAACTCGCCTGAACGAGCCACTATGGTGGGTTCTTCACCATTTGTATAGAGGTCGCTATCCAGACAGATACAAAAATGATATGGTACCCTTCGAAAAGTGCATATTATTAATGGAAGACGTTCTCGTTATAGGATAATATATTAAGGAATTCGTCAGGTGAGATCGGGACAACTAGTCCTTGGTGCCGAAGTACCTCAGGGAGATACACGTCCAAATACTGGGTGTTCAGACAGTTGTAGCAGTTAGACCGCCATCTCTCTTTTAAGGCACTACCTTCATAAACCAAAACGTCCTAGGAGTCCCTGACTAATCGGCATAAAGTAATGTTGAGTGCCTTTCTCTCGGGACTTAGCGAGCCAGTATACGAGCTTTTGGCCCTCTGCGGTCTCTTAACTTCTCATAAAGAGGAGCCAGATGATCGATGAAAAGTTTTAATTTTTATTATTGCTTACCATATCTTCGAACTATGGAGTCCCGAACGTATGGTCAGGACTATCCTTGTATACACTATATCAGTGTACCTACCCAACGCCAGTCCCCAGTTGGTGTAAGACTATAATTGTAGCGATGGATAAAAATTCTACTGGTTTATTCAGGGGACATGTTGGTGAATTGGGTAACTAGATCTATGGGAAGGACTACGGCAGTTACCTCACCAGTGATAATAACATGGATAAAGTAGGCAGGTGGTGACTCGCCAACTCAGGTATCTACCTATTTCATTATTGAAATAATTATGCCGTCCAAAATCAAATAGGAAATACGGATGTTTAAGTAAATCAACAAAAAATAATATTATTATAAAATTGAAGTAGTGAACAGTTATCTAATTTTTATATTAAAGTCTTTATTAGTTTTAAAAATCTCCGAATATATAAAATTCTCTCATTCCCGTTTTTTTTCGCTATGGAGCATCCCTAGCCCATCATGTCAAACTGACAGTTACACGTAAAATTAGGCAGTATGGTCGAAAGAATATAGCCTGTCCTTTGGACGAATTAAAAAAACAAACAGATAGCCAATCAGGGCTGCTAGATTGCATAATTTGATACAATAACCATAATATATTTGCGTTCCTGATTGTATTTATATCCTAAACATTTAAACAAAGATTTAAAACTAAATCAAACCCTCGAGTTGACCATCTTGTTCTTTTTAAATCCCATAAAAATAATATTTACCGTGCATGTGATGATGTTAAATGTTTCCGAACCTCGGTTTTGTTAATTAGGTGAATTTTCAGATGGCGATTTTAAGGCATCCCACTAATTGTATCAAAATATTATTCCACTAATTTTATTGGTCATTATTTTCAATCAAAATATGGGTATGAAACTTAATAAAATATGTCTTATCCTACATTTTAGCAAGAAATATATCTAATATCCAACTTTAACTATTCCGAAACAAAAAAAATCTGTGAGGGCCCAGCGTGTCTCACTCGCAATTGCATTTGAACAATTTTGCAGAACTTTTTATAATTACAACGTAAATATGTCAACGAAAAGATAAAACAATAACGTTTTATAAATAATAGCTCGTATTATTATTGTATTTCAAATGTAGCGGCCACAGTTCATTTGTCCCGCGTAAACTGTAATTTTAGTAACAGCCAAGTACTTGCTATCCCATTAGCCGAGCGATATAGCACCATAAGATCTTAACAAATGAAAAATACATCAAACCCGCTTCATCTACTGATTAAAGTGGACGTGGGCAGTGGAGATCACTTACTATCAGGTGAACCACTTACTCGTTGCCGGCCTAAACAAAACAATTATTTACTACCAACTAGTGTATCAGACAACTTGAAGACATATTTTTAGTCGGGAGTAGGTATTTGTCATGAACTCAGTGGCACTGTCAGCATTTCCGATTTCAATGGTTCATATTTTTTTTTATTTTGATTTATTTGTTATTATTTACAGTTTATAAGTAATATAATTACACTTGTAATTCACAATGTATTACATCAATTAATTACTTGTCATCCGTAAATTTACCATGCTATGTGTACAAAAAAGAATGCGCCACGAAAAAGGGCTGGTTTTGAAAATTCACCTATTTGTACACTTGCTCGAACTTTGCTCAATAATTTGAGAATATTTACTGGCAGCCCTGCAACATACATAACCTCAAAATATTGTGAAAATAACCTATAAAAATTGTACAACTAAAATAAATAAACAATAAATAAATTTGTTAAAAAGTAAGTAAGCCTATTTCAAAATGCGAGAAGTATTTTTATCATGTTGTGAAAAGAATTTCATACAGAAAATCGTCTCGGAGGGTCATGTAAGTGTTTTAGTTTAATGAAGCTTGTTTATTTACTATGGTAAACTTGCTAAACTTGTAAGAATCTCAATGTTTAAATATTTCAGCGATTAGACGGTAGAAACTACAATGAATCCAGAAATCTCAACATATCTTTCGGTTCTGATTATGGCAGTTGTATTGTATCCTTGGGTGAAACAAAGTAAGTAGTAAGTGAATGAAATTAATAGCTACCTACTTCATTAGTATAAATTCATCAATATTTCGGCGTTCAATTTCAACAGAAATTATTTTGTATTTCACTCCAACGATTCCCTCCCACACAGTGGGAGAATAAGATAGCATGTATTTTTGACTGCCTACTAACAAGTCGGTGCCGTCGACTAGTGTGTTCATAAGAAGAGAAATAGAAAATAATATAAGTATTGATTATTTTTCCAGAGTTCTAGCACAAGTAACATGTGAAGTGACACAGCCAAAACAAATAAGACCTAATGAGGGTATTTTGTATGTGAATGTGGAAATAGGGCCCATGGCGGCACCACAGTTTGAGGCGAACCGTCAGACAGACCTCTCCGTCTATCTAAACAGATTGCTGGAAAAGTGCTATAAAGATTCCAAATGTATTGACCTGGAGTCACTTTGTATTGTTGTGGAAGAAAAGGTATTATTCTCTTCAATATTAAAAATTTATAATTTTTAAAGACTGTTCTATAAAATGTGATATCAAAAGCATAATTCCATATGGGATTATCGCAATTATTATGTGTTTATTTTATTATGACTTGCCTTAGATGAACAAAATTTGCTAATTATGTGTAGACTTTAATCATAAATATGTAATAGACAAAATTACCTTCTAACATTAGTTGAGGTAAAATATAAATATTTTTCTGAAGATTTCAATTTGATTCTACATTTCTGCACAGTCACAGTTTATTGTACTATTCCTGTACAGTTGCAAGCAGCAAGCAAACAAGCAGTTTTTGTGTATGCCTGACTGGATACAGACCATAATATACATAGTGACCCAAACCTGCCATAGTGGCTCGTTCACACGAGTCACATTCTGTGATCAGCTGGTGTGTATACAGTAAGTTCAGGGGGCATAATTCTGCCGACCATCGAAAGACGAAATCTTTCTCAATGGTCGACATTATATTTGAACGATACTGTACTTAACATCTGGTCCAGTGAATGCAATGATGTCCTCATTATCTTTATTAGACTTTATAGAGTATGTAACAAAAACCCTGTTACTTCTTTTTTGGTTGTGAAGATAGACAGACAGCTTAATAAAAATAGTTGAATAAAAAAAAAACAGAAGCGAGATATAATCCTTACACAGGTAGCTTATAAAAATAGACATATTTCAAAAATGATTTTATCTGAAAAGTGATGAACAGCTGAGTGATGCCGGACGCACACGCGGCGCGGCGCGTTTGATGTACGTAGACGCCGCAACTTGCTATTTCGCTCTGACTCCGAGTTATCGCTCTTACAGAGGTAATCAATCGAAATTCGGTTTACAAACAATAAATTAATTCAAGTTTAAAAAATAAATATGATTATTTTTATAGTCCAATTTTCGCTTGCGAGTTATTTCATTACGTTTCAATATCGATTGTGATATCACAGTTAAAACGGCCAACAGGGATTTTGTTACATATTGTATAATTATTAATGTCCTTGCAATGAATAATAATGTTTAGCAATCTACTTTTAAAATCTATTAATTTTATTGTGACAGTGTGATGTAACTAATCCTATAAAATATATTTCCAGGTGTGGTCACTAAGAGTGGACATTAAAGTATTGAACCACGATGGAAACATAATTGAATGTGCCAGTATTGCAACTCTTAGTGCCTTAGCCCACTTCAAGCGGCCAGACTTTACCCGCAGTGGAGATAGTATTATCATACATACACTGAGTGAAAAGGATCCTATACCTACTGTCCTTTATCATTACCCAGTCTGTACTACATTTTCTATTTACAATGGAGAGTGAGTGTGTTTTTATTTACTTTTTTATCATAAAATTTAGACAAGAATAAGTTTGTTTGTTACGTTTTCACGCGAAAACTACTTAACCGATCATCATGAAACTTTGTACACATATTCTTGGAGGTATAAGAAGTAACATAGGATACTCTTTATGAAAAAAAATATATCTATTTGTTTGTTACGCTTTCACGCGTAATTAACTGAACCGATTTTGATGAATTTTGATGTAGAGATAGATGGGTCATGGGACCCTGGAAACGGTTATAGGCTACGTATTATTTCGAAAAAGTCTATTCACGCGGGCGGAGCCGCGAGCAAAAGCTAGTCCAAAATAACTTGCCTGGACTGAATTGAATCTCTTCACCTGCCCTAGAAGGCACGAGACAGACGTCTCCCGCCACTCAAAGTCTCTGAAAACAATAGCTTCGACCAGGCTAGTGATTAACATCATCACTAAGGCAAAGTTATTTCGCGCGTATTGCATTCCTTACTTTAGGAAAATCATGGGTCCCAGGCTTTTTTTACGATATTCTCCTTCTTCCACCTTCCCTTATTCCACTTGCTGTGGGGTCGGCGCAACATGCTTTTAAACACAATTTACAGAAAGATTTAGCTTGTAACTCTGGGGAGATTTTTTTATATCATAATATTTAAAAAATAAACTATTACACCTACAATCGTGACCACAGACATGAATATAAATAGATAGAGTACTTACAATCTTTATGAAAACCAAGCATTTAAATTTTACTAAGTAGACTGACAATGTCACTGCAGCGCATATATAGACTATAGTAGTGTACACAATAGAAGTATTACATACAGAATCATTTACAATTTTGGTCTATGATCGGTATATGGTAAAAATGCCATAAATTCGTAGTTATAAAGCTAATGATTAACACAAACTTATTTCAGTATTTTACTCTCCGACCCAAACTTCATAGAGGAATCAGTCTGCACCAGCAGTACAGACGAAGGCGTATATACTGCTGGAGGACTACTTGTAGTTGGCATGAATCAATACAGAGAAGTATGTCTATTGGATCTCACAGGCTCTGCTGTGTTCAACTCCAAAATAGTACATAGAGCCATCACACATGCAGCCGACAAATGCAAGGAGTATGTGGATGTCGTCAAGAAAGCTATAGCCACTGATGATAACTTGAGGTAATTAATATAATAATACATACGCACTCATGACTAACTACACGGGTAGGCAAAGGTGTAACCAGTACACGCACATTTCGCCGAGCTTATTTCCGGCCCATGATGTGATAGGGGGCGAGTCTAACGCCATATCGGGCAAAACTAATACTGAGCATTTTGTAATAGAAAAACCCAATATCACTTTTATCCGACCAGGGGATCGAACCCTTGACCTCTGCACAGCAGTCGTAATGCGTACGCGTTACAACTGCCATTAATATAAATGTTTCGTACTGTGAGTGAGTGAGATATCTAGAAGCCCAATTCCCCTTCCTTTCCCAATCCCTTAATTATACCATTCCTCGGTCGGCAATTTCTCAATGATTCCTCAGTAGTACCTACAATAGTAGGCGTTCATAAGCGGTGGAGCTGCCTTACCGTCAGTTGACCCACTTGATCATTTGCCGACCTCAGCTATAAAAAACAATAACATATATAATGTGAGTTATCATGCTTTTTGATAATAATTATGTGAATATTCGAAAAATATTTTAATCTCTACATAATGGTCAGTAACATGAACCAAAACCTCAAATAAAAATAATTATAGTACAAGTACATAAAACTATTTGTGTTGTTATGTTATCTATTGAGGTTGTATTTACTCGGTTTGTATAATGATTTCATTGTATTTGAGAATTCAAATACAAATGGCTTCAAGATGTATACAATAGTCTACTGTTGCCCGCGGCTCCGCCCGCTTGAATGCCTATTTCCAGGATTAAAGTAGCCTAGTGGGCGCCTCCGGTGAGAAACGCGCTTGATAAAAATACTAATATCGCTATTAAAAAATAGGGGTTGATCGTAGAGGATTGAAAATTTAGGGTTGTATGTATTTTTTTATGCTGTATCATAAAAAAATAAAGACATTTTTTTTTGTCTAACAAAATAAAAAAATAAAATTAGCGGTGGACCACCCTTAACATTTAGGGGGATATAAAATAGATGTTGGCCGATTCTCAGACCTACCCGATATGCACACAAAATTTCATACAAATCGGTCCAGCCGTTTCGGAGGAGTATGGGAATGAACATTGTGACACGAGAATTTTATATATTAAATGTGCAATGTAACTTAAAGGTAAGTTACTTTACCTACCCTCTACACCTCCCGTTACCTGTAGTCTCAGGGTCCGCTATACTACCAATTGGCAACAAAGTAACAAAGTTAGGAAAATACATAGAGTAAAGTAGTTATAGAATAGCCATGTTTTTTTTTAATTAGTACATCTAAGATGAATTTTTAAGTAAAAGCATTTATGATAAATTATGGTGGTATCCTATTTTAATTTCCTAGAATGAAAACACAATGTTGCAATAAAAAAAATATTCTCCTTATTATTGCCTTTAATTTAATCATAATATTTTATATTATTATTACAAATATTATCATTGTGATGGATATTCTATGTTTCACTAAGTCTACATTTCTGAACTTCTTCGCTTCGCATTTTTATAGCACAGAGGAGCCTGCAAACAGTAACACGGCCATATTATTTTGCGCATATTGTATTGTTTATTATATGACGTCAGCCCCACTTCCAGTATTGACAACAAACCCAAATTAAAAGAAAAATTTACTATTTCAGACAAAAAAGGGTGAAAATCAATTTCGCTGACACAATAACAACGGAGCACATGTTGGCGCTCAGCAAAAAGGATTTGAATATCCGTCTCAAGAACTACAATGTTGATGATCTTACGAAGAATGATGATGAAGATATGTCCGAAGATGATAACGAAATTTTCGATGACGATCCAGAGTCTAGTAAATATGATGGTGAGCTATTAAATGTTATAGTTTTATGTAAAAATACTGATACTGCCTCGGTGGCGCAGTTGTATACGATTGAGGCCAAAGCTGAGGTCTCTGGTTCGATCCCCGGGTCAGGTAAAGTGGTATTGGGTTTTTCTATTACGAAATGCTCAGTATCAGCCCGGATGGAATTTGTAACCGGTATGGCGATAGTCTCCCCATCTATCAGATAAGGGGTGGAGATACGCTCGGCGAAATGTGGGTGTACTGGTTGTAACCGCCTACGCCTAACAGGTACACCTCTGCCTACTCCTTCGGGGTTTACAAGCGTGAGTGCGTATGTTAAAATACTTTGTGTCTAACAAATGTAACAGATAAATAACAAAATTAAAAAAGACAGACTGTGGCGCTATGGGCGACTAGCCAACTGTGAAACGAGAATTACACAGTTCAATTCGATCCCTAGACTTAAATATTTGTGTGATCCACAAATATTTTTTTTCAAATCTGGGTGTTATGAGACTAACTCCCGAATACTGAAACACTGTAAAAAATTTATGAAAATAAGTAACCGTCAGACAGTCGATCGTTAATTTTTCAGTATTAGGGCGTAAAACTCTCATAGTTCTTAATACCCATGATACAAGTCAACATAAGCTATCAACATAGAGATATCCTGCGCGCGAGAGAAATAACTATCAGAATTATTTATTTATTTGCCTATAATGTAGGTACATATACATACGCACTCACGCCTGTAATCCCCGAAGGGGTAGGCAGAGGCGTAACCAGTACACCCACATTTCGCCGAGCGTATCTCCGTCCCATAATGTGATAAGGGGCGAGCCTATCGCCATAATGTAGGTACAATATTCTGATATTAATGAGTTTCTTTCTTTCTGCCTGGCGTTATCTCGGCTTAATGCCATAGTTCTCATGTCATAGGTTTATGGTATATGGTACATATTATATGGGGCGACCCGCCGTCTCAGGGTCACCCGCCGTCTGACCCCCACAACCCGCAACAGAAATCAAGTTTCGCCATTGCATCATTCGTTAATCACCAGATTATACCCAAGCAGGCTTGGCTTTGAGCCAGATGATGGTGAGCCACTGCGATGACAAATATCTCAAGTGCCTATATTCGATAATATTACGTGTTAGAGAACGTAGACAAAATACCACAGAAGATATAATAGTATTTTCGTAGACCATTACTTGGTTTAGGACATATATTTATTATGTGTTCCGATCGACGTTCGAAGTCCTTTTATGAGAGTACATCGCTTTTTCCTTGCAAAGCCGCTAGATGTCGCTACGTTTCCGTCACGTGACTACGCCGTCAGCGCCTCTAGTGATTCAATCTGGAACTAACTCACAGAGCACAAAGCAAGCCGCCATAATTTTTCTCATTGTTGCGTCGTTTTTCAAACCGAACGCAAGGTAGCTAGATATTATTTTTTGTTTAAAAAATAATTTATTATAAAACTTTATTTTAAAGTTTTTTCGTTTAAACTTTCGAGATTGAAGTAGAAAGTTACATTAATTTAGTTTTTTACTTAATTCCGTTACGTGAAAATGGACAACCGTGATAAAATTACCGTGCCTACCGTTACTGATCTCGCGGGTGTTTCGAGTGAGCGTGAATCTTCTGAATCTGCGATAAAAGAAGATGAAGCTCGTGCGTGTGGTGAGCGCGTTCTGTCGGCACACGCGGCCGCGGCCACACGGTGTGCCAGGCGGCCCGACACGGGGTCGACCGCCTCAAGGTCATCCAGGTCATCGTCGAGCGGGAGCTCCAGCGGGGACGACGAGCCACCACCCAAGCGCCGCCGGAGTAGCGAGCATTCCGCACGAGAAATGGACCGCAGATTTGAGATATTATCTCAACAACTGGTAAGGCATGTGAATGATATTTTTTGTGCTAATTATGCTACCGCGCATCCATGTGCTTCGGGTTCTAATGTCGCGCCTGTATATAATAATGCTTTGGACGATCCTTTCTTACCCTCAACTGCTTTGATAAATGACATAGCTGAATTAAATGTGTCTATTAAGGAACCGTCCGTGCCTAAAGCGGATCCTAACCGGGTTGCTAAGTTAGCATCTATGATACGATTTGATACCCCCGACTGGAACTCTGTACGATACACTGAGACTCAAAAGAAGTATACGGCTTTCCCAGCCTTCGCTGAGTTGAAAGTGAATGAGGAGTTGAGACGGTTAGAGGACCCTTTTGCTGCGATTAGATGGTTTCAGATGGAACGCAGCTTTGCAGCTTTATCAAATGCATTTTTAGCGCAAAATGAAATTGTTAATATAGCTTTGCGAACACTCATTGATTGGTCTGCGCAGTCGAATTTGCAAATGACTTCATCTTCAATTCACGATAAATTAAAGGATTTATTTGGTAACGATTCTGAATATAAAACTGTTTCGCATGACATTTTACAAATTATTTGCGGAAAACGTGCAGAGGTATTAGAATTAAGGCGTAAAGCACTACTTAAAAATTTAAAAGATAAATATTTGCGTGAAGATATCGAAAAGATTCCGCCCTCTTCGGAATACATGTTTAATCCTCAAAATTTAGCTGCTTACGTACAAAAAGTTGGCGGTATCGACAAATTACATAAAGATACCGCGTTACATCCGAATCCGAAGTCTAGCGTACGTTCAAAGTCGCCGGTGCGTTCTAAATCACCGGTAGCTTCTTCTTCTCGAGAAAAGCCATTTCGTTTTCAACAAAATAAAACAAAACAAGGCAAAAACAAGAAGCGGTATTTTGACGAAAACGACAAAAAGAAAAGGGGGGGTCGAAAAGACCAAGTCAACAAAAACAGGCGCAAATGACTCGCGAGGATTTTCGGGCGGCTGTCTGGTGATTTATCGAGATGTTTGGGCCAAATTACAGGCACCCAAAACAATTCTCAGACTAATCTCTTCAGCCCGTATTCCTTTTCAGCAGACACCGCCATTAATCTTACCAACACCGGATATCATGACAAAATTTCAAACCCCGAGTTCTCAAGCGATGTCTTTGGAGATACAATCCATGATGCAAAATCAGGTTCTCGAGCCCGCGCCATTAACCCCATCTTTCATTTCTCCACTTTTTATGGTAACAAAAAGCAATGGAAAAAATCGGGTTATATTCAACTTGAAGGCATTAAACCAATTTATGAAACCAAAACATTTCCATTTGTTTCACCACCACCAAATGCCCAATTTCCTACAAGCCGGCGATTGGATGGTAAAACTGGACTTAAGTCAAGCATACTATCATCTACCGATAGCACACGGACATCGTTGTTATCTACGTATCAGTTACGAGGGAAAATTGCTGCAGATGACGTGCCTACCTTTCGGTCTAGCAGCGGCGCCGAGAATGTTTGCCTCTGTCACAAATTGGACTGCCGAAATGTTACGCAACAAGGGTCTTCGACTGGTAGTATATTTGGACGACTTTTTGATAGTCCACCAATACAAGGATACTCTAGAAGCTCACCTCCACATAGCGATAGACTTCCTTACGAGCCTGGGATGGAATATCAACACAGAAAAATCAATACTCACCCCGTCCAAATCAATAGAGTTCCTGGGAATTGTCTGGGACACGGAAGGAAACATAAAGTATTTACCAGCAGACAAAGTGAGCAAAGTCCGCCAGTGCCTATTAAGTCGCTTGACAGCGGGCAGTTGGACCCTCAAGCAGGCGCAATGCCTCTTAGGGTATCTCAACTTTGCAGCCTTCATCACCCTCCGGGGAAGGTTGCATTGCCGTACGCTTCAGCGCCACAGCAATCATCTGCAGAAACGTTCAAGGCACCCCAGCCAGTTTGCAGACGAAGTGCGGAAAGAGCTAGAATGGTGGCTAGAAAATTTAAGCCAGAAAACCCCGATTCACCCCAAGAGGATGCCAGTCAATTACGTTGTCACAGATGCCTCGGACATTCAATGGGGAGCCTTAGTAAACAACCGTACGATCAAAGGTACTTGGAGCCAGAATCAAAGAAACTGGCACTGCAACCTGAAAGAAATGTACGCAGTAATTGCTGCCATCTCGGCAGAAGCAACAACTGTCCAAAATTCGTCGATAATATTGCAGAGCGACAACAGAACTGTGGTGTCCTACATAAAAAACGAGGGCGGAACAAGATCGAAGAAACTACTGGAATTGACAAAGAATCTACTGGCACTGACAGACAGCCTGAACAGTGTACTGCTCCCGCACTACCTTCCGGGACTGTTCAACACGGAAGCCGATCACCTCTCGCGCAACCGCGCCGGCTCCGAGTGGCATCTGCTGAACGAAGCAGCGGTAAGATTATTCCGCCTGTGGGTAACTCCAAGCATAGACCTATTCGCCTCAAAAGACGCTCACGTGGTTTCGCAATATGTCTCGCTAGACTTGTCAGACTCGAGCGCTTGCTTTCACGACGCGTTCAGCAGATATTGGAGATACGATCTAGCCTGGATCTTTCCTCCACCAGCCTTGCTACCACGAGTGCTACATCATCTAAACTCGTCAGAAGGACAGTTCATTATAATAGCACCCAGGTGGAAGAAACCCTTTTGGAGACCAGACCTAAAGAACCGCGCCCTAACACGTCCTGTGAAAATTCGCAACCTGAAAACATCTTTGGTGGATACAGTGACGGGTCGCCCTCCAGCTCAAGTACACAACCTACAGCTGGAAGCCTGGCTCATTTCGGCTGGGATGACTTAACAGATGGTTGGTCAACTAAGGAAAAGCACCTTCTTTCTACATGTTGGAGACCTTCTACTATTAAAACATATGTCCCTATATGGAATAAATGGTCACAATGGTGCCGTCAAAATGATTTAGATTTTCGTCACCCAGTAGCTGCCAATGTGGCTAGGTATTTAGCTAAACTTTATATTACAGATCGATTAGCATATCGTACTATTCTCGTACATAAATCCGTCATAGCATCAGTTTGTGAAACGCTATCCGATGTTAAAATTTCTTCGAATAATTTAGTTAAGCACGTACTTAAAGCTGTATCATTAGCTAAACCGATTCAACCAAAAGTACCGATATGGGATGTGAGAATAGTTATTCAGTTTCTAAAAAATAGCAATCCAAATTTATCTAGTTTATTTGATGTCTCTAGACGTACTGCTACAATTCTTTTGTTAACGTCGGGACGTAGAGTACATGATTTGACTCTTCTACATTGTGACCCCAAACATTTAGTGGATAATGGAAATTCAATCACATTACACCCTGTTTTTGGCTCTAAAACTGATTCGGCGTCATACCAACAATCAAGTTGGACGTTACTGGCTTCACCAGATCAAAATACAAATCCTTTGTTTTGGATAAGAAAGTTATTACATATTTCAAAAGATATCAGAGGTTCGCTTACAAATTTGTTTGTTACATCTAGGGAACCCGTCAAGCCAGCTACTGCTGTGATTATAGGTGGCTGGGTAAGACGAACTTTATCCGACGCGGGGATAAAAGCTGCGCCTGGTAGTTGTAGGTCAGCAGTATCGTCTCTTAACTTTTTAGAAAAGTATCCGATTAACGATATTCTCGCTAAAGCTAACTGGCGCCACGAGATGACTTTCAAAAAATATTATTTCAGAGAACTAGATAATGTACCTAATTGTAGTCTGTCAGAAAAGTCTCTTTCTCAATACTTTTTAGCCACTAAATAAATTAATTTTTGGCTATAAAAAATATTTAAAACTTTGGTATCACCATAATTGATTTTCAGAAAAACTGTTCATGAATAAATAATGTAGCATAATAAGATTTTTACATTTTGTTTTAGTACATTATTACAAACGAAATTGATCACATTGTTGCGTTTTATTAGCAAGCCACCAGGAGATAACAAACACGTCTCTCATAAAAGGACTTCGAACGTCGATCGGAACACATAATATAAAAATTTTACCTGAAAATAAAATTTGTATTATGTTTCCTTAGACGTTCGAAGTCCTAGTAATGTCTTCCTGGTGTACCATCATCATTAATACCTTTATGAGTCGAACAATGAGAAAAATTATGGCGGCTTGCTTTGTGCTCTGTGAGTTAGTTCCAGATTGAATCACTAGAGGCGCTGACGGCGTAGTCACGTGACGGAAACGTAGCGACATCTAGCGGCTTTGCAAGGAAAAAGCGATGTACTCTCATAAAAGGACTTCGAACGTCTAAGGAAACATAATACAAATTTTATTTTCAGGTAAAATTTTTATATTTTCTCGGAAAAGACATTCACGCGAGGCGGAACCACAAGCAATTCTAGTGCTAGTTTCACAAATTATTTGCACGCTTCTGTTCGCAATTTTAACATTATATATATATATATATTTTATTTAATAGTAAAAACAGTTAACATTCATTTGTACAAGAGATGTAACATAAACTAATTTAAGTTTTTCTGTACATCAATTTTGTCACCCGACATCGTTCATTATATTAATAACAAATAGATTTGAATTTATATAGACAACATTACATGTAGTCATATTGTATAATTATTAAATACCTGTATATTTCAAGAACTGTTACGTGTGTAACTGTTTATTTTTCATCTTCAACCTGCCTTCATCCCACTCCCAGTAGGTTCGGCAACATGTTTTTATTTAACACATGTTACAGAAAGATTTGGCCTATAGTTTTTACGACCGGCCCCAAGTGGCTGACGTCAACCCCCTGGGGAGAAAACACTCGGACACGAATCAAATGTTTTAGGATAATAAAAAAAAACTCGATGCGGGAATCGAACCCGCGGCCTCTCGCATCATAGCTGGCTACTCTCTGACTGCACTGCTGAGGCTGTCAATGCGAAACTGTTATCCTAATAAATAAAAAATATATAAAAGGTATCGAGCAGTTTCTGACTTCACTGGAATTATTGATGTCATAATATCACTTCCTCAAAACAGTTTGTGACACACTAAAATTTTAGTTTTTCCTGTTTCATCCTTGTGGTACTAAAGTATAAAACTTTAGGATTTTCATCTTTATCGCAACAGTTTTCCAGGACCTTTTAGAGTTGTAATATGTTTTTGAAATTACTATTGTAATTAATTGCATTTTTTTCTTTTTGTCTGGCTTTGCATTGGACAAAATATTTATGTAGGTATATAATCCTTATTCATTTGCTGGTGAATCACTGTTTTGCAATAGAAGTGTTCAATTTTAATATGGTAGTTAATTCTTTTTTTTATTTTTTTATTATATAAGCACTAATTCCTGTAATCCCCTTCGTAATAGAAAAACCCAATATCACTTTCACACGAACCGAGAATCGAAATCGAGACCTCAGCGTCAGCCTCAATCGTAACGCGGACACATTACAAGTGTCACCAAGGTAGTGAAGGCTTTGGGTTTTGTAAATTATTTCATTCAATAACTTACTTAATTTTATTAATCTGTTCAAAAAGTTTGTCAAATGACCTAATCCTTGACATGACTATCAATAATGACCAGATGTTCCCAATACACACTGTACTTTAATTACCTGCTTTGACTAAATTCAGCCATACCAAGTTATTTTCTGTGTATTTGTCTTGTTATTATAAAATAACAATATTCAATATCATTTGCTGTAAGCAAATATTAACCTATCCTATTTATTATATTATCCGTTGTCTCTGCCTACCCCTATGGGAAACAGGCGTGAGTCTATGTATGTATGTATGTAAATATTAACCTTCCTTTTTTTAATTTACAGTGATATCATCAGTTCCACAAACAGCCGAGGTGGTTTCAAAGAAAGGATCATCAAAATGGATAGAAATATCATCAGACTCAGAGGAAGACTGAAATTAATACAACATAATTTGTTAAATAAAATGTAATAAATTTACATTTCAATTTTCTGTTATTATAATCTCCCTTAACAGTATTATATTAGCATTGCAAATCCCTCATCAAATAACAATAATATTTTGATACTGCATTTTTATACAACAAAAAATCTCTACTTAGTCTAAGGGAAATAAATAGTACTCCGTCAAATCTAAGGGACGCCTGTAGTATGGAATTACTAAGTAAAAGATCATTTACACAGTCCACAAAATTCTCATAATTCATTGCATTCTGTTATCTTTATTTGGCATGAAGTAATATACTTCAAAATCATTCATAGATTCTCAATCCATTATCTATAATTTTGTCATTGTAGAATGCAGATTGAAAAAGGATGACAGCCATCAAGCATGGCAGCCTTTTCTTACCACTTAATGCTATGGACACACTACACACTTTATATTGTAGTCATGAGAGTCACAAAACACAATTTATTTACACAGAGTCTGAGTTCATTCCATTCTTCTGATCTAACTTGTTGCCATTTGTTTTCACCATATAAATAAAGTAAGTCATAATCTCCTTTTCATTGACTGGCAATGACTTGAAGTGTTTCTGGATAGCCTGAAAACATTTAATAATATATTAGAATACAATTGCATAAAGTAAAAAAAAACAGGAGTAAATTATTTTCAGTTCACATTAATTATTTGTTTTATTACATAATCAGTGTGGTGGACAAAGTCCTAACCCATCTCATTAACAGAGGAGGCCTATGCCCAGTAGTAGGTCATCCTACTATGTGAATATTATACAGGACAGGTATTATTACATAACATAATGTCAGATATGCAATAACAGATTTCTATGTGTACTCACATCAGCTAGTTGAGCCTTATTCAGTCCTGGCCTTGTAGACACCTTGTAATGCCTCTTGTACCTTCTCAAAGTGTTCACTTGCAGCTGGAACCAGTCTACTTCTGGGGTGTCCATCTCAGCTTCATTGCTGTCATCCTCAGAGTCTTTAGGCCTTCTCTGTTTGGTCCTGGCACACTGTATCATCGCCTTATGATAATCACAGATGTATGTGTGCCTTGCCTAAAATAAAGTCAAGCCTGGTTAAACATTTTAAGATATATTTCAATAGACATTAATTTATTCATGAAAAATACTTGTGGGGAAAGTAATTCACATGGTTTTCGTTACATTTGTGAAGTCATACAGTAGTGCCATATTTAGAAATGGAAGAAAGTTTAATTGTGCTTGCTCAGTGCGTGGTTTGCGTAGCTAATGAAAAGACGTGTTTTATGAATGTCAATAAGGACATAAACAGTGTCGGTATGTACCTGACCGTCGATGTTAAGTTTGAGCCTCCTGAGTGCGACAGTCTTCTGTATACGCTTGCTGTACGAAGCGTTGCCCGCTGACCGTCTGCACCGATCGCCGTCATCCACAAGGCAACATATTTGATCTGAATTACCTCTAGAATCTTCTTCTCCTGTACTAAACCCGTTGTTCATTTGATACTCCCGTTGAATCATATATGATTAATGAATTAAACTTGCGTATTAGATGTCGCACCAGGCGATGAGTACAGTTCGACGTATTCACAAAGACACCCGATTGAGGTTATGATTTATGACAACACAGAACGTTTGGACGAAATAAATCAATTAAAAACATGACAGCTGACCCACGCCCGGTTAACTTCTGCACCACGAACAATCGTGAGGATTTTAATTCTTTATTCACTGCACATATGCAAGAATATGTTCATTGCTATTCACAACCGCCCGTAACTTGTAAATACTTTGATTTTTATTTACACGTGACACTTTTCAATGCCGGAATACGAGACAGATTTGATTCGTCTATATTTCTACAAACTGCAGTAACTCAAATTTTTGTTCTTCAATGTAAATTACTTTCTCATCCGTACCGACAAATCGCTTCGCCATTACAATACAAATGAAATGACTGACTGAATCGCTCCCGCACTCGCTCGTCCGTCATTCGCTCACTCAAACGTCAAACCGAAAAATAGTGTACGATCAAGAACACTATTGTTGATATACAGAAAGCGTATAGTACTGTATCACCGGTATAGTTCGCAAAATCAAAACAGCTCTTTTTGTGAACGTGTGCGTAGATACCAAGACAACGTAGCTATGTATTGAAGTATAAACAAAAAATAAAGCTAACGCCGACGTTATGATTGGCTGGAATATGGCGGGGCATTTAATTTAAGCCAATCAAAACGTTTCGTCACTGACATCGGTGCTCACGTATTTATTACGGCGAACGCGAAGTTCCCTACGTAATAAGCGCTGAAATCGTGTGCTCGTTTGTTATAAACACAATACTCGGTGAGTTCTATTATTTCATAATACCATCGCTGCGTTTTTATACTAATTGAAGAAATATCACGAAAGGAAATGATCTGTGTTATCTTTGTAGTTCTCAGTGTTCTCATCGAAAAGTATTAATAGTTTTACATTCTAATTTTGTAAGCAAATGGCTGCCGAGTGCTGAAGTAAGGTGACATACTATATATACCTACATAATATGACAATGTGTATTATTAGTACGTAAGTACCTAGTTATCAACGTATCTACGTACATGTAAGAACATTAGACTGACCAAGATTAATCAATTATTTAACAATTTTTATGACCTACTCTAAGTACCAAGCAAATATCTCGAAATTTGTTTCACTTAGATCTGGTTTACTTGACAAAATAAAATTTTCATGATAACTGAAAGGTTCTACTGGATTCTACGGTTATTTTTTCTACTAAAATTTTACGCAATTTTGTGTAACTAAAATAGAGTATTTTGAGTTTTTTTGGAAATATTGTCTTATGTGGAAGTGGGTGTTTTATTTGAAATCGGCGTCTGTTTGTTATTTTTACCACCTATTGCAGAACATACCATATTAATAAGTGCTTTGTAAGTAAAAAGGGGAAACATGATACAAATGATTGCCATCGTAATCAAATCAAACAACATCGCAGGAATTTGCCGCTCGCCCGCCAAACTGTCGACCACAATAATTCCGCGACGCACCTAGTTCTAAACTTTAGGAAGTCTAACTTGTATCTATAATTTTAAATTTACCTATTATCTGAAATATGATTCTTGGTTTGCATATTATAATGTATAATTAAATGTTTCAATATAGCCTACGAACATTTTGTTATTGTTATAGGTTATTTGTTATAAGTATGTGACTGCTAACAGGAGCGGGAACGTTTAAAATTGTATCTTTCTCCATCTACAGTACCTAATTAGATTGGCATTAGCAATGTCTTCGGTGAGTTCTGTTTGTCTTTCAGTATTATTTTTTTCAGTAGATTGTTTTTTATTATGTTCGCTTCGCTTTTTTCATGGTGTTAAAGATTTCATTTGCCTTTGCTGTATCTATTTAAATACTCATACGCGAAAATAAAAATACCACCTTTTATACGATGAATGCTCCGAAGAATTGGTTAACCTTATCCCATTTTCACCTTTGCTTAAATTAAACACTCGTGCTGGCTCGCGAAACCACAGCTTCATGGTCTCTTCTATCTCTGCTCGAACTAAGAAGTTCGCAAAGTCACACTTCTGCCGTACCATTAAGCTATGGAACAATTTGCCGGAACACGTGTTTCCTCCTTTCTACATTATCCTCCTCATTTAAGGGTCTATCGTTGGTCGACACCAAAGGTCGACACTTGGCGCTGCATTTACTATCAAGTGTAGTGTAGTCACTTTGCCGAGTTAAGATGAAAAATATCCCATTTAGGTTGTCTTGTTATTCTTTACGCGTTTCTCAAAAGATACAAACGCTTATAAATAATGATCATAATAAATCGTGCATATTAATACAATAATGTTATTATTTAAAAAGAAGCAAAAAAAAATTATTGTTGACAAATAGCATAAATATTATAGGCATGACCGTGAAAAATCGAAAACCTAGATTCTGTCTATCCTGAACTAAGGTCCTGAAAATCCTTTTCTAAGATAAGATATTACATTTTTACATGCTATCAAAAATCTATTTGTTCCTTTATAATAATTATTACTAAAATTAAACCGAGATTACTATATTATATGTATATACAGAGATTTTAATAACAGTAAATTGAATTTTATAATAGAGCTTGACAAGTAAATTAAAGTATATTGTAATAATTAAGAAATTTGTCTTCTTAGTTTTCTTCATGGACACCATTATACTAAACATTAATGTTATTATGATTAACCGGTAGCAATTGACCTTCTGTATTGGCATCTATTATAAATTGTACAATTATATTAGTATAGCCTGAAGTGTTGCACAAAGACAAACCGATACATCCACGCCATTTCGTCCCTCATCTCTTTGGTCCCTTTGTTACCATAATTACTCATTTTCATTTACTATCGCTATACATTATATAATTATTTGTCTGGACACAAGAACCCAACCTTTTAAAATAGCAATCATTGTTTTTTTCCCAATACCTATAAAGTTAACAGCCCCCATTAGTTGTGTATGGATTATCCTACTTCTTACTAATATTATAAATGTAAAAGTTACTATGTTTGTGAGTTTCTGAATTTGAATGTTTGTTAGTCAAACTCGCCTTAACGGCTGAACGGTTTTAGATAAAATTTTGTTAGGACATAGGATACTTTTTATCCCAGAAAAGGCCGTTTATGTGGGCGGAGCCGCGAAGCAAAGCTAGTATTTATTAAAATATCTTAGCTCCGAGATGCAAATCCTCCTATATCTATAGGTAAGTTAGATCTTACGTAATTCATTTGTGACAGATTTTTGTTAGAGTAACATTCCAAGTTTCAGATTTTTTAAATATTTACATCAAAAGACAGTTTAACGTTCAATATCACGTTTCAAACTTTTAAGCTTCCGGTATCCAGTCACTTCCTTGTGACCATAATTTGGCTAATGTTGCAATAAGTTACTTCTTCAAGAATTAAGTGTTGGCCGACTAAGGGGTTCTAAGCATTTATTTCCGAAATGGATGTTCACAACAATTCTATGCCCAGAATTTCAGATTCCTCGTGACAATATTCTGGTAGAGTTGTATATGAGAACACTGGTAAAGTCCAATACACAATAACTTAGCGGGCCAGAAGTTAGTCACGAGCGAGGCCACAAATATTGTTTCCAGATAATAAGTAGTGATAGGAGGCGTAGATGGTGGGTGAAGTCATAAATTTCAGCCCGGTCAAGTTCTTTTGCGCGTTTTGTACCTATTAATTTTCTAACGACGTATGAATCAATAATAATAAGTTTTATGTCAAATTATGTTACGAAAATGGGCACTGCTCATACTTTTATTGACTTTTAAAAGCTGGATGATAAGCACCACCTAACCATACCCTGGGTATGGATTACCTACAAGTTAAAGATACATGTCACATTTGTAAATCAACTAAACTATAAATAACCTTTTAGTTAATAAATTTCCTGACTATACTTTTACTAACAACTAATTAATCAATGGTTTTAATGTTGGTTTTAGCAAGTACCATTACAATTTATGGGTTTTTAATATTGGACAATGTAGTGTGTACCTTTTAAAAGACAAATAAAATAGTAAGAAAATTTATTTGCTTAAAAATTTATAAAAGGAACAACTTATCATATATTACGAAACACGTGATCAATGTAAATGAGTACCTATGTGATATAAACAAAAGAATTTGAGTGCGTACGCCTATAGCCATAGCATAGCTGCGCTAATCGTCTTATTGACCGGTTGGTGGACCGGGTTGTTGCCAGTTCGTACACCCTCGCTGTCGGTTCGTGTGCGTTCGAACCTTTCCGTAATGGCCGCTGCGCGTTGGGGGCGCCGCTGTGCACTTGTTTGGCGTCTGCCTCTGCGACGTTGCCAGCTTTATTGACTTAAGTACTAACGAAGACAAAACGTACGCGCGTGGAGTGGAACTTACGGCCGGTAGCTTTTCGATTTAACAACAAGCTCGACCTTGTGCTTTTATATTTTGCAGTGTTTGAACGTTGGTGTAAAACCATGTGGCAGGCCACAAAATACTAAGTCTTTGTTATAAAAATCAATTTTCTTAAAAAAAACTGTGTTTCGTGTTAAAACAATCGAAAGTGTAGTTAATGGTTATAGTTGCCCGCTAAACGCTAATACTATAGCGAAAGTGAAATGATATCAACTAGCGATATAATCGAAGAAGTAATATAAAGTGGTCGAGAAGGCATAAAGAAACTGGTTGACCGCAGGCAGCGATTGTAACATGGGGGAACGGGGCGCGACGGGGGGCGCTTGGGGTGCGCGCGACGATGCCTCGTGGTGGCCGGGCGGCGCAGGTGAATTGCAGCACCAACAACAACTGAACGAGGAGATTGGTACCAGCACCGCTGCTTCCACGCATCAACTATACACTTATAAAATGACAGGCAGTTTTTCAAACAACGGAGAGACGACTACTCCTAGTTACGACTATCGTTTGATGTCCAATGCGAATGCGAGGGAACAATCTCCTAACCAGTCATGGTGGTACGCCTCGGGCTCTGTGGAGCCGCAACAAACATCGTCGCCAACGGTACGGAAAGCTTACATGTAATACGTTGAGGATTCAATAAAATTAAAAGAGTAATTGAAACGTGTTGTATTGAGCATCTTTAAACATATTATTTTAAATTAAAATTATAACAAATACGTACATAGCATGCTATTATAACTTTATAGGCTCTTTTCAGTTTAACGACTTTCCATATTAAATTTATACTACATTTATATTCATCCAAATTGTTACAAACAATAAGACAAGCATGAACTGATGAGTGATGGTTCGGGGTAACCCTTACGAAGATTGCTATTTTTTTATTGTCTTTCAGTCCATGTTATCGGGATTGAATCATTGATTGATTCTCTCTTGAGCTATGTCTCGTAACTCGTTCTATTAATAGAGATGAATCCTTATTCCAGATATTAATATTTTTGTTACAATAAATATTATGAAGAGATAATAAGTACATATCACTAATGCCTACATATTATCTGCATAAAATAAATAGCATTTATTTAGTGATAAATAAAATATATTTTATTTTTATATACCTTACTTTCATATTACCATACCTTTCTTGCCTGTTGTTATTCTATTTTGGCGGTTTTCTCCATGGACAATTTATTTTCAAATTTCGATGAGACAAATTACTTTGTTGTTTTTGGCCGTTGGAGTTAAATAGTTTTGTTGATTTCTGTTTTTAAAAGTAGATTTGTTTTCTATTTTATGTTGTACCGAGTTAAGCTTTGATTAATCAAAAAAGGGAATCGACACATTTTGAGAAACTGATTATACGTAACCAGTGCTTCGATTGTTCCAGCCACAAAGTCAGTCAAGTCCGGAAAGCGAGCAAAGTAATCAGCAGTCGAACGGAATACAGCAAAATCACCAGTCTCTTCAGCAAGAGCAGAATCAAATACAACAACAACAACAACAAAGCCAACTGCAACAACAGTTGCAGCAACAGAACTTGCAGCAGGCGATACAACAGCAGAATCAATCGCTACAGCAGTCACTGCAACAGCACCAGGAAGGGCAGCAAACGCTGCAACAAATGATACAACAACACCAGCAGCAGCAGCAACAACAACAGCAGCAGCAGGCGTTACAACAGACACTGCAACAGACACTGAGCCAGGCGCAGGCGCAGGCTATAGTGCAGGCGCAGGCAGCATTGCAGCAGCAAGTCGCTGAGACATTACAGCAGCAGCAACAGACATTGCATGAGCACATTCAGGCTGTTCAACAACAACAAATACAGGCTGCTCTACAAAGACAATCTGCTACATTACAGGTAATTAATATCTATGTAAACATTAAAAACAAATTAAGGATTGAATTATTTCTTAATCTTAACATTTTCCTGTCCATATCCTATACAGTTGTTAGAATACTATTAGTAGTTGTATAATAAAATTAACCGATTCTGTGGTGCAGCGGGTGAGTAGACGGCTGTGAAACGAGAGGCAGCGGTTTTGATTCCCACACCAAATATTTGTGCGATTAATATCTGTTACGGATTCCTCGTAGTTCCTGATACCATAATACATTTTAATCTAGTGTGTGGTCATATCTATGTGTGTGACTATTGGGTATTATTTTTAAACCACCATATAACACATTATACAGTAATTTTAGGACGTAACGATTTACATGAAATATGTACCATATGTGTTTACAGCATTATGACTATGTATTTTTCCCTCTTAAATTTTATTTGATAAGTAACAGCAGCAATAGCTCAGTGGGGAGTGGTATAGACTGTCGAAACGAGAGTTGTAGGTTTACTGAAGGGAACCTGCATAGGTACCTGAGAAGTTCACAAATATATAGTATGCAATCCAAATAAAATTAGGAATAACATTAATTGTCTTATAATCTTAAATTATTTTAATAACTCTCACTTGTATTCTATATTGATGAAACCAAATTGAGTGATGTAAACAGATTTTGTGGCATAACATGACTGTTATAATAATACTAGCCCTGTATTATATATGTCCCACTGCTGGGGGCACGGGCCTCCTCTACTGAATGAGAGGGGTTAGGCCTTAGTCCACCATGCTGGCCTGAAGCAGGTTGGCAGACTTCACATACCTTTGAAATTCTTATGGAGAACTTCTCAGGTATGCAGGTTTCCTCACTATGTTTCCTTCACTATTATAGCTAGTGATAATTAACAATTAATACACACATAACTTAGAAAAGTCAGAGATGTATGCTCTTGGTGTGACTTTCGTCTCGTCAGTCCATACTACTCCCCACTGAGCTATCACTATGACTTATAATTATAGTAATAATAATAGTATTTTATACCTTAAACTTAAATACAAACATTTCTATACATATAACTTATAAGGTAATCATTGCAGACTAAAAGTAGTATAACAGTATAGTAGATTAGAGTATTTGTATATTAAGTTTCATCATATTAATTAGTAGCTTTTACTCGCGACTCTGCACATGTGAATGTTTTTATCCAGAATAATCCCAACTCCTTTAAACCATTTCAACCTCTAATGGGTTGACTTTAGAATAATCGTCAAATACGTATTTGCTTAGTTGTTTTAAGGAGTACTCCTACGAGATTTCGAACCGAAATGTCTGTTTAATATTGTTATTTCATGCAAACTTTGAACCCCACTTTGAATTTTGAAATATCTTTTCTTGTATACAAGCAGTATTTCATGATTCGAAGTTATGATTGGTGTTGCTTGTGTTTATCGGCAGCCGTGACTTTTATCAACGCTATCGAGTAACCTACTCGTCTCGTCATTAATGCTAATTAAACATAACTGCCAGGTACTGATAGCCTTCATGAAGCAGTGTCGCAGTGAAGCAGCAGTAGTAAAAACTACAAATCTTTCTGTAACATGTGTTAAAAAAAGCATATTGCGCCGACCCTACTACGAGTGGGATAAAGGCAGGTGGAAGAAAATTGTTGCAGACTGCATGGTGAAAGCCTAATAGTCATCTGTAAAAGAAGAGGCTGCGTGTTGGACCAATTTTTTTTACTGAATGTTGGGATAATAAGCTGCTCATATTATTTTTTTTTTTTTTTTTTTTTTTTTTATATTTAAATCATGCAATCAGTCAATGACTATGAGCAGATGTGTTGGGAGCTGTATTTCGTGCCAGAGAATGTCCCCACTGGGACATCTCTATAAGGTGTCATAGGCTAGTATCCAATTCTAGAATATGCCGTCTTTTTAATCTGCGGATTGTATCTGGAATTGTTAACTGGGTCGCTAGTTGGTTCGGGTGCTTCTCCAGTCTTATCTTGTATTTCGAGCACCAGGATATTATCTCGTGTTTTATCGTCCCGATGTTCAGGTGTTCATGAACTTCCGTGGTCCTGATGAACCAGGGTGCGTTAGAAAGCTGCTTTAGTATGGAGTTTTGTGCTCTTTGTATAATGCTTAGGTTTGCGTCGCATGCCGATCCCCATAGTTGGATTCCATAGGTCCAGATTGGTTTTATTAAACTCTTGTAGATGAGTAGCTTATTATCTATGGACAACTTGGAATTTCTGCCTAGTAGCCAATAGAGTCCTCGATACTTCATATTTATTTCATCCCTTTTGGCCTGTACATGTTTTCTCCAGGTAAGCCGCCTGTCCAGATGCATTCCCAGGTATTTTACGGTGTCTTTTTGTGGAAGTTGGTTGTTGTTAAGGGTAACAGGTGGACAGTTGCCCTTCCGTAGAGTGAAGGTGATATGAGCAGACTTAGCTGAACTAGTTTTGATACGCCATTTGGTTAGCCATTTTTGAATTTTATTCAAGCCACTTTGCAGAAGCCTGGAAGCTTCCAAAGGGCATTTACTATTTGCCAGTATGGCCGTGTCGTCTGCATAAGTTGCTGTTGTGGTACCATAGTTTTGTGGGAGGTCGCATGTGTAAATTGTATAGAGTACTGGTCCTAAAACTGAGCCCTGGGGAACTCCAGCCGAGATGCGATGAAATGAAGATGTACATTCTTCTTCTTTAATTTGGAAGATTCTTTCTGTTAGATATGACTCTATTATGGGGAAGAATGTATTTGGCAGATAGGTTTTTATTTTATAAAGAAGCCCTTTGTGCCACACTCTGTCGAATGCCTCTTGAACGTCAAGGAAGACGGCGGAACAGTATTCTTTCCTTTCTAATGTACTTCTTATTGTATTTACAACTCTGTGTACCTGTTCCACGGTTCCATGACGTTGGCGAAAGCCAAATTGGTGATCTGGGATTAGGGATCTTTGGGAGGTCTCGTACAGTAACCTGTGTAGGAGTATCTTCTCAAACATTTTTGACATTACTGGTAGAAGGCTTATAGGTCTGTAGGAAGTAATTTCATTTGCTGGTTTCCCTGGTTTGGAGATCATTATTACTTGAGACACTTTCCATAGGGCTGGAAAGTGTCCAGTTCTTAGGATACCATTAAATAGGGTTGTAAGAAATACAATGGCCTTCCTAGGTAGCGCCTTGAGTACATTTTTGTCTATCAAATCGAAACCTGGCGCTATCTTTTCTTGCATATTTAAGATAATTCTTGTTACTTCCTTTGTGGTTGTTGGCTTGATTGGCAAGTCCAATTGAAAATCTTGACTAAGGACGTTATCTATGTCCGATTCGTCAGATTGTAGATCAGCTTCGTTCGGAGTAAATACTTTGGCTAGATGGTTTCCAAAAGTATCAGCTTTTTCCTGCTTTGTCCTTGCCCATTTATTGTTTTGGATTCGTATGGGAGGCTTGGGTTCTATAGGCCTATTGGCACTTTTGCAGGACCTCCACAAAGAATAGTTGGTATCAGCTGTTGCTGTTAGAGATTCCAGGAAATCTTCCATTGCTTGATCATTAGCCTTACCGATCGCGGCTTTAAGATTTTTAATAGCTTTGTTGAAGGAAGTCTTATCTACGCAGTGTCTGCTAGTATGCCATACTCGTCGTAATCTTCGCTTTTCTAGAATTAAATGCCTTATTTCTGTCGATACCCTATTGTGTCTTGGTTTCGGGTTTGAGATTTCTGGGGTGGATTTCCAGCAAGCTGCTTGAATGGTGGTTGTGAATATATTGGTGGCTTCGTCTATATCGGCTTTGGTTTTTAGGGCTATATGAAGAGAGAGATCCCTGTTCACAATTTCTCGGAAGGCATCCCAATCAGTTTGGTTGTTGTATAATGACGGTTGTTTTTCTTTGAGTAGTACAGTAACGCTCACTGTCAATATAACTGGAATGTGATTAGATGATCCATCTAGGCACGAATCAATACTAAAGAATAGTCTTGAAAGTCCTTTTGTAATGTAGAAATCTAGAACATCTGGCAGTCTGTTTGGGTCGGTGGGCCAGTGAGTTGGTTCCGGAGTTGAGATGGTCATTAAATGGTTTTTGTCAACACATTTTTTTAATTCTCTTCCGCGTGTGGTTATCAGCCTGGAGCCCCAGTGCAGGTGCTTGGCATTCCAGTCTCCACCTGCAATAAAACGACAACCCAAGCTCTTAAAGAATTGAGTGAGCTGTCCCTCTGTTAAGATATGTTTCGGGGGACAGTATACCGCTGCGACGTTAAAGTGCCCATTTCTATCAGCTATAGAAATGGTGGTTGCTTGAGTATAGTCTGTACAGAACTTAGGTAGTTCGTGGTGAGCGATCGATGTTTTTACGATAACAGCTGTCCCTCCATGGGCTTTCCCATCAGGGTGATTGGTCGAATATATATTGTACCCTTTTATTCTTATACTACTGCTACTAGTAAAATGAGTTTCTGAAATTAACAGAATGTCTAATCTATGTAGAAGGAGTAGTATTTCTACTTCATCTTTGTTGGGTGCTAAGCCATTGATGTTCCAAGTTGCGATTTTTAAAGAGGTCATGGTGACAATTTGGAAATCAGAGTTGTTATGAGTTGTAGTAGGATACTCATTTGTTGTAAGAGATGGTCCATTTTTTCAGTTTGCTTCATAACCATGTGTTCAAATTTTTTCGAGAATTCTTGTTGTCCGTTGTGTTGTGTGTCATTTCCATCTTTTTCATTTAAAGGCTTAATATTATGTTCTTTTCCATTTAGTATATTTCCCTGGTTTATTCTCTGATTTTTAAAGGGTTCACCAGTTTTCTTCCAAGTCTCTCTAAGAGTTTTCTGAGAATTCTGCTTATCTGGGTCTAGAGTCTGCTGTTCATTTCTTGTTCGCGGTAAGCGATGTGTTTTTCTTGATAAGATTTCTTTGTAGACTTCACATCCCTTGTAGTTAGCTGGATGTGGACCCAGGCACAGGGCACAAGAAGCTGGCGTATTTCTGTCCGTTTTTGGGCACTCCGCTGTTTTGTGTGCTTCAGCGCATTTGACACATCGATAGGGTTTCATACAATAATTTTTTGTATGACCATATTGTTGGCATCTATGGCATTGGACTACAGAGTTTCTTTTTCTGGGATCTTCTATGATGACGACTTGATGGTAGATGGTTTTTACGTCTTTAGCTGCTTTGTTATTAGGGCATGGGGACAAGTTCACAAAGAATGTTGACGTAGGTTTTTTATCTGGACCAAACCTTGCATTTATAATTTCACCCACAACCTTGTTACCAGTTTCTTCCATGGCCTCCTGGATTGCGTTAAGTGGTGTCGTTGGATGGAGGTTTCTTATGACAATTCTAAAGCATTTTTGATCTTTACGATTGAATGTGTGCCCTATTAATCCATGCTCACGTATAATTGACATTATTGATCTATAGACTTCAGTGTCAGTGGCCATTATTTTGAGTTGATTTCCACTAATATTCTTAAAAGTAAATTTATCTCTCTCTGAGACGGACTCTAGGAGCTCTGTGAGTTTATTCACGTCTTTGACACCATATAAAATAATTGGGGGTGGTTTGCTAGGGTTCCTTATTCTGGGCTGTTGCACTATTTTTGGATTCTCGTCGGTCAGATCTACTGTCAATCCGCTGAATCTGTTGGTGATTTCTACCCTTTCAGGAGATGGCGAGGTGACCATTTTTTTCCTTTTTGGATTTCGTATTACGGGTACTTTTTGCCATGAGGGAGGTTGCACAGTTGTTGTGGTTTCCCTTTCAGGTTGTGTGTTTAGCAATGCGCTCGGATCATTAGAGCTCAATAAGCTGCTCGTAGACATACTCCTATTTCTGTTTACAAACAAGCCTGGGTGAAATGCCTGTTGAATGAGTTTCTTTTTGTTTCCAGTAGCATTCACAACCACTGAAGCCTGGTCACTCGCTTCAGCAGTGTCTTCGGTAGTCAATTTCACACTCCCCGTCCCGGGTACCGGAGAGCGCCGGGGGTTAGCCGGATCGCATGACAGATCGCATTCTATAATTTTCGACATTTCATAATAAGTGTTTTGGGAGGCTGTTCGATCGCGCTTTCCCAAGGCGCGTCAACCACTCTTTTATAGGTTTTTTAGTCCCTAATGGCTTGTGGTAGCCGTGAATACAGGTTAGATAACCGCCGCCTGTTGTTCGGCGTTGTTGCCCGTTTAGCACCACCCGGGGGATACGTGTAGGGTGGGCCTAGGAGAAGGTGGTAAATCCTACGGACGTGAGCAACATCATCCCCCGTATCATATTATTTATTGATAAAAAATATCCTGTGTGAATTATTCTTTCAATGCGTGTTTATTTGTAACCAGTTATGGAATAATAATATGTTTACTTACTAACTAGCTGGTGGTACATGATACATAGTGAAAAACACACCATAGTGTCTAGGTGAATCGCATTACGGTGTGAGTTGGTTATACACCAATTCATGTTACTTCTACACCGCTTTGTCTATTTCTGCCGCCAAGCAACAGTGTGTAAGCATCGTTGTGTTCTGGTCTGAAGGACATTGAAGCCAGTGAAATTATGTCACACCTTATGTCTCGGGGTGACGAGCGCGGTCCAGTGCCTTAATAACGTAATGTAAAGTTAATTAGAAAAAAAAACAGTTGACGCTCGGAGTTAGCTGTACAGCGCGACGCACGGTATTGAAGGGCGGTAATGCGCGCGAGTCATTGACTCCGACTTTAGTATTAGTACGCTCTACATTGCGGGTTAAGTTTGCCAAGTAAATAGCAATAGAAGAGTGCTTTCCGTTTATGTTAACGTAGTGTTTTATTACCGTTTTGACTTTGTCCCCTTACACCCGGTATTTTGTAACGTACTTACCATCGTCGACGTCGCTACTCTTATACCCCCCCTCCCCCCTCCAGGGCTTGAGCCACTGCTCCAGCCCCTGGATCCGCTACTGTATGTGGTGCCTCTATGCTTATTGAATATATTTATTGAACACAGGAGTTGCAGCAGCAAGCTCAGCAGCAGGCATTAACTCAAGCCACAGCGACTAAGGGCAGGATGCCACGTGCACGACCGTACAACAAGCCGCGCGGACGGATGACCGCGTACGCTTTCTTCGTACAGACCTGTAGGGAGGAGCATAAGAAGAAGCATCCCGATGAGAATGTCATCTTCGCTGCTTTCTCTAAGAAGTGTGCTGAGAGATGGAATGTAAGTTTCGTATTGTGTTTAATGATCTGGTATTATTGTTTGGGGTTTTGCTGTTTGGTGTTCTTTTTAATGTTTTACACTAAATATGAGTCAAGTAAGCCACTTGATGGTAAGTATTATCCACCACTCATAAACATTCACAACACGAGAAGATTCATAGATATTTATCGAAATTTTAAGATTAAATGAGTTTTTCCTTTTAGATAGTGGTAGTTTTAAAGTGATTATTGAACATTCACTTTTCAAACATGTAGATACAAAATATTCTGCAACAATTTCAATGAAATCTAGATACAAATTTTAATTTCTTTGCAGACAATGTCAGAGAAAGAAAAGCAGAGGTTCCACGAGATGGCCGAGCAAGATAAGGCGAGGTTCGACCTCGAGATGCAGAGTTACGTACCACCCAAGGATGTCAAGATCAGGGGACGCAAGCGGCAATCGATGAAGGATCCCAACGCCCCGAAGCGATCGTTGTGAGTGCTGGTCATGAATTCTTCCACATCATTCATAAAATATATCATTTCATAGATTTTTAAACACTGCTTTCTTTAAGATTGTGTAGTCTATAGTAGTAAATCAAGTCTGTAATCGATGAGCTAGTAAAATTGTTTAAATTTTCTGCTGCATTAGCCATTGCCCACTGATTGGTATAGAGATAAAAATTTAAATGATATGTTATAAAATTCTTTAGCTTCTAAACTATTTTGAATCAGTTAAATTATGTACCGCTTAGTGGTATTTTAACTGAGCGTCTCCGTGCTTCGGAGGACACGTGAATAGTCGGTCCCGACTGTTATCAACTGACAGCAGTAATACGCTAATTCAAAGGCATTTGGATGGCTTGAAGACTTTGAAACCAGGTTGGGCACTAACCATTCGATATAGAATAAAATAGACCAATCAAAACGAATGTGCAACAACCCATCAGTACTAAAATGAGTATTAAACATGAATGGAACATTACAGATCAGCGTTCTTCTTGTTCTGCAACGACGAGCGTTCTAAAGTGAAGGCTGGTAACCCCGAGTACACGATGGGTGACATCGCCAAGGAGCTCGGGCGTCGCTGGGCCGCGGCGGATCCCGACACCAAGTCCAAGTACGACGCGGCCTCTGAACAGGACAAGGCGCGGTATGATAGGGTCAGTACACTTATATTGTATTTACATTGTATTTACCATGTTTCAAACTGATAATCAACATTGTTATTTAACCAAACGACACAAGCAACTAAATTAATAACGTGTTTTTTTTTCAAAACTTAATTATTCCACTTTGGGCTGAATAACTTTGGTAAAATTAAATTCTACACACTGTACGCAACTAGAACAGAAATTTTACAAATTTGGCAAATCCACCAAAATGTATATTTTCTTTAAAAGTACTTTATTCCATTTTGAAATGACATTCTCATTTAAAAATACAGTTTTGCAACAAAACGATATGATCAATCCAAGATTAATATGCAGTTTTATCAAAGATTTTTTGTTTGAACAAATAATGTTTATTCCAGTTTTTATATGGCCATTCATGGTGTTTATGTTCTTATATCACATTTTGGGATGCCATCAATACTACTTTTTTTTATTTTATTTTTATTAGATTGAATGACGAGACGAGCAAGTCGCTCGCCTGATGGTAAGCGCCACGTCTGCTCATGAACAGAAGCAACGCCACACAGAACTTTAAATAAAGCACTGCATGACACTGGGCTGCGCTCGTCACCCCGAGACATAAGGTGTTGTCTCATAATGCCCAGTAATTACACTGGCTTCAATGTATGTCACTGTCTGGCTCCAGAGGACTAGTATCTAGAGCCGATAAAACATTACAAAATATAAGTCTGGTTGTTTTCGCGTTTTTAACAATATGATAACAAATTATAATTGAAAATAATCTAAAAGTTCACTTTATCTGTTCTTACAAAAATTAGAAAATATTTTTTTAGGAAAGTACAATTAGATTATTATTATTTTCGTTACACATACAATGTGTAACCAACACCCTGTGTTTAACTGTGATATCGATATTCAAACGTAATGAAATAACTCGCATACGAAAATGAGACTAAGTATAAAAATAATCATATTTATTTTGTATACTTACTTTAATTATTTTATTGTTTGTAAACCGTATTTCGATTGATTACCCCTGTAAGAGCGCGAGTCATCCAGAGTGAGATAGCAAATTGCTATCTACGTGTATCAAACGTATATGCGTCTACGTGCATCAAACGCACAGCGCCCGGCTTCGTCAATACGTCACATCAGTCGGCTGTTGTGGGGTTGACGGTGCAGCTGCCGATAAAATGAAATTGAACCTCCAAATAAGCGTATAGAAATTATTAAATCTGGCTTTTTAAGTTTAGAAAACTGCAGCAATACAATTATGCGTCAGTTTTTGTAGTCACATAATTTTGTTGTGTGTACTATAGTAAGTATTAGCTAGCTCCAGTCAGGTGGCTATGGCAGATAATGGTTACCCAAGATGTGATTAATTTTTGCTCAAAATTATAAAATATCAAGTCTCAATTTTATAACAGTATGTAATAAACCCTGTTGGCCCTTTCTGGGTCGTGAAGATAGACATAGACAACTTAATAAAAATGTTAAAATATTTTATTTTTTAAAAATTAATTGGTAGGTATGTATACTTATGGCATGTAAATTCCAATACAATCCCTCGCGATGACTGCATGATTTTTTTTTCCAACAAAATCTGTCCACAATTGGCGGAGAAATCGATGAACATACATAACAAAAGCAAAAAAAACCGCCGAATTTAGAACATCCTACTTTTTTGAAGTCGGTTAAAACAGATTTCAGACACGAGTTTACCATGTCTATAACAGTAAACACATAATAGTGAACTACAAATACTTACCAGTTTCAATTACTAAGGCTAAGAGTCCTTTATAGGTTATTGATAAGAATAACTACACTATGTTTTTGTTATCTCAGTGTGTGGTTAGGACAACGTGTGTTGTTGCCACAGACCAAAGATATATACTAGATACCGCATGTGCCTACTTTGCATGCAGACATCTTGTGCAATGTGCCAACCCACAATATATAGAAGTTATGTAGTCTATGCGCACCACGTCAAAGTGACGTCAGTCAATTTGCCATACAGCAATCTGTACAAACGTACGGATGTATAGCTAGCACAATGAATGTCTGCACGCGATGTATTATAATCGACATCTATTGTATTATATTATTCGTGATCTATGGTCCTGACCCCAATTAAGATACAAGACGTGTTGTGTCGTGGGTGTCAGACACTTTTGTAGGTCACACAAATGTTTGGTTTTTTAGGTAGATTTTATACTGTAAATTCATTAGGAAACCAATAATTATAGTGGTATGCAAATGTCAGGTCATTACATGTGTGTATTATTGCAGGAAATGACTGCGTACAAGAAAGGTCCGCTAGCATTAGCCCCGCAGCCTGTACCGCAGCAGATTCATCATCAACAGCGGCCGGTGGCAGCTGAAGAGATCGAAGACGCCGGCGATTTCGACGGCGAGGACGATTACAATTGAATATAAGTTTTTTTTATTGTGATAGCGGCTACGCATAGCCGGTAAAGTTCAGTACTATAGTACCCGTCGATGATATCTGTGGAACCTGTGGCATATGAGCATTGTCTCTGTCGCACTAGCCAGTTTGTACAATTTGATTCCTGTTGAAAACTAGAGGCTCTATCCAAAAACTGAATTTTACATAAAGGTTCGTTAAATAATTTTTACGTCCCGCAAAGAAGCCTTATGTTAAAAAAATTAAACCTTTTCAAATTGTAAACAATACTTAAATAGTGTTAATTAGTAGCTAACATGGCTCAGAAATGACCATTTTTATGTTGCTACTTTTGTTTTCAATGTGCGAATTGTCAATATGCATTACGTGCGGCGACCTGACAGCTCCATAGATATTTCCAATGGTGATATAAAATTATTGATACTAGTTGTTTGTGTATAAAGTGGTGATAATAGATTGCATTTGTGGTCTAATCATCAAGACATAGAAGACTGGATACTGAACACCGTACACATGTGAAAAAGTGGCTTGTTTCACTAGTCACATTCCGTTGTCAGCCAGTGTATATCCAGTAATTTCAAGCTAAGTCTGACAACCATCGAGGGACGCAATATCTCGATAGTAGACATTATATTTGGACTACAATGTACTTATCATCAGGCGCAGTGTAATAAAACATTTATTTTATGTCAGTGAACAATTCTATGTATATGTACCATTACATACACAAATGACTCGGTTCGTTAATATTACTATAGTACATTAAACTTTATGGTTTAAATACCAATTAACTTGACCCCTTGAAACTTGTCTATAATTTTATATACTGAACTATTTTTACAAAGTAACCACGGTGGCAAAGGCTACGTGGTTTCCAATATGGATCTGTTTTATATTTTGATAAAACTGACGTCAAGCTCGACGGTTGGTTGGTACAGACTGAACCATCTGTAGAGTTATTCTTTTATAAATGTTTTTGAATCGGCTCAGTACTCGGTGTAAATACGACCGTGGGGTCTAGTACAAGATTTGACAGCTTTTTAAATAAGTATTTTCTCTGAATACATTGACTCGTGTGGGGTAGCGGAATATATAATAAACTGAAATTGGTAGTTGAATAATTTTTATCATATTTAAATACAAAATTACATTTTTGAATGATTCTTTGCTTTTTGGCTGCTAGTTAACAGTTTGTCACACTGCAATAGTAATGCAAATTCGGAAACTGAGAATGTATTGTGATATTACTGGGAATTATGAGACATAACATCGTTACATCTCGGAGTAAGAGAGCGCAGTGCAGTGTCTTGTAGTATTTCATAATTCGAAGTTCTGTTTATGAGCAGGCGTGATGCTTACCATCAGGCGTGCGACCTGCTCGTCTCGTCATTAACTGTAAAGAAACTTGTACTAGACATACTGTAGTCTGTTCGAAATAAACTTGAAATACGATTCGTATCAAGTCGGTAATGTTAATTTTCATTATTATTATTGTAAGTATTCGGTAATTGTTTAAACTTTATGTTGATTTTTATCCATGATACAGTTGAAATTATATTTTGTTGTTGTTGAAAACCATTAGATTTGATTTTAATTCTGTTGTCAAACGTGTTTAGTGTGAACTATATGCGGCAATAGATTCCAAAATGTTTTAAATATGTCTCTTGAAAACGATTGGTAAAATCGAGATTAAGTGGCCTTATAATTTTTAATTTTAAAGTCGTGAACTTATCGAATCGTCAACAATTAGTTGCACTCAGACGTCAATTAATTTTAATCGCCAATAAGGCATTTTCTAAACTTCGACGAATTCTGGAAAACGTAAATTAATATTATTACTGTACTCAGTAACGAGCAAGCATTCTGGCTCGGAGTATGGAAGTAATCAAATTCTAAATGACTAATTGAATATTAAAGTTAATTGGCGTCTCTGAGTACGTCAGTAAATATTGTTTAGTAATGTAAACGCTAAACAGGGACGTATCAGAAGTAAGTTGCCGTCACATCGAGGTATATACCTTTACACAAATACTCTTCTTCTAGGCAACGTCGCAATGAACAAAACATGTAAAAAAGTTCAAACATTTTAGTGTCGATTTGATAGTATTTGAAGGTAGCTAGTGATATAAGCGGTGAAAATGTGAGCGAGTGAGATTTGTTGATTTGTGTCCAGTTATAGTTAAATTCATTACGTCCTTGAGGGATGCAATGATTTGTTCAGACGTTTTAAAAATATCCTATTTAGTTGTTGATTTGGAACTCAGTCGCCCAATAGCATCGTTTGTGTCTGATCATCGCCTGTGTGTTTTGTGTTATGCCATAAGAATGTCTTGCACAGTAGTATGCAATTGTGAATGCGCGTCGGTAATATCGACTATCTTTGGTTTGGAAGTACGCACAATTATTACTCGTTGATTTACTACAATATCAAAAACAATTTTGTCGATATGAACACTTAACATATCTCCAGTTTAATGAATGACCTATTATAAATTGTTGTTGACTAATGCACATTGACACCGACCTATACTTATATTTTACCAACTCACACCAAAACCGTGCATCAACGCACTACGCACTTAACGAGTTACGGGCCAAAAATAAGTCAGTAAAAATGGACATTAATTATACATTTTTGTAAATAGAATGTTCTTCGATTACATATTAAGTTATACTTTAGTAATTGATTTTCTGGATTCATATCTTTGGATTTGAGAATTTACGTGTGTATCCATTATAAATTATCGTTCGCTGACGCGCTATACGATCATTTATGTTTGTGGGATATAATATCATGATTATTCGAATGTCTACGTAAATGTCATTAGTCTATAAAGAACACATGTGCGGAAACCTGACAATTTCTTGTAAGAATTTTGCGATAAGATCTCTAGTAAAAATAAAAGATTTAATATTCGACATAAACATTGTCGATCCGCAATCTAAGTTGCGTACTACTGTATTGTGTAAATAAAGGACTGCAAAACGTGATAGTACTTAACGTAGCTGTACTAGGTACTACTACATACTAGATATATGCTAGAATGTACTTTGCTTTCATATTGTTTTGATTCGTTTTCCATTGAAATGGAATTTGTCTTACGGTGAAGCAATTGTATGAGCAATTCCAAGGGAATCACTTCTGTATTGTATTAAAGATATAGTGGAAACATTGAACGAGAATATATTTTAAGATGTGTGTAACAGGGGCGATATTGTTTTGAATTTGTAAATTACTCACTGTACAAAACAATATAGTGAATCTTTTACACAACATTGTTCTTTTATTTTATTTCGCATTTTTACTATATTAAACGAGATTCAGTAGAAAATTTTGTGAATGGCGTTAAATTATTTGGTATGTATGGAACCTCTATGATACATAAGCTTATTGGCCTAATAAAGCTAGTGTACCTAAATAAAAATATACACACCACACTAATACTGGGTATAATGGTACAACCACACCACTAACACCCACCGTAAGATTAGATTAGCTAGTATAATCTAATGGACACCCATCGCTTGTTGTTAGCTTTTCGTAACAACTAAACTGGACACGCCTCGTGAGATTTACGTTAGCTTTTGGAAACTAAACAGAAACAGCCATCGTAGTTAGTTTAGCTTTTCGAAACTATCATGAGAACAACCATTGTAAGGTTAGGTTAGCTTTTTGAAAAGACTAACTATTAAACACCCACCGTAATAAAGTTAGGTTACGAGAAGGAGGAACTGGTGTTACGATATATTTTATCCGTTGAGGTGAGGGTAGATATGACACCTGCGTATAATTTATGTTCGCCTGGTGAGTAATTCGTAAGAAATGTGATTGGTGATGTGTGGGTAGTTTTAGCATGTCACAACTTCCTCATAATTTATGTTCGCCTGGTGAGTATTTCGTAAGAAATGTGAAAAATTGATTGATGATGTGTGGGTAGTTTTAGCATGACACCACTTCCTCATAATTTATGTTCCCCTGGTGAGTATTTCATAAGAAATTGTGATTTATGGGTAGAACATTTTTGAATACAAACTTGGTTACTTTGTGCAACTGATCGCTAGTGACGAGTCCAGTTGTTTTTGGATCGCCAAATCAAGCGCACTTATTATGTCGTGTCAGGAGAAAAACGGAAAAATAATAACACAATTCCTTTGAAACATCTTTTATTTTATAAAAATAAACGTTTTGACGACAAATAGTTTATAATATTCGGGGTCTTTACGCATTTATCAACTCGCGTCGGAGTTCCCACCAGAAATGTTTCAAGACATTGTAAAAAATTCAGTTTTTACAAAAGTTACTTTTTATCTTAAAACATTAACAACGTTACATTTTTCACATCTAATTCTAATAACGGTCGATCACGTTCATTTATTTATTTTTTACTTAAATATTATATTAGCGTTTACGAAAATAACATATTTCCAGATTGTTCAAGGTAAGTATTATTGTTTGACTTCTTGCTGACAGCATACTTCTTTAATATTTATACAAATTAATTACTGTAAGTACTAGCCGTAGTAGCTTCATACTGCAGTTACATGTATCGCGCTGTGTAAGTACCTATATATTACATTATAGTTGTACTAAACAAAACTTCACAAGTATTTCGAAGCGATATTAATAAGTATTAATTGGATAAAGTGAAAAAAGAATTATACCGAAAGCCGAAGATGTGTATCGTGTATTTTTAAAATTAACGTTCACATGACGTTATACTGAAGTAAACACTAAAATCCTGCGAGGCAGGATCATTTAGCGCCTAAATGCTAATTCCTTTACAATAGGTACATAGCGCCATATATCTTAATATGATAAATTATTCTGAAGAACGGTGGTCAAGGGTTATGTTAAATTACGTATTGTATTTTATAAATCGGGAAGGCGATTACACAGGGACTAACTCTATTCCCAACGCCTATAATTCGAAGCATGGGGTTGTATTATTAGTTGATCTTATAACGAGACTACGTCTTAATTCTTTTCCAATCGAATATAACCGGGTGAATACGACTAGAATAAAGATTTTTCTCCAATTTAAGAACTGGACTAGGTATGTATGCCAATAATTTTTAATTCACGTATACGTACTCAGGAAGGTACATTGCGCAGTAGTTAAGGCTTCAATAAAAATACGCCTTCACATTCTAGAAATATGGAATATAAATGAAATCCGGTTAAATTCGATTGACTTTCAAAGCTGATTGTCACTCGACGACCGGAAAAATAACATTATATCGAAATAAAAATTGCATTGCGATTACATTTAAATAAATTACCATGACATCTATTTTTATGCTATTTCTTTTTACATACAAGTACATAATTGTCAATATATTCCGTATACCAGGCTAATGACAAAAGCTCGTTCGAACATATTCTACACAATAACTATAATATTATGGCATACACAATTATAATATAAATATCGACCAGGAAAATATAAAGTTATAAAATCTAAGATGGCGCCCCTATAGTGTTTTCTATTTTTCTGGTCAAGCTATAATTAACTAATATCACGAAATACGGTACGCAAATTACATAATTAAATACGAGATCAATCCATTATAGGTTCTCTTAATTAGTTTTTCGCACGATTTTGTAAATTATACCAGTCATTAATATCTACCTACGACCTTACGTGTTGATTAAAAAATAAATATTATTTATTAGATTCCTTTACAACTTTTTATATTGAAAAATCCGCTTAATTTTTAACACAATAATGCCCATTATTAATATTGGTCGTAGATGATAATTTTTAAAGAAAAATTGCAGACATAAAAAAGTTAAAAAATATCAATCTGTTTTAATTTAATACAAATGTAAGTAGACTCTCAATACCCTGATTGTCATAAATTACAACAGACAAAAATAATACAAATAGGGCATAAACGGAACATTACGGCCTATTCTTGGTGTTTAAAAGGTACTTCTAACGTCCAGCGATCTGGAGCCAACCCTGGTATGGTCTACGATTGAGATACAAAGTTTCCAGATTTAATAAAGTAAGAAAATATGAATATGGAAGCGACAAGAATGCGACCAACGTTGGCTCCAAAGCGCCGCAACAAATATATACATGCACTTTACATGGTGTCGGAGTCCGGGTATCGCTATGAGGGGTCCGTCTCGTGTGGGTCTGGTGGTTGTTGCGGGATGTAGTTCCATCTCGCTCGCACCTCAGCGGTAGCGGTGTGGGCGGCGGAGGCTTGCCGTCTCGCTCTCACCACGGAGAGATGCCGCTGTATGTAGTGTTCATGCGGCGCGAGTGCCGCAGCTCGCGCGAGACATTCCTCTGCGACGGCGAGTTTCCCGCGCTCCACTGCGACCACACACAAGTTGTGTAGAGCTTGCACGTTGTCTGCCTCCAGCTCTAGTATACGCCGGTAACACTACAAGTAAAGAAGTACATTAAGTGACAGCCTCCGTGGCGCAGTCGGCTAGTAGCCGGCTGCGAAGCGAGAGGCCTTGGGTTCGATTCCCATACAGAGACAAATGTTTGTGTAATCCACAAATGTGTGTTTCGGATCTGGGTGTTGTGGGACCGCAAGTCTCTCGAAGTTTTTGATACGATACAGGTTAACCTAGTGTGGGATCAGGACCATGTGTGTGTTCAGGGTTCCGTAACCACACTTTTATTATGATATCCGCCGTAATAACACATATTCACATATTATTTTGATGAGTAGTAGAGCCACGCTGTAGACATGTATGGGCCGGCCCGTCCGGGTCATTACCACTGTCTCACAGAAAACCGGCGTAAAGTAAGCAGCTTGCTGCTGCGTTTCAAACGGTGAGTGAGATATCTGGAGGCCCAAATTCCCCTCCCCTTCCCAATTCCTTAATTATCCCTTTACTTTAACGTTGACAACGCGCCCATAATTCTTTTGATATTGTGGGCGTACATGGGCGGTGATCATTTCCCATCAGGTGACCCAAAAATTCTGAGTGGTGTTGCTTCTGTTTCTTCTTCTTCTTGATAAAAGAAGATCAACAACTTAGAAGATCTGATGAGAACAAAGGACCACCCCTTTTGTGGACTTTTTGAACGTTTTTATTCAAACGAATAAAAAACATGGACAACCTCTTAGTTACGTGTTAAACAAAAACTCACACTTTCAGCAGCATCCAAATCCTTAACGGAATTGATGTAGATATCGCCAAGCAGCACCAATGCCTTGACATGATCGGGATGGTGCCTGACCAGTTGTTTGAGGAAGGGCGCGGCCTCGAGCGGTCTGCGTCGGTCGGCCAGCAGCAGCGCCAGGTTGAACAGCGCGGACCTGAAGTCCGGCTTCAGATGTACAGCAGCGCGGAACCAACGCTCTGCACATTCCGCATCACCTTCGTCCATGCACACCATGCCCAGGTTGAAGTGGACACGCTCGTTCGTAGCTGTGGTCAATATATCAATGTATAATGGAGTTGAGTTGAGTGGTAGAGCCACGCTGTAGACAGTTATACGTGACTGTAAGAAAACCTTAATTGATTGGCTTAATTCTATCACATATGAAGAAATAGAAATGCTTTTACATCGCATCACATAAAAATAGTATATGTAAAATAAACACACGCAGCCTCCTCCCCCCCCTACACACACAAACACATGCGCACGCACTTAGCTTATTTTGATTATACTAATTTTAGATTTTTCTTTATTGTATATTCCCACTGGCTTACAATTTACGGTTAAGGAAGAGTGGGGTATATTGGCACGGTTATATTTTTACCTAAAAAAGAGCATAGCAGTACCACGGATTTATTGTTAAAACTGTTTCTTTTTACCGAAATAAATATTTTTTCATTTTCAGTTTTGTTTACAGCATGAAAGGGCCGGCTCGTCCGGGTCGTTACCACTGTTTCACAGGAAATCGGCATAAAGTAGCAGATTGCTGCTGCGTTTCGTACGGTGAGTGTAATATCCGGAGGCCCAATCCCCCTCCACTTCTCAATCCCTATATTATCCGTTTTCTTTAAGGGCGGCAACATACCCATGATCCTTTTGGTGTTATGGGCGTACAGGGGCGGTGGAGATCACTTACCATCAGGTGACCCACTTTGCTCGTTTACCGGCCTATGATATATAAAAACAAACGAATACCCTACATATCGCCCCCTATCACATCGTGGGACGGGAGATATGCTCGGCGAAATGTGGGTGTACTCGTTACACCTCTGCCTACCCCTTCGGGGATTACAGGCGTGAGTGCGTACATAGTACATGTTTTAATCAGTCTTAAATTGCGTTTTCACTTGTGATATTATTATATCGCCGCACCGAAATACGTGTGCCAATATATCAAGTGTGGACGATTGTCACGGAACGATTGTAATTTTTTGTTGTAAGTCATGGTAAAATGCATATTAATTAAATGCATGTTTACCCATAACGATACCGCTTTCATTAGCGTAATAAGTATATCATATATATCAGTATCTTCATGTGACAGCCACGCCCCTCGGTGCGGCGAAATTTCACGGAAGTGTGGACGCACCTTTATGTAACATATACGTACCTATTTCAAGCTATAGTCAAATAAGTAGAGATTCGTATTTTGGTCTCTTATTTTAATTATTTCCTAAACTAGTTTACGAGTTGTTTTTGTTATATAAATGTGGTGTGAATTTGTGCAATAAACATTGACGGCGATGGACAGTGTATGGAACCATTGAAATAAGTGAATTTAGGTGATATTTAACCAAGTATGAAGCGCCGTACTAGAAGGAATGGACATCAAGACTTTGAAATCGGCCACACCGGTGTTTCATCATCCTTATGAATACTTGGCTATATGCATAAATAACGCGAAACCATAATTAAACAACAAAAAAATTGAGATTCGCGATGAAACGATTTTTTTTTATTATTTGGTTCACAAACTGAATGTTCCATATAAATGTACATACATATTTTATAAATATACAGAAAACCATGAATATATGGACAATCTTAAATAGGGAACACAACATACATATAATGATGAAAGATCATTAATTAACCAACAACACTATCATAAAATTTTGCCTAAAACTTATAACAAACAATCAAAGAAATAGATATTATAAACAAAAAAAAACAAATATGGTACTTAGGTACTTAATTTCGATATTTTGTGTTTTGCTTGTATCAAAGAGCCGTGAAAGTGAATTGTTTTTGTATATCAACTTACCGTCTTTATCAAGTAGTTTGAGCAGCCTCTGCCTCGCCAGATGTCGTAAATCAGCCGCACCCAGCTCTTGCAGCAGTATGGCGGAGTTTAGTAACGCTTGTTCATGTTCTGGCTCCAATTCTAAAGCCTTATCTAAGTACGCAAGTGCTTGTGACGCCTTGCCTTGTTCCAGAAGAACTACCCCCAACTGGAATTTATAATAATAAGGATGTCAAAGATTTGTCTAAATCAGATTATATTTTCTACCAACCGACACACTTTTAAATTTAAAGTGCGGGCGCTATTGGCTGATAGTACAGCTGAATCACGACAATAGTAGATTCATACTATATGTATATATTAAAATATTTATTTAAGTACTAGTGTATATAATATAATAAATTTATATGTATTTATTTAAGTAGGTAATGTTGTATCATAGTCTTCTATATATGTAGATTTATGTATTAGTATCTTGTCTAATTATTTTTTATGTATATAAAGTTTAAATAAATAAATAAATAAATTTTCACGACATTTTAAAAAACTCGTAAACGAGAACATAAAGATCAACTTGATTCAATACACATCAGTTTTTCTGTATCTACTATAAAGCTACACACTATAGTTTAATTAGTAATTTTGAATTATGCATAAAATATACAAAACTGAGAAACATGATAGTAATACAAAGATTTTTAGTAATTTCGATTTCAAAAATTAAAAGCTTTACGAATTTGACAATTAATTGTTGAATAATTAATTTATTTGTGTTTGTTCAAATAAACACCCCTATTACAAAACATATAAGTATTTGTTTGTACTTAATGCATTGTATAGTGTATGCGCGAGGCCGTCTGGATAGGTACCACTGCTTTACCTATTTCTGCCACCAAGCAACAGTGTGTAAGCACTATTGTGTTTCGGTTTGAATCCTGTACAATTCATTATGAGATTTAATATTTTATGTCTGGGGATGATGGAAGTATGATGAATAATTTGCAATTCATATTTATGTGGTGTTGCGGCTGTTTATGGGCTGACGTGGCTCTTACCATAAAGCAAGCAACTTCGCTTACTTACTATGAGGTATCATTGAGTTTTATAAAAAAAAAACTTACGTTGTAGTAAATATCTGGATTACCACTATCATACAGTAACGCCCTTTCGTACACCTCCTGAGCTTCCTTCGTCCTGTTTAATTTGATTAGAATATCTCCTCTATTGATATATGCTTGAGTATAATCTGCTCTCATGCTAATAGCTTGGCGGTACAACATATCAGCCTCTTCCAATCTGGTAGCATTTTTGGATATCAAATTAGCAAGGTTTAAGAAGACGTTTAAATGATTGGGAGCAATTCTTGCTTGATAGGATTCACCGGGCTTGGCTTTTGGTAGCAAAGACTTGGCTTTGACGTAAGCATCTTCTGCTTCTTGGTAACGACCTAGATGGTTGTAGGTTCGGCCTACATTGATGTGGGCGCCGACATCATCTGGTTGCACGCCCACTGCTGTATTGAAGAATTCTAGGGCTTCGGAGTATCTGGCGTCAGCTTCTAAAGCGTGGCCAACGTTGTTGTATAATTTGGCGTTGTTACGATTTACCTGGCAAAAGTTAAAAATAGTCTGTTGGAAATTGCTACAAAATATAAAATGACACACTGGGACATATAGGTATACCGGCAGATATAAGTCTATTGTATCTGCCGGATATATTATATAGATACTTTCAAAAAGAGCTATCCTGTCTATAAGTTAGTTGGTGGTTAATTTTTACAGGTTCATGTTCTCTGTATTAGTCTAGAAATCAACTCTTATTAAATTGGCATCTTTAAACATTTTCTTTACCAATATTTGAAAAAAAGTAATTTAAGACTAAACTCACTTTTAGTCCCGAAGCAAAAATAGTATATTCAGTCTTCCAGTCCCAATTCCTCACGTAAGTCTTGGCGCTGAATGCAAGCAAGAGAAATATCAACGCTGCCGCAGCAAGCGTGGCCCGTCTCTTGGCGAGGAGTCTCCAGCCGTGAGCTACTAGCAGACACCAACCCATTGAGGGCATGTACAGAACCCGCTCGGCAACGACGAAACCCACGGGGAAGAATAAGTTAGACGCTGGTAGGAAGGGCAGTACAAGAAGTGCCAGACCCTGTGGAAAATACAATAGTTTTGAAATAAAGAGTCTATGGTTGATTGAATCATGTTATCAAAATGTATTGAGAAAGTAGATTGTAAATGATTTATTGCAACTTCTTTTTGTGTTGTAACAATATTAGTAATGATGGTGTTATTACTAGCATAATAAAACTGAATATAATGTATATCTAGTTATAAGCATTCTCTTGATTATCTAAATCAGTTATTACCACCTGTCTTCTGTAAATCGCTTCTTGCTCATTAATCACACCAATGTTCTTATGCTACAAAAATATGCTTATGCTCTAATGTTATAAAGAATATGCTAAGAAAAAAATACCACCCATAAATCAAAACTTGTCCGTGAAGCGGCGGCGTAAGAATACAAACCGCTTCCCCTAACATTTCCCGAGGGGGTCGTAAGAGGCGACCGAGGGATCTATGAGCTAACAACCGCTCCGCTGGTGGTAGGATATACATATCCGCCCGGATAGCGACCACCGTACGCATGGTGTAAAACCTGCCATAGTGACCCACATAATATTATGTGGATCGCGTTCCAGGATCAGCCAGTGTATATCCGGTTCTCGATAGGCTTGCGACGTGACATGGTTGCTGGCTGGGGTGAGTATATAGGATCACTGTTGGATAGAGGTGTATTGACTCGCCGGCCAGGGAGACCCGTATAAACGGTTGTTCCGCTGGCCGCCCGCGGTATAGTACAGGGGCCCAATCGTGGTTAACCACCTCGAGAGGCTGCCTCACCATGCCGCGCATAATCTTGGGTAGGTCCGTCGTGCCGGTTGGTGACCGGATGTGGGGTCCCGGCGGCCTATCCCGGGAGGGTACGGGGGCCCTTCCGTCCGGCGAGTCAGTCTGCCTCTTTTCGGCTATTATGTGACTCTGTACCCGTCACGGTCATTAATCTGCCATGTCGCAAGCCACTCGATTTGCTTCTTCCCCCTTCTTTTCCTTTTTCACATGACAGCGCAATTAAAGAGAACAGGTCTTACAGCGGTGCACAACCCCACCACCGCGTTCACAATGGAGTTCACTAACATCCGTGGACTCCACTCGAACCTAAGCGCCGTCCACCACCATCTTGAGACGGCCCGGCCTGCAATGCTTTTCCTGACGGAGACGCAGATTTGTCGTCCGGCCGATACAGCATACCTACATTATCCCGGCTATTCGTTGGAAGAGAACTTCAAGCGAAAAGCTGGGGTATGTTTGTATGTCCGGTCGGATGTCTGCTGTCGCCGTCTGCGCTGCATGGAGGATCCTTCCCTTTCCACACTGTGGGTACGCGTGGATCTCGGCACGCAAAGCCGAATCTATGCGTGCCTTTACAGATCCCATGACGGGGATGACGAGACAACTCGGCTGTTTAACTACATCAGCCAGGCGGCAGATGACGCGCAGGAGCAGTATCCGACAGCGGAACTGGTGGTCTTGGGGGACTTCAACGCACACCATGAGTTGTGGCTGGGTTCCTCCAAGACTGACCATGCTGGACGTGCTGCCCATGCATTCTCTCTGACTCATGACTTGTCGCAACTGGTGCATCAGCCCACCAGGATCCCTGATGTGGCAGGTCATGCGCCTTCACTGCTGGACCTTCTGCTGACGAGTCATCCAGCTGGGTACAATGTGACGGTAAGTGCCCCCTTGGGTACTTCTGATCATTGCCTGGTTGGATCGTCGGTGCCTCGTGCTTTGCCTCCACCTCCCGTGAGGGTAAAGCGCAGGATCTGGCACTACTCGTCAGCAGATTGGGATGGTATGCGCGAATATTTTGCAGCCATCCCTTGGCGGCAGCGCTGCTTTGAGGGCACTGATCCTTCTGCGAGTGCCGATGCTATTGCCGACGAGATCCGATTAGGAATGGAATACTACATTCCTTCCTCGGAGGTCGTCGGAAGTGGCCGAGGACGCTCCTGGTTCAATCGCGAATGCGCTGATGCTGTTAGTGTGAAACAGACGGCGTATCGCGAGTGGATCAGGAGTCGCGCCAAAAAGGATCCCAATGTAAGTTCTCTCAAGGCAGCCTATAACCAAGCCACCAAGGCCTGTAAGAAGGCTTACGTCAGAGCGGATGCACAGCGCGTTAACAAGATTGGATGTGCTTTGGCTGATCAACCAACAAGTAGCCGAGCTTATTGGAGCCTTGCCAGAGCCATCCAATCTAATTTCTGCCGACCTTCACTGCCTCCGCTGAGATATCCGGATGGATCGCTTGCTCACGGGCCGCAGGAGAAAGCCACCTTGCTGGCAAATCTCTTTGCGGCTAATTCGCGGCTCGACGATGGCAATAAACTGCCACCCACGGTGCCTGATTGCGGACACTCTATGTCGGATGTCCGAATCAGGCATTGTGATGTTCGGCGCGAACTGCAGTCGCTCGATGTCCGCAAAGCCAGTGGTCCGGACGGTATCCCAGCGGTAGTTCTCAAAAAGTGTGCGGCGGAGTTGTCTCCTGTGCTGACGCGCCTATACCGCTCTTCCTTCCTCTCCGGTATTGTGCCCCAATCTTGGAGAGAGGCCAGCGTGCAACCGATCCCAAAAAAGGGTGATCGATCGGACCCTAGCAACTACCGTCCAATCGCCATAACCTCAGTGATGTGCAAAGTAATGGAGCGGATAATTAACGCGCAGCTGGTCCGCTACCTGGACGATCACTCGCTGATCAATGACCGGCAGTACGGCTTCCGGTCTAAACGATCAACGGGTGATCTTCTAGCGTACTTGTTACATTGCTGGGGGGAGGCGGCTGACAGGCATGGCGAGGCTCTAGCCGTAAGTCTCGACATTGCCAAGGCTTTTGATAGGGTCTGGCACCGTGGCCTCCTCTCCAAGCTTCCGGCGTATGGGCTTCCCGACAACCTGTGTAAGTGGATCTCTGGCTTTCTGCATGAGCGTAGAATGCGTGTCACTGTTGAAGGACACGCTTCGCAGCTCATGTCAGTTAATGCCGGGGTCCCACAAGGCTCTGTGCTTTCGCCCACCTTGTTTATTCTGCATATCAATGACATGTTACCACTTGGTAACATTCATTGCTATGCAGATGACAGCACTGTGCATGGGCGTTACTGCAGTAAGCCTCCTGGTAGCCGGGAAGTCACTGAGAGGCAGCGAGAGAATCTTGTCATTGAGCTTAACCAGACCTTGGATCTCATTTCGGAATGGGGTACCAAGAATCTGGTTGAGTTCAATGCCAAGAAAACCCAGGTGTGCGCGTTTACGTGCAAAAAATCCCCGTTCTCTCCCCTCCCCAATCTTCAGGGTATCCCGCTCGCAATGCGGAATAGCCTAAGTATCCTAGGCATGGATATTTGCTGCAATCTGAATCCAAGGAACCACATCGAGGGCGTAATATCAGCCACATCACGCAGGGTCGGAATCCTGAACAAGGTGCGTAGGTTTTTTGCACCCGGCCAGCTTTACCGCTTATACAAAGCGCAGGCACGGCCGGGTGCAGAATACTGTTCGCACCTATGGGACGGTTCCGCAAAGTACTTGCTCGATGCCTTGGACGGATTGCAGCGACGGGCTGTCCGCATTGTGAATGATGCAGACGTCACAAAAAATTTAGAGCCGCTACAGCTGCGTAGGGACATTGCCTCGCTTTCCGTCTTTTATCGTCTGTATCACGGTGAATGCTCTGAAGAATTGTTTGACCTTATTCCTTCCTCACCTTTCCTTAACAGAACCACGCGTGCTGGCTTGCGAAACCATAGCTTCGTGGTCTCTTCCATCTCGGCTCGGACCAAGAGGTTCTCAAAATCGTATTTCTGTCGGACCATAAAGCTGTGGAATAGCTTGCCGGCGCACGTGTTTCCTCCTTCCTATAACTTGGGATCCTTTAAACGGAGTGTGAAGAAGCAACTAAGCAGGCCGGCATAATTCTGCCGATCTGCGATAGATTCAGTGTCTATCGTTGGTCGACAGTATTCATGGATTGCGCTATACTTACCATCAGGTGTAGCGTAGTCACTTTGCCGAGCCAGGATAAAAAAAAAAAAAAAAAAAAAAAACAAAAAAAAAAAAAAAAAAAAAAAAAACTTCTTCCGACTTACCATAGACAATGCAGAGCATCGTGTTCTCAGTGCATGTATCGCTGCTGCGACCAGTGTAGTAGCTAGAGCCGCGGTGGCCAAGTTTCGAGGATCGCGCCAGGATCTGATGAGGGCCACTGTACCCATAGTCCAGTCACAGCACAACGCTTCTGGTAGTGTGAGCAACCAGGCATTTAGCGCTGGCAGGTAGGCGAATGTTAAGTGCCTAGAATAATTTGTAAGTTTATTAGAAAAAATAGTCAACCCGAAAATAAGCAAAAAATTAAGACTAGGTATATTTTGCATTTCAAGGATAATTGGGGATCATGAAATACCACTAAACTTGAAGATGAAACAAATATTGCAATCGTGATTTATCTATTTTCTTTGGAGAGTAGAGCAAACAATACTAAATATTATTGTAAACGTCCTTTTTCTTGGAGTAAATATCGTTAACAAAGGTTTCAAAAACATTAATTAATGTATAATACAAATAAACCCAAAAATCATATAAGCACATAAAGCTTATTCAAGTTCTAGTGTCATGGGTGAGGAAAGTCACTCACAAACACTCAGTCAAGGAACAAATATTGTCAAAAGTGACAAAGTACGGAAATATTTGTCTAGATGCGAGAGTCGCAAGCGTGTCTTCTTGTTTTATTGTCGCCTAACACAAGCAAACATGATTAATTTAAATTAGTTTCGCGTTCAACTGATTGTTAAATAAATATTACACATCCACAGAGTCCAAAGTAAATAAAAACCAGACGAAAAACAATGAGCGGGCAATGACGAGGCTCGTAAAATTAATGTGGCTTAACATCGCCAATGCGTCGTTCACTACACTAAACCGGTTGTCAAAGCCAACCATTACCCCTCGACCCTCATTACTCAGGGTAATAAAGAAAAAGATGCTCTCATCTTTGGCTAAAGCGGTTACTGAACGGGGCAAATCTGTTATGAGGTTATTGCCGTAATTAAGGCATGTAGCACCCTCTTTCGTTGAAGTAATCTGTACCTTGTTTTCGGACCTTCTTTTTGTTGGATGGTTTTTTTTTTAATTTACATTCCAATATTTTTTTACGTCTTGAGAATTGTGGTTACCTATTGGTCACCGACGATAGAAAACCGAGAGAATAGTGCTAGCTCTGTATTTATTAGCTAATAATTTAAACACAAACCGGTCCTTTTCTTGATAAATACTTACGGCTAACATTATGATTAGGCCTGTCGGCTTGTCTCATTTGTCAGTTGTAGACAGTTTTGTCTACAGCATGAATGGGCCGGCTCGACTGAGTCGTTACCATTGGCTCACAGAAAAACGACGTATAATAGCAGCCTTGTGCTGCGCTTCGTACGGTGAGTTAAATAATCAAGAGGAACAAATCCAATTCCCCTTCCCAATCCCTTAATTATCACTTTCTTTTAAGGTTGGCAACGCGCCCAAGACTCTTCTGGTGTTGTGGACGTACATGGGCGGTGGAGATAGCTTACCATCTGGTTACTCAATTGCTCGTTTTCCGGCCTAGGCTATAAAAAATATCCTACTTTCTTTGTATTGTTTATTGTGAAAATAGTAATTGGCAGTAGTATTTTTATACAAAATTTAATCTCTTACCTAGTAGGCGCGGCAGCAGCTCCGGCAGGATTGTCAAATCTGGTGAACACTGGGAGTTGCGCGCCCATAACATGGAGCCTGGCAGCCAGAAGCGCCAGAGTAGCGCAGCAGACTGTTGCCACCCGCCTGGCAGCTTCGCCACACGCGCATCCCCATCCTGAACCCTTGCCCCAGGCGTCCATCCACGACCAGCGACTGCCACCTCCTGAACTCCGACGCTAGAGGTTACAAAAAGCTATTAAAGATAATGGATAACTATCATCATTCTTTTGTCCTTATCATAAAAGATTTAAGGTCAGAGTTTCTTGCCCGTTCTTCTGTGGCCAAACTATACCTTCCGAACTTGCGGTACAGTGCATATTTGGCGGAATCTACAATACAATGTAGCATTTTATGCAATGCAACATTTCCAATTTTCAATTTAAATATGGATAAATGTGCAAATTTAATGTTTGGCGCGGACGGTACTTTTTGTACAGGGTCTCATAAATTGATAATTTTGTTCAAAATGTTTAAGAAAAAGTACATATTTTAAGTTAAAGATTTCTGTGACTAAGTTTCTCCCTCGTTACATCAATGAAGTATTTCTTGTGATACTAATAAGTAATTCAACAGACGCTCGGCTGTGAATTCTGTACTAAGTTGGCGATAGTTAAGATGAATAATTCGCACCTTCTGAGCGACGAACAGCTCATACACGACACACACTCCGGTGACGGTGATACCTTGCTCCTTACACAGCATCGCGACACCGACGCAAGCTGTACACGCTGCCACGTACCGCCAATCTATTTCAAATAAATTGAAGTTTAAATGATTCGATCAGCTCATATATACATTGTAAGTGATATATTTTTATAGCATAGTCCGGCAAACGAACAATTGTGTCACCTGATGGTATGTGATCTCCACCGACCATGTACGCCCACAATACCAGAAGGGTGCCGACCTTAAGATAAAGGATTAATTAAGGTGTTGGGTAAGGGAGGGAGATTCTTCTGGTATATTAATGAATAGTATGCTTGGACGGTGGAGATCGCTTACCATCAGATGACTTACTTACACGATTGCCGACTTCTGCTCTTATTAAGTGGTTCGAATAAAAACTCGTAAAGGTTTCCAGGATAAATAGGCCAAATCAGTTAACAATTTTATTACAATACAGACTTTGTAAACTAATAACAGAAAATAAAAGGGTAAAGCCACCAACTTTCTACAACGTTTTTCACGTACCAAAATATACTAGGAACACGAGAATTTCATAACGCATAAATATACCTGTATATCTCCTTCTGTTAGCCGCCCTGGCGTAACACAATAAAGCGCCGAGGAAAAACAGAGACGACAGCATCTCCGCTCTGCCGACCACACCCGTTACCTGCCGAGACATATTATTTTATTTCAATGTTCCACCGCCGCTAGATAAAAGGGTTTGTGAGGTTTAGATGGCGGCGGTATCTTTCCACATTATCACCACATACGGATGATAAATATATAGAAATATTGCTTCATTCATCAAAAGAATAGGAATATTGGATCTTGGTAGTAAAAGATAAGTGTAGTGAAACTTAGCAAATACATCTTTGTTAAGAAGCTCATCTTGGATTGACACATTAAGTAATTAGATTCCAGTTCAGTTTAGTCCAAAAATTAAAAGAATAAATATAAAAGTAATTGTATTTCATCGATTTAAGGTTGAATTTACATCGGCTGGTCTCGGAAAACATTCCACGGGAATGATAGACATCAAATTTCAAATTCCTGCTGCTAATTTTCCTATTACTGCTGCACTCAGAAATGTCAATTAATCATTTCACGGGATATAAATCCATACTCAGAATCAATTAAAGATTTATGCTTCGTTACTGAGTATAGAAGTAATTTTAATCAATGTCTCTAAGAAATTACTGAATTCTAAGTATCTATTAGTTAATTGACAGTTACAAATATTTGAAGCCACTAAGTGCCGCAGTTAGACATTCCAATATCTTTATTTATACCAAAGTAAAGTTCCGCACATCTGAATTATGGCGATGCATCAGGAGTTATAAATGATACACAAGGGAAATAACAACTAATTCCACTTGTATTGCGAAAGTTGGCTCGCGAACAACGTTCACTGATAAATTGCAAACAGATCGGAACAAGAAAAAAATATGTCTGCCGACATTTGTAGCATACATTGGCAATTAATTACAAAGGACATTGTTGTTTTCTAATTCAAAACGTCAAATGCAAAGTATAATAGAAGAATAAATTGAAAAAAAAACATTGATGATATTGGAATTGTTAATTATCATAGTGACTGTAATTCATGTACTTGTGTTTTGAGTAAATGAATAACCCTATCATGAAATTGTTTGACTTATATTGGCATATCTAACTAATTATCCATATCTTCATTTAAGTCAGAGCATGACGTATCTAAAAATGTGACAAGCATGCTTACGAGATAGAAGTCGCGGTTTTAATCCTGGCCATAAGTAGCTACACCTCTGATTTTTCGAGGTCACATTTGTATTCATTATAACTCGCTTTAAGAGTGAAGGAAAATATCTTGAGGAAACCGGCATACTAGTAAATTCCCTATAAGAATTTCGTAGGTATGTGAAGTCTTCGAACCCGCATTAGACCAGCTTGGTAGAATTAGGTCTAACCCCTCTCATTAGTAGAGGGCCGTGTAGCAGTGGGAAAGTATAATCAAGGCTAATATTATCATATACGTACAAACGTACTCACGCCTGTAATCCCTGAAGGTATAGGCAGAGGTGTCAACAGTACACCTACATTTCGCAGAGTTTATTTCCGTCCCATGATATGATAGGGAACAAACCTATCGCCATACCGGGTAAAATTCCAGACTCCGGGATACTTAGCATTCATAATAGAAAAATCCAATATCACTAATATTATTGTTTACGACACTTGGGCATTCTACCTACTGTTCTAAAGGGAAAGAAAAGGCAAGGGTGGAGCGAGACTAATTTCCTCCACCGTGGAAATCTATACAAATTAATAACAACACCAAACACTGTTATATAATAAGATCCAAAATAACTTATTCATTGTTCATAAAACGCCGAATCAAATTAATTATTACACGAAACCAAATAACTGTTTTCATAAATCAACAAAATATACTCGACGAATTAAGGCTGTATTCGATATTGAAGTTATTTACAAAGAGGCTAACATTATAAGGTTTCCGTAAACAATACATAAACGTAAACATAATTGTTATTCAAATTCTCCACTTTTGAGGCTTTCAGACACGGCGAGATTGAAGACACGCTGTTGCTAGGTGGTTTTTCGATTTCTATTATACTTCATTTAGTCGAAAAGCTTCGTCGTCGTCCCAATTTCTTCGAAGATAGGATTTTAATATCGGTTGCTAGGCAAACACAAAGTTTAATTATTTTGTAACCGGAATTTCTACTAGACAATAAGAAAAGACAAGACAGCCATCTAAAATTAATTTATAAAGTAAGAATGAATCCCATATAAACTCATTAAGTTCTGTACTATTTAAATGTACTAAGTGCTCTGTGTCTGTGGTCTTAAATACTATTCCATAATCAAAGGTCAGTAAAACATTCCACTTATCCTACATTTTCATTCGAAAGATATACTAGCAACATTGAGTTTGAAGTAAGAATATAAAACGCGCTTTCCTCGCCCTGACCTACATAAGAATAATAAGGAAGACTTTAGAGGGCCTGTTAATTTCGGAGTGTGGAAATTTAAAATGTCGTACAGTTAATTAAGCTGTAATAAGATTTTTATGTTTGCTTTTAACTGTCTTTGCAAAAGTTACATATTATGTTCGCGGTGAAATTACACTGTAAAATATAATGAGCGTTTCTAACGCTGTAGATTGGATTTGAGCCTGAGTTTGTTTCATCACCTATCTACTCTTTTAAAGAAAAAGAATAAAATAGCTATAGACGCAAAAACAAAAGCATTGTTATCAAATCGAATAAACATAGGGACGCATCAGCAAAACCAAGCTCAAGCATGGTCTGGGATAACACTGGAGTATTTTGTAGCGAGTCTATAAAAACAGTAACGTAGTGAGCACTGTTGGAGGAACACAGGCGGACACTCTCACGACTTCATTACTGAGAATACGTACCTAGTACCGACTACTTGTGAGGGGGTTATTGTAAAATGTGCTGCTCTCGGGTGAACGCCACTTTATATTTGAAAACCAGTGATGTATAAACAATAGATATGCTACATTTTTGGTACATGTCGTTTGTGATTCGATCATGCAGTATATATGGGAGTAGCATGGGGGTATAGGGAGCAAGATAATTAAAAGTACATATACGTACTGAAAGGCGTAAAATCGAGATAATTTTTTATATTTTTTTTTTATTTCGTAAATAACACTTCGAAATTCTATTTATTCATTATAATTACAAGGCCGTCTGGGTTAGTACCACCGCTTTGTCTATTTCTGCCGCCAAGCAGCAGTGTGTAATCACTGTTGTGTTCCGGTTTGAAGGACATTGAAACCATGAAATTACTGGGTATTATGAGACTTAAGATCTTAATAATTCGAAGTTCTGTGTAGTGTTGCTTCTGTTTATGGGCAGGCGTGACGCTTACTTTCAGGCGAGCGACCTACTCGTTTCGTCATTCAAGCTAACAATTAAATATTATTTTGCTAATTGTATGTGGTTTTAATGCTCTGTGGTGTATTTACTTCTTTAGTCCATAAGAAGGAAAACATAGTAAAGACGGTCGTTGCGGTAGAAAACAAGCAAGCCACCTTTCACGACTTTATTACAAAGTACACCGTCTTGGTGACTTGCGGGACAGTTTCTGCAAAATGTGCATCGGGCTTTTATGCTTTAGCTAACTTTGCGCTTGAGCAACGACGATGGCTTTTTTAACTTTTATAATAAATGTTGATTGTTTAAGTTGGTAATTGCAAATCGCATTTGTAGTTAAAATAATAACTAACTAGCTTTCGCAGGGTTTCAAGGAGTTAGAAGTGCTCTTATGGTTTTTTTATTATAGCTCTTACAAGATACTGAAAATATCGTATTGGTATCTTGTGTTCTTTATGCAACAGAAAAATGAAAGAAAAGAAGTAAATAAACTTCTTTTCTTTCTTTCTGCGTGGCGCTTTGTGCCAAATACCTTCAAATCTTCAATCAATTTTCTGAGTGGTAGAGCCACGCTGTAGACAGTTCTGTCTACTTGAAATGGGATAATCAAATGAAATGTCCTAGTAAAACAAGATTTTTGATAGACCACCAAATGACCAGCTCGCAATTGACCTACGAAATTGGCAACTCGAACTGGCGGTTTTATGTCTTCAAGTCCGTCCTGCCAGGCACTAAGGAAAAGTTTGCGAGATCATAGTTATGTTAGATAGACAAAAGTTATAGCTACGGCGGGGGCATGAATAAAAATGATTCAATTTTAGTGCCCCTTTCCCGAGAGAGTAATGCAAGAGCACTTGTCACCGGAAGAAATTGGTATCGTAAAACGAACGCTGGACGCCCCGCGCCCGGCATCAGATGTTCCTCCATTGTATCTGCGATGTACGAGGTACAAGTAAAGCGCAACACATACCTTAGTTATTACTTATTTGAACGTGATCTATTTGCTCTTTGTACACGTAGCTGATACTCAGCACGTAATATTGTGAGTGTGCTGACGAGAAAACAGTTTTATACTACAAAACATGACAAGCTTCCGTGGCGCAGTCCGCCAGTAGCTGGCTGTGAAACAAGTGGCTGCGGGTTCGAACCCCGCACAGAGACATATGTTTGTGTGATACGTAAATATTTGTTTCGGGACTGGGTGTTTTAAGACCGAAATGCTCTCGTAGTTCTTAATACCCTCGACATAAGACCTTATATCTTAAAGTGGGTCTGCATCTTACATTCGGCCATGACAATGAGGGTAATTTTTTGAATATAGACTGCAACTTTTCAGTCGGCAACTCTGTTTGTCAGTTTTTTACGGTCTTGGGAGAATGTTCATGTATCAGTTCTATTCTAGCAGACAAGATGTGTCAATCCTCAGATAAAGATAATAAATTTACTGTACCACATTTCCAATAGCTAGACCATGTTCTTAAGTATAAAGCAATTGAAGGCTTGACTAAAGATGTGTTTGTACCCAAAATTATTATTGTGAATTTATTTATGGAATTCATTTTGAAAACTAACCAAAAAACTGTAAATGAACTGTACTAAGCCTGTATTCCATGCCATTCATATTTTGACTATATTTATTCCTTGATATTGATTTTTTGAATTCAATTGCGTAAAAACACAGTCTATCTTTTTAATCATCGAAGATTCACCGTCGACTTATAAAATAAATGAGTAGAAATCATGTCCTTACCGCTTCCGTGTGAATGGGATGCACGGCGAACAAGATGGCGGCCACGAAACTTGCGAACTCTGGCAGGAACATCGCGCACACCCTGCAACAATAAGTGGGTCGACTGAAATACAATCGCGTGGAATGTTCGGTGCCAAGTTTCATAGTTCTAATTATAAAGGCTCCGGTGTGACACGAACATTTTATACTATGTACATTTCATATATCCCTTGGTAGAAGTTTTTCACATTATGGTTTGTGGTTTGATTTTTAATACTACACAGTTGTTTTTTTTTTTTTTTATAGCATAGGTTGGCAAACGAGTAAGTGGGTCACCTGATGGTAAGTAATCTCCACCGCCCATGTACGCCCATATTACCAGAAGAATCGTGAGCGCGTTGCCAATAATTAAGGGAAGGGAAGGGGAAGGGGATTTCATCCTCCGGATAGTGAAGTATTAGGATTTTCACATCTATCAAGACTAAGGTACGCAACCGAGACTGGAGACCTGGACTCGTAGCTCCGTCACACGACAGTGCTAATGGAAACTGTCGCGCGCTGCGATCTACCTTTAGATTATAAATATAATTATAATACTAGCCATGTATTATACACGTACCACTGCTGGGCACAGGCCTGTACTGAATGAGGGGTTAGGGCTTAGTCCACCACGTTGACATAATGCGAGTTAACAGACTTTACATACCTCCGAAATTCTTATGGAGAACTTCTCAGATTACCTCACAATGTTTTAAAGTCAGCGATAATTAACAAAGAATACACACGTAGGTAACTTAGAAAAGTCAGAGTTGTGTGCTCTTGGAGCTGGTTTCGAACCTGCGAAATTCGTTTAAAAGTCCGTACCACTCCCTGCTGAGATATCGCTGCTTTTGTCTATAGATTAACAGATAGAAATTAAATCAAAATCTAAACGAAGTATAATATTTTGCGTGGATAGTTTCGACTTGTACGGTTGATACGGTTTGTATCGGTGAAAACTTTTGTGGTTTTATTATACACGCACATAGCACGTAGAACACGAATGCCGCCACCAAGAGGCCTGATTCTATTTCATTTACCCACTAATCGCATTCTGAACCGGTTTTGTCAATATTTATTATTATTTTTTCTATTTTATAATTATGCTAGAAATGAGAACAATAGGTGGGAAAAATTTGAAGCGGTAAGAAGATATTATTATTTATACTGTTATTTTTAAATAACATACTATAAGTATACGTACCTATAAGTAAACATGCAAGATATTGTCCTGTATAAGGTATTTTAAAATCAAAAGCATATTATTGTAGACAGGTAGCAATACTACTACACTGCAATAATGAACTTAAAATTTTACTAAAATATAAAATTACGTCGCATCGGATCAAGCAGACATCCTTTTAAAGTCTTGAAGTTGAATGGCAATAATTGGATAAGTTCTGCATTCTGTGTCATCATTCCGCTATTGTAACTACCCGCAAAGTTAAAATAACTATTCATTGAAATGAAAGATAGCCAGCGGACATCCTTCCGCCTCAATGTCCGGGAGTCAAATGACAATAATTGGCCGCGTTGTCGCCGGTGACGCCATCGCGCATAGAACCACAACTACCCACACTTGAAAACGGTTAATTGCGACTAACACCACGGTGGTTCAACGACTAACTTCTGGCCGAATTAAGCCACTCGTTAGCGACTTTTTGCAAAGCTGGCGAAATCTCTTGCAAAGTTGGCGAAAAAACATTTGTAGTTGGTTTGTTCGCGTAATGATGAGCGTCTTCGACTAGTCGCAGCGATTTCGCTTCGTGCGAGGAATTGTACTTTTGTTATCTTGTTCAGATCGGGTTAGTGAATAGGTGGTATTTTTAACCAACTTAATGAAGAAAAACATTATGTAAAAGTTATATTACCTATGTTGTTGTACATATGCAGCATCGATAGCTCATCGGAGAGTGGTACGGACTGTCGAGACGAAAGTCGCAGGTTCGAAACTAGCCCCAAGAGCATGCACCTCTGACTTTTCTAAGTGTGTATTCATCGTGAATTATCGCTTGCTTTAACGGTAAAGGAAAAATCGTGAGTAAGCCTGTATATCTTAGAAGTACTCTATAAGAATTTTGAAAGTATGTGAAGTCTGCCAACCCGCATTAGGCCAGCTTGGCGGACTAAGGCTTAACCACTACTACTCAGTAGAGGAGTCCCGTGATAAGCAGTGGGACGAGTATAATACAGGTATTATGGATGAAATAGAATCAAGTATGTTTTATTTACATTAATATAGGGCTATCAATAAGAAGGACCTATACTTTTTTTTAAAATGCTCGCTCGATGACACACAACACTTGACATAGAACACCACTATAACTTAACTTGGAATTGACGAAGCACTGTGCACACTACAGTGCGCTCGTCAACCGGAGCCATAAATTGATAAGTCTCATAATGCCCAGTAATATTACAGACTTAAATATAAGTAATATATAGTAAAATTGACTAGAACTAAAACGTGCCCTAGACAATAAAAGCAGAAAGAAAATGAAAGAGTATCTTTTTAGGTTGTAAAACAGCTAGTTAATACAAATTAATTTTCTCCGCAGACGGCTATTTATAAAATGTTATTTTTCCTCAGCTATGAAAAACATTTTTTAATACAACTTTTATCCTGAGATGGACGAGCTAACAAGTTAAACTCAGAAATTAAATTGGATCTTAGTTAGGGTTGATAGTTTGTTTATTACATTTTCTACTCTGTACGTTCCCAATCCCTTAAATATCCCTTTCCTTTAAGGTCGGCAACGCGCCCATGATCCTTTTGGTATTCTGGGCGTACATGGGCGGTGGAGATCACTTACCATCGGGTGACTCACTTGCTCGTTTACCTTAAAAAAAAACCTTACTACCATCTATTGAGCCATACCGTCAAAGAATATAATTGTAACCACATGTCCAAAATACTTTATTAAAAAGTCTTGATTTGCGATCTCATTCAGAATTGTGTTTCATAATAATTTTCATAATAATAATTGTGTTAAGTCTCCTGGAATTAAATAAATATGTTACAATGAAAATGACGATTATACTTTTGATTGTATTTTTATTTAGTACGTGATTTGTTGGTGCCTTACTTTAAAGTTTTCACACCTGACTATAATTGGTAACGTAACAATATTTGGCAATAATTGGTGTGTCCTGTGTATTTTTTTTGGCTTTCGACGAGGAGACGAGCAGATCGCTCGCCTGATGGTAAGCGTCACGCCTGCTCATAAACAAAGCAACACCAATCAGAACTTCGAATATGTACACGTTAAGTCTCATAATGCCTAGTAATTTCAATGGATTCAATGTTCTTCAAACTAGAACACAAAAGTATTTGCACACTGCTGCTTGGCGGCAGTAATAGACAAAGCGGTGGTACCTACCCAGACGGCCTCTCGCATACAAAGGACCTACCACCACCTAGTAAAATTCCATTGTATAATGCGATTTTATCGTCTCAAAGAACCGAGGCCATATATAAATGCCTACTAATTATTTACTTATGTATAAGTAACATTATTCATAAAAGAGCGCTGAAAAATGTAGATAGCCTTAATGGAATTTAAGATGTTAATAGCATGCATTAGCGTGAAACGCGCAACGCCAACTACCAAGAATTCTCATTTACTTGAGGAATTTATTTAATGTATAACTAATAAATTAGTTTCTATATTAAATAAACAATGAGTAAAACAAAAAGAGTCCAAGAGTAGCTGAATAATCAATTAAATGATAATATAATTATTATTTTCCATAATGTCTACAATGTGGTTAATAAAAAACATACATTCACATTCACGCCTGTATTCCCGGAAGAGGTAGACCAGTGACCAGTAGGTACACCAACATTTATTTGAGCTTATTTCAGTTCGATGATGTGATAAGAGAGCATATCACAGTACTGGGCACAACTCCAGACTCCGGGCTGATGCTAAGCATTTCGTGATTAAAAAAAAACAATATTACTTTTACCCGCCCCGACGATGGAACCCGAGACCTCAGCGAAGCAGTCGTACCGTGTCTAACTGCGCCACCAAGGCATAAAAAAATATTTTTATTTCAAAATCCTTCAGATATAAAAAACATATTATTGCCAATTTAATGCGCAAAACACCGAGAAATGCTAAATCATGGTAAATTTTATAATTATTATTTCTTCAACTTAAAAACCAGTTAACTCCAAATAAGACTGAAAAACGTAATTTCAACAACGCTCTACGAACAACTGATATGTAGCAAATCCGCAGAAGTTGCGTAGCAAACATGTAGAACCGCGTAGCGGTCAAGGAGAAAATTACGTATCAAATGCCACCTTCTACATTTCTAAAGTTTTACGTCCCTACTTGTCCAATTCCAATAAAATTACCCACTTCCACGGAAATCTGAGTTCGATTTAAGAACGGTGAACTTCGTTGTATACAGTAGTACTACTTACTTACGATAGTCTATTCACCAAACCTGTTCCAAAAATTTAAACAAATATCTACCCACTTTTCAAATAATTCCCTTGTTTGGAACTGTCAATGCACCAAACATAATAGAGACATCTGAAAATTGGGTAGATATTTGTTTACATTTTTGGAACAGTTATAGCGATTAGACTATAGTATTAGAGAGATTCGTTGGTTGGAAACATTAATATACCACATTATATGAAAGTAATTGCAACAGTTTCGTTGTATATGTGTTAACAATTTTATATGTATGATTTTTTAAAGAACTATACCAAAATATATACGTAGAAAGTTCTGATTTCACACGAAAGATATTATTCCATTTGGTATTTTTATTAGCGATATTTGAAAAAAAATATTTTCCGAACTTTAATCGTCATAAATATCCTCCGAAGAGTTTAAACGCTGAATGCACATCGTCCCGAAAATTTCCTTACGTCTTGCATTCGAAGTAAACCAAGTTCGCAAATTGCAGACAGCGCGAGTTACCGAGTGTAACGAACCGTTTACTTTTTCGTCATGTTTACAGGTGTTGTATGAAGTAGTTTCAACTTGCATAAGTAGCTTCAAGCCACCGTTATACGTGTCGTCAACAATGTTACAAAGTTTGGAGAGAACGTTTTAATAAAGATTTGTGAGAATGTCTCATTTAACTCTAAACAGTGGCAGAGTGAAGAGAAATCAACGCTAGTTTATTTGAATCATAGTTTCTACTGTTGGTCTGGCATTATCCCGGATATTTTTTAATACCTAATAGGCTCGCGTTTGGCCACTATCACGCCAGATGGTAAACGATGATGTGGCCTAAGATGAAGCACGCTTGCCTAGCAAAAAACGATTCACTCGCGACTTGAAGACACCCAGATTATATTTATCGGGGAACAAAGACTCCCGCAACTTGTTCCACAACTTGACAGTCCATATGATGAAGGTGGAGGCAAAGCGGCTTAATGTGAGGATGCGCCTTTCTCTATTATGATTTGATTGAATTCAATTTGGTATTATGTTTTCTGGTTATCTCTATACGTCTATTGAAGCTGCCATTGTTGCATAGAATACTCGACTTGTTATATCAAAAGTAGAGAAAATAGTTTTTTCAACCTCTATGTGTATTATGTCTACCGAATCTTGACACTTTAACCTGTCCTTCTTTAAGCGAGGCTTAAAAGAGTTTTCCTTCAACGGTAGGCAGCGGTTTGGCTGTGCTCTGGCATTGCTGAGGTCCATGGGCGGCGGTAACCACTTACCATCAGGTGGGCCGTCTGCTCGTCTGCCTAACTAGGCAATAAAAAAACAAGATATTTATCGTAGATAGTTATTTCTCTTGCGCGCTAGATATGTCGTGTTGCATATGCTAAGCCAGGTCTACGATAGTCGCCACCTAGTCGGGATCAAAAATAAATCGGGTACCCTCCCTCCAGTACAATAAGGCAGGTTCTTGTTTATGTGTACGGTGGTCGTATTCCCCGTAATTTTACCTTAACATACCTACAACGTAGGTTGACGAAAATTTTCCTTTTTATTACCGTTGTAGTACTAGAGCGGCAAGCTAAGTATTCCAACCGCTTCCCTTATTCATCCCGAGGGGCTAAAGTCTCACCGAATGTGTTAGCTAGAATTACGTGCTGGCAGGTAGAATGTAGGTCACAATGTAAGCACTAATGTCTTTTAGGGCATGAGTAAAATACTTTTACTCATTGTATTAATTTACGACTTTTTATCAGATGGAGGCAAACGAGCAACTGGGTCACCTGATGGTAAGTGATCTCCAGCCCATCAATATCCACAATCATGGATGCGTTTCCGATCGTAAAGGAAAGGGATAATTAAGGGATTCATAATAGGATTAATATTACCTCACTTACCGTACGAAACATAACAACAAGCTTCTACTTCATATAGGTTTTCTGTGAAGTCTCACAGCAGACTAGACAGTCGTATATAGCGTGACTCCACCACTTTTTTATAACTCTTATCCTTTGTTTGATGCTATATCGTACGCTTCCGATAAATATGTTTTTTGAACTTTTATACCTACAATGAGCAGATGAGGTTAGCTTTGATTGCAAATGGAGTTGGACCGCACAGGTAATATAAATTTAATAAAATTTAATAAGCATATCTATAATATGTAGTACCCCTTTTTTATTACCTATTTTCTAATACATTGCTTTATTGTTGGGTACAGTTAATTTAATTCGGTCAAGGAGTGCAACATTAAACAAAATATGGGAGAGGAACAATCGTAAAATGTTGTAAGCTTTGTCAAAATATAAAACTTTTGTTATGTAAGTATTTTACAATATAATAATACAATAGTGTTAGGACAGCCTCCGTAGGACAGTGGACGAGTAACCGGCTATAAAGCGAGAGGCCGCGAGTTCGATTCTAGCTCCGAGACAAAATGTTTGTGATCCATAAATATTTGCTTCGGATCTGGGTGTTTTCTCCTCAGAGGAGTTGACGTTAGGCAGGCGGCCGGGCTTAAAAACTTTAAACCCAAATCTTTCTGTAACATGTATTAAAAGCAAAAAAAAGTCGGGCAGACCCCACTGTGAGTGGAATAAAGGTAGGTGAAAGTGTAACCCTAGGATTTTAGCTTATAATTATTGTTCCGAGGGTTTTTAATAAAAATATCGTGGGAAATAGTCACCGTGATTGTCTAGACAAAGGAGTGGTAGATGCAGCAGGGAAAACGAATGTAATATAAGTAAGGGTCTCTGCATTATTTGAAAGTTCAGCCTCTAGTCGATTCTTGACGCTGAAGCTCTGAAATGTTGTACTTAATTTGTGTAACAAAACAATTTTGTTTTATATTTAATTGTTGTGATTCAGATATCTTGTAAAGTTGACAGAGATTTCGTATCACTTCTTTCTTCACAGTCTATTATTATTCGTAGTGGTGGTTGGAATATTTAATTTTCTTCTATTATAATAATTGGATAATTATTATTAATAGAGTAAATAAACATTATATTTGAAAGCTACAATAATCACCATTTGTAACTTTGCGACCCCATAATTGTGGAACGATAAGCTTGAATGGCTTATTTGATTGCAATCCCGCAAAGTGGGATCCCAAAATCCTGCGGGATCCTGCACCATTTGCAAGTCTGTGGGATCCCGCAATAGTTTACGGATGCGTATTCAGATCCACAAGTCGTTAACTTGTCGACAAATAATGGACAATTCAGTCAATTCTGTCACTCTTTTGCAACATAATATTATTTATGTAGTGTAGTACTCGATATTACATGCCAAAGGATGCTTGTTTCTGCTTATCCTTTCTTCGATAGGTAGGGACGTGATTATATTATTTATTTTGAATTGTAAATTGTTTCTATTGTCTTAGTTACCCAGGTAATGACGTAACAGGAAGCAATGCGACCGCATAGCATCTCACACGGCGTATTTTAATTAACAAATTGCTTAATTATTTTGTCGGCAACGGTACTCATTATGAGTAAATTAATTATATTCAGTAATTAATTACTCGCACGAAGATAAGACAAAAGGTTAGTAATCAAGGACAGAGCTATGCCGATGTAGGGCGTTATGAAAAACTAATTTAACTCTGCGGTAAAAAGTTTCTCGCCCGTGTCTGAGTGGGAGGAGGGTATGGGTAGACGCCACTCGGTTCATTACGTTATGAATGGCTTTCGTGTCTTACGTAATTCTGTTGTTTGCTCATTCCACCACTCTAGAGGCTATACAAATTTGTATTTTGGAGTTTTGTCTCGGAAATTGCAGGCTTTTTTTTATTATTCCATCTTCTAATTCGGCTTTGTGTCTTTTTTATGTTTTTATAAGTTGACATTCACACCTACTTGTTTGCGGTAGATATTTTGTGTGTGCCTTTGAATATGTAGTTATGATTTAAAAATATGGGATTACTTCGCAATGTCTAGTAAACGTTTATAACAGATACATTATAAGACAAAATACAAAAATATTATGAAGTCAATAGACACGCAGGAGCGTGTCAATTTGGTACTTTCTAAATTTCCGTCATTTAGCGGATAACATTTTAATGGACATTACGAAATGCCCTTACTATAGTTATATTAGTAATTAACTTTAGGCTAATTTATTCAAACAAGTAAGGCTTCGCTGCATGCAATTTCATTTAACATGATAGAATATTCAAATTGGGTCATACTTGCTAATTAATTGTATGTTCTAAACTGGTATTTGGCTTATTATTTATTGCACAATATAATTAGGTAAATACGTTATAATAGACCACGACCAACCGCTGTTGCCATGCGCGCCTAATTAATTGGGTACTCCTGAAACGAAACCTACAGAAATGAGTCTTTGCGACAAACATTTGAATATTGAATTTGCTACAAAGATGAGTCTTTGCGACAAACATTTGAATATTAAATTTGCTACATAGATGAGTCTTTATGACAGATATTTGAATATTACATTTGCTACATAGATGAGTCTTTATGATAGACATTTGAATATTAAATTTGCTACATAGATGAGTCTTTATGACAGATATTTGAATATTAAATTTGCTACATAGATGAGTCTTTATGATAGACATTTGAATATTAAATTTGCTACATAGATGAGTCTTTATGATAGACATTTGAATATTAAATTTGCTACATAGATGAGTCTTTATGATAGACATTGGAATATTAAATTTGCTATATAGATGAGTCTTTATGATAGACATTTGAATATTGAATTTGCTACATAGATGAGTCTTTATGATAGACATTTGAATATTAAATTTACTACATAGATGAGTCTTTATGATAGACATTTGAATATTAAATTTGCTACATAGATGAGTCTTTATGATAGACATTTGAATATTAAATTTGCTACATAGATGAGTCTTTATGACAGATATTTGAATAATAAATTTGCTACATAGATGAGTCTTTATGACAGATATTTGAATATTAAATTTGCTACATAGATGAGTCTTTATGATAGACATTTGAATATTAAATTTGCTACATAGATGAGTCTTTATGATAGACATTTGAATATTAAATTTGCTACATAGATGAGTCTTTATGATAGACATTTGTATATTAAATTGGCTACATAGATGAGTCTTTATGATAGACATTTGAATATTAAATTTGCTACAAAGATGAGTCTTTATGACGGACACATTTTAATATTGAGTTTGGTGGATTACATTCTTAGCGAGTTTTTTCAGACAGCAACCAGAGAAGGCCTGTATTATACTCTGGCAGTGTAAATGGTTTCTTGGTAGAACCTAGGGCTAACACCACAATACTGTCATGTGCCTTTACAATGCGGTAATATAGAATTATGTATATGATGGCGACTTTTCAGGAAAGAAATGGAGATAAGAAAGAGGAGGGTTTTGAGCGTCCGGAAACCTCACTCACCGTCAGTTTAATGTAAGCCAGAGGTACTCTCTTGGTCGAACCGGCCCATTTATGATGTTGGAAAAACTGTCTACAGAATGGCTCTACCAATTTATTATGTTCGCTTAAAATGTTTACTTATAAATATTCGCCAGACGATTCGAAAACTTACAGCGACATTTACGAAATAATTTCAACACAACCGATCCGCATCGAAGTGATCAATAGCCGATGTTATCTGGAGAAAAGTTGCTGATTGAAACGGCTGTAGCTCCGCAGAGTTGCACGTTCCAAAACGCAATAAAATCTTATTTTACAACATGCATTACATCCCAAATTAGGAGTTCCGCATGCGGACGGCGCGGCGGCCCACCGTGAATTTAAAAGTAATTCCATTATAAGTTTGATGTTGAACATTTTCCAGCCGCAAATAATGCGGCAGGCTTAAACTTTCAGCTGATACACTAATACGATTGGAGGGAAGCGTGTTGAAAGCGCGTTTACAACTTTTCAACGGCGTAAACAACTGCGTCGCATATAGATACGTTGTGGGGTACTTGTGAATGTCGCGATACTGGATTAATTACGGTGGTTAGTCACTCAAAAGGCTGTTATTGAATTGTTTATTGCGGGAACATTTTACAGGGGAATAATTTATGTGCGGACTTAATTTTTTAATCAGATATAGTTCGCGTGTTTGCGTGAATTAATAGATAATTTAGAATGACGTTACTAGGAATTGTAGGTGACGTAATCGTTTGTGATATTTCTTGTGTTTTTTAACACCAGGGTTTTATAAGTTTGACCTTTTTATCTCTCTGTGTGTGTATGTGTGTTTGTTTGTGTGTATCTGTTCGTAGCATCATAGCGCCTAAAATAACAAAACTTAAACTTTAAAACCGCATTTCCAATTTAATAACACAATCGTGATGACCATGCTGTTATCCGTTAAGGAATTCTATTTTTTGTTCCGTACTCGCGAAATCTGATCTTAACCAAATTTATATACTATAAGACATCGCAGCTAAACTCTACCGAATGATTTTTTTCCTAATACAATCGGTACACACAAGTCGGTTAATAATGGACCGATTTGAATGTTTCTTTTTGTTGTTTAAAAGCTAGTTTAATTGAGATGGTTCTTTTCGGGAGTTATGTTTCAAGAGAATCTGTCAGTTGTTTAAAAGTTATTACAGCGTGATATTATATTTTTTACTTACCTTTTATTTAACACACCCTGAATGTGGGTTTTCAATTCCTTTGTAGTTTTATGGTATGCTAAAGAAAAACGTACCTAAATATTTTGGCATACTAAAGCTCTTGGATGTAACTAAATAAAAGCTTTCCGAAGCCTACAGCAAAGGGTCAGAGAAAGTGCGCAAAACATCAAAGTATTATTTTTCTTTAAAGAAAAGTAATATTTACTCTCTATCTCGGTTGAAACACGGTTACGAGGATCCACTCAGACGGTTCGAACGTTAAAGACTAAAGCCGTCCGACGCCCAAATATCATATTTGCTCGTCATTAACAAAGCGTACAAATCGGCAATTTTAGTATCTCTTGAATATATTTTGTATGGCGGATTTTACAATTTTATTTTTAATATTCATGTGTTAGATTGTGTAAGATTATTTTTATAAAGGTCGGGGTAGCTCTTTACCAAATTTTAAATATTAGTTAAGGTTTAACGCGTTTAAAAATAATCTAACACGTAATTTAGTGATGATGTATTTTGGATAGCAAAAATACTTATTTTTATCACTTAGAACTTTGATATTTGATTCTAACAAATTAATTATAACACTATTCTAGGAACCAACCATAAAAAACCTAGATAAAAAATAATCATTGAAAGTAATTGTTCGTTAGCATAGCCTAGCATTAATGAAGCCGAACTTTACATAATGTTTATATAATAAAATGAATAATAATGAGAACACGAAAATCATTAATAGGATTTTGTTACTAAATTGGATATTGGGCATAAGCCGGGCTAAGTTGGTGGTGGACAGCAAGTAACCGTAATTAGCAGTAACTAAGAGGATCGCGCGTAGTTTGGCTGATTAAAACTGGCTTAACTCGACCGGTTTCCCTCCACTGGCTGACCCGAAACGTAACTACTTTACGTAATGGTTTCGATAGTTTGCTTATACGTTTGTATGATTTTTCAATGGTTAATATAAATTTATCAACATTACAGCGCCGGTCTAAAACGTTTAAAAAGATTCCATTTCGCTTTGTTCGTATTTTTTACCCGTGTACCTAGTGCGAGCACTCTGGATACTATCACGTCATCCATATTCGAGACATATGTTTGAAGCTAATACGTTTTCAATACAATCCGCTAGGGGCGCTGTACGGATGTGCATACATAATTATTTTCGACAATACGGATTATGTTCATATGACAGGTATGGTATACACTCACACTAGGCCCTAGGGGCACTGTTTTAACTTCAGTCAGTTCATCGATACTACTGCGTTTTATGTCACGTCATCCTTATTCAAGAAAATGTATGAAGATCAGTACCGCGCCCCTAGCGGATTCTATTGGAAACATTTTAATTAAACATCATGTATATTTCTCGTATAAGAATGACGTGACAGTGTCTAGATAGATAGATGATCTCTGTGTACTTGTATATTATGTACTTTGTTATAGTTATAGCAAAGTACATAAAACCTTAAAATGGGTTTACGAACATTTTAAACGTACGTTTACACAAAAATAGGGACACGGCAGATAAACACTCGGCGAAATCAACCATCGTACGGCGTGTCAGGGTTATTATTTTACGTGGCGTAAAAATAAATTAAAACGCTCCTGATGGCGGTGTAAACAACGCCAAAGTAGATTTGCGAGCATTGTGCTGAATAATTAAACGACGTGCGCCAGCTTTCAGCAGATCGCCGGCTTATTGACTCCTAACAATTAAAAGTTCCCCCCCTATTCAATTTACAATTAACGTTCAACAACGCATTGGTATTTCACATTAATTATGCAAATGGCTGGGTAACAGGAGGCATATTTATCCAGTTAGGTATTTAGCTTTCCGTTTAGTCTTTATACCATAGATAAATTCACGCCTGTATCCCCGTAGAGGTGCATTATTTATAGAACATATGACAGCCTCCGTTGGCGCAGTGGGCGAGTAGTCGGCTGTGATGCGAGAGGCCGCGGGTTCGATTCCCGCACCGAGACAAAATGTTTGTGTAATCCACAATTAATATTTGTTTCGGGTCTGGGTGTTTTCTCGCCGGAGGGGTTGACGTCAGGCAGGCGGGCGGTCGTAAAAACTACAAGCCAAATTATTCTGTAATATGTGTTAAAAAGGCCGTGCGCCGACCCCACTGCGAGTGGGATAAGGGCAGGTAGAAGAAGAAGATATAGTTAGTCAGACTTGTTTCCATCTCATGATGTGTTAAGTGGCGAGCAAATTCCAATCCTATGCAACTTGTGAATGATTTTTCCAACAGAAAACTAAAACATTAATCGGGATGCCTGACCTTTGACGATTTTGTAATTAAAGCAGTCATTAAAGTACAACTCACTAACTACACACTGAATGCGCAACTAAAACCGTGCTTTGTTCAAATAAGGGGGTAAAATAGCTATTACTCTTAATTCCCAAAAAATAAGTTAATTGGATCTGCTGGGGTACTAGCTACCTCATTATTAGTCTTACCAGATGAAAAATTTAATACTCCTATCGAAAAGCCTGATTAAAAAAATCCTGACTGCCCCACAAGCGCGTGAGTTTTTATTATTACATGTATTACATTTATTGGGTTGATTATTATTTAGTAAAATAAAGGTTGATTTTTCCTAAAAAAAAGAGAAGAGTTCCTTCAAATATATATTTTTCATTTACTCAAAATATTTGAGTAATTAAAATATCTTAACATTTTTAAGTCCGGCCGGAATTCTAGTGCCTAAAAATCCTGATATATCAGGAATAATCCTGACGTCTGGAACCCTACCTGTAAATATATATTTTTTAAGCGTCTACACTGGATCTGGTATTAAATAAAGTATAGTCCGAATATAATATCGACCATCAAGAAACATTGCGTCCTTCAACTATCCGCCAGCCTGAAGTTACTGGACTATTTGCGGAAGCCTCTCTCCTCTCTCTCCGTCCGTGACTCAGCACGTGTTCTCACGCGTTGTTTAAATCCAGCATATAAAATAGACAGTGTATATATATGAAAGTATAATACGTAAGATATCTAAACGTCACGTCAACAACAACACGTTCAAGATCAAAAGATAAAGACCAACTGTCATAGACCAAAGAAACTAATCCATTTTAATCAAATTCGTATTATGTGTCAACAGTAATATTGCAGCGGTTCCCGTAATATCTTACATTCTGAAACTAACAGACGTGTGTCGTCTAAGTTAGCTATCGATCCTGTTTGTTAATGTCATTTTGTTGATGAAGTTGACTTTACGGCTTTGCATATTTAGTGATGATATACAATAAGATTTCAATGGTCTTACTAAGAAGGATGCGCAAGACCGGGTGGAGTGGAAGCGTCCAAGTAGGAAGGTTAAGGCACTAAGCCGGGCTAACGCCAGGCAGAAGAAGTGGTAGAGCGACGCTGTAGTTTTGATTTTGAGTTTTGATTATTTCATAAATGCGCCAGCTCAATCAACTATTTTGTGAGATGGCCAGAGGCTCAACCAAACTCCCCTCAATGCCCGTTTCTTCAATCAGCAACGCACCCAAAATTCTGACATTGTTAGTTTTCATTGCGGTGGTCACTTACCATAAGGCGACACCCCGGCTTTCTTTTTGGCTTTTTTCTTTTCTTTTTTTATATAAACGAAAGAGGTGGAAGAACGAGTGAAGAAGGAACGAGCAGGTCGCTTGTCTGATAGTATTTGCCACGGTTACTCTTAAACAACAGCAACACTATTCAAAATTACTGCATGGCGCTGCATTACACTCATGGTCCCGACACACAAGATGTTAAATAATTCTCATAATTAAGTCAAGTAATTTCACTGGAATCAAGTTTTTCAAACCGGAATACACCAGATGCGGTGGTATGCATACCATCTAGTCTTCCCAGAGTACAAGAAACTGGTCGAAGATTATAAAGTCGCGACTCCTATTACCGAAGAGGGACGGTGTTTGTTTGATCCGCAAACGTTTGTTGTGGATCCGGGTGTTATGGGACCAAAACGGAAATACCGGACTGGGTCGGGGTTATATTTGTTTTTGGTGTGTTTATTGTTTAAAATGGAACGGAACGGCAACAGGTAAGTAATTTAATTTACATACTCCGAATTGAAAATTATTGTGAAGATGAACTTGAAATTAATAAAGATGTTTACCCAAATTGACGAGGTACTTACAAACGACCTTTCAAGAGAAGATAAAGGGTACAAAACGTAAGTAGCTATATTATTTATTTTCCTTATTTCTACAGTTTTAGCTTTAATAATACAAAGGCTTGTCTGTACTTATAACTTGTTGAATACCGAGAACATAGACTTAGATCTTTCTTTTTTATTAATGCCGCAAACTAGTCTTGAATAGCAAAGCCCCGCCGGAACCTTATTTGCCCGGAGGTCGTCTTAAAATATCGGGAGAGGATCTAGTTCGTTTGAAAACCTCTTAGGCATTAGCGCCTTGGCTGAGTTCAGAACAAGGCAGAGGTTGTTGCTTCCTTCAATAACTTTAACTGACGGCTGGTGAAATACTTAGAATGTGGTCAGGAATGGTCACACACATAGGTGTGTGGCTGTTGGGTGTATTTAGTATATACATACATATAGTTAATTAAATTACCTGTAGTACAGCAAGGAGACCAGGGCATGCAGCAGTAAGTTGACTAGATGGTATCCAGCCGGTTGCAGGCCGTGGACTGCATAGTTCCATCGGAACGTCAGCACCGTCAGTGGACGGTAGGATTTATGCGATTGTTCCTGGAACAAAAAGAGTATAAGTTTAGACATGAATGTTGAGATTAAATAGCAAATCAACCCTACTTTTTTGTTGCGAAATGATACATTATAACATAAGTCATAGAAGGTGTTAGATTTGTTATTTATAGTGTAAGCTTAATTGAACTAAGTACTTATTAAGATTGTATTTATTTATGCATGCTGTGTTTGGCTGTAATCTGAGTTGCAATAGGTTCAATTGTAATTAGTGTTAATATTTAATGTACGTATGTATTATTGTAAACTTTGTAGGAAATCATTAAATAATAATAATAAAAAAAAACAAGCTCGGCTTGTCAGTTCCGTACAATAAACCTAGACACCTAATAACCAACATCTTTAAAATCCTTTCATTCCGAAAAAAATTAGGCCGAAGTGCCCTAGTTACTAGAGTGTGGGAGCTATATAATGAAAATAATAATGAAATAGAAGTTGGTATTTTCAATGACTAGATAATAAATTAAAAAGTAAAATGCTTGAATATCTCAAAAGATAATGTATAATTGATTATGTATGTATTATTTGTAGCTTCATTGGTTACTTTACTGTTATTTATCGAAAGGTTTTATGTAAATTGTTTATTCCCGTTACTTAAAAAAGAAAATCTGTCATTTAATTTCATTTTCAATATCATTTTTAACTTTTTACAACATAGTAACTAATTTGTTAACGAAATTTTATTTTTGTTGTTTTCGGTCCTGTCGGTAGCACACGTATCAGATACTGTACTTTTTTTTTATAATTTACAAGGTTTTAATATGTAGTGCTGTTGGTGTGCCTTTTAAAGTAAAGTAACCAGTTTAAAATACAAAGCACATACAGCCTGCTATTAATTACACTGCTATTTGCGCTTTAGTAATATTATTAATGATCCTTTTTGAGTCGGTTTTAATTTTGTTAAAGAATTTTATCGGACATTTTGTTCTTGTTTGTTGACCTCGGCTATAAAATCACGATATCGCAGATTACCTACTAATCAATTACACAGCATTACGAACTAGGTAGGTATAGCATAACAAGCGCGCACGCGTCATTATTTTTTAATGTTATAACTAGCATTAAAAAAATATTAGCGCATTAAATATAACACTTCATTACAACGCATTTTTGATATATAGCGGTTATGAACAAGACTACCTTCAAAAGCAACGTTTCCACTTTCCAGGCAATACCCGGAACTCTATTGATATGAGCCTACAAGGAAAATGCTTTAACACGACATCAGAAAGTAACAGCGAACCCGCCAACACAATAATGTATGAAATATCATTTATTTAGAATGATATGGGTTGAAATGTGAATGACGTCCGCAAGTGGAATATACACCAAACATAATCCAATTACTTTATAGAGAGACATTGTATTGCGTAAATAAATATAAATCTTAACCAAATGTACCTATATGTACTAACCGAACACAAAAATGAACATTAATTATCGGCCCATATTTGGCAAAGATATCGCGTAATATACATAAAAAATACAGATTATTCTTTTTTTATCCTGGATGAGACGGGGAGGTCGCTCACCTGATGGTAAACGTCACGCCTGCCCATGGACAGAAGCAACACCACATAGAACTTTGAATTACAAAGCACTGTGGCACTGGACTGCCCCAAGAGATAAGTAGTTAAGTCTCATAATACTCAATAATTTCACTGGCTTCAATGTCCTTCCATACGGAACACAACAGTGTTTGCACACTGTTGCTTGGTGTCTGTAATTGACAATGTGGTGTTACCAACCCAGATGGCCTCCCGCATACAAGGAACTTACCTAGTCTCATGGACGCGTTGCCGAAATTTAAGGAAAGGGATAATTAAGGTATTGGGAAAGGGAGAGGGATTTGGACCTCTAGATATCCTAGAGAGATAAAGACCTCACCGTACGAAATGCAGCAGTAAGCCGCTATATTACGTCGATTTTCTGTGAGACAGTGGTTAAGACCCGGTCGAACCGGCTGGTCCCATTCATGCTGTAGACAAATCTATCAACAATTTGGCTTTACCACTCTCAGACTCTACTTCTATGCTATTTATGAGTCGTAGAGCCAGGCTGTAGACACTTTTGTCTACAGCATCTATGGGCCGGCTCGTCCTGGTCATTAGCACTGACTCACAGAAGACCGGTGTAAAGTAGCAGCTTGCTGCTGCGTTTCTTACGGTGAGTGAGATATCCGGAGGCCCAAAACCCCTCCCTTTCCTAATTCCTTAATTATCCCTTTCCTTTAAGGTCGGCAACGCACCCATGATTCTTTTGGTATTGTGGGCGTACATGAGCGTTGGAGATCACTTACCATCAGGTGACCCACTTGCTCGTATGCCGGCCTACCATAAAAAAATACAGATATAGATATATCTAACACTAGATTTTGCTAACAATCTCTCTTCTCTAGTTAAGTGAATGTTATTCTTTTAGAGAAATATCTTAAACCGTAACAATCTGGAGGCCAATACTCGTAATTTAAATTGTTTAAATATCATTCCGATCTAGTCTCAGTGTCAAGAATGTTGCAAATGGTATTCTATTAAACTAATAATCAACGTCATACGAGTATGTGAACATAGATCGTAAGGACATCGAAATTAGAATAAAAGTTGACTGAAGCCAAAACGGTATCTGCTAAAATTTTAAAATGACACATGCCCTTATATAAACGTCAATATTGTGACTGAATTGAGATTGCAATGAGATCGAGATGAGACTATATTGACACTGAACTGATCTTAAAGAGGAGCAGAATACCATTTTTCCGTTAAATCAATATCTAATGTCAGTTTGACGATTGAGTTGATTGTTTTGAGTTGATTGACGAAACAAATATATATGGCGAGTGTGAATGGTACAGTTGGGAGGGGAAGGCGAACTTTCATAGATCAAGTTGGAGATATTCTCGAGAAAGGCCAGGTCAGGAGTACCCTAAACCGACGTGCATGTATGAAAAATCTTATGAGAGTGAATGAGGTATGCAAGGATCGTAGCAAGTGGAAATCCGTTGTCTCTGCCTACCCCTATGGGAAACAGGCGTGAGTCTATGTATGTAATGTCAGTTTAGTTAAAATTCCTTCGCAGTGTCAGTTAAATACGAGAATTGGCCTTTAGTTACGAGTATTATAACCTATTACTAAGAGCGCCAAACAGTGATTGTGGTTACAGCGATACGAATACAAATTAGATTTAGCATGTGCGGTTAACCGAGCGCACTAAATGTAATGAGAATTTATTAATGGAGTACTTGACTGTGTCAAAAATAAATCACACAGTTTCTGGTTACGAGCCTCGCCTGCAGCGAAATTATGCTTGTGCCAGAATTGCGGCCACGTTGGAGGTTAGCGTAGTGTGCAATAGGGTAGTTTCCTATATTGAATTTTATACATTATTTTATAAGCAACAGAAAATGATACGCAAAAGAAACCCTTTTATTAAAACACAAAAAAAATGCTTCAGAAATGTGCCCGCAGTTATGACTTTAAATGTTGGTATGAGGAAAAGTGGGTGCGTAGTAGGGATATCTCACTATCTCGCTTGCACGCGTACATCATAATGAACATTTTACACAGTGACGTCAACGTTTGCGTCGTCTCTCATTTGACAATTAAGTACCCCTTCTACAGGATTTGAATGGCTTCTAACTTATTTATTTTTGGTCCAATTTATAAAATTCTTTCTGCAATAGATTTTGAGTAACGTGATTTATTGATTTAAATAATAAAAAAGGCAACTACCCTATTGGGGAGTTATAGACCAATATGATAGTCAGTGGTAAATTAAAAATAAATGGGTATGTAGGTCTGATATATAGCCTCCGTGGCGCAGTGAGCGGGTAGCCGGCTGTGAAGCGAGAGGTCGCCAGTTCGATTCCCGCACCGAGAAAAATGTGATCCACAAATGTCTGTTTCGGATCTGGTTGTTTTCTCCCCAGTGGGAATGATGTCAGGGCCAGTGGTAAAAACTACAAGCCAAATATTTCTGTAACATGTGTTAAAAAGCATGTTGCGCCGACCCGACTGCGAGATGTATAAAAGCAGGTGGAAAAAAGTAGGGTATGTAGCTCTGAGGTAGGTATTTTTGTAGGAAGAGGGTTAAGGACCACAGCAAGTATTAAGTTCTCGGAACTGCAATATAGGCAGGCGGCAATTGAGGGCCCTTAGCCTACAAATCCGTCAATACACTTATTGGGTTAGCGTGGATAATTAATTTATTTATTTAGTTAAACTTCATCCCATTATTTAAGAAATGGTTGGATCCTTAAATATATTTATTTATTTATTTATACACTTCATATACAATATATAAAGGCGGACTTAATGCCAAAGGCATTCTCCACCAGCCAACCTTAGGGTGATGCAGAGATAACGCAAGGCAGGTGCATAACTAAGTGTAAAAGGAAAAAAAAGTACGGATGTACATATATGTAATATATATAATATAGTAGTTATAATTACAAGATACATACATACGCACTCACGCCTGTAATCCCCGAAGGGGTAGGCAGAGGTGTAACCAGTACACCCACATTTCCCCGAGCGTATCTCCGTCCCTTATGTGATAGAGGGCGAGCATATCGCCTATATAATTACAAGATGTAACCAAAAATCTTTCAAAGCTTTACTATATTGTGAAAAGATACGAACATAGAATACTTTAAAAACAAAAAAAGAAATACTATTTTTTTAAACGATGCAGTTTAATGGTCAATGATTGATACCACCAACTCAATTTTTTTTAGTTTTTTGGAATATCCTTTATTTTAGTAATAAAACACTATTTTATTAAAGTTAATCTGAAAGAATACTTAAAATCAGTCCATAAATGTCTTTTTTAAGTCTTTCATCCCCTTACGATTCACCCCCTACAAATTTCAATAGGACCACCCTAGAACTATATATACTCTGTCGAATATAAATATTCAATCAAATCGGCCCACATATGCCGAACATGAACATGCCGAGTTATGCATGAACATACAAAAATATACAGACGAATTCAGAACCTTATTGGTTTCTTTTGCGTTGGTTAAAATATAAGTATTTTTTATACAAAAATATAGTTACAAATAACATTTTGCACGATACTAGAGGTAGAAACTAGTTACAATATTGATAAATACATATAAACCGTACACGGTTACACGCACAAAAATGCGGCTGTCTCATAAAAATGATTCATAACCTGCAAAATTAGCAAGTGGGGCACACGGGCCGCTCCTTCTTTAAATGAAATTCCACGTCAGGTGGTTAGGTGGTAGGTAGTGGCGTAATGTCTCCCCATATATCACCAACAACAATACGGTGGCACTAATAAATATCAGTTCTCACAACTTCCCAAATGCTATTAAAGCTTGTTGTTACGAACGTAGGCGCGAGAAAGTGATTTTTCAAACGTTCTAGCTTAATGATCGCTTTGGTTACGCTCTCCACGTTTATGAATTGTGTTTTAGGGATTGCGATATATTGTGTGAACTGAGTTTTGTTTTGGTTTCAGTGTGCGGAATGTATTTACAATTTATTCCAACGTCTTATAGTTACTATTGAAAATAATATAATAATTGCAAATATTCAAGCACATCCCTACATATCTAATGTAACAGCACCCATCACTATTATTTTTATCTATGGTCATACTTTTAAAATATATATACAACGTGTTATAGAAAGGGGCGGGCAAATTTAAGCAATGTATAGTGTAGGATATAAGTATTTTATCTCCCATAGTACCAAATCCGATTGCATTGCTAGTACAATAATTATAGAATATTCTTTTTTATCGAATGAGTAACATGTCGATATCGACTTTCAACTTTGGACAACACTAAATGATAAACAATGATACTATAGACCTCCTTTCATTTAATTATTTTATAATTAAAAAAACATTAAACAGTTGTCAAATGTCAATATTTATTTGACGCAGTCAGTTCGGCAAGTTCTGATTTTATGAAGTATGATTACGAACTAAAAAAATATGTTGTATTTGACTAAAAACAAGTATTGTGGATACACAATAAAACTTTTATCAGTTATGATAATAACTGATAAAAGTTTTTAAGAGGATCGTCGACTGTAATAAGCCAAATTCATAGATGGAAGACCCGTGAATGAAGTCTTTAAAATGCTGCTTGAGGATGGTACCTATTTGTCTTCAACACACAATCTCTTTCAGGTGTTAATTTGTGTTTAAATTAAAAGTTACGTACGTATGTTCGTAGAATTACGTACAACTTATTCAAGTTTATTAAAAAGTGAGTGTCGTTCATAATAATTAATAGCGATGTCATCAATCTGATCGATCTTAATAAACGAGTGATTAAATTTTACGTGAAATTTTCTGATGTGTGGTTTTGAATAGATCCGGTACATAAGTACTAATTGTAAGGTGTATGTAATGACCCTAAAATATGACCACACCTTTCTGTAACACGTTGTATATATATACTGTATGTGTGCAACCAAGCAAGTCTTTTCGTTTTTCAGAATCTAATTAATCAAAGTAAATTCATTGTATTTTAATAGTTACGTACCTTGTGACCGTATTTGGGTTGTGATACATATTTATGTGAATTGATCGCGCACCTCAAGATAGTCCTTTATGAAGTAGACTTAATTTGATAACAAAATATCACATAATAAAAAATAAAAAAGCATAAACGTATAAAAAATAAAACTTTCAATTTACATTAGCGCGTCTTTATATTTGTAATATATATATTTCTAGCAGATTATTATGGAGCAAGCTAGAAAGAGCGTAATGTTATGAATACTAAGTACAAAACCTACTCATACCAGGTTAACGATGAATTTAATCCGCCTTTTATATTTAGATTTTCTCTGAACAAAGCATTACACAATTCTATTCTTGAACATTTAGTTTTAATGGACTTTATCTGTTTAATAAATGTCACCCACTGTAAGAAAGGGTAGTACGAAATATTATTATAAAGTGGAAAGTTTTTAATAATTACACATATCGTCATTAATATTAGCAATATATTTTCAAGAGTACCTATTCTTAACTAAGACCTATCCTCTCTCATTCAGTAGAAGAGGCCCGTGCCCAGCAGTGGGACGTTTATTATTATTATATTGCTGAACTATTACATTCAGTACATTATTAAATTTCCTATTTACAATACAAGATTTTAACCCTAAAAATACTCAGGTGTATTAAGTGAATTGTCAGCGCAAATTGTATTAAACGTTGAAATAAAATAACCATCGCCCGTGACCCCCTGTCACACCCCATTCATCCATCAGCGTGGCACAAATTGTTGATAAATAATAGACAACCAGGCTGAAGTGTGACTTTGTCTCTGGATGGTTGATTAAATTAACCAAGAGGGCCGTGAACCCGTTCTGCGGTACTAATTTATATTACTTTTATTAGGGTTTGTAGATCAGAATTTTGTTAAAACTGGTGTATTTTCGAAGTAGATTTTTAATTAAATATAAGATACTAAAACATATTCTCAGTGGTAGAGCCACGCTGTAGACAATTTTGTCGAATGCGCCGGCTCGACCGGGTTGTTACCACCATCTCACAAAAAACCGACTTAAACACGGAGGTCTAAATCCCTCTCCCTTAATTGTGCCTTTCCTTGTGTCTGCAAAAAATCAGAACCGCTTATTTCTCTCTTTTCCAATAATTTAGCAAAATTGTCTGCGCGTACTCGCAATGTCTGTTTTATTGAACAGACGTATTTGAGCAATGCAGATAAAACTCTTCAACGTCGAGTCTGTTAATGGGACATTTTCGTTAAATATTTGTCTAGTCTCCTTGTATCGGCATTCACTGAATTCAATGAAATACCATGAAAATTAACACAGGTTTACTTAGCGAAATTTCAGACGAATAAAAAACCATACAAATGCTTTTCATATTTGAATAAATCATTTCTCGGAGAAATATAATTATGAATTCCGAGACTGAAAGATGAATAGATCGAATGTGTAATTAAAACACACAACAAAAAAAATAGTATGAGAACGTCCTTTTCACTATACATTAAGATTAATTATAGGAATGCTGCTAATCATCTGACTGAATTTGTTTTCTGACGTTCTATAAAAGATGTCAAAGAAAAATCGAAGCTTCTGTTCAAATAAATTCAATATTATTAATTAAAATTATTATTAAAACACCCAACAGTCACACATATAGTCCTGACCCCACACTAGGTTAACCTCGGTTATCGTCGGTATCAGTAACTACGAAGAGTCCCAAAACAAGACAAGGTGGTAGGTCCCTCGTTTGCGAGAGACCGGCTGGGTTGGTACCACCGCTTTGTCTATTTCTGCCGCCAAGTAACAGTGTGTAAGCACTGTTGTGTTCCGGTGTGAAGGACATTGAAGCCAGTGTAATTACTGGGCATTATGAGACTTAACACCTTATGTCTCGGGGTGACGAGCGCAGTCCAGTGTCATGCAGTGCTTTGTTATTTAAAGTTCTATGTGGCGTTGCTTCTGTTTATGAGCAGGCGTGGCGCTTACCATCAGGCGACCGACCTGCTCGTCTCGTCATTCAATCTAATAAAAAAAAAAAAAAAAAAAAAAACACCCAGACTCGAAACAAATATTTGTGGATCGCACAAACATTAATTGTCTCGGTGCGGGAATCGAACCCACGGCCTCTCGCTTCGCAGCCGGCTACTCGCCCGTTGCGCCGCGGAGGCTGTCAAATTATTAATATTACCAGTAACTCGTTTAAAGAAACATAAAATTCAACCTACAAACATTGCAAGCGACGCGTTTGACATAATCCTATTCCCGCGAACAAACACGTACGTGCAAACAACGTAACATTCATATATTTCAGCGGAAGCATCAATTAGTCTAACCGAGGAAGTAACTCTAAAGCGACCTTATCGAGTAACATCGAATTCAACGCTGACAAACGGTAGATGGCAAAAACTAAGTTGGAACGTAGACGATCGCTTTAATAGGTCAATTTATATTCGATTTAACGTAGTGGTTACATGCCCTTTGTGTAAGACATCTGACTTGATTGACGTTTCGAATCAAAGCATATGTGACATATAACACACACCCACTGACAAAGGGGTTACTTTAACCACCCATGCTATCCATGCATCTTTGCCAGCACAGTGGTGATTTACCGATGCCCTACGTGAAGATATCAGCTGGACGGGAAGCAACAAACTCTTCAAAGGCAATTTGTACTGCCTCTCGGGTATAGTATTTTTTTTAAACTTTTTGACGGGAAAAATTGAAGCCAGTAATTTCACTGGCTTCAATGTCGTTCAAACCGAAACACAACAGGACTTACCCACTGTTGCTTAGCGGCAGACATTGAGAAGTGGTAGTACCTACCTACCCAAACGACCTCTCGCATACGAGGGACCTACTTGGTACCTAGTCTCCGTGAATCTGTAATTAATAAAGAACAGACTAAAATGATGCGACTAATTGAAGCTCTATAGCATTTGCATACAATAAATTTCAATAGACATCGAATAAGACCCCATGACATTCACGAGAAAGAGTCGCCTTTGAAAGCATAAATAAACTATTAAAATAACGTTATACAATCTTCGCTAAATAACATTATATTAAAAATGTTATTAAATAGCTACTTTATTCCACATTTAAGCTTATGCTTGTAGCGGCGAGTGCACACAAAAGCGTGTTTTACTCTTTTTTATTTAGCAAAGGGAAAGAAAACCTCTAAAGCACTATCCGCGAACCAAAGAGTCAAGGCGGAAAAAACCGCCCAGAGCTAAAGGTCGTCTTTGCCGAATCCCGGGTCGAAACACCCTCCCTATTGCATAGAAAAAAGCAATTTAGATCTCGTATAATGCTATACACAGCAAAACCTCACGCTTGTATTCCCGAAGGGGTAGGCAGAGGTGCAACTTGGACATCCAAGGTTTGCCGAGCTTTTTTTATTAGCCTGTTACGAGCAAGTCGCTCGCCTGATGGTAAGCGTCACGCATCACGCAGAAGCAACACCATTGCATTTTTCGAATCTAAACTCAAACAAAAATTGTGTTTGCCTGACCAGGAACTCACGGTTCCTCAACGTAAATCTGCTGCCACTAGACCAATGAGGCGATGGATACAAGTAACAATTATGAAGACAAATAACCGTGAGTTAATAATGTATCGAGAACTCTCCGAGAAGATTGAGTAAATAATTTATTATTGTGCGAAATACGACGTTTCTACGGATGGGCCAAGATTCCAACTTTCTTCCGAATGTTAGATAACAATTTGGATTTGAATAATGCTGAATACGCTATTGTCAATTTTACTGACTTGGAAGTTGTTATAATTTTGGGGAGTTGGTTGCTTAGTTATTTAACACGACGCTATATTTTTAATGATATTTTAAATGGTTTAATAACAACGCATATTGGCTTTGAATCATAAAGTAAAAAACCTATAGTTAGCTTAAGGTTCGATCCTTGGGACAGCTGGGCAACTTCTTTGCCAGATAAGTCGGTTAAAAAAGCTTTTAGGCTTAGAATAACTACTTACAGAAGGTAGATATCCAAACAACGTATACTCACAATCATAAGCTGAAAATTCGCTAAGTGTGATGATCCGTGTTTGTTAAAATTGGCTCTCTTGTCTCCTCTAATTTCCAAAACTAGCAATGAGAACCAAGAACGTAATACGAACTTAACTATACATTCTCCAAAACATAGCACTCAGGAAAACGGTCGTGATGAGAATTCACCGTTCCCTCGTAACATTATAATATGGTAGGTGTCAAAAGGTTCGGTCACGTAATGATGTGTCAGTTTTCTGCTGGTATCTGCGAGCCGACTGACTTCACGAAAATTGGGTTCCTTTATTGATAACAAGAGGGAAATATCAAAGGATTGTGTAACGTTTTGTAAGGGCTGGACTCCATTTAAAATTTATACGAGTCAGACAGATAACGTTATAATTATTGGCAAAAGACTTTAAAAACTTTAAAGCTGTAATAGTTTCAAATGTAAAACTTAGAAATGTTGTGGATTAGGAATAATAATTAGTCTGTTATATTAATTAATCAATATTTCCATTAATTTCATTGGCACTAATAATAGCCGATAGCGCTAATAAATTTAATAGTTTTATTCCACGAAAAATCTCGATTAGCGCAATCCTTTTAATTATACATTGATTACACTGTGATTTATATATTAATTTTAATATGAGGTCGAGTTAAAGTTTCAAAGCTTTCATCGCTGTCAAATCAATTCGAGTCGCTGAAACGTTATTTAGTGAAAAAATAATAATATTTGATCTCCCTTTAGTACCGTTTGACATACGATTTTTCAGATTAATCTGAATGTTATGTTAGCCAATGTTGTGATCACGCTTCTAGCAACTTAACTTCGGCTTGACATGAGATTTGACGTTTGGTTAGTTCATTTAGCATTGATCAGCCTTTTAGAAACCGGGCGTTAGTCACTTTATACTATAGTTTACTACAGGTGGCTCCATACTACAGTGTGGTATCGTTGTGCATTAGAACGTCAGCTGAGCCGTATATTGTATGAAGGCGTACACATCCTTCTGAACTGACGTCGACATCTTCTTTGCTGATATTCTGATGCATCATACCACGACACGACATATCATAAGCCTTATCATATCATTATTTATATGACACGATGTAGGTTCAAATTGATAGTTTGATCAGAGGTTAATGCCTAATTTGTATTATGTAGATTCTTACCGAGTATAAGAACCCGTTAAACTGTCGATTCTAACTAGTCTTGCTAAGGTAATCACTGTGTCAAGTGATGACATAACAGAACTCTAAATTATACTAAAATGTAAAAATAAAATTAAATGGTACAGTACTACTAGTTTCGCCTTCGTAGAGCTGATTGTCTCCCTTTTTAGCTTGATGTGCATTATTTACCACCGGTTACTATAGGTAATAAGTTCCTCATATTCGTTAAAGAATTTTAGAAGATACAGGTTTAAGGCACATGTTATTGGGAAAATAATACAATAAAAGAAACCCTTAAAAATTCTTAATACACTGACATCTTAAAACGCACAAATTTCTTAATATAGAAGTAAATAGGAAGCATTTTCGACATTGCGTCGCCGGGTAGAAGCCCACGCGACCTTACCAAGTACTGTATTGTTCAATTGTAGCTGACACAATGAAACTTTTTTCATTTCGTCCAAAAACATCTGGCCATGCCACTTTGGATTCGTAATTATAGACTGAGAATTGTATTAACGTAATAAAGACTTTTTTTGCGTTTGCCTTTAAGCCTTTACTGAGACAGCACTCCCGACCGCTTAGGATGCTCTAGGTAACATAGGAGTGGTCTCAGTTAACTCAAAGGAAACTGTGGGTACGGAATTCTTCTGTGGTAGTCTGAAGATTGAGGAAAATGTTTTCGTTATATAAAATGTTGACAATTATAATTTTATCAAATTTATTATTCAAAAAACCATACATATATATAGCTAAATGATGCTTGAACTTAACTTGACTTAACACAAATTGAGTTTTTTTACATAAACTAAAACATAGACATAGATAGACACAAATTAAAAAAGTATTTGTGGGGTCAGTTCATTATATTGGTAGCTGGTGGCATAGCAATGATATTCAACTACAGTACTACTTCCCCTCCTGCAGTGCTGGTGTGAGTATATCAGATACCTTCCTACCAGCATGCGTAAGTTGCGTAAAAGAAGATAAACCGTAATATAAGAGGCGTAGCTTTTTTCACTAACAACAATTTGTCATTGTCTGCAAATGGTGAAATTAAAAAAGACATTAAATTATTCACTATGTTTAGCGACGAGAGGTCGTTTTTGCGAACAAGGATAATAAATTTTCATTTTTAAGAGACTTTGATGGATGATGTGAATAAACTCAATTTGTGTATCCATATTACCTATTTGAGATAATGTTCAAGACACCCTTAGAGATGCTTTTATAATAATACAGGTTTAGGCACGTCAAAGTATATTAGTTGAATAAAACTAATTTAGAATACTTTTGTATCGACGGATCTTGATTTCTCTTGACAACATGCGTCTGTCCTCAATAGAGGTTTAAAGCAGAGTATCTCAGCGATTACAATATTGAATACGGCAGCTGTGTTGAGGTTTCGGGTTCGATCCCCCGGTCGGGTAAAAGTGATATTGGGTTTTTCTAGCACGAAATGCATATCCTGTGATATCCTCAATCCGGAGTCTGGAATTGTACCTGGAATAGCGATGGGCTCACCCCCACATCACATATCACATCATGGGACGGAGGTAAGCTTGGCAAAGTGTGGGTGTACTGGTTGCACCTTTGCCTAACCCTTCGTGGATTACAGGCGTGAGTGCGTATGTATGTAGAATGTCGATTAAGGATGGTCGCCTATTTGTCAACACTGTACGCAACCCACACGCTCTATTCCAGAATCCTTTCTATGAAATCCTATGTAGCCCCGGAATCGTATCTGCACCACTATATCAATATAATGACAAATGTAGCTGATGCATGCCGTGCGTATGGTGCTGAAAAACCTGTGACTACCCCAAATACAGCTAATTAAAAGTCATTTACATGACGCTGATCCGATTAGCTATGTCATCGGTAATCCACGAGAAGTCAGATATTGAAGCCTGACGTTAATTTCGTAAATCAATAAAGAATTTTAAAATAAATCAAACACTACGAACCGATACATCACCGACGGCCAATTTTGGGATTGCCATTTTTCGCCAGCACAATTTACGATTGTCCGTTTTCCAAAAGTCTGTAACCCGTGTAACCCCTAGAAACATATTGGTCCCACGTCATGCTGAAAATTAATAGCATAGAACAGATTGCACGTGCCAGTTACGTCGCACTGTGTGACAGTGTTGATTGATCGACTGTACAATGTTTAATTTTAACAAGCGATGTGTAGTAGCGCCGTTTAAAGTGCGATCAATAAACTAGAGGTACGTTTATAGTTTGTTTGTGGTGATTAAAGTCTAAACGGTCTAATGTGTGTCGACCGTGAAACTTGCCAGGGTTTCCAGGTCATTGAATTCTTTAACTCTAAAACCTCTAACAAAATAATTGTTCTTTACTGACTTCATGTGAAATAAGCGTAGCTTGTATTTCAAACTCATTTACATTTTTTTGCGTAATACGCATATTTGATGTAAGAAATTATGTGAAATATTTTCATATCCAATGTATTCATGCCCTTTACTGATTTCGCTCAAACATAAAATTTCCGGGTAGACAAATACAGAAACGTAGGTACTAAGTGATTACATTAAAATCGTTAGACCCTTATGATCTCTCTGACAGACGCTGTGAAAGTCAAATCTTTTATGCTGCTCAAAGGCAAACCTTGTATGAATCTCTCTTTCTAAGCGAATTGGACCATATCTATAGTTAGATTCCGCCGAAACATTTTGAAATTGTGAGTATTATTTCTATAAAAGTCTATAAGAGATAAATTTGTGATGTAAATTGCAGACAGACTGCAGCGTCTGTAATGACCCAAGGGTTCTCGTGTCGCTTAAACACAATCAATACTATTTGAACAAGTCAGCTAATTCTGTTGTTTCAGAAATGTCCAACACTTGCACGCTTATTTCTATACAAGCGAGGCCTCCGTTATTGTTCTATTAATTGGAAATTTTATAAGTACAAGATGAATAGGTTTCATTAGGATTATTAAATTTCATGATTAGTCTGCATGAAATCTTATCCCAGTTTTATGTTATCTCCGAGGACGGAACAAAAAACGTTTCGCGGGCTTCCATTACCTCGTTTCTTAGATTTTCGTGAAATTATTTAAGTAATATTCTGGCCCTTTGGGAGTACTGAAAGCCGTTTCTTCAATATCCGGTCGACAGATGTTGGGATAAAAAAGCGAGTGCTTGATAATTTTCATAAATATACTTTGTGAGTTTTAATAAAACTGTACTAATATTTTTCATCAAGAAAATAATTTTGTTAAATATTTTTAAACGTCTACGAGTACACACCTTCAGAAATCTTGAATTCAATTTTATACATTATCCGATTATTCCGCACCAATTTAAACACAAATGTTCAAATTTCCGATGACCCTCAGTATAAAGGCGACGTTAATTGCGGCCCTTTCCAAATTTGATAACGTAAAAGTGAACGATAACAGGAGGACGGGCCAAATTCATAGGTACTACTTAAGAATAACACAAGCGTAATTTAATAGAAAAAGGTCAACTGTTGTTCCAAGCGACAAGGCTGTTTTCATTAAGCCTAGTGCATGTTATTACAGAAGGGTTGCTTCCAATTGTGATTTCGAATGAAAAGTTAAAATAATATTTTGTTAGTCAACAAAATTCAATAGCGGTTGTTCATAGATGTATATTTTAGTATAGACTAAATATCCAGCCATTAAAATTATATATTTTTTATTTCACTACAGCTTTGTATGGCTTTACATAGAATATACTTACCATCCCAATTTCAGCTATACAGTGCCCAGTCTCAGAGTAAATTGTGACATACGTACGTACGGCGGACATGACGAAATTAAAGGGTTTCGTTTTTGCCATTTGGCTACGGAACCCTAAAATTAATGTAAATGATGAAATGAAAAGGAATATTAAGGGCTTCCCAAAATAGAAGATTAGATATTTTTAAGGTTTTAAAATATGTTACAATAATTGAGTTATAGACAACAATGCACGTAAAATCAGGTCAGGAATAAGTCAGGCAATTAGTAAAAATAATATGAAATCCTCGCATCATCATTCGAAACCATGTTTGTCATCATAAGATCCATTGGTTTATGGTTATTATAGGCATGTCGGTCTACTAAGTAATTGGAAATTCACCGGTTGCTTATGTTTCCTGGAGTTTATCTGACACATTGCTGCAAGTTGGAACCTGTCGCGGATATACTAGGGTAAAAATAGTTTCTGTTCTAACAGATCTGCGTAAATAACTAAATTGTTCCACGTCAGAGTTTTATTATCATAGACTTGGCTCGACATCGAACCTGATTTTCGAAGAAGACACTAGAACGAAGGTAAGTAAAAATAGAATATCAAAATCTGATTCTTCATCCAGATACAATTCTTAAAGTCTAAACAAGATAAAAAAAGAATATGCTTAGAAAAATATTCTGATAATTTAAAGGGCAAAAGGATGAATAAAAATCCCAATCCTTGAAATTATTTATGGCTATTTGTAGAACAAAACTATTGAAATTGTTCTTTTATACCTACGCAAAATAGGTAAAAATCTTGTGGTAGTCAAGTTTTTATGTAAGATTTTAACAGATACGTTCACGGTATAGGTAATCTATTATTCGTTAGAAATCATTTCACAAAAACTTAAATGGCAAGTAATAGCTCTGTGAGTGATAGCCGAACAAAATTGTATAAAATCAATTTCATGTCAATCTTATTTTATTACTGTCCGGTCCATGCAAACATCTTGTTTATGATGGCCGGTACTTTTATTTCTCTGTAGCCCAGTTAAGCGTCCATTTCATGTATTAGCATATAGATTGAAAGCGCGGTCATTCTCCTCGAATGAACGATTATTTTTTTGTGAGGTACTTCTATTTAATTCTTGATACGTTGTTCCTGAAGTGTTGAATGTGTATTTTTTCAATTGAGTTTTATATGGAACTTTGGATGGATTCTGGGCGAGTTTTTTCTGGTATGATGTGATTGTGAAGTAGTGTGCTTGACTACTTATAAATGACCAGCTTTTACTCGCGGCTCCGCCAAAGTTAATCTCTTTATACGGAACAAACCCTAACTTATTTCGCCCCCTAAAGTGTTGCTTTTAGAAACATTGCAATATACGTATTTGCTTATTTGTGGAAAAACAGGCGTACTCCTACGAAGTAGAAATATCTATTTAATATTGTTTCTCTATACAAACTTTGAACCACCATCGTACCCCTTTAGGAGTTGAATTTCGAATTAATATCCTTACATATAAACTCACGCCTGTAATCCTCGAAGGGGTAGGTAGCGGTGTATCCAGTAGACACACCCACATTTCGCCGAACTTGACATAAGATGTTAAGTCTCATAATGCCCAGTAATTTCACTGTGCTTACACGCTGCTGCTTGGCGGCAGAAATAGATAAAGCGGTGGTACCAACCACGATGGCCTCTCGCATAGAACCTACCTACCACCTTTTTGCCCTCTACATTATCAGAATATTTCTTTAAGCCAATTTTTTTTGTTTGTCTAGCTTTAAGAGTGATTTTGATATTCTATGTATACTTATATTATTATGTTCTAGTGTCTTCTTTGAAAATCATATTCGATGTCGAGCCAAGTCTATGATAGTGAAACTCTGACGTGGAACGATTTAGTTATTTACGCAGATCTGTTAGAACAGAAACTATTTTTACCCTAGTATATCCGCGACAGGTTCCAACTTGCAGCAATGTGTCAGAAACTCCAGGAATGTCGCTTAAGTTTTTAGAAGCAACCGGTGAATTTCCAATTACTTAGTAGACCGACATGCCTATAATAACCATAAACCAGAAATAAATAGGGTAGCAGAATCCAGAATAATTGATTTTTAACATATCTATGTATTATGGTTCCAGTTCTGAGTATTACAAGATTAAAATTCTTCGTATTTTCTGTTCTTTACAATGTTTGATATAGATTAGATTGGAACGAGTTTTAGCTTTTCGATGAAATACTTTACTTATTTGTAAAGTTACTAGGAGCATTTTATATTTAAGTAGTAACAATAAGTACAGCTTTCTACAAATAAACGTGCATAGTTTGTCCTAATGTCTTATTAAACTCAGTATTATCGTCTAGGCAACCCTTAAGAGTCCTCGTGGGGGTAGTCAAATGAAATTAGTAGCGGAAACTGGGTCAATCGCTTAGCATATTATTTTCAAGCACTTGTGTGCGTAGTTGGGTAATTGCCCACAAATAAAAGTGTACGGCTTTGCAGTTAAGGTTGTTTAATTTTAATTACTTTTATTGTATGAATATTCAAACTAATAACTATAATTGCTTCAATGGTCTATAAAAACATTTACAAAGTTACTTTTCACTTATTAGTAGTCGACTGCCTTGGTGGCGCAGTTGTAATGCGTATGCGACACGACTGCTGTGCTGAGGTCTCAGGCTCGATCCCCGGGTCCGGTAAAAGTAATATTGAGTGGCAGAACCACGATGTAGATACTTTTATCTACAGCATAAATGGGCCGACTCGCCCGAATCGTTACCACCGTCTCACAGAAAACCGAGGTACAATAGCAGCTTGCTGCTACGTTTCGTACGGTGAGTGAGATATCCAGAGGCCCAAAACCCCCTCCCCTTCCCAATCCCTTAATTATCCTTTTCTTTTAAGGTCGGCAACGCGCTCATGATTTTTGGTATTGTGGCCGTACATGGGCATCACTCCACTGGGTGGAGATCACTTACCATCAGGTGACCCACTTGCTCGTTTGCCGTCGTATGCTATAAAAAAACCTAATTCAAAAGAGAAAGTAGCACCAACTCAAAGTTCCTTAAGAACAATTCAACAGGCACGTATCCTGATCTGTTACCGTTTAGTTAGGTCGTAAATCGTCCACACTGAAGCAGGGTTTCATAGCTGGCATTAAACGACTGTGTAAGGACGCTCGTAAAACCATTAACAATGAGTGACGAATGTCAATTGAATATCGATCATCGTTTTATGGGGAAGTTTATTCCAATTACTTCATATCTTTCTGGAGGTGTGAGATTTAAAAGTAAAATGTATTTCGGTTGGGCATTGTGACGCTTTGGTGGAATATCTTGGCCTTATTTATCTTCAAGTAATTAATATATAGTATATGAATATATTTGACAGCCTCCGTGGCGCAGTGGGGGAGTAACCGGCTGCGAAGCGAGAGGGTTCGATTCCCGCACTGGGATAAATGTTTGTGTGATCCACAAAAATTTGTTTCGGGTCTGTGTGTTGTGGGACCACAAGTCTCTCGTAGTTCCTGATACCCACGATACAGGTTTACCTAGTGTGGGGTCAGGGGCCATACTCTTGACACTTTCGAGTTCTGGTTCAATCGAGTTTGATTCGATTTCAAGCGTTTTGGTACTCCCGAAACCCACACTAGCGCACGTTCGAGCTGCGGCTCAAATAGGAACTAGCTGGGATCAAAAAATTCGTTAGGTTCGAGAAATGCGTACTCCCCATTGTTTCGTACGATCGTGTATCGAGCTGTGAAACAACGAATAAATGAAAAATTATTCGATTGGTAAATAGGTACCGTACCAGGATCGAGTGATGAGGTTTTGTGTGTTCTAGTGGCTAATGTCATAATTATATTATGTGCAAAACATTTTCTACTTCTTTCTTCTACCTGATACATATTTGTAACCCAAATATCTGATATGTGACAAAAAATTTACTTTAGCAAGACGCTAGGTTTGAATCGAGCAAATAGAAAATAAAAGCTTGTGTAACTCGTTTGTAGGCCAAAGGTATAGTCGGAGCTATGGTAGGTTTTTGGTACGGTATTTCTGCCACCAAGCAGCAGTGTGTACGCACTGATGTATTTCGTTTTGAAAGACATAGTAGCCAGTGAGATGACTAAGGATTATGAGTCTTAACTTATGTCTCGGGGTGTGGAGGTGAAGAACGCAGTCCAGTGCCATGCAGTGCTTTGTAATTCAAAGTTATGTTAGAGTTGTTTCTGTTTATGGGCAGATGTGGTGCTTTTTAATAGCATAGGTGGGTAAACAAGCTAGTGGGTCACCTGATGGTATGTGATGTCCACCGCCCATGTACGCCCACAATACCAAAAAAAATTATGGGTGCGTTGCAAGGAAAGGGACCTTAAAGGAAAGGGATAATTAAGGGATTATTTCCGTCCCATGATGTGATAGGGGCAAGCCTATGGCCATACCGGGCACAATTCCAGACTCCGGGCTGATACTAATTTCGTGATAGAAAACCCCCAATATCACTTTTACCCGACCCAGGGGTCGAACCCGAGACCTCAGCACAGCAATTATACCACGTATGCATTACAACTGCGCCACCAAGATTTGTTATTCCATCATAACGAAAACGCCATAATATGACGACTGCCGGTTCTGCAATAAAAAAAAAATCCGCGTCGTGGTATGTTGCCAAGCAAATAATATTCGATCACGTACTCGATCTAACGGTTGTTTTCGATGATTACAACTCGAAAAACTTCGGGAGTGCGCATTTTTAGTTCGAATCGAGTTCGAATCGAAAAACGAACCAAGAATCGAATCATATTCAAGAGTAAGGCCCCTGGTCTATGTTTGTGACTGTTGGGTGTATTTATTTATTATTATTTATTTAATACTCCTGCGATAATGCTAAGTGTTCAAACTAATCTTATCAGTAGCCGATAGCACCACTCTATGCGCCTGTCAATTAACATAGATTTTGGTAAGTGACCGAAATGTTTGGTAAATGAAACCTATTTTCGGGTGATGGGTTGATTCAATTTGAAGTTCTTCATACCTCGTTTACTATGCGATGGTAGGTGTTCGTTTTACTAGGTGAAAGGACTCTCGTATGCGAGAATCTGCCTGAGTAGTTAGCACCGAATTTTCTATTTCTGTCGCCAAGCAGCAGTGTGCAAACACGGTTGTGTTCCAGTTTGAACAACATTGTAGCCAGATTAATTACTGGGCATTATGAGAATTAACATCTTGTGTCTTAGTTGACGAGCGCAGTCCAGTGGCACACATTGATTTATAATTCCAAGTTCTGGATCGTGTTAGTCGTGTCACTTACCATCAGGCGAGCAGGTTGCTCGTCTCGTCATTCGAACCTTTTAAACCTTTTCCTATAGGTACTCATATATTGAACATACTATGAAAAAAGGGTTATGTAATTAACAAGGCTTTTCTAGAATTCTGTACTTGTATAAAAAAATGTGTGTATGTGAGATCTGAGACGGAGGAAGTTTAAGCACTAAAGTCAATGACAAGCAAAGAGTTATGAATGCGTCAAAAGCTGAAAAATAAGAAAAAATTGTGGCAACACACGCTTTGTCTCCTTACATTAATAATAATTATGATGCTATTATTGTAACAACATTTCTGTGGTCATATAGCTTCTAGTACTTACCTTTAATCTTTTTAGAGGTGCGAAACCGTCTGCGTCGCGACACGCGCCGCTGTCTGCCTGTCTCGGTCGCGTACATCAAAACAGGCCTTGTTAGTCGAAATAGGCAAAATTCAAAGCACGCGTGACAACCCTACAAAGTGAACTTTACTAAGTATTCTATGTGTAATAAAATATTACAGTCATGGTATTTAGACCTGTCATATTTACGATCGAAGCGGACTAAACCAGTCCATAAATACAAGAGCCCTATATTTTGTAACTCATACGAAGTATACAGGAACAGTAGCCCGTAGCAATAAAACAATAATTTTCAGCCAATGAACAGATAACATCTCAGTTGGGGCAGGGTTGTCAACCCCACGATAAATATCCAGCTATGTTCAAGTGCGTCCATATTTCCGTGACGTTTCGCCGCACTGACAGGCGTGGTTGTTACACGTAATATTCAGAAAGTTACGAAGCCTGTTATTTAGAATAATTAAAATTAGCATTAATTAAAAATGTTGCAAAATAACGTTTATGTTTTAGATCCTTCTATTTTATTCTAATATTCTCTTTATTCTTTATACAGTCATTTCGCTATTTATTCGCTTTTCTCAAAATACGCATAACCTAAGAAAGCATGGCAACCCTAACGAGGAGTCCCCTTTATATTTTAGTGCGTTTACAACGCCTGTAGCTAGGGTCGGGATAACTGGATTTTTGGTCTAACTACAATAATAAAGTAGCCGATAAGCGGCCAGCTTTAATAATTGTAGCCGTTATGCGTTCTTTATGCGGAGTGGTGGCACTTACTAATGGTTCTATTGTTTTATAAATAATAGCGCAATCATTTGTTCTTGGCTTTCTACTACGAAATTGTATTTAAAAAAATATATACTGACTCGGTGGCGCAGTTGTAATGCTTTACGACTGCTGTGCTGATGTCTCGGGTTCGATCCCCGGGTCGGGTAAGTGATATTGGGTTTTTCAATTACGAAATGCTCAGTATCCTGGTGTCTGGAATTGTACCCAGTATGGCGATAGGCTCGCTCCCCAATCAAATTATGGGCTGGAAATAAGCTCGGCGAAATGTGGAAGTACTGGTTACACTTCTGCGTAGCCTTTCAGAGGTTATAAGCGTGAGTGCGTATGTATGTATTCTCGTATGAAAGATAATGAATGACCTATCATTTTTTATTCTAAATTGATTATAAAGGGATTTTGGGCATCCACGAGCTTTTTGGTCTGATAATGTCAATACCTAGAAAAAAATACCCGTAAAGGGTACGGCCTAGTGACTAAACAAAAATGTTTGCTTTAATGTGGGCCTAAAAGGTGCTCGAGGTACATCAAGCATACATATGCTTTGGAGTAGAGGCAGGCTTCCGATTGTCGCGCCAAGCGTCACATGCGACCATCAGTGACGTCGTCGACTGTCAGCGCTCTATAGAAGGCGCCAGTGACGCTAACGTCAAATGGTGTTCCATAGATTTACGGCGGCACTGACGCCGGCGCGTCATACGTTTAACGCGACCTTTTGAAACCTGCGCGTGTTTTAAAAGTTTACAATCTCTGTTTAATAAACACAAGTACAATCGGAAAACAACATACTTGAAATTCATTGCTTTTATTAGTTTTGTTACTACGAGAGCCTGTGGTGAACGACAGAAACAACAAAAAATATTTAAAACGATCCCATTACCACGGTACGGAGATCAAAGGTTTTATTAAAAGAGTTTTACATGTTTTTATTTTAAAATAAATGGCGGGAAAATGTGTCGTACCGCAGGCCGCTGCACATCACTGAAAAAAATAAACTGTTCTTTTATAAAGCATAAATCGGCAAACGAGCAAGTGTGTTACCTGATGGTAAGTGATCTCCACCGCCCATTTACGCCCACAATACCAAAAGAGACCGGAGGCCCAAATCCCCCTCCCCTTCCCAATCCCTTACTTATCCCTTTCCTTTAAGGTCGGCAACGCGCCCATGATCATTTTAGTATTGTGGGCGTACATGGGCAGTGGAGATCCTTACCATCAGGTGACCCACTTGCTCGTTTGCCGGCCTATACTATAAAAAAAGAAAAGATAAATACGACAACTAATCAATCTCAAAGTCAAACAGTCTAAAGCCACGACGGCTGTCCGGCAATAGTCTATTCAAATGACATAAGCAACTCCTAAACATCTGCTTTCAAATGCGTGCGCCTGATAAAGTTGTCCACGGATGCTCGTATCGCCTCGGGGGAGACATTACTCCAGTTTAATACGTAGGGTTGCCACATTAAAGTTTTCAAAAGTGGAAACTTTCGTCCTGATAAAGTACAGACCAGAGAAATCTACGGCAGTTCTAAAGGAACCCATCTCGAAGCGTTATTTGAGAAGTTTGAATTTTTTATGGATGACAAAAGGGATTCTGATGTTAATTTCTTTTGCGTTGGCACGAGATGGTGATTGTTCTTTTTACTATGATTAAAGTTATTTTTGAAGTAGTAAAATGGATACGAGTATGACAGTGACAGCCTCTGTGGCGCAGCGAGCGAGTAGCCGGCTGCGAAGCGAGAGGCCGTGGGTTCGATTCCCACACCGAGACAAATGTTTGTCTAATCCACAAATATTTGTTTCTGGTCTGGGTGTTGTGGGACCGCAAGTCCCTCGTAGTTCCTGATACCCACGATACAGGTTTACCTAGTGTGGGATCAGGACTATGTGTTTAAACTGTTGGGTGTATTTATTTATTTATTTATTAATTATTTTAGACAGACAGTGAGTTGTTCGTCAACGTGCCTCAATCAAATAATTTGAAATATAAATAGCACAAAGGAACCCAGTCACTATAGGCGCCGGTTACGAGGCATGTATGTAAATTTACCCGTGAATTACTGTTTATGTGGTATGACGCTGGGTCGGTTCCGGTAAAAATTGACGTCTGGGGGTGTGGGTTCACGGTACCTGGAGGCCATCCCTCTTTCATCGAAGAGGCCCACCGCAGGGTTTTAGTGGGTACACCGGCACAGAAAACTGGGACTGACGCTCAATGTTGGTCGATATCACCTGAATTCCCGAGCCGGTGCAGATTTCTTCGCTAAAAATAATTATATCCCACATAAACAATTTATTTTTTTATCGTTTGCCAAACATCGAACTACAAAAGTTGCATCAAAAATTTACGAACGATTACACATCTCTGAATCCGAAACGATTTTTCACCCGAAATCGCGCCTTTTTTATGGCAAAGCAAATTCAAATTTCAGAATTAGATCGAGTAGAATCGTTCAGCCCTATCGATAAGTACCAGTGTTGTCCGCATGGTCTTGTATGTCGCAAATTGCCTCCTTGTGTGTAACGTGTCATCATACAGTCTTTGTCACTTAATGGAACGTATGTAGCAAACGTCCCAAAACTTGTCACATCTCACATGTACCTCGTTATACATACGCGTGTCGAGCTAACAGCCGAATGTGAAGTAACAAGTTACGGGTTCATTGTCATTTCAGTATGGTTTGCACATGGAATAAAACCAGTTTAAGATTACTTTTCAGGATATTTTTAGAATGGGGTTAAAAATTAAGTAAACGGAAAAAGCTCTTATCGACGTTTCGGACATCGGAAATGATATTACAAGTATATCATTACAGACAGTACCTACATATCACATTACTTATTTTACATATAAGATATCTATTTTAAATATTCTACTTACATTGAATTATTCATGTACCACCTAATTAATGCTTCTCAATAAATGCTTTCTTTCTTATTTCTTTTATTTTTGAAAGTACCACTAGGTATTTTCTAGGTCTACTAAGACATATTTCTTTTAAAATGTCGGAATGTGTCTTTTGTATTTACATGTGAAACATTTTACTTGGTAAGTACATACAAAATGTGCCTTATTTCCTTACGCAGGAAGACACACCTTTCGAAATTGCATTAAAATTTGTTCAGCGGTTTAGTCGTGAAAACGTAACAGATAGAGCAAATTACTTTCGTATGTATAATATTAGTATGGAAGAAAAGATTAGTGGCGTGTCATATATTGGGAGCAATTTAAACATTATGCATCGCTAAAAATGGCACAACATTTCACCCTTAACCTTTTCACCCCTAAGAACATGCTAAAAAAATGTACCTCGAAAGCATTTGTAGCATTTTAAGGGATTTGAAAATGTTGAGCAATATACCGTTAAGCAGTGATAAATTATGTTTTTCCGTACAAACAACGCATATACGTCTGGTGGAATGCCTAATGGCGCCAGTCAGGATATTGGGTATACATAAAGACTTCGCATTAATGCTACAGCTTTATGTAAATGATCTTGGGGCGTTCTCTTTGCTTCGACTACGGAGATTTTTGAGTTGATTTATGTTGCTTGGTTTCGTACGTTTTGGTATAGGTATATACAACGCATTAGTGTTTTTGTTTTTTAGAGCATAAGTTGGTAAGCTTCTCAGTGGTTCACCTGATGGTAAGTGATCTCCACTGTCCATGTACGCTCTCAATACCAGAAGAATCATGGCAGCATTGTAGATGTTAAAAGAAAGAGATAATTAAGTGATTTGAGAAGGGGGTTGATTTAGGCCTCCGGATATCTCACTTATCGTACGGAACACAACACAAAACCCGAGGTGAACATTGCTGTTGTGTTTTATGTGAATAAGACTTTCGGAAGTCCAAATACCCCCTCCACTACCGAATCCCTATTCCTTTCCTTTAAGGTCGGCAACGTATCCATGAATATTCTGGTACTGGCGGTGTTCATGGCCGATGGAGATTACTTAGCATGAGGTGACCCACTTGCTCGTCTGTCGGCGTCTGCTATATAGAAGTATTAACCAATGAAAAAATCATATTCCATCTCTCAACAAAATCCACAAAGTTCAATCCATTCAAGATATCTTTAATACAGAGAATGTTACCTTAAAAAAAACAATTACACTTAAGGTTATATCGGCGATTCTACTCAACCAATTTCCATCAAGCTTATCACAGAGACCAAGTTAGACTATCTACACTGCGAAAGGTCAATCGATATCGATGGGTTTTTCGTGATTCCCTATGCCCATTAGTAGAAAGACAAAAACAATAACGATTTTGGATGTCAGAGGTAAAAGAGTACTAAAAGAATATTCTGTAATGAAAAAAATATTTATAATGAGAAGGATTTTTTTGCCAGTTTTGTTTAATTTTTTTTTATATCGTATGCTAGCAATTGAACAAGTGGGTCACCTGGTGGTAAGTGATCTTACCGCCCATGTACGCCCACAATACCAAAAGAATTATGGGTGCGTTGCCTACCTAAGAGGGATAATTAAGAGATTGTAAGGAGACGGGGGTTTGGGCCTCCGGATATCTCACTCGCGGTACGAAACGCAACAGCAAGCTGCTACTTTACGCAGGTTTTCTGTGAGAAGTGGTAACGAACCGGACGAGCTGGCCCATTCGTGCTGACACAAGTGTTTACAGTGTGGCTCTACCACTCAAGTTAATTAAAGTTAAAATATTTAGGAATATAACTAGTATTCCTAAATATTATTATTAAATAATACATTTGAAAATGTTGTCGATCCTGCTTTTTCATCGCATAGTTCTTTCTGCCTGGTGCTATCCCAGTTTAATGCCAGGGTCCGACTTCCCATCATGATTTGACGGTGGCTTTGGTAGTTTGTGGAGCGACCTGCCGTCTGACCTCCACAATCCGCAAAGGGAATCAAATTTCGTCATTGCCTCGTCCGTTATCGTACCGTGTACCACGAGCGGGTCCACTCACACTCATAGTAATAACTCAAAACCATTACCTAATATTCCCCTCTTAAAAATACGCCATCTAACCAACGGCGATTCTAAATTAATATTGTAGTTTGTTCAAAGTTTATTCGAATATGAAATCGAATTATAAATCTCCACCCCTTATCGCACACAAACAATCTTTTTGCTGTTTTCGTGCTAGAGTTTTGGCTCCTGACCAAATGTTGCATATGAATTGAATCAACGATACACAATATAACATATTAAAAATTCAATTTCATAAAATGTCTTTTTTTATGGCATAGGCCGGCAAACGAGCAAGTGGGTCACCTGATGGTAAGTGATCTTCACCGCCCATTTACGCGCACAATATCAGAAGAATGACGGGTGCGTTGCCGGCCTTGAAGGAAAGGAATAATTAAGGGATTGGGAACAGGAGGGTGATTTGGGCTTCCGGATATCTCACTCATCGTACGAAACGCAGCAGCAAGCTGCTACTTTATGTCGGTTTTCTGCGTGACAGTAGCAACGGTCCGGCCGAGCCGGCCTATTCACATGGTATACAAAACTGTCTACAGCGTAGCTCTACCACATCAAAAATTAGTAAATCTGAAGATTAGATATATCCTTTTTAGGGGTCCGTACCCAAAGGGAATTAATAGAACCCTATTACTACACGTAAGCCGTGTCGTCTGTATGTCTGTCCTTTTTTCCCGCGGGGTAAAAATATGACCATGTGTCATCTCATCGCTTACAACTGAAATATTTAGCCATCCGTTAGCGCCGGTGTCTGTGCGCACTTACCACACTCTACACACTTGTTATGTCTCCTACCCCTCTTGCTTTTATCTTCCCGGTTTCAGTATCTAGGTAGTAACTATGACAGAAACCTTCGCTTCTCAAGGAATCTCTTTCTCAAATGCGAAGCGATGTATTAGTATTAGTATTCTTAAGTATTAGTGTGAGATACCGTAATAAATACATTTCTTTCTTTCTTTCAAATGTCCTCGTCATAGCTCTGACTTTACCCATTCTTCTTTCGCTATCCAATCGATACTCCTCTGGGATACGCTCCCACTCTAAATTAGGTCGGCTACTACCCACCTGGCCTTCAAAGCCCGAACTGTTGTGTGATGGAGTAGCGGAGTCACCACTTAGCTTATTAAACCCAATTTTTATTATAAGTACTTTAAAAGTTATACTAACTTATTTTTTTTTAATTTCCCGCCACGTAGTTGACACATTTTTCACGACTTTGAACACGTATATCTTATAAAGTTATGATATATACAAATTAGAAAAATTCAACTTCTATACCATTTTTAAGGACCTAACCAATGATACTACACATGCCTATGTGCAAGAAAAAACATCCTTTTTTTACATGTAGGCTACGGACAGCCACCCCATTTTTTTCACATTTGACTACACCTTTGTGAAGCGGTTTATAGAATATACCCATCTTCCAAATTTCATTTAAGTGTATAGTGCTAATTACCTCGGAGTAAAATGGCTGTAACATACGGTAAAAAACAAAAAGTAAAAATCTAAGAGTGTGCATACGAAACCCTTAGTGCGCTAGTTTGACTGGCATTTGACCGGTTTTCATGGTTAATAAAAACACTGTCTTTCTCTATCTGTGATTTGAAATTTCTAGTGATTTATTCATTTGTAAAGATATTTAGAACATTTTAAAGTCATTTTAATCGAAATTACATTACTTCGAAATCGTCAAAGCAATTTATCAAAGTAAGTGTGGTTGGGCGTGGAGTCCAGTCAGCAATAAAGCGTTTATTGAAATTGCTCGCCAGTAGGGACACCTGGGCGTTAATAGGTGGTTGCCACACCGAAATTTTCCGGTAAGTCCGGGATTTTGATTTATTGCTTAGAATCGGAATTATCCTTCATGGATAAATTATAATTGAGTTAGCAAAACACTGACAACCTTTACATTTATTATAAACATGAATCATTTTTTTTATTTATTATTAGCCAAAAATGAATGAAATAACATTTTTAATATATGATTAATAATTAAGAATTTTCATACTAGGTACATACAAGACAGTTAAAACCTTCAGAATTTATTTTGTCGGGAAATATTTTTCTCATCTGGTAACCTTGTCCTCATGGTTCGCAGAATCGGACTTAAGGCATGCAGATCAGAGAGCTACGAGGAATCCTTTGCCAAACGTAGCGAGGACGTCGAAATGTCTAATGATGGTAATATCTACTACGGTGGAATGAATAGTTGGAGACGATACTGTCTAGAATGAAGGAGGTCGACGGGTGAACTGGGGCTTTTCATTTTAAAATAAGATCTTAGCGTAATTTATATCTTGTATTTTAGAATTGAAACGGGAACGTTCAAGTAAAAGTATTTTAAAATTGTTTCTGAACGCAAAATAATTTTCTGTTTTTAACCCAGATAAAAAAGTGGAGTGGTAAGCTTCAATCCTTTGTCTGGCATCGTAGTGCCCTTAAATGATTGGATCGATTTTACACCCGTTTTAATCGAGATTGTTCTTAGTTATGTTAACTTATGTTTGAAGAAAATTTGTTCAGCCAATTAAAGATATTTTTTTATTTGAGTTTGTAGGTTTTTAATGGTTATTTAGTTTTTTGCGAATCACGTACTTAACGAGTTCAGAGAATATACCCCTTGTAGAAAAGAGAGGTATTCATACAATTATTTATATTAATATAAATGAAGTTACATCAAACTTACAGTTATTCGTTCAAGAACAAGCTATAAAAAACTGCGGTCTTTCTTTCTTTTTTCTGCCTGGCGTTATCCCGGCCTAATGACAGGGTCCGCCTTCCTCCATCATGATTTGAGGGTGGATTTGCTTTTATATGAGGCGATCCGCCGTCTGATCCCCAGAACCCGCAACGGGAACTACGGTAAATAGAAAAATAAAAAATACGTCCGCGTTCAAAATTAAATTTTTACCAAATAAGCTGTCAAACTAATACGACAAAAACGTTTAAATGGGAAACGTTTTGAAGTAACACTGGATTTGTTGCGACAAAATTACTTAATAACGTGGGTGTTCCGGCGGGTCGGCGTTCTCGAGAAGTAGGTACATTCGACCCGGTCGGGATGTCCCTTCACGGCTTAATTTAGAAAAAACCGTGAGATCGCCGGATCTTTATGTACTGTTTGCGAATCCGACCGTTGATGTTTCAACCCTTAAGGCTTCAGTGGCTATAATATAAAAAGTTATTTCGACGAGGCACCAAGGCAATTTTTCATGTTTACGCTTTGATGGAGGAAGCCTGTATTAGAGGCGCTACACTCGTCACGGCATATTTGCGTTTTTTATAAACGTGAATAATGCTTTCGTTTTTTGTTACCCTAATTTGGCAGTATGGGGGTAAATGGGGGACATTGTTGCAATAACAATGGAGATATTTGATTTTGTTTTTTTTCTTCATAACTTTGAATTTAAGAAATTATTACAAAGTACATGAATGGAAAGTGGACACCAATAGTATGTTTTTAAAACGTAATGGATAAATCAAAGGGATATTTAATCGCCTCGGTGCGGTCCTGGGTAGAATTTTCAATTTGTGTTTGAAGTGGTAGGTCCCTCGTATGCGAGAGCATTGTATATTTCTACCGCCAAACAGCAGTGTGTTTTGGTTTGCTGGAGTTTGAAACCAGTGAAATAACTGGACATTATGTGACTTAACAACTTATGTCTTGGGGCGACGAACACAGTCCAGTGAGTTGTTGTGTCTTTTCGTCATTCTTTCTTTGTTTTTTCTAACAAATACACCCAACTAACACACATAGTCATAACCCAGCAGTGAGACACGATTATCTTGGGTGATGGATATCAAGACCATAAAAAAGCCGTATTCAAGTCGATCAATTCGTTTACATTCTATACGATGCTACACATAGACAAATGGGCTAACTTATAACATCAATTTATTTTGTCGGGAATTAAATAATACAAAAAGTCCAGAAGAACTAAAATGTCGAAAGTCAAAGATTCTTTGATAGAAAATTACGAGTAATTCTGAATTTAAACACGGTCCATCTTCATCTCGCAATTTACAAACGTACTTCAAAATTGTCTTTTGTAGGCAGAATCGTAAAAAGGTGCTTGGCAGATAATACTGAATCCATAACTAAATCAATGAATACTGAATTCAGTTTCGCAGATTTGGCGGGCTTTGGCATAGCTGCATTGAAGTTAACAATATGTACTAAGATTCTGTTAAATATTTGGGTTTCTGTAAGCAATGGTATATAGATATGTATCCCTATGTAGTTGGATATCATCACACACTCAGTATTAAGTGATTCGATTTACGGAGGTAAATTATGATAAAAAAATTAATATCGTGTATGAATAGAAATAGGGAACTTTTTTAAAAGGTTATGTATATGTATTGGAAGAATAAATAACTTTTTGCACGGAGTAGACCAGGAAACATACTTGAAATATTTTATCTGTTTGAATTTACAGTAAATTTTACAATAATAAGGTTAGTGTTATAATAAAATACAAAATACTAACACATTTATGTACCACCGCGTCACATTTTATTGAGGAAAACAAATAAACCAAGCGTGTGGATTGTAATAACAGAAATAATTCTCGCAAAACGTGGGTCAAAGTATTCCGGAATTCCGGACAAATGATCGGGCTTCTAGCGAAACTTTCAAATAACCGCCGCCCGTCGACTCGATGGCCGACTTCACTACACTAAAATATTATGAGTGTACGCACAATTTCTGTGTACATAATTAAAATTTGACACGAAGAAGCTATAGAAACACCAAATTGAGTATTACGAAACGACTAGGGCTTGAGAGCCGTCGAGTATACCGGGCAGATTGTTAGAATTAAAATGGCAGAAAAAATCCATTTGCAGTGGGCAAAGTCTCAAATTCGCTGACACGATCGTGGGTGAGGCGCGCACCGCCCCCGAGCCGCCGCGTCCCTAACAGCCTGATTACAAAGTTTCTACAGAATGATGCCGAGAGAGATTTTTTAATGAATATTAATTCCTTTCAAGTAAAACAAAGTTTGCTCTCGGCGCGAATCGGTAATTGCTTCGTTTTTCGTTTACGTTGAAATTCTTAATCCTCCCGTAAGGTTATCGAAATGCTAATACGGCCGAATCGATCCGAGGATTCCGGGCTTTTGTTTGATTGATGAAATCCAGTAATATCCTATTCCTTAATCTCAATAACAATGGCCCGTCGTCGTTCACTGCCCCTTCTCAAAACAATAAGTGGAGCCTTAATAGAAGAGCAGATTTAATCCCATTCAGACCGTATTCAGTATTCACGTAGGTATACTCGTATGTTTGCTTCGCTTTTGTTAATTTATCGAGTTCTCTCAAGAGTGACCGGAGATTTGTTTTTAGAGAGCTGTTTTAACAAAACACAATTACTGGATAATTAGTAGTATAATAAGGGTATTTAGATGGTAAAGTGACCTAACGGCTTTTAGTGAGTCGTTAAGAAGAAAATTGGGAAAGATGTTTGCCCGTCAGCGGAACAATGTAGAGTAGAATAGAAAATAGAAATAGAAAAGTATGTTATTAGACTTACAAAAATACCAGCTTTTACTTTTTATAAATAAACTGTCGTAGTTACTGCTGCTGCTGAAATTTCCTAAGTCCTGCTACTATTATAAATGTGAAAGTTCGGATGTTTGTGAGTTTGTGAATTTTGATGTTTGTTAGTCAATCACGCCTTAACAGCTGCACCGTTGTGGGTAAAATTTAGCACACAGGTGACCATGAAAAAAAAATGATACCCCAACGAAAACATGTCTGTATTTATACACACAATGTTCGTCAACGGTTAATGCATAAACCCATCGTTTTATACAAAAATCACAACTCTTATACTAGTTTTAGAACGATGAATCACAAAACTGCTAAAACCTACTCTAAATTGAATTATAATTGACCTATCTATATTACCTAAATCTATATTGAACAATCTTGGTTCCGTGATAAAGTTTCAAAATTACGAATTCCGATAAATTTTTCAAAATTATCGTTCACTTTACCTACACCCAAAGCGCTTTCAAACACAAGTGAGAAAGTAAAGTTAAAATATTAAGACCGGGGGCTTCCTTCTTAATTAGCTGCTCGGTATTAATGTTCCTCGTAAATTATTTTACCATTTAAGCTTGTAATTTGTTGTAACTTGTGTATAGTGAATTGTTTAATTGATAGACAAATGAAATGAACAAGATCTGTGATTCTTTTGACTAAATAGAACAAAATATTTTATTTTCCTTCGTGGCTAACTTGGTATTAAATAAATAATATGTTTAAATGAATAGCATTGCTTAGCTATAGGTCTTTCCCAATTTGTGCATAATAATATAATCATAATGCTATAGTCCGCGAGGCATACTAGTCAACAAGTGGTAGAGCAGACAGTTTTGTCTACAGCACGTATTCGTGCTGTAGACCGGCTCGACCGGGTTGTTACAACTATCTCACAGAAAACCGACGTAAAGTAGCGGGTTGCTGCTGCGTTTCGTACGGTGAGTGAGATATCCGGAGGCCCAAATCTACTTCTCCTTCCTTCAATTATCCGTTTCCTTTAAGGTCGGCAACGCGTCCTTGACTATTTTGTTATTGTGAGCATACATGGGCGGTGGAGATCACTTACCGTTAGGTGACCCACTTGCTCGTTTGCCGGAGTATGCTATAAGAAAGGCATAAAGAAAATTAAGACTCAAGTTTATGAAGAAAAAAGGCGCAGAAATTATAACAGACAGCGTCTATTATAAATTACTGCAAAGCTTACGTTGCTAAAATATTTATATTACATATTTCTGTTTATTTAGGCCACTCTCTAATTCCTAGTAAATGGATGGAACTTGCCAAAAAGTTAAGTCATTCAGAGAAACATTAGTGTACATTAATAAAGTGAAATAGTTAAATAACATTTGAAATAGTAATTACAGACCTAACAGATATTATGTAACCAACTACAGACCGGGGTAGAAATGGACCCGCCAAATTTAATATTCTTAGTTTTTAGGTAATAACCAAGCCTTCGGGTTTTAAATTCGCGTTGTATAGAAGGCCAGCTATTCACAGCTATATTCAGCTACTTATAGACAACTATTCGTATAAATGTGATGTATAATATAACTTTTTATATATATTTATTTACCCTAGATTTGGTAAAACCATGCTGTAGACAGTTTTGTCTACACATTAATGGGTCGGCTCAACTGGGTTGTTGCCACTGTCTCACTGAAAACCGACTTAAAGTAGCAGCTTGCTGCTGCGTTTTGTAATCTATCTATTCTTTTTACGACCATGCGCAAGTGTCGCTCGCGTATGGTTAACAAGAGTCAGCTGATTTTTTTACTTGGGTTACATTCATCTATTAAAAAACGATTAAAATGATTATTTTAACGATATGATATTAATAACCGTTCTCTTTGACTATCCAAATATGATGCTGCGTGAAAAATAAAATATAGTTAGTTTTATTTCGCGATTTATTTAGCGGTATCATGTCTGTAATCATCAGCACTACCACCTCTCTTAGTTTTTGGAAGCGTTTACCTTACATTATTCTATTTTATTACTTTATAATGTATGTGCTCTTACACTTCAAGATATAGTAAAGCTACCATACTAACTACAACAGACCTCAACAGGGTTCACTACTGAGTTTAGCTTGGGGTCCTGAAAGATGTTACTCCCCCCGTATCCTAAAATAAACGCCCTAATACTATACAGATGTATCGAGATATATTCTATAAAAATATATACAGAATACGATAATAAGGAACACAAAAGGGAGAATACAAATATTGTCGGTCACATCCGTAGGCGCGATTAAATCAAAGCGACAACATAAAACTTGGTCGAGATAAGATTTTCATTGTGATATAAAAGCGTCCTCTCACAATGGCCGGTATGCTTTTCGATGCACAATGCCTATTCCACATCTCTCATCTCTGAAAACAACGGATTCCAACACTTTTATTGTGCGTTAAATTGGAACAGATGGGAATGGAAGCATTCATAATGAACTTGACAAAAGGTTTGCTTTCCCGTTATTGTTTTGTTTTGAATTAACGTTTTGCAGTTTTTCGAGCGGGTTCTGTTCAATGGTTTTGTGGTGATACAAATTAATGAGATAAAATGTATTATTTATTCTTAAAGTTATAACAAAAATGTATTTATTGTCACATGCATACAACAATTTTGCTTAGTATTTTTCTTTTTTGCCTGGCGTTGCCCCAGCTTATTGCCAAGGTCTTCATTCCTACTTAGACGCTTTTACTTCAACCGGTCTTGAGCATCCCTAGTGAGAAAATAATAAATATTTTCTATTTCATATATTTCTACTATGAAATATATAACTACGCAGAAGAATAAAGTGACCGTAAGTAAGGTCAATAGTTTCAATAGTGACTTCATTCTATACATTTTTGCATATAATGTCAATATTTGCACAGTCTACCCATAGATTAAATAATTTCGAATGATTCATAATTCACAGCCATGGCACAGTGTCATTGGACCTAATGTGATACAAAAATATTCAAGAGAAAAACATGTCGACGTATTTTGGATTTCAGATTTTAAATTTTCAATGATTTATTGAAGAGTGGGCAAACCTTGCTTAAATTTCAAAGGTTTCTCAATACTTCAGTAGTTCGGTGTCGAAGATTACGAGGGCGGTTAGTTTAGGAGGCTTCCGACTAATAAATGGTAATAAAACTTTACCACTTTACCACTGGGTTCGATCCCCAGGTCGGGTAAAGTGGTATTGGGTTTTTCTATTACGAAATGCTCAGTATTAACCCGGAGTCTGGAATTTGTGCCCGGTATGGCGATAGGCTCGCCCCCTATCACATAAGGGACGTAGATACGCTCGTCGAAATGTGGGTGTACTGGCTACACCTTTGCCTACCCCTTCGGGGATTACAGGCGTGAGTGCGTATATGTAAAACTTTATACAAGGTGGTAGGTCCCTCGTTTGCGAGAGGCCGGCTGGGTTGGTACCACCGCTTTGTCTATTTCTGCCGCCAAGCAACAGTGTGTAAGTACTGTGTGTTCCGGTTTGAAGGACATTGAAGCCAGTGAAATTACTGGGCATTATGAGACTTAACACCTTATGTCTCGGGGTGACGAGCGCAGTCCAGTGTCTTGCAGTGCTTTGTTATTCAAAGTTCTGTGTGGCGTTGCTTCTGTTTATGAGCAGGCGTGGCGCTTACCATTAGGCGAGCGACCTGCTCATCTCGTCATTCAATTATCCAGGCAGTAAAAAAAAATACAATTGTGTTTATGTAACATAACATAAGCTCACGCCTATCTCCCTGAAGGAGTAGGCAGACGTGAAACCACGGTTTACTGAGCTTATTTCCTTTCCCCGATATCATAGGTGGCGAACCTATTACCATGTCAGGCACAAATATCGATCTCGGGCATAAAACTTAGTACAATTATTTGATTGTCCGGCCTACGATCTGAACCCAGGACCTCACTGGGTTGTTATGAAATGAAATAGTTTATTAATCATGTAGGAAATTAAAATAGCGCTTATGAAAACTCTGTACAAAATAAAGAAACTTATGTATAGAAATCATATCAACTAATGTATACATAACATACAATAGCATCGTCAAAATACACTAGGCAATTACACTAAATAGACTGCCACGCTGCCACTAGACTTGACTAGACCAATGAGCATCGAAATAAGATAACTAGAACGATAACTTATGATTACGATAAAACTTATGACACATATGAGAATCTGCCAAAAAATACGGCTCCACTTACACATGCAAAGGTAAATCACACGTAAAACTCACACACGCAACAAAAAATAATGAACGTTCAAAATCAACTTTATTTCATAAACGTGTCAACTAGAGATTATTATGCACGGACTTTTATAGCCCCGCCTCTTTGCACAGAGTTTTGGTGGGGTCATTTTTTTGCTTGAGTTACGTTTCTAGTTATCTATCTTATTTCGATGCCAATGAGAGATTTGTACAGTATGTTGCTATGGCAACCAGACTAAAATTTGGGTCGAAAGCAATATAGGGTATGTTTGCAGGTCCCTCTTTGTCAATATTGATTAATAGTTCATAGCTTATTTGAAAGTCAAAGCTCGTGTACATCTTAACATACAGAACTTTGCTTTTCATGTTCGTCAAATGGTTTAGGCTCACCTTTAGTAACTTTATAATATTCCAAGTTAGATCTGATATGTTTGAAGGTCTTACACATAAGTAGAATTCAAATTTACTCACGTAAAGGAAATATAACAATATATCCAATAATCACACACATTCCTAATCACAGTCTGGAAAGTCTTGTGTCATGGGTATTATAAACTACAGGCGACGTACTTTTCCAGAACATCCAGACAGACACAAATATTTTAGGACCCCACTTTTTTAGCTTGAATGACGAGACGAGAAGGTCGCTCACCTGATGGGAAGCGCCACGCCTGCCCATAAACAGAAGCAACGCCACACAGAACTTTGAATTACAAAGTACTGCGTGGCACTCGACTGTGCTCGTCACGTAACCCCGAGACATAAGTTATTAAGTCTCATAATGCCCAGTAATTTCACTGGCTTCATTGCCCTTCAAACCGCAATACAACAGTGCTTACACACAGTTGCTTAGTAGCAGAAGTAGTCAAAGCGGTGGCACTAACCCAGGATGCCTCTCGTGTATAAGGGACCTACCACATTCTACCACCAAATATTTGCTTGTAGGTATATGCCAGCAGGAAGTTTCTGTCTCATAGTATAATTTCCTACTTCAAAGCTGTCGCCACTTCTAAAAATAACCACAAGATTTCCTTGAAAGTCAGGGAATCACTACATCTTATCATAACGTGCATATACACGTTCAGTAAACATTTTGATCCACATTCTGAAGGAACTGACAAAAGCCGGCGTCAGTAAACACGAGGGGAGCTGGAGCAATCACTGAATGCATAACAAGTATGGTTTACGTTACGTTACCGGATAATATATCCGGCTGTTTGTGTAAAGAGAGGAAGTCGTCTTGTGACGCATGATAAGAAATAGCTACACAACATTTGTGTGGATTTTGTATATTATCAGAAAATGACTTGCCTCTGTGGCGCAGTTGTAGTGCGTAAGCGAAGCGGTACAATTGCTATGCTGAGACCTCGGGTTGATTCCCGGGTCGGATAAAAGTGATATGAAATGCTTAGTATCAGTCCGGAGTCTGACCGGGCCCGGTATAATGGTAGGATCGTCTCCTATCACACCATGGGACGGAAATAAGCTCAGCGAAATGTGGATGCACTAGTTACACCTCTGTCAACTCTTTCGGAGATTACAGACGTGAGTGCGTATGATAAAAAAATGTATAATGTTGAGAAATGGTCAAAGCAATAGCTGCGAGATCGACGGTAATGGTTAGAAGCCACGTTAATGCTTGTTATTTCGTCTGCGAGATTCTGTCCGGGTTGGTATCACTGCCTATTTCTGCCGGTAAACTGCTGTTTTCTGAGCATTGAAACCAGTGCTATTCCTGAGCATTATGACACTAAATGTCGGAATCTCGTGATAATGAGCGCAACGCAGTGCTTTGCAGTACTTTGTAGATAATTCAAAGTTCAAAGTGATGTGTGTTACTATTTATAATCAGGCGTGACGCTTATCATCAGCCGAGCGACGATCTTAGCATTAGGAGAGGATTGATTCCAGTGAAAGTCTTTAACCACATTAGTTCTCTGTCTAGCTAATGCCCTTCACCGGTAGTCGATCTCAGGTGGTCTCCGGGTTTAATTGTTGTACAGTATTGTAGAGAACATTGTCTTGGAGTGGTCCTGAGCCTTTAAATCGTGTTAACGAACTGGATTTAAGATACTGACTACTGTGATTTTAAATTCAATGTATAATATACTATCTGGCTTAATCTTATATATAAAAATCAATTGCTGTTCGTTAGTCTCGCTAAAACTTTTTGTGGGTGTTTGAGTAGGTCCCTGGATGGTTTAGATTCACAATTGGACCCGGTAGGTGGCGCTGCTGTAGTTGCGGGTGAGACCGCGCGGGACAGCTAGTAAAGTTATAAAAATGATTACAGTATAAGTCTTCTTAAAAATATATCTTTTATATGCAGGATATAGCGCCCTTTAAGAATACATTTTATAAACGTAAAAACGCGCTCGTATCTTGTGACCTTTTTTTATCAATAGATTAAAATTATATTTTCCCTCGAAAGAGACATTGAAAAAACTCCAAACATATTTTGAACGGGCCGTAATGCCACCGAAATACACGTGTGAAATCTTTATTTTTCTAACTGGGCCCAGATCGAAACGTGCAAAATGCCAGCTGGCCGACAATGCGATCTCGTCGCCTCCCACAGAGCATTTTAGAAAAGGGAAAAAGAAATAAGGGACAGTGTACCGCGGGCGGCTCATAAAAATTGTAACGGACGCAGACCACGAACCGCTACGGGAAATGTCGAAAATGTCGACGATTCTAAGCAGACACCGCGCCGCGCCGCCGCTCCGGCCCGCTATGATGTAAACCAATAAAATCGTGTAAAAAGTATTTTTATTTTGCAATTGACTCTTACGGTTATATAATAAACTGTGTTGTAAAAGTGTTCACATTTTGTTAGCGACTTTCGTCCTTTTATTGGGTTAGACCTTGTCCTCAAAATTTGACATATTGTGTTAAGTTGGTGTTGCCTATACCGAGCACAAATTCTAAACTCGGGAAATTAATGTGTGATTTTTCAAATCGAAAATTTCAACACCAATTGCGATTGCCTGACTTGGGAGTTGAACCCTAGATCTCATGGTTCTCAGCCTTAGTACTCTACCCCTAGATCAATGAGGGGACGTATTATATTTTTATAAATGACCTTGTGAAATACTTTATAGGTTATCATAAATATGGATCCAGCACCATGCCTAAGCTTATGTTTTAAGAGTGGTAGACCTACCTATACCACTTCTAAAATCACCGCATTATGTTATATCTATAGAATAACAAAGCCATTCAATTAAAGTCCCTGCAAAGAGACACATGTCTATTTGATTCTGGTTTGGTACCACCGCTTTGTCTATTTCTACCACCAAGCAACAGTGTATAAGCATTGTTGTTTCGGTTTGAAGGAAATTTAAGCCAGTGAAATTACTGGGCATTACGAGACTCAACTTGGGGTGTCTTATGTCTCGGGGTGACTAGTGCAGGTCAGTGCCATGCAGTACTTTGTAATTCAAAGCTTTGTGTGATGCTGCTTCTGTTTATGAGTAGGCGTGGTGCTTACCATCAGGCGAGCGACCTGCTCGTCTCATCATTCAAGCGAATAAAAAATAAAACATTATTTCGGGTCTCAGTGGTACACGACCGAAAATATCTCGTAGTTCCTAATACCCGAGATAATCGACAATCGTATCTTATATGGAAGTAGGACTATGTCGGACTGTTAGGTGATTTTATTGGTTTTTACTACTTCATAACCACATTTCATATGTGAATGAAACCAAAACATTGAATAGTTCGTTAACTACTAATAAATGGGTTTAGAAAATCGGATTTACGTGAACTGTGTTTGGTTTACACAATATACAGAATAAGGAATAATTCATGAGACGGGTTTTTGTGGAGCGAGTCCCGAAATCCGAAGTCTCTTTGTTTATCATAACGGGAATAAAGTTTTTGTTATTCGTTTTTGTGGGCTTTCCTCATAATGATCGTAGTTTGGATTGAAAGAAGCCACTTAATCAGCCATGTTTAATTTATATAATACATCCGGGAATAAATTGAGCTCCGTTCCGATAAATGTTATTCATTTATTAATATTTTGATATTTCCAGCAATCCCTATCAATTCCTTTATTAAAGTTGCGCCTCAGCCCATAGGCTTAGAGGTCTACAACAACAACAAATTACTTCAAAATATTTTACGATGTTGCCTTACTTACCTATTGTAGCTTTGCAGAGGATATTTCTACAGTTCGTACTGTTATACAGACTACATATTGTGAATATGTATTTACCTGCAAATAAAAAAAGAAAGTATATTCAGATATGCATAACACTATTTTATACATACTGCTATTGCAATAATATCGAAAAATAATTTATAAATTATTGATTTCAGGTTTTATGTATGTTCACACATAACTCCGCCAAATGTGGACTGATTTAAATTTGAATAAATAGTTCCACGCCTATGGGGACGAAATTGGGGATGTAAGAATAAAACACCTTTATGCACAGATTTATGCAACGATTTTGATAATTCTTTCACTAAAAAATAATAAAATAAAAGAAAACTAAACAATTTTAAGTTGGTGGTAAGTACTGTAGTTTATCAGTGATTGATACCACCGACTCAAAATTGATTAGTTTCATTTTTAGCTTTTTAGAAATAAAGAAACGTTTATTATCATCACGAAAACATGCAATATAATACAGGTGATGTACAATGATGTTTTATTATAATAAATACATATTTAAAAAAATGCAATTCTACTTTTTTCAATACCTACGCAGATTATTTTTGTCCGCACGTAAACCAACACCCTACACTTTGGCCACGACATGTGCTTTGTTCTAAAAAACTGTACTAGTTTTTTTTACACAGAAGCGGTGCCGACATGTAATTTTCCCATTTCCCGACGTAGGTCAGTAAAAATAAATGGTTTTCGACAGCAAACCAACAACGTTATTACTTTCGGCCTTCAGTCCGAAAACATTCCTCAGAAAATGCGGATAAATAGGTAATTAGTTTTGTAATAAGATGGGAACTAGGATTAATGGGCAGTGGTAGCCGCCGACACTGGCCACAAGTCATTCCGAACAGTCTCCGGCTCCGGATTTATAAAGAGTAGGATCATTACACCCGTAATTATGTTTATGGGCGTTTTTATTCCTGCAGGATCTTGCAATTAAAATGATTTGGGTACGTCAAGAGCACGAGTTGTTTCAGTGAATGGACTGTTTGGGATTTTTGCGGCTTTTGTTGTAGGGAAAAGTTAGTAAAAGAGTCATTATTACAATCTTGCGAATGTTAAAATACTCATTTAGATATTTTATTTCTGCATTGTTGCAAAAATTGCCTTTGTGTTTGACGTTAATTCATAAAAAATATGCTCTTTATACAAGAAAATATGTATTAAGCCGACCAGAACTCAACCAAACAATTACTGAAAAATCACCCATAACACCGTAATTGGTGCATCCGACAATCCCATCATGACCATGATTTATAGTCGCTGCGAATGTGAGGCCAATTAAGGTCGTCGCAGATAGATCGTCACAGCACCGGATCAAAAGCGGCTCAAGACCGTTGAGTATTATTTCTATGAAATTTCATACTGCAACGCATACTCATCGGTATCGTCTCGTCTCGGAACATACTAGTTAGTAGTAACAGCGTGTGGTTTGTGGTCAACTTGCAGACACTGTGCTTACATCAGAACCTTGGTTTTTAAATCGATTCCTTTGTACGCTTATTTATTAGCCTGAATGACGAAACGAGCAGGTCGCTCGCCTTATGGTAAGCTATAGACAGAAGCAAAACCACACAGAAATTTGTGCACTTCATGGCACTGCACTAGTCACCCCGAGACATAAGATGTTAAGTCTCACAACGCCCAGTGATTTAACTGCCTTCAATGTCTTTCAAACCGGAATACAATAGTGCTTTCACACCGCTACTTGGCAGCAGAAATAGACAAAACGGTGGTACCAAGCCAATCGGCTTTTCGCATCCGAGTACCACCTAGTAGACAGTAATCGCTTAAAGTAGATATGCAATTTACAAATACGCGAACGCACCGGCATATGCTAAAATACTCGCCAAAAATTGTCATCCGGTGCCAGCCCATGTATGTGCGCTTGATGTGAATAGATAATAAATGAAATATATTTTTTTTATCTGTGCTGGTGTCGGCTACGTATGATGTTTATATAATGAATGGAGCTGTAATGGTACCGAAAGTTGTGAGGTGCCGAAACGTGACGTTGACGTGGTTGACGCAGAGTCGATGAAGCGAGGCAGCACCGATGCAGTGCTAAGGCAGTATATGGGGCGAATAAGCGTCCATTCCCGCACAGCGATACATGCTTGTGTGGCATAACAGCATAACCCAATGATCTGTAAAATTACGTGCTTCCGCCTGAATGTCCCGTGCAAATTATACCGTTTGATCTTATGATTTCTACGTAAAATGGACAACTATGGAATAAAAGAAGTCACTTAAGTTATCTCTTCCAGGAGGATTGGAGACCTTGTACTGCTAACTTTTTTTATAGCAGAGACAAAAGCAAGTGGGTTGGTGATCTACGACACCCATGACCACCTTCAATATGAGAAGAATGGTGTGGGTCGCTGCCCTTAAAGAGAAGGAATAAGGATTATTGAGAATGTGGCGGTAGTAGATTTGGGCCTCCATACACCATACATATTTATATATTATGTCTGTATTTTTATAGAGTTTCCGCTGCGGGTTCTGGGGGTCAGAGGCCGGGTCGCCCTCATAATACCAAATACACCGTCAAATCATGATAGGAATGCGGATTCTGGCATTAAGCCAGGGTAACGCCAGGCAGAAAGAAAGCAGGTCGGTAAACGTGCAAATGGGCCTCCTGATGGTAGAAAAATCATGTGCCGACCGTTAAAGAAAGGAACGAGGATTAAGAAGGCGGTGGAAACATTTTTGGGCTCTCGGAAAGCTCATTTACATTTTTATGTATGGTATTGGTAGTAACCAATACACGTCGTTTTTATGTGTGGTGATGGTAGTACCACTCTGTTCAAGCAGGTTCATTCATGCTAAAGAAAGACTGTCTACAACATGCCTCTGGTGACTGATGTCTTGGTTGGACATTTTACATTAGACTGAATTGTGAGACGTGCAAGTCGTTCGCCTGATGGTAAGCCTCACACTTGAACAGTAGCATAGCGGTGTTATCTACACAGACTGAATCACATACGAGAGAACTATCATCTAGATACCTATCTATCTATGTATCTAGACAAAATGAACAACTAAAACTGCTAAATTCAGTACAACCCATAAACAGCCAAAATATTATGAATGTTGAAGGTCTCCATCGGCTTATGGATAAAGTAACTGGATATACACGGGTTGGTTTCGAAACGCCACTCTTGGGAATGAATCACTTCCGCGTAGGAAAAGGGCACGAAGAATATGATATTGAAGGTCTTCGGCTGTAAATAAAGACTCCATATTAAAGTACTAGCTTTTGCTCGCGGCTCACCCGCGTGAATGTATTTTCTGGGATAAAAAGTAGCCTATGTCTTAATTCAGGTCATGGTCTATCTGTATGCCTTTCATTCAAACCCCTCAGCCGTTAAGGCGTGGTTGATTAAGGAAATGGGATTGGGACGGAAAATACAGTCAGCGAACTGTTACCATAAGAATAATAAATAATACGTGCACCTGTTTCACCACCTCTGAGTAAATGCAAGTAGCCAAATAAAATTTGACACGTTCAAACCCACGATGACTGCTAGGTACTTCAATAACATAACGTTTAACAAAACTTAGAAACCGACTTCAATTGTTAGTGGTAGTTACAGCAATAGCATGTAAATTCCAATACAATAACACAATCGCGAAGAGTGTACTGTTGTCCGTTGAGGTTTTTTTTTTTACTCCGTACCCTGTTATCAGAGCTTAACCAAATTTATATGGGAACACATCGCAGCTAAACTCTATCGAGTGAATTTTTTTCAACAAAATCGGTCCACAATTGGCGGAGAAATCCTCCTCCTTTTTTGAAGTCGGTTAAAATAGTTGTCTTATACATTAAATTGGTGGTTAAATCTTACTCCAACATTGTGAACAGTTCTTCATGCATAAATCGGGACGCATTTCGCTAACCAATTCTGTAATTGGTACCTCAAACCTCAACATAATTGCAGCAAAATCATGTTCAATTTATGGAAATAATCAAAGAATAGAGGTCGTTCGGAAGCCTAAAGAAGCCATTTGAAGTTATATTTAGTGCAAAGCGCAAAGGAACCGGCACGTCCCGAGATTAATAATGGAGCTATAAACTCCATTACCTACTCTGTAATTAACTTAAATGGATAAAATTTACCTAAGCGCCTGGGAAAATAATTAATTTTTGCACGAGTAACATTTTATAAAGGGAGTTTTTGAATTCCGACTTTTGTTAGCGATTGTGTATTCCGTTAAAGCAATTATTAAATATTACGGACATCGTAAATTGTAAATACTTACCTAAATGACTTCAGTTTGAGTTTGTTAAAATGATTGAAGTTAATAATTAAGAAAGTTTCAATGAAGGTAACATAGGCATTTGATTATCAGAGGCATAATTTTATAAAATCACAGGATAAATATCAAAGAATTGTAAAAAGAATACAATATGTCCACAATATTTATTTGCATTTTCACAATAAAATAATCCCATGGTTATAACTACGTATTACTGTTACAGATTATCTACACTAATGTTATAAATAGGAAAGATTTCATCGTTTGTTTGTTTGCATTGAATAGGTTCCGAAACTACTGAACCGATTTGAAAAATTCTTTCATTTTTGGGAAGCCACACTATCCCCGGGTGAAATACAAAGACTTTAATACTACTAGACAAGCTGCGCGGTACGTAGGAATTGCGCTACAAAGTTACGGTCAATTGACCGTAACTCAACACTACAATCTCGCTTACTCTCAACTAGAACCCCTATCGCGCTGTATGTGAGCTGTCAAACTCCCGCGTTATGTAACGCAAATTTACTTCTAAACAGCCCGTCTAGTAGTATACATTAAAGTCTTTGGTGAAGGTAGGTAGGTAGGAAGGTGAAGGCTACTTTTATCACGGAAAAGGCAAAGGCTATAAATTTATAATATTGTTTTTTTTTAACTCGAACTAGACTTATAGTTGGCTACCGTTTTTCTAGCCCTGCATAATTGGTGCTTCACGGTTCGCTTAAAGGGTCAGATAAGGAAGCAAGGAACACTATTCTACAACATAATGGCACGTGGAACAAACAGGGCAAATATTCGGTTCGTGTCAAGACGTACAGTGCCATGTGGCGAAAACCAGAATGCGTGTGATACGGAAGTTTGCTGGCTGTGGAAATTACTATCATCAAATTGCTGGGTAATGACCACACATTATTTTCTTACATTACGTTATTTTCTTGGTATTGATTTACAACCCAAACCAATTTCGATGTTTACGTTTACGTTTATATTTTATCCGCGGAAATAAATTAGACAACCAATAATTCAGAAAATAACAATTTGACAAAAACTTCCATAATGTCTTATATTTATATTATATTAACGTTTACTTGAATATTATGAAACAAGTGCTTACTTAATTTCCACAAATCACTTTTTAATCATTTTTTGGACATTTGTTAGCAAATAATGCAAAAATCACTGAATGTGTTTTGAAAATCACACCATATTACTTTCTGTATAGCGGTTAGTCAATATTTGTATGAAACATAACTAGTACAACCATATTTGGCTGAGCTTATTTCCGTCCCATGATGTGATAGGGGTGAGGGGGGAGCCTATCGCTATACCGGGTACAATTCCAGTCTCCGGGCAGATACTTACGATTTCGTGATAGAAAATTCCAATACCACTTTCATCCGACCCGGGGATCGAACCCGAGACCTCAGCATAGCAGTCATAGCGGGTACGCATTACAATTGCGTCACCGAGGCAGTCGAATTTATATAAACTTAAATCTTATACTGATTAAATTAAATTTAAACTTATGTTAATCAGTATTATGTAGTAAAATGTAAATGTGAATGGAAACTAATCGCCTCTTTAGTGTAGTGGCTGTGTAATTAGGTTGAGAAACCGTGAGGTCCGGGGTGAAAATCCTAGGTAGGATAATCACACGTGAATTTCCCAGGTTTGAAATTTGTACCCGGCACGGCGATAGGCTCACCCGCTACACAGCACGGAAAAAAACTCGACGAATCATGGGTAGATTCGTTTCACCTCTGCCTACCTTAACGGGGATATAGGAGCTTAAGCCTATAAACTTAAATGTTTACAGTGATTTACATTTCACCCTCTTCTAAATGCCACCCAAAATTACACCACCGAAATAACTTAAACGAACAGCCGGCCTCATCAAATTACCCATTGAGGTATTCATAAATCTACAGGCTTATCGCATCAGTCGCCCACGTCCAAGCTATTACAAGGTGACTGTGAGGTGCGTGCGGTGCCTTCCGCAGATTTATGCGCCGCTAACGTGCCCCAAAATAATTGGATCACCACCGAAATATATATCGCCATACCCCGACAGTCGGTTGGAACTTTAACGGATTATTTTTAGACCATTTTGGCGTGTTGATTGTTTTGTGTGAGAAAATAAAAAGGTTTACGTTTACGTTTATATTTTATCCGCGCAAATAAATTAGCCAACTAATAATTCAGAAAATAACAATTTGACAAAAACTGCCATAATGTCTTATATTTATATTAACGTTTACTTGAATATTATGAAACAAGTGCTTACTTAATCTTCCACAAATCACTTTTTAAACGACTTAATAAAAGGATGTTCTTCTTCCACCGGCCCTTATCCCACACGGAGTGGGGTCGGCACAACATGTTTTTAACACATGTTACAGGAGGATTTGGCTTGTAGTTTTTACGACCGGCCGCCTGACATCAACCTCTCTTCTGTTTACGACGAAAAATGACAACTCCCAAAATAAATATTTATCGCTATACATTCGTTAATCTGATATGTATGACATTATTTATAGATTTATTGGACACGTATGAGGAAAAAGCAACAAAAGGGGAAAAAGCTAAAATAGGGTAAAGGGTAGCTTTAATGTTTTATAAGCAAACAATTTTTTTTTTTGTAGTAGTTGTTGTTGTGTTCATGCTGTAGACAGTTTTGTCTACTGCATGGCACTGACTGAGTTCGTCACCCCGGAACATAAGTTGTTAAGTCTTGTAATGCCCAGTAATTTCACTGGATTCATTATCCTTCAAATCAAAACACAACAATGCAACGCGCTGCTGATTGGCGGTAGGCCTCATGAATGCGAAGGACTTTCTACCTAGTATACCCACTGAAGTGTATCGCTATTGACGGTACCGTCACTATCAAGTATGGTAGACTTGATAGTGGCGGTAGATAAGAAGGATATCTACGTCAAATGGCACCTTATAAATACGCTCGACACTATCGGGAGCGCAGTACTCTCTCGACTGGCGAGGTATCCATAACCGAGTATTATCCGTGTTCACGTATGGTGAGCGCCAGGACTGGGTGTAGGGGACGGACGTAGCCCAGGTACAAACACGACAGCCACGGAACAATACACCCATCTCAATCATCAATTTTGCAGTATTGCATGTATACATCGAAAATTTTGTGTAAACTCACAGCTCTCAATTCTGCAAACACTGCCTATCATTCATTTTGCATTTCAATATTGTTTCAATATTTAAACAGATAAGTATTAATTACATGGCAACGGCTGTTTAATTACTATATTATGTTTTGCTTTGTGATATACATTTGTGATTGTATCCTACTTCCTACTTTAATAAATGTGAAAGATTTTTTCTATAGCATAGGCCGCCAAACGATCAAGTGGGACAGGTGACCCACTTGATCGTGAGGTGCACCACGCTTTAGACAGTTTTGTCTACAACAAGAATAGATCGGCATGACCGAGTTGTTACCACTGCTTCATAGAAAGCAGCAGTTCCTGTTACGCTCCATATGGTGAGTTTTGTAATCCGAAGGCCCAAATTCCTGCACCCGTATCAACACCTATAATGACCCCCTTTCCTTTAAGATCGGCAATGTGTCCATGATGTGTATGGTATGGTGTTTGTTCAGGGGCGACGGAGATAATAATACACCCAACAGTCACACACATAGTCCTGACCCCATACTAGGTTAACCTGTATCGTGGGTATCAGGAACTACGAGGGACTTGCGGTCCCACAACATCCAGACCCGAAACAAACATTTGTGGATTGCACAAACATTTGTCTCAGAGCAGCAATCGAACCCACGACCTCTCGCTTCGCAGCCGGCTACTGGCCCGCTGCGCCATGGAGGTTGTCAAATGTCAATAAAAAATAAATAAAATATGCTGATAGCACACTTACACTCAAAGTAAAAGATATCAATACAAAAATAATCATTAAAATCCGTCACATTTGATGCATATGTCGCGTTTACTAGGTGGTGGGTCCCTCGTATGTCTATGTATGAGATGTCGTCTGGGTTGGTACCACCGCTTCTTCTATTTGTAGCGGTGTGTAAGCACTGTTGTTGTCCGGTGTAAAGGACATTGAAGCCAGTTTTATTAATATAATTACTGGGCATTATGAGATGTAACATGTTATATGTCTCGGGGTGACCAGCGCAGTCCAATGCCATGCAGCGCTTTGTAATTGAAAGTTCTGTGTGGTGCTGTTTCTGTTTGTGGGCAGGCGTGGTGCTTACCATCAGGCGAGCGACTTGCACGTTTCATCACTCAATCTAATAAAAAAAAAAAAAGTATAATTGCGAACCTCCTTTTTTGATATCGTTTAAAAAGATGATTCCGGTTTGATTGTTTTTATTGCGCCAAACGCTCGAACGATATTTAAGAGGCTCTCAAAGCCGCAGTGCCTAGTTTTATGGATCACACTGAGGGTAAATTTATTACATCGTCATTCGACTAAATTCCTCCCGCAATGTTGCTGACTAAAAGGAAATGAGGGTTCGCAGATGTTACTTCATATATAAAAAACTGAATATTAGCTCGTAAATATGACAGTTATTAAATCTACGACCTTCCAGAGAATATAATAATATCCTACGAATACGTATAAAGTATATTGGTAGAATTCAGTATTGACGAGGATTCGTCGAGTATGGATTGGATCGGAATCCCTAAGGTAGAGATTCAAATAGCGCTGAAGGAGTGATGTCTGTAAACCGAGAAAATTAGATGAGTCTTGGAATTTTAGATATTGTTGTGTACGAACATCTATAGCAAACGTATTTATATTTAAAACTAGTGTTGAGTAGGACATACAAGAGCTATTTGTCCCATGAGTCGCGTTCTGTGGTCAGTCAGTGTATATCCAGTAACTTCAGGCCGGCGGCCTGTAACGACTAAGCTTGACGCTGAGGTTTCGTAGGTTCGATCCCCGGGTCGGGTAAAAGTAATATTGGGTTTTCTATTACGACTTGCTAGGTATCAGCTCGAAGTCTGGAATTGTGCCCGGTATGGCGATAGGCTCGCCCCCTATCACATCATGGGACGGATATACGCTCGGCGAAATGTTGGTGTACTGGTTACACCTTTGCCTACCCCTTCGGGGATTACAGGCGTGAGTGCGTATTTCAGGCCGGCATAATTCTGCCGACCATCGCAATGTCTCTTGACGCATTATATTTGGAGGCACCTGTATTTAACATCAGGCCCTGTGTAAACATATTGCTGTGCCAAGAAAAAAACCTAAACAATTTCAATCAACTAATATAAACTCTTTTTAATAAAAATAAATATTACCTTAATTATTTTTGTATTTACGTAAGCAATCTGCTTCTGCGTCGACAATACATTTCTTACGCAACTCATTTGGAAATAAAACAAACGACGGTAAACAGGAGAGCTCAATGAATGCCTCCGAAAACCGCAGGCTTAAGAAAAACAGATGAAAATACAAATAAAATAAAATTACCTGCTTTCTTACATCTCTATTTATGAAACGAAGATATTATACGTTTGAATAGTTTTGAAAATTAAACTTAGGTATTTCGGAGCTTCTGGTTTCTTTCTTGGTTGATAGATAGATCGGATTTTGGTACGTCTTGCTATGTCTGGGTTTTACTCGCTTCAATATCCTACAAACCGGAACACAAGTAATTTAAACACTGCTGCTGAAATAGATAAAACAATGGTAATATCCCAGACGGTCTCTCGCATACGAGGGACCTACCATAAATCTAAAACATTTTTGTTCTTGACTGGATAACACATGGTGAATATTAAAAAACACTTTCGTAATTCCATCTAACTCTAAATTAAATAATCCAAGATACCTGACAATTTTTCCTCGAAAAATCAGTTCATTTTAAAGCCGAAGGCACGAGGCAGTTTGTAGTAAAGGGATGGGGGTGAAAATTAAGTTGGACAGATATGTGACACGGTGACAAGGGTCGTATTGGGGTGCGGCAAGCATTGTGCTACCCTAACCTATAATATTGAAATCTCTTTCTACATTTATCTCGAACAATATAAAGTTGCGCAAATTAAAATGTTATGTCGAAAAACATAGTAGAAATTATAGTATTTTATAATATAATTTCTACTATGTTTTTCGACATAATATTTATAGTATTTTAGTTTATTAAGTAAAATTACATAAGATCAAGCCTTTATTCTCGAAGGGATAGGCAAAGGTGTAAACAGTGCAGCGCTCACGTTTCGCCGAGCTTACTTCCGACCCATGATGTCATAGAGGGCGGGCCTATCGCCATACCGGGCACAACTCCAGACTCCGGGCTGATACTGAGCGTTTCGTAACAGAAAAACTCAAAATAATTTTTACCCGACCCGGGATCGAACCCGAGACACAGCAGTAGTACCATGAACGCATTACAACGACGCCACAAAGTCAGTCCATTCTATATATTTTCCGCACAATCCACACAAATTCCAATCCTGGGCAAATCTCAAACAAATGTTGTAATTGCCTGACTTGGGGGTCGAACCCAGGACCTGACTGTTATCAGCCTTAGCACTAGACCAACGAGGTGATATTTTATTAATTAAGCCAGTAAAAAGTTATTTTATAAGTAGATTTGGTTTGAACTGCTCTATATGTTCCATGTGTTTTAAAGAGTTGAATATGATCTAATTTTGGGTTTATGGTTCTTAAATTACACGAAGGAAAATAATCCTTCTGGTACAAATCAGGCAATAGATCTTATTGCAGTGTTCGATAAAATGCCTATAACCAGAAAACAGGAGTAGATGAATGCACCGACATCACGAGAGCGTTAGATCAAAACAAGATGATTTGGAGTTAAAGAAAATATGATGAAAAATTTAGAAACCCTATTCAAATCCTTCTGATAAAATCCGCGCACGTTAAAGGTACTTTAACAACTTTTAAAAATAAGTGTTATATTAAAAACATCCGCGATCAGACTGATTTACGCGTAAAAATACGCGGTAAGCTCTAAACTATAAAGGGTACGTGAATCCGCATGAACATGTATACTTAAAAGGGTTTCTAGCGAAAAGGTTGAAGAAATAACAAAAGTTAGCGGCTTATTCCACTAAATTCGGCAAGGCTTCTGTTCAACCGCTTTGGATTTCCTTTACCGCAAAGGCGCAGTCTATCCGTGATGAGTTTGGGACTTCAAAGAGATTCCGCAAATCAACTGTACGCGTGTCGTGTTCAAAGTATAAATAAAAAACTGGTCAAGTGAGAGTCTGACTCGTGAGTCGAAGGTTCCGTATATTAACATTTTCTTACGGATTATACGCATTGAGATAGATAAAGATATTTTTATTTTGCCAATAAGGGTACAATATAAAAACACATGGTGGTAGTATTAGACGTATACTACATTCATGCCTGTAATCGCCGAAGGGGTGGGCAGAGGTCTGATCAGTACACCTACATTTCACCTAGCTTATTTCCGTCCCATGATGTGATAGAAAGCGAGCCTATCGCCATACTGGGCACAATTCCAGACTCCGGGCTGAAACTGAGCATTTCGAAATAGAAAAACCCAATATCACTTTTACCCGACCCGGGGATCAAACCCCAGTTTTCAGCACAGCAGACGTACCGCGTATACATTACCACTGCGACACCGAGGAAGGCATTCTTTGTATCTCCTATGATGTGGCAAGACATAAATTATATAGTCGTATTTTTTGAAAGTTTTCTTTGTGTTACGTCATGAATTCAGAATAAAGATCCATTCAATAAAACTGTTTTTATGATTTTTGTAATATGACCTCGGCGCGCGGATTCGCGTTTCGCGGGGAATCATTTATTGCCATTGTCGCGCGGCGAAAGTTGTGATTTTTGGCCATCGCGGCGCATCTCTCGCCTGAAAGGTTTGAGAAAATAAATTTGAGATTTAAAGCAAGTGCTTCTAGATGGTAGGTACCTCAACCACAAGACATCAATTTACTAGAGAACACCCATTGAAGTCGTACGGCTTTTATTAATGCAAGCTTTTATGTACCGAACCCTAGGAATGGCAAAGAAATCCATTAGGCTGCAAACTAATAAAATGTTTACGTGACGGGCAATCTTGAGTGTTGTGTGCCAACATGTTCAATTTTATGGGCACAGTCCATAACAGACTATCGCCGCGAGAAATTAAGTGGTTCAAGATTTTAAAGCCAAGTATACTGCGGCTGCGGTTAGCTTTATATTGCGTTTTTACACAAAAACAATGTATTGTGAGCACCGAAAACCAAAGTAGATCTGTATATTTTTATTTTTCTGGCACGGCGATCTTACTACACTGGACCTGGACGTGATGTTAAGTACAGTGCCGTCCAAATATAATATCGACTGTCAAGAGAAATTGAGTACCTCGACGGTTGCCAGAATCATGCCGGTCTGTAGTTAGTTACTGGATATACATTGGCTGACCCTAGAACGCGACTCACCTAAACAAGTCACTATTGTGATTTTCATCATATACAATATGTAACAAAAACCCTGTTGGGCGTTTTAACTGTGATATCAGAATCGATATTCAAACGTCATGAAATAACTCGCATACGAAAATCTTATATATAAAATTCTCGTGCCACAATGTTCTTTCCCATACTCCTCCGAAACGGCTGGACCGATTTGTATGAAATTTTGTGTGCATATCGGGTAGGTCTGAGAATCGGCCAACATCTATTTTTCATCCCCCTAAATGTTAAGTGTGGTCCACCCCTAAACTTAATTTTTTATTTTTTAGACAACATTTTTTGTTTTTATTTTTTTATGATACAGCATTAAAAAATACATACAACCCTAAATTTTCAACCCTCTACGATCAACCTCTATTTTTTAATAGCGACATTAGTATTTTTGTCAAACGCGTTTCTCATCGGGGGGCGGGCAACAGCTAGTTAGACTATAAAAATTATCATATTTATTTTTTATAGTTCAATTATTTTATTGTTTGTGAACCGTATTTCGATTGATTACCTCTGTAAGAGCGATTACTCGGAGCGAGATAGCAAGTCGCGGAGTGTAGCTGCATCAAACGCGTCTACGTCAGTAGTAGTAGTAGTAGTACGTCACATGAGTCAGCTGTTCATCACTTTTCAGATGAAAGGAACATATTTTTAAATATGTTAATTTTTCTAAGCTACCTGTGTAAGAATAATATCTCGCTTCTGTTTATTATTATTTTAATTTAACTATTTTTATTAAGCTGTCTCACAACCTAGAAAGGGCCAACAGGGTTTTTGTTACATACTGTATATGGTGACCGCTATCCAGAACAGATAAAGAACGCTACATTTCACGCATGGGACAAAAGTCACATGAGTTAGATGAAAAATGGGTAATATACCGCACTATACGCATGCTACACCGCGCCGCGGTGTGATGGATTGTCCTTGACAACATATAGTTCGCTATTCGTTTTTCTCCCCATTTTCGTGTTCAACAACGTGCGTGGATTCCGGGCCGGAAATGTACTGTTACCTTGACAGGTTTCTTTATATCTATCTATTTTGACGGCTTATTTACGTCGTTGTTATTCTTTCTCTTCCATCTGCCTTTATACCACTCGCAGTGGAGTCGGCGCAACATGCTTTTAACATAGTTACAGAAAGATTTGGCTGGTAGTTTTTATGACCGGCCGCCTGCCTGACGTCAGCCCCTCTGATGAGACGTCAACCCCTCGGGAGAGTTTTAACGTTATTGTTATTAAAACATATTTTACCCAATCAATAGTTCGAATAAAAAAGAATAATGAATTTTCATTATTCTAAGAAAACTATGAATGTATTATAAAAAGTTTTAAGTACATTAATGTGTAAAGAATTCTGGAAAATTGTAAGTGGAAATAAGTTTTCCAACGTATATCGAGTATATTAATATTCATGAAGACAGTTTAAAAATAAGCAGAATGTAAAGTAGGTAGGCAGAGAGGGGCCATGTAGCGGACAGTAAATATATCAGCCTGACAAGGGCATTCATCTTCAGGATGGAGAACGCCCAACCTTTAAACGATTTACGAGGGTGGATGGCGCCGCGCCGTTGGTAAACACCAATGGCTCGAGTTCAGACCGATAAATAACACCATTCCTTTAATAGCCGACGCTCTCCGTTCGCATTCTCAAAACTCGCATAATATTCATGTACTTTTTGAATAAATGCAGCACACGTGGTCGTTGAATGCAAATTGCCGCTGCATCGAGCATCACTTCGAAAATGTAAATTATATGGTCAAACCCAGCATAGATTCATGAATTAAGCATTCTCTTAAAATTTCCACATTTAAGAGAAGAGGGCTACGTAAACAGGTTCGGCTCGATGTTCTAATTTAATTTGCAATCTGATTAGCCGACCTTTGTTGTCAAGTGACGAACGGATAACGACGTTCGAGCCCGCTCTTGTGGCTTCCCTACATAACACGCTTAAAACATATTAAATTATACCTAATTTATTAACGAAAATGCTTCGAGTGCCATTTTATTTCAACACTGTTGTGAGTCCAAGAAAACGTCTCGACCGAAAAAAATAATTCAAAATGAATTTGTTACGCTCGTTCTTGTTTGTCTGCTTTCCGTTCCAGAGACTCATAAAGGCTTAAACTTTCTGGATGTCTTCAATCTTATATTGAATATTGGGTAAAGCCTCAGAGCGGTCATTGTTATTCGAATGAAATATGAGTGAAGTCGCTATTCAGGCAGTATTGTCTGCCGACACAAAGCTGGCTGCGCGCTCCCGAGCGAACTTCGTTCGAGATACAAAATTTAATTTCTACCATTCCGAGGTCATTTCTTCGCCGAATGCGGACGCCCGCGCCATTGTCGTCGATGCCCTTTATGTGCTTCAAGTTGAATTCCAGTCAATGGAGAAGCGATATTGTGCAGCATTTGTGGGAAATGACTATCGCATCTGTACTGTTTCTGAACAGTCGCCACGATGCTCAAATATAAAGTGAATTTGTTGAGGTGAAATATGCATTATTGTGAAAATTCCATTTTTCCACTTACGTTGTGTTTTTGGACTTGGAGATGAAAGCAATATTCTTAGTTTATTTCGAACATTTTAATGTCTCACTTGCCTGACAATGTACAATATTATTATATTTTTCATGTAAAATTTCATACGTCTTTTTAACAGGCTTCAAAAAGGAAGATGTTCTCGATTCGGCGAGTTTTGTTTACATATTTATTTTTGTTTTTTTTTATGTGTGTACATCAAATTCTCCGCCAATTGTGGCCCGATTTTGTTGAATCCAATTTCATTCGATAGAGTTTAGCTGCGATGTAGTCCCACACACATTGGATTAAGATCTCATAACGGAGAACGGAGTAACAAATTCAACTCCTCAACGGATACACAACAGCGATTCATTCGAGTCATTGCGATTGTGTTTGGAATTTACATGTATTAAATTGTTATTTCATTATTAATTTACATATAGCTAAACCTACTATTAAAATGTAAAAATAAAATAAGGTTTAACAAAACTTAAAAACCGACTAAAAAAATAACTTTGAAAAGTCAAAAATAACAACTTTTATAGGTATCTTTGCAGTCGATGAAATTTCATTTCACCGGTACTGACTCCAAAAAGGCCTATAGAAATTATTTGTTTTGAGTTTTCAGTGTTATTTTTTGAAGTCTCATTTTCTTAGTTGGGCTAAATGGGATGAATGAATCTGGTCTCATTGGTGACCGCGGAGGATTGTTCCCCTTTTTGTGAGTTAATGCGTACGTTACCCTAATTACCTTAACACAAAGCGGTCGGGTTCGATCGCGACGTTTTAATCTCATTTGCAATCAACAGAGATGTTTACCGAAAGACCTGAGGATGACACTGACCTGCTGACGGTTCAACAATGTCAATTTAGATTTTTTGTCTAGTTGTTTAAAAGATTTAAATATTTTCTTTGTAATGTAATGAAGACAGTATTTGTATATTTTTTTAACTGACTTCAAAAAAGTAGGAGGTTCTCAATTCGGCGAGATTTCAGACATTGTACATGTATACATGGCTACTGGAATGCAGTTACATATACGACCATTTTTTTTTAATTAACTTGAACGACGAAATGCGAAAGGGCATATAATAAAAAAATAAAAAGTCTGATAAAAAGGAACACATAACTGTCTCCAGGGTCCAGTCTATCTGTGTACCAAAATTCCTCAAAATCGATTCAGCGAATTCAGCGTGAAAGCGTAACAAACAAACAAACTCACTTTCGTATTTATAATATTAGTTAAGATGCAAGTATCAGTAATATCCATTCTAAAATAACCGAGCTAGAACCGTATTCGGGAACAACATCACGGAATAAAAATTTAAATTTTGTTTTAATAGGATACACACGCTGTAGATTAATAATAAAATAGTATTTTAATAATATTGATTATTAATAATGTTGTCTCTGCCTACCTCTATGCGAAACAGGCGTGATTCTATGTATGTATGTGCACCACCCTATAGAAGACCCACACTATATTACCTTATGAAAAACAATGATTCAAACGAATAAGGACATCATTTCGTAAAGCAGTCGAGTACATCGTACTGATACAATTCTATTTATTCGTACAGAAACACGACCGTCTAGCTCGGTAACTCGAAAATGCAGCGAATCGAGTTTAACTTGACACTAGATTGGATACATAAAATTTATTGCGTCGAATGCAAAGCTAAATCAACTTTTATTTATATAGTTAAGAGACGAATTTAATAGGTTAGTAAAATAGAATATATTCTGCATTTGAATTGGATAGCGTGTAGCATATAAAGATTTTTACAGCGATTCTAGTATAAACTTGGCATTGATATATCGATATTTTAAATCTTATCAATAACGTAAAAAATGTCACGCCCATAATAATATGTCGTATTACATTTCTCGATAAATCGCAAACAATAATAATTATACAATATCGATGCGATATTTTTATTTTTTAATACATCGATTCTATATTGCACTTACGAAATACCTTCACTGCAAACACATTTGCCATTAGCAACAGCAAATGATGTACTTAACTATTGCTCAACTAAGCTCGCAACAGGCCATTCAAATAGGTCTGAAAAGTTCTAGATACAGATTAAAATCACCGGAATCCAACACTAACAAAACTTCCTGTTATCGGATTATGTAAACAAATAGGACATTTGATAAGTAATTAAGGCACTGTTGGGCCGCGGTAACACTCGAAATTATTGGGACTGTGTGCTTAAAATTGTCGAAACTTTACCTATTTAGAAGTTTAGACCCATTAGCATGTATTCCGGCGAACATTTGTTACTTCGCATTGATATTGTTTGCTTGAAAACGACTATAATTTTCTTCCTTGCTGTAGTTACATAGCATTGAATTGTGTGGTAACGGTCACTGTTTATCCATAAACAAGCATACATAGTACATAATTAATTATCATATACTTGCATAAGTGTAGTTACTGTGTTCAGATTGAAAACAAAGATTTATGAAATAGTGATTTCTTAGGTTTACGCGAATATTACACATTGAAATAAAACTAGTTTATACGGATTTTATCGCGGTTTAATTTTTAATTTTATTCCCGACGTTTCGAAAAAATTAAACCGCGATAAAATCCGTATAAACTAGTTTTATTTCAATGATTTATGAAATATTATAATTATGCGCTTCGGTAATATTTGTGTTTGAACCGTCGAAAAGGAGGTGTTCTCAATGCGTCTGCACTTTTTATCATGTAGGTATGTTCCCGCATGACGGTCTCCGTGGCGTGTCCTTCTTTAAACGAGGCTTAAAAAGAGTATTCCTTCAGCGTTAGGCAGCATCTTGGATGTGCCCTGGCATTGCCGACGTCCATGAGCGGGGGTGACCGCTTATCATCAGGCGGGCCGCTAGCTCGTCTGTCAATCAGGACAATGAAAAAAATGCATTCATCCCATTGTTTTAACTTTTCACTCAACCAAGAGCGACACGAGCGGAGCTTCGGTGAAAACCTGGTACATGAATAAATCTAAATAAAGTGAAGCTAACTAATAATTTCTCTGAACCTTTAGAACATGAAAGCATCGGTATGGTCACTGCCGGATTCGCCGAACTAAAACGTAACCATCGTTCTAAGTGCGTTCTCATTTAATTTGCAGAAATGGCAAAAGGGTGGGTTGAGTCCCTAAATGTTTTCCACGGTCCTGCCTATTTACAAGTCGCTATTTACCGAGGGCATTAAACGAGATTCCCCTGCTATTCAGATTCAATTTACCGTCAAAATGGACGTTGGGCTTCATTTGGCATCGTATTGCTAAGCCCATATAGTCACAACACTTCCTTCCAACTTACCATTTCGAGCGGAGTTTGGTAATAAGTTTTAAGTTTGGGTCGCAACAGCGCAATGATCTACAGATTTTGTAGTAAAGTTGTAATAGAGTTCAGCTATGAATGGCTAAATTGGCGCTACAAAGTGTTATATTTTTGGCCAACTAGGTGGAGGTCTCGTCAATCTTTATGGTCGATCTGAAGTTTGTCTCGACACCAACCCCCCTCCCCCAACCCCCTCTACGTCTCCGTCTCCCTTAAGACTCACGGACTGCTGCGCTGTCTCGTGATAAACTTAAATATTTAAAACATCTACATGCTTACGCCTGTAATCCCCGAAGGGTTTGGCAGAGGTGTAACCAGTACACCCACATTTCGCCGCTCCGACCCATCACATCACATCACATAATGATGTGATGGGGGCAAGCTTATCGCTATACTTGGCTCTATTCTAGATTCTGGGCTGATACTGAGCATTTCGTAATAGAACAACCCAATACCATTGTTACCCGACCCGGGGATCGAACCCTGAGGTCTCCTCAGCGTCAGTCTCAGTCTTAACGCATTACAACTGCGTCACCGAGGCAATCAATATCTACTAATACTAAAAATATTAACGAGACTTACTACTTACTACTAATTAGAAAAAAGTAATTGGTAAATCACCTGGAATAATCCATACCAAGGAACATCTGATTTGAAACGTAAACTTATCTTAAAATTATGCTCAAAATATATCATGGGAACTCTGAAATAACATTTGGTTTCCGCCTGTATCGTAAGCAGCGCAATGCTTTGACATCAAACAAGTAAACAGTTGGGGATTAGTTTCCAGCGCATAATATTAACGCGATTATTATAATGGAATGCTTGAAATAACTCCGATAACTTATCAAACATTATAAATTTCTTATATAAGTTGAGTAAGAAATCAAGTGTTTATACCTCTTAAGACCCTACTCATATCACAAATTATAAGACCTAAAATTGCCTCAGAGGTCAAATGTCAAAATAAAGCACCAAATATTCAAGTTGTAAATGCCGCTGCTATTATAATGTGAAATTAGCTGTTGGCAATTCCTAGAACGAATTACAAACGCAATTTAATGCCCACTTTTATCTACAGCATGAATGGGCCAGTTCGCCCGGGTCATTACCACTGTTTCACAGAAAACTGACGTAAAGTAGCAGCTTGCTGTTGCGTTTCGTACGGTGAGTGAGATATCCGGAGGCCCAAATCCCCTTCCCCTTCCCAATACCTTAATTATTCTTTTCCTTTAAGGTCGGCAAGGAGCCCATAATTATTTTGGTATTATGGGCGTACATGGGCGGTGGAGATCACTTACCATCAGGTGACCCACTTGCTCGTTTGCCGGCCTATGACATAAAAAAAACAACTTTGCAATACTACAAATAATATTGAAATGTTTTTACAGTCAAAAACGTGTGAGTGTTACATCTGTTTTTCATAATAAATCTCACACAAACTGGTGATATCGTTATTTTCGAAGCCACGTCAAAATCTATTAAATTGAACGGTATTCAGCTTTACTTAAACATTGAATAATTACTACCAGCATGAATACTTGATCCGCTATCTAAGCTCATTTCGTTGATAACGAGGGCTTGAGCATTGGATAGGCTGATGGCAATCGTAGTAGTCACGCGATATGTAAAGCCTGACACACACTACGTGCCATGTCTTGAAGCCATAAATTATTATCATTAGCTATAATGAGACAAGCAGGTGGCTCGCCTGATGGTAAGCGCTACGCCTGCCCATAAACAGAAGTAACGCCACACAGAACTTTGAACTACAAAGCACTGGACTGCGCTCGTCGCCCCGATACATAAGTTGTTAAGACACATAATGCCCAGTAATTTCACTGGCTTCAATGTCTTTCAAACCGAAACAACAATGCTTATACACTGTTGCTTGGTGGTAGAAGTAGACAAAGCGGTAGTAACAAACCAGACGGCATCTTGCATACAGTAAGCAAGTAAGTGAGTCAGATAATGGTAAGTGATCACTATCACATTGCCCATGCATATAAAACACCAGTCGATTTGTGGGTGCGCTAACGACCTTTGAAGAAAGGAGTGGGAAGAGGAAATTTGGTTTAAATATTAAAGTCTACTCCTTAAATGAATCAAAAACGTGGTTTCCATTCCGTCATTGTTAAATCAGCATAGCTCAAACCATAATACCGAGATTATCAATGCTATTAAAATATTAAGAGTTATTTGTTGGGCCGCTATAACAATTATTCAGAGTGAATTTCCTTTCTAGGAAATACGAATTTACAGATGATGAGATAATCATAAAAACGCTCAGGATTGTCTTATAAGAAAATCAAAAGATTTTGAAACATCCTTAGCCACGACAAAAGAAAACTGTTCTAAAAGCACCCCTTAATTCTCTGCTGTACATTAAAGTATTCAGGGGAAAACTAATTGTAGTCGTATTCACTCAATGCAGTAATTACAGCGTGTCGTGTACGCAGTTCCAAAAGGAGGGCGAATAACGTTCTTTATTCATTGTGAGTGTCTGAAAATCTAAGCTTTCACCACAAACAAGCTACGACTCTCATACATATTAATGTTTTTATCTACATTACCTAACGCGCCTGGGAGTAATACTTGCTTTAATGTGTTTGAGGGAATTCTGCTTTCACCTGACGAAATTGTTACGTTCGTCGAGTTCACGACGTGTACTTTGTGAATACGTGATATTTTTGAAAGCCGTTTGATATATCTTAATATGTGTTTTTCATGACAAAAGGAACATTTTGATGGGCATGTCTCAACAGGCAACGCCTAATGGTAATAAATATTTTTGGCATGAATATGCGTGATGACAAAATTTCTTTAATAAAGAAAACTTTTAAAATCGCCAACAACCATAGCAATTTTATGCCGAATGTAAAGAGTTTTACTTCCATAACCATCATTATAGTTTACTTTCAAACTATCAGTTTTATGAAAACGTTCATTTCATTTTTAAACGTATCCAAAGGCAGACCCAAACCTCTTTAAACGTCTATATAATTTTATGACTCAACTCACTTAATTCAGCTCCTCTGATTACTCTTTTATCAGACCGTTAGTAATAAAGATAAATGGCGTGCTATTAAAACAAGTTAATGTATATTCGAAACCGCTAACGTTCATTATTCATAGGTAAACAGGGCCGGCCAAATTAAATGGAGTTGGTATAGCGACACAAACAATCCTTCGCGGATAGACTTAGCTTTAGTTCCAAATCCAATTTGTCTAACATTTTGTGTGGGTTTATTACGAACAATTACTAGTATAACCTTGTATAAGTCTAGCTTCAGGTAGATAATTTAATGATAAATACGTCGTGTAATTTCGTACCGTCGCTCGTGAACAATTGTATTGATTAGTTAATTCTAAGAAGTTAAGACTTGAACAGCGTCTGTTGGTTTAGTTGGTTAAACTTGTTTGTTAAGCTGTAACCGTTTATGATAAGAGGTTCTACGTAAGTATTGAAGTTTCTTTAAGTTTTGGTCGTGAAATTAGGCAGTGGGTTTTGTTATCAATTCTGAGAAACTATAACCGAACGGAGCCACGGCCTGGGAAAGACAGCTGCTAAAATAGCAAGTGAATTAAGTATAATGACAACAGTATGATGATAGTATAATCACAAATGAAAAAAGAGCAATGTATAATTAACTAATAAAAATGTCTATACTAATATTATAAATTAGTGTGTTTGTTGTTTTGTTCTCCTTTCACCCAGCAAAGGATCATCTTGTTTTTTCTTTTCATATACAGATAGTTTATAAGGGCCTAAGGGTGACATAGGCTACCTACTGTTTATCCCGACAATATGATGAGAAAAGCTTCCATGCGGGCGTAGCCGCGATCGAATCTAGTGCATCTATAATTCCATACTCAATTTAAATATCGGAAAAAATAAAATTCATCAAAATACACCTGTCGAAAAACGAGAAAGTCGACAATTCACCACACACCTTTGTAACCCAAGTGTCTATTTTTACAGCAGCGATCACCGTCTCCATTTTAGCCAATAAGTGGCATGGCTCGGCCGGCAGACAACGTGCGACAATGAGGCAGTAGTCGGCAAACACATCGCAGGCGCTTCGCCAAAGCAAACAGCCCTGCCCGAGCCGGCCAATTAACGGGACGGTGTCTTTACCCTGGTGTGTTCGTTGTTCTAAGTCATTTAGTTACCTTAAATTAAATGATGTGTGGTGAGGTTTTATTCGTTTTGTAGGTTTTTTCATATATGACAGTCAAACTATTTTGCTATCATCTAACTCTAAGTCTATTCTAAATAATTCCATTGAGATTTTTTATAATGGTTTCAAGAAAGTTAGTAAAAGCTATTTGTGTATCGCTCTAAAAGTAAAGTTTTCTTTGCATAAATCTAGTCCCAGTTAGAACTAGAATAATTTATTGTCATATTTTCTTATAATAAACATTTAATCCTATAGATTTTACTAAAATACATTTTCGGAGAAACAACGGTCGCCTTTCACAATCCCTGTTGTAACTGGGGTAGTGGGGTAAAAGATATTCATGTCGTACAAGATATATCATAGGTGAATAAGAAGAGGAGGTGGAGGAGATGGGAGGGGTATTTAACCGTGATAGATTAATTCCCTTGACAAAGTAAAGTTGAAACATTTTGGTAAGGATAAAGTTGTTTGCTCGGCAAGTTGTGCCCTACGGCTGTTTCTAAAACAATATTAAGATTTAACTAAGGATTTAAGTTAAACATTGGAATAGATTAAAGTCGAATTTGTTATAGTGAATTTAAGAGTTTCAGAGCCTATGGAAGTGTTTGTAATTTTATGTTAGATTTATACCGTAAAAAAAAAGATTTAGGTACAGTACGTATTTTTGAAAGGCACACATGGATTGAAAATGTTATCTACGAAAATTAGTGTCATTATTATTTGAATCTGCATTTGAATAAAGCAATCTTGTTATCTACACTAATATAATAAAGAGGAAAGATTTGTATTTTTTTGTATGTAACGAATGAACTTAAATACTACTGGACCGATTTCAAAAATTGTCTTGCGGTTAGAAAGCTACCTTATCACTTACATACTTACTACTGCTACTTTTTATCCCAGAAAAGGCCGTTTACGCGGGCGGAGCCGCGAGCAAAGGCTAGTCACATATCAAGTTACAACTTCTCGAAACAAATTATTTGATAACGTGAAAAAATATAATAATAACTTCAGATATAATATTGCAATTCAAAATTAAAGTTGTATTCAATTAGCAAAGTAGGATTTCTTAGCCGTTTTTATATTGTGAAGTTGAATGAAAGTGCAATAGTTTAAAACACGGTCCACGGTGTCTAATAGAATTAAATCTGGACTCTGTTCAGTGGTTACTTGCGAACTCTGTCCGGAAAGTAAGCATTTTCTAGTAAGTGGAGTTACAAAAAGAAATATTGACATTTCAACGTGCACGGCGCGGCGTCTGACTCAAAAAACTCTTGTTTGTCTACTAGATACTTGGGTTTAAGTAATTTCCTCCCTCAACTAAAGTGTCGCTTCCTTTAGTTTGCTCTTGTGGAGTATTACCACGGTGATTTGTAGGTCAGATACACTGTCTTTATAGGAAAGGGTATTTATTATACAGTATTATGATTAAACTTATGCGCTTTGACAATCTTTGCCTATTTCGGAAATACAAACTATTGATGATAATTTAATGATGATTTGAATTAAATACCTTTTTTATAGTGGGTCCCTCCCCTTCCTAATCCCTTTCCTTTAAGGTCAGCAACGCACCCATGATTACTTTGGTATTGTGGGCGTACTTGGGCGGTGGAGATCATTTACCATCAGGTGACCCACTTGCTCGTTTGCCGGCCTATACTCTATATAAAATAATTATCAGTATAATAATCATAATTAGTAGATAGGTAATGATACCACACAAAGAAAACACAATGCACATTTATTTGCTAATGAAAGTAAACAAGGTAGGTCCCTCGTTTGCGAAAGGCTGGCTGGGTTGGTACCACCGCTTTGTCTATTTCTGCCGCCAAGCAACAGTGTGTAAGCAAGGTTGTGTTCCGATTTGAAGGACATTGAAGCCAGTGAAATTACTGGGCTTTATGAGACTTAACACCTTATGTCTCGGGGTGACGAGCGCAGTCCAGTGTCATGCAATGCTTTGTAATTTAAAGTTCTGTGTGGCGTTGCTTTTGTTTATCAGCAGGCGTGGCGCTTACCATCAGGCGAGTGACATGCTCATCTCGTCATTTAAGCTAATAAAAAAATTAAATAAGAAAGGCAAATGAATTAAATACACTCGACGGCATACTCGACTCCGATATCGTTAAACGTTAATAAGGTCAATAAAATGGCACAGAGTGTGCAAATAACTTTATAGAACTCAGTTAAATTGCAAACATTTTTCTAGTTTAATATGTACTCTTGAATGCAAAGGGCGGGGAAGTTAATGAAGGTAACACGGTCTCCCTGAGGAGTTGCGTAATGGCGACGCTGACAGCGATATAAAATCTAATAGGGGATTTTAACAGTGGTACATTTCACGTGGAGCGGTGGAATTAGTAATCTAGAGAAGTGTTTACCTGTCGGGCCCTGTGTCGGCTTCCGAAATATTGTATTTATGACACTACATGTTATGACAATCTAATTTTTGTATATATGAAAGGCGCAGTCCTGACTTAATCACCATCGTCCAGCCCAAATCGTACCTTGAAATTTTGAGAGAATGTTGATTTTATATTTTATTTAGGTATTTATTTATCAAGGGATTTCTCGGAATTCAATCCCACAGGGTATAACTTAGTATATGATATACTAAAAGAGCAGATACTTTCCTGAAAATATGTAGATTACGTTAGTAAAGCGATACTCGTACTACTATTATAAATGTGTAAGTTTGGATGTTTGTGAGTTTGTGAAATGGGATGTTTGTTAATCAACCACGCCTTAACGACTTCACGGTTTTGGATAAAATATGGCACACAGGTAGATCCTGGATTGGGACATAGGTATGCTAATTTTTATTTCGGAAAAGGGTGAATACCCTTTTCCACACACACGCTTTTTTTTCACTTAAAATGTATGAAATAAACCTTATATAATGCATACATATTTGAATCCTCACACGCTCCTATGTTACAGACAAACTGTACCTTTAGATACATATTGTAACCCAATGTACTATAGGAAAGTCATACGATCTTTTCTCATCCATTTGAATATTGCTTTATACGTCTCAAGTAACTTGTAATTTAATAAGACAAACTTGGTAATAGAGTTTCTATATCACGTGCACGTTTATTTTCACATTATCATTCGATATGTCCTTATCTTGTTCAGCAATTGTAAATTAAATACATCTAACCTAGGTATTCTGCATATACAAAAATAATTATTAAAATAAAAAAGAAAATAAAATACCAGCGAATTGAGAACCGCCTCCGTTTAAAATGAGGTTGATAAAAACACATTAATAATTCCTTTTTGTAAAACGACTATCCTCGAAAATTAATGTCAAAGGTTTAAAGCCTAGCCTATTATTTATATACATTTTAAGTGTATGAAGGTCGCCTTTTGTCTATAGTAACTATAATTTGTTAGAGAATATTTTAATGCCTAAATAGCAGGGTTCGTTCGACAATTACGCGACTAAATTAAAAGGGTACCTACTATCCTACTGCTTGGTTCTTTGTTATTTACACTGCCAATATTATCCTTAACGATTACGTTAGGGGACTAAGCAGGGGGCGAACTTAATTAAATTGTAAACATAACTTATAAATCAACTTGGGATCGTACTCGTAAAATGTACCTACTGCTAGCCTACGAAAATACTCTCATTTTCCAGTATGATGAATATTACTGATGAAAGACCGTAAAAACTTTTCTGTATTTTACAGTACTTTAAAATAATTCCATCGTGACCGTAAGAAGTTCAAGACACAGTGTAGTTCAAAAATTAAACTATTAAAATTATTTACTGCCTTCACTGCCTCGGTGGCGCAGTTATAATGTTAGAACGACTGTTGTGCTGCGATCTTGGATTCGATCTCGGGTCGGGTAAAACTGATATTGGGGATTTTCTATTAGGTATAAAATGCGCAGTATCAATCCGTTGTCTGGAATTGTGCCCGGTATGGCGGTAGGCACACCCCCTATCACACCAGGGGATGGAAATAAGCTTGTCAAAATGTAAGTGTATTGGTTAACCCTCTGGCTACTTCTTCGGGGATGACAGGGCTGAGTGCGTATGTATCAAATTATTCATTTAATCCACAAAATAGACCTAATTTTGATTTAATCCATTTTTAATTTTACCACCAGTTCGGTTGGTTGTTTCGCTAGAGAAGCGTTAGAAGGATTAACGAAGAGACAAAACTCATGAACCAATCATCTTCAAAACATAACAAAGATGTAATTCTCATAAGCCCCAGTTATTTAACTGACTTCAATGTCCTTCAAACCGGAATACAATAGTGTTTACACACTGCTGCTTGATGGCAAAAATAGATAAAGCGGTGGTAGCTATCTAGACGGCCTCGCGCGTACGAGGAACCTATCTAGTTAAAAGAAAACTTTTGATATTGATTTGAAAAGAACATCGTGTATATTGTTGTCGACCCCGTTTAGCAAAGTTTAATGAAAAACCTGCACCTTATTGCCGTCTCCGGGTGCATACTACAGTATTCCTCTAATCTAATTACGCGCGCAGCTGTTGCAATTTCCTTTTGTTACGCTTTATTGTAAAAATAAAGTTGCTGACATAATGTTAATTCCAATTGTCGCGACTTTTATATGGCCGGCGCACTCGCTCCCGATGTTATTGGAACTTTATTTAGCGAATAAACTATACGGGATCCATATAGCAGATTTTATCTATTCGCCGAGCGCTGCTGATTTGGATGGTATTGAATACTAAAAACTAAATAAACTCAAATAAAAATTGTAATGTTAAATATAAATAATCAATTATGAGTCGGTGCTTTTGTAATTGAATGGCCAATTTTTGGTAACATTAACTCAAAATTTGTTTTTTTGTCAGTATTCTTTTTGTTTTTATTTAACAAAGTGCAATGACTAAGCTATATAGAGTCATAAAAGATAGAAACATATCCAGTACCACCAAGAAACAGCTGGTACAAACACTTTTCTTCTCTATTTTCCTCTATGGTGCTGAGTCTCTAGAGATGTGGTGCTGACCACGTTTGTTGCGTATACCTAGGACGGCTAGGAGAACAAACAGATCAGTTCTCGAACAACTGAGGAATTCAATAAAACTGTTTACCACTTCCTACGAGAGGATCCTTCAGTATTTTGGTGACCCAGTTGCTCTTTTCCCGGCCTATGTTATAAAAAACCTCGCACTCTCCCTTTGAGGATACCAATTATTTTTATACTAGGGGATACAGGTGTGATATTATGAATGTATGTATCAAAAGCGGCCACCATTTATTCGCGCAATACAACATCCAGCACTACGTTTAATTGTAGGATATAAAAAGAGTTGAGTGGTAGAGCCACACTGTAGACACTTTTGTCTACAGCATGTATGGGCCGACTCGTCCGGGTCGTTACCACTGTCTCACAGAAAACCGGCGTAAAGTAGCAGCTTGCTACTGCGTTTCGTATGGTGAGTTAGATATCCGGAGGCCCAAATCCCCCTCCCCCTCCCCTTCCCAATCCCTTAATTATCCCTTTGCTTTAAGGTCGGCAACGCGCCCATAATTCTTTTGGTATTATGGGTGTAAATGGGCGATGGAGATCACGTACCATCACATGACCCAAGTGCTCGTTTGCAGGCCTATGTTATAAAAAGTTTATATGCAGATGAGAAGGCAACATGTTTTGCGTTGTGAAATTGGTTTAGCGATGTTAGCTTCGATTACCTTAGAAATGGATTAACGGAACATGATACGGTGTCTCGAATGTTTACGCAGTGAAGCAACATAAACACTGTCTTTAGAAATTAACATTTGAATTACTTATGTATAGTATTACGTAAACATATCACACAGATGACAGACTACGAAATGTTGAAAGGCAAGGATAAGTACATAAATATAAGCTCACACCTATATCCCTGAGGGGTAGTCGGAGGTGTAGCTAGTGCACCACGGTCCGCCAAACTTATTTCCGGTCCTTGATCTGATAGGGGGTAAGCCTATCGCCATACCTACTATATGCTTGAAAATATGTAGTTTTGATTCGCGTGACACTGAAACGTCCGTCGTCATTCTATAATGACAGGAAAATTTAGTCTTTGTACACATAAATAAATAAATACACCCAACACACATAATCCTGGTACACATAATCCTGACCACACACTACGTTAGCCTATATCGTAGGTATCAGGAACTTACGGTCACAAAACAACCAGACTCGAAATATATATTCGTGAATTACACAAACATGTCTCGGTGTGGGAATCGAACCTGTGGTCTGTCTTTTCACAATAGGCTACTCGCCCGCTGCGCCATGGAGGCTGTCAAACTTCACGCCCGTATTAATAATCAAAGCACCTATAAACCTGCAGAGATCATACAGTAATATCACACAGGTCGTTAATAGGAAAAGTTAACGCACACCGACGCTCTGGTTTATGTTTCAGTGCAGATTATTTTATTTGTTGTGTCGCTTTAAAGCGGAACCATTGTGCATGCTCCGCTGAATTTGCACAATTTATACGCTCTGTCAGATTTGGCGGAGATTATCTGCTGCTACAGTGTTCATATCGCATGAAATTGTTATGGAAATGTATTAATATTTTTTAATTACTTTAGGGTTTTACTTTTTTTGTTTGTTTACTATGTTTTGATCATCACTGAGTTTAAAGACGTTTCGCAAAAAAATATATTGCCCTGTAATTAAAAGTTGTTCATGAGTTATTAATTAAAGAAAAAAATGGGTTTATTGTAATAAATTAATGCAAAAGATACGTGGGATTACACACGATACTTTGAAAAGTCAGAGGTGCATGCCCTCAATGAGGCGTATTATCTGACACGCTGGAATTACACAATAATAATAATTTCTATAGATATGTATCAATATTCTTGGATATAAGGAACCATTACATACAATTTTAGTATGATTTAATTTCGGCACTTGACCGCGTGTCCTACTGTGCTATATTTTATGCTACACAAAGCACATCGTCATTTCGGCACATCAGCCTTTCAGCTCACAACGCCGTCGGATATCCATTGTTATGCTAACAATTTTCGCATGTCTAGAAAATCGATTGCGTATATAACTCTATGTGGGCGAGAGGGGATGTGTAAGTAATATTTGGCCTGAATTTTATTGTTGTGTGTTAAGGCAAAAGTATTTTAGGCAAAGCCAAATATTTCGGTTTTAATTAACAGTACTCAGGGATGTCAATTAACTTTGATTGTTCAATAAAAAAATTTAGAGTTCTATTATTTCTCAGAGAATGTCAAGATTATTTCTGTATTTACTCAGTAACGGTGCATAAGATATTTTCTGCATTTAGTAACGGACATAAAGCATTAACTGGTTCTGAGTGAGAAAACAATCGAATTCTAAGAAATTACTCATCGACAGTTAAAGTTAATTGATTCTGAGTGCCTGCCGCACTCCCATATAATATGTCATTTGCGCTCTGTATTCAGAAAAAAAAATACAAAGAAAAGACGAGAACTAAATATTGTACAGGTAGGTAGAGGTACATACATAACGTTCTGATACATACATAAAAAACTATAAATGTTGGTACATACTTAATGTCGTATAAGTGTGTTTGACAAACCAATCAATCTTATTAGTTTCTATATTATGACTAGTTTACAAGACAGATAAGTTTTTTTCCATTGTAATAACGTAACGAATTTCTATTAAAACAACTCCTAATATGCTGCATTAAAATGATTCCTTCAGCATACAAAATAGGTCAATAGCAAAAATATATTCTTGATTTCATTTGCAGAAGCTCTGCGCCGCGCGCCTCCCCGATGTGATAGCGAACCACTGAGTTTACGAGTAATCTCATTCCATCACACAAATATATCTCGAAAACCTCCAGCATAAGATTTTATTCCTATACGTCCCACGTATTTTCCATTACCCGATAGATGAGACATCAATATTGTGAGGCTTTACACATATCGACACGCTAAATCTATCTCATAATAAGCGATGACATTATGGATCATTTTCTACGCCAGCTCGGCTCATTTTGCGAAATAACGTCGACGTCTTGGATGCGGGTAAAGAATCTCGCGTCACGTCAATATTGTCATTTGAGAAGCAACAACAGAGGCACAGCTCAGAGTCCATCAATCATTGCGAGACAAAAAGGAAAGCGCCGATGTCGATAGGGCACGACACTCGCCGCATCTCACTTTGTCATAGTGCTGCGTGCTGACATCTACTGTTATCGATAGTCTCTAAAACAAAACACGAGTGAGATATAAAGTGAAAAAGGTTGCGCAAAAAAAGATTAATACAAATTTCTAGTATAGATAGTAGAGTATTTGGAAAATTGTGTACAATGTAGTTAATGTATTTCCTTTAAATTATCTCGGCGTCAAAGAAAAATAAAAGTTTTCTTTAACGTCGACGCGAACGTTTCAGTTTCAATACACACAAAGCCTATGCAGAATGTTTTATATAAAATACCACTGTCCCAGCGTTTTATTTTTAGCGCTTTGTGTTAGAACAAGGGCGTTCGAAATAGGTTACCTACTTATTTTTAAGGCAGGGTCTATATGAAAGAATATTTATCTAGGTAAACTTTAGTTATGTCAGCCGTTTGTTTTCACAAATTCCCGGAGACGTTGCGTACGGAACGCGTCATGCACTATAAGCAGGCAAGATATTTGATCATATCGGGGCTAGGGATCGGAGGGGGCGGGATGACCCGGAATTTCATCTTCTAAGAGGTTCCAACTATGCGGCATTTATTTTACTTCGTTCGATTTACTATGCTTCGGAAAATAACATTGAGTACATTATCGGAATGGGTAAGGGATGGTTAGTTCATATATTGTATATATTTTTGTATTTGTTACCTGTATGTACACAGTAATGTATTGTAATGTTTAGTTCTCACTTTTTGTTAAATTAATTATTTTTATAACAACGATATTGCCACTTTTTGTAAAAATAAAAAGGAGCGTTTCTGTACACAAAAAAAAACCACTTATTAATTTAAAATTGTATGTAAACGATTGTAAAAATTAAAAATTGATTGTAGAAATGTAAACCATTTTACCTCCACATAACCCTTTTCAGCTACGAAGTCCGGTATTTACCTGAAACAAAAAGCAATAAATCAACATACTGTCATAACAGTGTTAGAAACAGTGTGTTAGTGTAGGTTAACAGTGTGTAAGCACTGTTGTGTTCCGCTTAGAAGGACATGGAAGCCAGTGAAAGTACTGGGTATTATGAGACTTAACAATTTATGTCGCGGGGTATAGAGCGCAGTCCAGTGTCATGCAGTGCTTTGTACATCAAGGTTCTGCGTGGCGTTGCTAGGCAGGCGTGGCGCTTACCATCAGGCCTAACCTGCTCGTCTCGTCATTCAAGCTAATAAAAAAAGACAATTCATTGGAACACTGAACATCGCAAGTCCGAAAGTGATGTGAAAAGTAGAAACTACTGGTGGGTAAATATTTACACGTGCCACAAACAGCCGTGGCTTATACAAAGAGAACGTTCTTACAAGAAACAAAAGGCAAGCACTGCAAATGGAAACGCAAGATGGAACCGCGACGAGGGGCGACAGGCGCCTACAGCCTCGGGTGGTTTCGGCGTTACAAGTTTTTAGATAGACAATGAGGCGAAATGTGGCCTATATATATCCCCGGACAGAAATTAGGGCATTCAGATTCAGAAAATAGAATTTGAAAGCCTCCACGGCGATATAAGCGAGTAGCCGGTTGAGAAACGTCAGATTACGGGTTCGATCTGCTTATTGAGGATTGTTTGTTTTTGGAACGAAGTTCCTTATCGCGCGTTGTGAAAGGGGGCTGGACGGAAAAAATTCTTACGAAAAAAATTGTCACGACACTTTTTTCCATTTTTGAAATTATGTAGACAGTTTTAACGACTAAAGTTGGACATAATAGTGTTCGATTTTCAAAACTTTTTTGTGTTTAAGTGGCCAGTGTTGTCAATTTGTGAATCAAGTGAAAACTAGTTGGATGAGGTTGTTAATCGATACATCTTGGATTCAGTTGGGTAAGATATTAAATAATATCTAATTGGAACGAAGTTTTGGAACGAAGTTCCTTATCGCGCGTTGTGAAAGGGGGCTAGACGGAAAAAATTCTTACGAAAAGTTGTCACGACACTTTTTGCTATAGTAAGCTATTGTAAGCTGTGCGGCGTCGCATGTTTCTCTGTCTGTCTCTCTCTCTCTTATAGAAAGCAAGCCAGATATTGGAACGAAGATTACGGCCTTGGTGTAGCACCATCCAGCCTATTCTTTAATCATGATTATAGATTACGTTTGTACTCTTTGACTTTGTTGATTAACAAGGCGACGGAAACTAAGAACACAGCCATCTCGCGAGTTTTTGAGTAATTAACCCTTTAACCGGCAACACCGTAATATTATGAGTACATTCAGCTAATTGTAAATAATTTTATGACTTTAACCAAAACAGGAAAAATCGAATATTGATTATCAAGGGTGAAATATCGATTCACTGAATCAATTCAGTACGACATATCGATTTTAAAAAACAATTTATTTGATCTGATGAATTAATTCTTCGATTAATCGATTTAAGATCGCCATGCCTAGTACTGGTTGAGAATTTGGTTGAGAATAGAGAATAATAGAGATCACAAACAACTGGTCAAGAATTAGAATAATGTATAAAATAGCAAAATGAATATTTTCATTTCTATTTCGCATTGAACAGTGTGGTGTCACGACGATTATTTTTGTTGAGTGTATACAGGTTTTTTGTAAATAATAATCATATACAATAATAATAATATATTTTGATTTAAGAATTAACAATAATTAACAATAATCAACAACAAAATATAATACTACCATTGATGCAGTTTTTTCAAGACATTTAAATAAAATAGAATCCCAAACATATGTTTCCTACTTCAGTTACCACAAGCCAATTATTACGAAAATTGAGCCTACTGATTAAGTTTATATAACATTATATTTGTTAATAATAAAAAAAATATTATTATAACTTAAAAAAAATAAAATTTTATTACAATTCCTTCACTAATTAATCGAAAGGAACTTCGTTCCATCCGGGTGTCCCTTGACACCTCTCAAGTTTTTTGTGGTTTAAAATTGCTTCGGGTCCGGGTGTTAGGAGCAATACATACATACGCACTCACGCCTGTATTCCTCGAAGGGGTAGGCAGAGGTGTAATCAGTGCCCCCACATTTCGCGCAGCGTATCTCCGTCCCACGATGTGATAGGGGGCGCCATCGCCATACCGGGCACAAATTCCAGACTCCGGGCTCATACTGAGCATTTCGTAATAAAAAAACCCAATAGCATTTTTTGTTGTGGAGGCAATGGTTCATAGCTGTATATCAACACATTACGACCCACGGGAGCAGCGCACTAATAAGCATGCGAGTGAAACCGCGCGGAATATATAGTAAATTATATAAAACGTAGTCAAAGTAAAAAAATATAAATAATTCAGTAACCGTTCCAAAACTAACTAGAGATAGTTGGTCAAGTTATTAAATATGAATACTATAAACGTGTATACGCATATGTATTTCAACCACAAAATAATGGTCATTTATAACAAAATCAAACTTTAATACATTATTAACCTAACCTCATTATATCAGTGTACTAATTTATGGTTACCGGAAATGTGTATCTCTCTATTCTAAAAAAAAGTAACTGGCGCCGCCGCTGCCGCTGCCAAAAACTTGTCACGCTATCTCCTCCGAAACGGCTTGGGGTATGGGGTCGATACCGATACCAATCGATGCAGAATAATGTGGGGAAGAAAGTAAGATATGTCTCATATTCGTCGGACATTAAGTTTTTTTTTATTTTATGTTTTGTGTAAAAACATGGGCAACGCCCCTAGTTCAATCTAAAAAATAAATGTACACATAATATACAAACAATCCTTTATACTAAGATAATGCGGTATTGTTATATATTATGCATAACTTATGTTTAATTCGAGGATTTCATTTTCTATATTTTAGAAAGTAATGAGAATAGTTTGTGTTTATTAGTTTGAATTAAATGAGTAGGTCCTCGCCTGATGGCAAGCAAGATGTTAAATCTCATAATGCCCAGTAATTTCACTGGCTTCAATGTTCTTCAAACCGGAACACAACAATGTTTACATACTGCTGTTTGGCGGCATAAATAGACAAAGTGGTGGTACCTACCCAGGCGGACCTACCACCTAGTAGATCTCATAAGTGGATCACCGGTAAGTGATCTCCAGTGACAACGAACGCCCAGTATACCCAGAAGAATCTAGGACGTGTTGCCGACCTTAAAGGAAAGGTATAGTTAAGGGATTTGGGCCTCCAGATATCTCATACACCGTACGAAACGCAGCAACAAGCTGCTACTTTACATCGGTTTTCTGTGTTACAGTGGTAACGACCCGGACGATCCAGCCCAATCATGCTATAGACAAAAGTGTCTACAGCGTGGCTCTACCACTCATATACTTAGGTAAGAGTATGACTTATTTTATATGTATTATATTTTTGTCAAGCTCTTTATACCGTAGCAAGACCCGCCATATTATTATATCGATTATTAAATTAGGACAGTAATACACTATCCTTGTATATGCGGCAAAAAATATGAAACGTGTTGTTACATTGAACACTCCCTTAAGGGCAATATGGCTATCCCGAAGCAGTGGGGGGACCCATCCGTGTGTAGTCTCGCGTGTCGAATAAATTCGTTAAACCTTGGGAAATGGTATTAAATATAAGTTACATATTTTATTTATGCTTAGAAAATGAGCACAAAAATGTATACGGTAATGGGTTATGAAAAACTATGACTAAGGTAGGGATGGCGTGTTTCATGAATAATTTAGGATACAATGCACTTAATGTAATGATATTTTTTAAATGTGTTTTTGCGATTAAGGTAAAAGTAGCTAAGGAATTATTAGAAAAACATATTGAAAAAAGGGACGAATAAATTAAATCATTGCATTGTATTGGACTGTTTACACTACCAACATTTAACATGATTCTTTTATTCTTTATTTATTGCCGGAATGACAAGACGGTCAGGTTGCTCGCCTGATGGTAAGCGCTACGTACATACATAAATACGTACATAAATAAAAACAACATCATTTAAAATTTTAGAATATTGAATTACTTATAATTAATAAAGTGTTATAATTTGCATGGCAATGCGCTATGCACATCTACCCGAGACACAAGATGTTGAGTCTCATAAAAGCATTAATACTGGCTTCAATGCCCTTCATCACGGAACACAATAATTTTGCTTGAAGAAATGGACAAAGCGGGTATTGCTTCCTAGGTGGCAGGTCTCCCGACCTAGTGGTAGGTACAGCTATGGTATGTAAATTAGAATACAATAATAGAGTCGCGACGAATGAGCTCTTGTCCATTAAAAAGTTCTATATGAATTTGGTTACTCCGAACTCCGACATCAGATCTTAACCAAATTCATATTGGATTAGATCGAAACTAAACTATATCGAAAAAAAAACAACGATATCGGTCACCAATTGGCGAAGAAATCGATTTACATAAATGAAAAAGCAAAACAAAAATTATACGCGCTGAATTGAGAACCTCCTCCTTTTTTAATTCTGTTAAAACAACGAAATTATACCAAGGTACCTAATAAAATTAGCATACATGTAGACTTTTACAATAACAAAATCCCCTAAAATTAGTCTAGCAACAAAATTCGTGGTAATCCTCGGCCATGATTCTCAGGCAGAGCGTGCAGTTTTTGCGCCGGTATACCCGCCGAGCTCTTTGTCTCCCGGAATAAATTTACATCTTAACAAATGCCCGCTGGTTGCAAGGCCTTTTTGCCATAACACGAACCCTAATAACTTCTTAATGGCCGTGCAGAACTAAAAAATAACATCAAAATTCACTGGGGGAATCAGTTACGCATTAGGAAGCTGAGTTAGTGAATATGCATTCGCTACAAGTAAATAAAATTGTAAAGTCGTTTCGGGACCTGTTAATATATAGTTTGAAGGCCCGCATGACGACAGCGACTGATGGAAGCCATCGTTTCGTCGGTCGTTTTAGTATCACTGAACTTATCTTCAGGTCTAAGCAAAGCAAAGTGCCACGCTGTAGACAATTTTGTCTATATGAATGGCCCGGATCGACCGAGTCGTTACCACTGTCTCACAGAAAACCGACGTAAATTTTGCTGCTGCGTTTCGTATGGTGACTGAGATACCCGTAGCCCCAAATCCCCTACACCTTCCCAATCCTTTAATTATCCCTTTGCTATTAAGTTCGGGAACGCGCTCATGATTCTTCTGGTATTGTGAGCGTACATGGGCGGTGGAGATCACTTACCATCAGATGACTTACTTGCTCGTTTGCCGGTTATAAATTTGCCCAGTAATTTGACTGGCTGAAATGTCCTTCAAATCGAAACACAATTGTGCTCACACACTGTTGCTTGGCTGTAGAAATTGACAGAGCAGGTACTACATACCTACATCTAGACGGCCTCTCGTATACGAGTGACCTACCACCTAGTGATGTCTACGTTAAATTTAGAATGCGTTTAAAACTAGATTTAGAGATTGGGTTGCAACCTCCAGATATTCTTATAAGACAAAATATAATATTAGATTGTATATAAGTATATCTCCAAAACAGTAGCCGTAGTGCGTGTTTTTACGATAGCTGTCGCGTCATTCTTATACGAGAAATATGCATGAAGCTAATATGTTTCCAATACAATCCGCTAGGGGATCTGTACGGATCTGCATACATAATTTCGTGAATTACGGATACCGTGACAGCTATCGAATAACTCGTAAATCTCGAACCTCTGCCATGTATCAAAGAGAGCTTCTCGTATGATATAGGCAAGATTGTACCAGAAAACTGACATTAAAGTGAGCGTGTCATATGGTTATTTTTTTCAAAGTGTATGGCACACTTGTAAACAAGAGTTTTCAAATCAGCCTCCGGGGCGAAGTTGGCGAGTAGCCGGCTGCGAAGCGATAGGCCGTGGGTTCGTTCCCGCACCCAGACCAATATTTGTGTGATCCACAAATATTTGTTTCGGTTCTGAGTGTTGTGGAATCGCAAGTCCCTAGTAGTTCCTGATACCCACGATACAGGTTAATCTAGTGTGGAGTCAGGAATATGTGTGTGACTGTTGGGTGTATTTATTATTTATTTATTTATTATACTATATTATCGTCTACGTAATGCCATGAACTCTCTCCGTCTAAATTAATTATATTTTTAGAATTACTTGAAGTCTAAGCACCAAACAACTCAACGTTTAGACATAAGATTAAATTTATTAACCAAACCTGTTTACTTTTTTTGATGGTAATAAAACCAAAAATATCTACGCGCCGAAGTAAAAATCTACTTTAAATCGATTAAAAATCTATTGGAATAAACAAGAACGAAAGCAACTGATATCTGTGGCATTAATCGTCATTATTTACCATATCATATTCCTGAGTCAGTTCACCATAAACAAGGTTTTAAATCTGCAATTCGCATATTTAAAATAGTATTCAGCATCACTAGACCGTAATAACGTTCAGTGAACTATTTCTAAAGACATTAACGCGGTACTAGCTTCTACTCCCGGCTTCACCCGCCATCCATATTGTTATGGGATGAAGAAGCTTTCTATATGTTAATCAGGTATAAGCGTGTTATCGCCCTGCCCTTATAATGTTTTGGATTAGGGATCAAGTTATTGCAGCCATCAAGGGCGATCGAGTGATAAACATTTGTATAATTCTTACGTTATGGGGCTTATTTCGGCTGTGCGATAAGCTAATACGATATGGGATTGCATTCGTTTTACTATAAAATAAATGTAATTTAACCAACTTAAATAGGGAACCCCCCTTTTTTCGACCCATCTGTATGTGGGAATGGGATGAAATAAGGGATTCAAGAGTAAACATCGCCATGTTTGGACCGATTTTTATGATTATTGTAAAAGGTGTAATTTTTTTAACGAAAATAAAATAGACTTAAAAAAACGAAATATTGTAAAATAAAAAGTCTAAACAATTTTGAGGCCGCGCATTGTTATCAATTTTATTGGTTAGTTTTTTTTAGCCAGTTTGGAAAGCTGTTTCGCTAGAGAAGAATGGGCAAGAAACTCTACTAGTCTATAGTTTTGTTATACTTAGACTGCATTTATCACCAATTTTTTTTCATTTCATTAAACGACAAGAAAAAGGATCCACAATTATGACCTTCAACGAAAAGATAAAAACGCGTCTTCGTTTGTGTTCAAGGATTTATAAACGCAAAAGGGGAAACAGGGAAGTGTGTACATTCTCTTTGTCTTCACAATCATGGAAAGTGCTTAGTTTATGTAGGTTTGTATTTATGACATAAGCAATGCTTTGATGTCACCACTTACGCCGCTCTGTTCAACATTTTTATTAGATTGATTACGAGACGGTTGCTTGCCTGATGGTAAAGTTCACGCCTGTCCATAAACAGATGCAACATTGATCAGAACTTTAAATTGGGTATTTGACTGGATTATTTTTAATATCCTAATTGATAGGTTACGTTCTCTAAAATTTATTATCGAAAGAATTATATAAATCAAGTCAAAAATAAACAAGTTAGAAGCCATTCAAATCTGCTGGAGGGGGTAGTTGTCAAAGACGGAAAGAGGATATACAACATGCTAAGTTACGTCACGAGGCAGGTCACGCCATTGCGGTGCACACGTGCGAGAGAGATAGTGAGATTTTCCTACTACGCACTCACCTTTGCTTGTATGTAATAATATTAAAAATCATGAACTGCGGCCACATTATTTAACTAATTTTAATTCTGTTTTTGCAAAACAGTTTCTTTTTCGTGTTAATGTTGGTTGCATATAAAATAATGTGTAAAATTAGACATAGTCAAATACCCTATTACAAAGCACTGCATAGTATGATCCCTACAAACCGCAACGAGAACCAAGTTTCGCCATTGCGAAGTTGCCAAGTTCGTCCGTTAATCAGCAGAGTGAACAACGTGCAGGTGAGGTAGCTTTTTTTTCTATAGCATAGGCCGGCAAACGAGCAAGTGGGTCACCTGATGGTAAGTGATCTCCACCGCCCATGTACGCCCACAATACCAAAAGAATTATGGGTGCGTTGCCGACCTAAAAGGAAAGGTATAATTAAGGGATTAGGGGTTTTTCTCCTCCGGATATCTCACTCACCGTACGAAACGCAGCAGCAAACTGCTACTTTACGCCGGTATTCTGTGAGACGGACGAGTCGGCTCATTCTTGCTATAGACACAAGTGTATACAGCGTGGCTCTACCACTCAAAAACTACTAGATGTTGGTGGCCCACTTACACTCCAAAAAGAAGAAAACTATTTAGTCAAGTCTAGTCCAGTCACCAACTAGGTGACAACAGAATATAGATAATTATGTTAATACTAAAATATGTATATGTGCCGAATCTGTCGCCATGGTGTTAATTGAATAGTTCATTGATAAAAAACCGAGCAAATTTGTAATAGAATAATGTTTTATTTAAGCCACATATCAAATACAACAGCACGAGCATTATCAGTTCCTTTGATTATGAAAAGTTACAAAGAAATCAGACATTTTTTCATTTTAATCCAATAAAGCGGTTTAGCGTGTTGTGAACTCAAAATTATTATTTAAGCGCTTCCAATTGTAATCCGTGTAAAGAATAACATTGCTTTTAATATTGAAATAACATGACGTGACTGCTACGGGCAAATCGCTGCGGGATTTTTAACTTTTTAAATTGGGAAGTCAGTCAAAGCGTATTTATTTATATACCGCGAGTGCTTTGATATTATTGATACAAGAGCTTTGGTCTGTAAATGAATGCAACGAGACTGGGGAATTTTTACAAAAGACAAATTATTTAGTCGACCATTTTAATTTTATTTAATCCCGCAATCGAAATAATTTGTACATATACATACGCACTCACGCCTGTAATCCCCGAAGGGGTAGGCAGAAGTGTAACCAGTACACCCACATTTCGCCGAGCGTATCTCCATCCCTTAAGTGATAGGGGGCGAGCCTATCGCCATACCGGATGAGTATAATGTATCTTCAAAAAATAAATCATAGCTCACCAAGGTTCATTCGTCAGTGTAGCAATACTAAGCCTCATAATACACACCAGTCAGAGTAACAGTAACATTAGTAACCTCATTAATGTGAAGGGAAGCCGTTCTCCCTTTATTATATCTAATGTATATTCATATCACTTCAATAAATGTGCCAACACGTTCTCTTTATAAATATGTACTCAAATGAGTGTAGTCGTTTTTAATCTTTTAGGGGCGAGCCTATCGCCATACCGGCCACAATTCCAGACTCCGGGCTGATACTGAGCATTTCGTAATCGACAAACCCAATATCACTATTACCCGAATTGGGGATCGAACCCGAAACCTCAAAACAGCAGTCGTACCTCGTACGCATTACAACTGCGCCACCGAGGCAGTCGCACCGCATAAACATGCTACCACATATTAGCTTCTTCAAACACGTTCAGGATGTTATTGCGGACCAGGTACTAAAGATATTTGCATACCAAACATGTGTGACGTCCCTTTCAAACTTATCAGATAGTGGGAGCGCTAATTTACATATTCGTTTCAAGTGCGATTATTTTGTTGGGGAGCTTAACATGAATTTTGTGTAGTTTTGTGTTTTTAGTCGGTTTTGAAACGTTTTTGACGGAGCAGTATAGATTCAATAAAATTATATATAAGACTAAGATTTTTATACTTACATCGATTAGATTCATCAGATGGCAATAGGTATACCAAAAAAGGTTGAAGAAATGTGACATAAATGGCGACGATTGCTTACGAATATATTTATTGGTGTGAAAGAATTTTATAAATCGTTTCATCAAATGTTCAGTCTAGATATCTGGGTATCAGCCATTGACTTGCAAGAAAATATTAATACTGATTTAGAATGTATAAAGGACAACGAAAACAAAATAACGTTTAACAAAACTTAGAAACCGACTTCAAAATAAAAACACTGATAGGTCAAAAATAACAAATCCTATCCCTTCTATTATCTTTAGAGTCGGTGCCTGTGTCGCTACCGGTCAAATAAAATTGGGACCACTCGGGAAGCACCAGCTTTCAAATAAAAAAGGAATCATCAAAATCGCTTCACCCAGTCGAAAGTTCTGAGGTAGCAAACATAAAAAAAAATACAGTCGAATTGAGAACCTCTTCCGTTTTTGAAGTCTGTTAAATAGAGCCTAATATATTATTAAACAATGTAATAATATAAAACAAAGCATAATATAATGGTTGGCATTTTTTTTACCGATGGCTCAAATAGTACTAAAGGACAAGGGGCTGGATTCTTTAATCACAATTTTGAGTTAAAAATGGGTTTTAAGTGATTAAAGTCATGTGTCTATAATGTCACTGGAACTCATTGCGATCTTTCAAACTGTATCATCAAAGTGTTAACACAATTGATATTTTCAGATAGCAAAAGCGCTATGCAACATTTGGCTCGATGCGCCTCTGGTATCAGGAGGTATGTACCTCGATAGCCAATGATATTTTAAACATGATTCACAACTTTCATAAAATTGGCAATGCATTCAGGTTGCAATAGGTTCCAGCACACATTGGAGTTAGTGGTAACGAGGAGGCCGACCAAATTTCAAAATTAGCCGTATTGAATGGTAACGAAATCGATTTCTATCCAGACTTTTCAGATTTGATTCCTAAATTAAAAATGAAATGTTTTACTGTCTGGAAAGAATATTTTAATGGGATTTCTGAAACAAAAGGTATTAGGTACAAAACTATTCGGTCGGTGAACCTCCTTGTTACCCTTGGTGTGATGATAGTAGACTGAGTAGAACACATATTAAATTAGCTTTAAGACTAAGTTCGGGACACTTTCCATCGGCAAAGTTTGCATTCCTGATGAAAAAAGTGGATTCTCGAAAATGTGTGGATTGCAACAGCATTAAGGACACACAACATTTGCTGATGGCTTGTATAAGAACCAGAGTAGAAAGGGATGAATTTATAAAAAACTTAAATCGTAATAGATTGGATGTGGGTCTAATCCAGTCCATCCTGTCATGCCCATGCACTGATGTGGCAAAAGGACTCTGTAGTTTGGCGACTAATATCTAGAATTTTCCATATTTATATGTAACTAGATATTAAAGATACAATAGGGTTGGTGTGTCCATGTGGACAACAACCTTAAAATAAAATTTTATTATTTTAATTAACGAATTTCGTTATATTCAACTGTAAGGTACTGGTTTACTCCGATTTTTGCTTGCATTTCTACCGAATATTTTGTTTTTGGTTGCTTTTAACTGCATATCAATTACTTCAGGTTGACATAATTCTGACGACCGCTGAGGGACGCAACATCTCTGCTCGGCTAACATGTTAGTCTCATAATGCCAAGTAATGTATCCGGCTTACACACTGCTGCTTTGCGGTAGAAAGCACATGTAGGTGTGTAAGCACTGTTGTGTTCCGGTTTGAAGAACATTGACGCCAGGGAAATTACTGGGCATTATGAGACACCATCTTATGTCTCGGGGTGAAGAGCGCAGTCCGATGCTATGTAGTGCTTTGTATTTCAAGTTCTGTGTGGTGTTGCTTTTGTTTCTGGCCAGGCGTGCCGCATACCATCAGGCGAGCGACTTGCTCGTTTCGTCATTAAAGCTAATAAAAACGCACTTTAACAAAGTATAGCACATTCAAAAACAAAACTTTCCCACATACATTACCTTTACACAGAAACCGCATTAAAGTTTCAAATCCACAATTTTCCATTACACTCGCGATGCAAGCAAACACTTGTTTCGCGAGGGTAAAATTTAGCAAATAATAATTTTATTACGTCGTCAAATATTTTAATAATTGGATGTGAAAGCCAGGGAATAAGGGTTCACGGTTAAGTCGAGTGCCTTCCACGGCGTGGAAAAAGAACCGCCTCATAAATATTCATGTCAATTTTAGGCCCGAAAAGTCATATTTAAGTCTATTTTCGATAAAACGCTGGAGCGTCTTGCGCCCTGTAATGGTGATTTCATTTCGTCCCACCTGTCCCAAGTTGACGAGAAATATTTTTTATTAGTTGGCGAGACTTGGTGCCTAAGTTTCGTAATCAAGTTTATTCTCGGCAAGGGCTGAATAAGGTCCGTTAGTTAATTACAATTTTTGACGGTCGTCTCGCAACGTTTTATGTGCTGAACTTATAACGATATGAGTATTATTAGAGCTTTTATCTTAAAATGAAGACAATGATGAGTGCTGATACGCTGCTGCTTGGCGGCAGATAGACAAAGCGGCGGCACCAACCCAATAGAACTCTCGCATACGAGGGACCTACCACCGTGTAGCCCCTAACAGCGGGTTCACACGCTTTGATTTTAGTTGAACAACTTAGCAGTTGTCAGTAATACTTAAAATCGAATTGATCAACAAAACCATAAAACTTTTGTTGATTCAAGTCAGTTGGACGACTAAAATAGAATCGTGTGGACCCGCTATAACAATGAAAGGGGAACTAAAATACGTACAGAAAATATATTTCCTTTATCATATTGTATTGTCATTAAATATATGGCAAAGGGTATGGAAAGGAAATGTTACAGCCGAATATAGTAAGTGATTACATTAACACTATGAGAGTTTCCGAGCTGAGTGGGTCGGAATAGAGTTAGGCTTATCGTATCATTTAAGTTTTATGAAGGCCGGGCAAAATTGGTGCGGGCATATGCAATAAAATAAATTGTCAATCTTCATAAAAGGTTTAATAAATGAAATAAATGTTTAGTAGCTAGGCTATGTATTGTAAACTGAAGCAGGGAGATTTATATAGATTAGATTTACGCTTTTGTGATAGCTACGTGAATTATTTATTAGGAAAATAATAACATTCGTAAATATAGTATTCGCATGCACCATTTTATCATCTGTTGCATTCGAAAAGGTGTAACTGAATTCGAAATAAAAATGAAACATTTTTTTTTTCACTTTAGTTTGGAGCCACGATAAATGATAGATTTATCAGAGAATATTCACTGTCTTATTCTTATTTTAGAATATAGGTAATTCAACTCATTCTTGCACTTTGACAGTTGACACGTTACTGACATTCAATTCAAAATATATTTTTAATAGCATAGGCTTGCCAACGAGCAAGTGGGTCACCGGAAAGTAAGTGACGTCCACCGCCCATGTACGCCCACAATACTAAAAGAATTATGGGTGCGTTACTGACCTTAAGGAAAGGGATTGGGAAGGGGAGGAGGTTTGGGCCTTCGGATATCTCACTCACCGTACGAAACGCAGAAGCGATACTTTACGTTGGGTTCTGTGAGACAGTGGTAACGACCCGGTTCGGCCCATTCGTGCTGTAGACAAAACTATCTACAGCCACGCTGGCTCTACCACTGTTTTGTTCACTCAGAAATAGGTACAGGAAAGTTTTAACGATGTTTACGTTTTAATCTATAAGTTAGTTCCATATAGCTATGTAATACTTGACATTGGCAAACACATCGAAAATCGAAGGAACCATTATATAAAATTAGAATATAACTATTTACAAGCTCTAGCATATATGTAACAAAATAATAACAAAAACTGATTTAGTGTAATTGCCTAGTGCATTATTGATGATGCTATGTATGATATGTATATCTATATATATGATACAGATAATTGGTTAATAATGTTCGTTCTGATGCCTAAATATCTTTTATTTTACTGACTTGTCATAAGCGCTATTTTAATTGCCTACATGATAAATTAACGATTTTATTCTTTATACTAAGAATAAACCAATCGATCTAATATAATAATACTCTACTCTAATTGTTGGTACAGAAAATGAATCATAAACCATTACTTACGAGTATACATAGAGGCGGAGCTATTGTAACGTATTAAATTAAAGAACGTCAAAATCATAACAAATTATCCGTCCACGACGGGTTATAATGGCCTCTTTACACGTCAATTTACAATAAATTGATGACTAACGAACGACGTGCAAATGACAGTCGTGGAATTGAGTAGTCGCCTAAAAATATAAGTTGTTTATTTACAACATTTCGACTGTTGCGAGAGAAATTTCCTGTTCGCGAAATATTCGAAAACAATGGGCAGGACAGCTTTGATGTCAAATGCAAAACGTGGTTTGTGTTTATCAATGATTGAATGCATATTAGAGTTTATTGGTTTATTTTAAAGTAATAAATTATATTGGTTAATAGAGTCAGGACTAAAAACATGTGTTTTCATTAGTACATATTACTTTAATTATTATATTATTAGGTCCCTACATAGTTATTCAAAAAATGAAAATTTTGCCCATTAAAATCCATTAATGGAAAAAGATGATTTGGGCTTGGGCCTCCGGATGTCTTTCTCACCGTACGTAATACAACAGCAAATTGCTACTTCACGTTCATTTTGTGTGAGACAGTGGTAACAACCCGGTCGAATCGGTCGTGTTGTAGACAAAACTCTACCACTCTACTTACATGTAGTATGCGCAAAATAACTAGGCCTGGCCGAAGCTACTCACTTCACCAGCACTTTACGCCTCCACTCATTGAAAACAATATTACGACGTCACTCGTGACAATCTTTAGCCCGGCCAAGTTATTTTGCTCGTATGCTATTCCCTAATCCGGGCGTTCATAGAACTTTATCACTATCTTCTTCCACCTGCCTTTATACCACTCGTAGTGGGATCGGCGCAACATGTTTTTTAACACATGTTAAAGAAAGCTTTGGCTTGTAGTTTATACGACCGGCCGCCTACCTGACGTCAATCCTTAAGGAGATACCCAGACCCAAAACAAATATTTGTAGATCATACACAGCCTCGCGTTTCACAGCCGGCTATTCGCCCACTGCGCCACGGAGGCTGTCTTAATACTTTATAATAAAAACGACATAACGTTTATAATATTATTCATTATGTCTGATCACATTTTAATTGCTATTGGCCCTAACCGTTTCATACAAAGAAACTCTTCTATAGATTAAAATATAGATAGAATTTCACGTAATTTTTAACATCCAATTATGATAACTTTAATAACAAAAGTTGTATTGTTTTAATATAAGATTATCTTTGCTTTTAAAAGAAATTACGCAATGGATTACTTTTCATTACCGTTTTCATATTGTTTTTAAGAGTCACACACAAAATCCTGACCCCGCACTAGGTTAATATGTATCGTGGGTGTCAGAAACTATGACGGACTTAAAGTCTACAACTACAAAACCCGAACCAAATAAGTATTTGTAGATTACACAAACATTCATGTCGGTGCGGGAATCGAACCCGCGGCCTCTCACCGGCTGCGCCACGGAGGCAGTCGATTACTATTATTTTATAATTATTACTTATCAATAATTATATTGACAGCCTCCGTTTGTGTGATCCACAAATGTGTGTTTCGGGTCTGGGCAGATTTCTATGTTTTGTTTTCTCCCCAGATGGGTTGACGTCAGGCAGGAGGCCGGTTATAAAAACTACAAGCCAAATCATTCTGTAACATATGCTAATAAGCATGTTGCGCCGATCACATTGCGAGTGGGATATGGGTAGGAGAAGAAGATATTATTTTACAAATAATATAATATCAAAATGTCCAAACCTTCGAGAAGCAAATTAGCAACATTTCATAACAGAAACGACAACGTCATTTATTTAACAAATTGATAGGTGCGAACGGAAAAGATTTTGAATATTAATCAGTTCACGCTCAATCCGTTGTTGCAGAAATTTAAGCTTTGAGTTGATGACGATAAGATTGGTATTAGCTCGTGGCTGAGATGTCGAGATCTGGGAATACCTACTGGGAGGAAACAAATCGAGGCTATGTAGGTCAACAACCCTGGTGAGAGGGTAAGTACAGTAATTGCGACGTATGTCGTATCAGATGTTCGATTTTACAGAAGCACCTTCGGCGTTTCATTTCGGTGGGTAATTTTTTATTTAAATTTTGATTACTTATATATTATCGAAGTAAATATTACCTACGTCGATGTCTATAGAACCCAAGCGTGCCAATTTTTATGACGTCGACTGACATTTTCATCGTGGTGCGTATAGATTTCTTTGCATAAATAATATTGCGAATCGGCGCGTCGCATTGTGCATAATCGCGGCACGCGAAGGGAGAGCAAGTGGGTCACCTGATGGTAAGTGATCTCCACTGACCATGTATGCCCACAATACCAAAATAATCATGGGTGCGTTGCCGACCTTAAAGGAAAGGGATAATTAAGGGATTGGGAAGGGGAGGGTGTTTGGGCCTCCGGATATCTTACTCGCCGTACGAAACGCAGCAGCAAGCTGCTACTTTACGCCGGTTTTCTGTGAGACAGTGGTAATGACCCGGACGAGCCGGCCCATACATGCTGTAGACAACAGTCTACAGCGTGGCTCTACCACTCAAATCTATAACATATCCATGGTTACTTATAATATTAAGGTCAAAGAACTGTAATCAATGAATAAAATTGATATTTAAAATTCTTTGAATTACAAAGCAAGGCGCTGGACTACGGTCTACGACATGCGAGACGGCGCGTCGCGGCGTCTCGCATACGAAAGATCTACCACCTAATACTAAGTAATTTAAAGTGTGTAAATTAAGTCTTCATTTCATTCAAATTGAATGTAGATACTGTACAAAGTTCAATACCTTGTTTACACATTTTCCCTTTTAATCACATCAAATTATACCACTCGACTTCCCGTGTCGACGTTTGATTACCGATCAAACTTGATAAAAACTTTTTATATCTTCCCTTAATCAATTAGGGAAAATAAATTATATTTTCATACGTTAAACGTTCCCGTCGCGTACATATGACGGAAGTAAAAAAAAAATATTGGTGGAAAGCTTAGTATTTAAGGATAATTAAGGCGGCTTCAAGGAACATTTTGATTAAGTACGTACATTTTATTTTTTGTGTAAGTGGGCCACCAACATCTTAGGTCTAAATTCAACTCTAAAGCTTGAGTGACGAAAAGAGCAGGTCGCTCGCCTGATGACAAGCGCCACGCCTGCCCATAAACATAAACAACACCACACATAACTTTAGATTACAAAGCACTGCATGGCATTGGACTGCGCTCGTGACTACGAGAAGACATAAGATGTTAAGTCTCATAATGCCCAGTAATTTCAAATACCAAATCCACCGTCAAATCATATTGGATTCTTTATGCGGAGTGTGAAGAAGCAATTGGGACAGGTTGCCATAATTCTGGCGACCTGCAATCGATGTATCGTCTAACGTTGGTCTACAATTCCTGGACTGCACTGGGACACCATCAGTTGTAGCGTAGTCCCTTTGCCGTGCCAGACAAAAAATAAGCATTCAATGTTAATTCTTACGAGTTCGGACGCCATGCAATCTTGTAATTTGTTTCAATTTAGAACAGTTCAGTCCATAACCATCCATCAAACCATATACCTAGAAGACAAAACCTTTCCATAGACAATTACGGGCTTTTAACACCTCATTATCTAATACATAATATCAAAAGAAAATTTAAAATGTATCCAACCACTCCCCATTATGACCCCGTAGATACAAATTAAAGTTTACGACTTTAATTGGCACACCGCCGATATTTAATGCCATTTGCATGTTGGTCGGGTATTAACTTACTCGGATATTACGATCAGTAATTGAGTTTCGCGCTCATTCCACGTTACAAATACATTTTGTCGTGTTATTGTTTTACGTGAAAATTGTTATCGGGTTAACAAGATCGAAGCGATATTTATAAAATGATATGTAAGTGGATTAAAGTGCGATGGAATTGATGTTTTCATTAATTGTTTTTTTTAATGCCTGTCAGACGTCATGCAATAGTATCTGTTATGGCTCGAATTTATAATACATCCAGACTATAATCTAAGCATTAAACTCCGCCATCCATAAGAAAAGGATCTGTAATTTTTAAACGGTTGAACAAATTTTCTTCAAATGTAGCTAAGAACCATCTCGATTAAACCAGCTTCTAAATAAAAAAACGCAATTCAAATCGGTCCATTCTATATATATAGACAGATTCAAAATTATAACCAACTCTTTTTAGCCGGGTTTAAAAAACAACCATCAACGAAAGCAACGCCGGTTCTCAGCCTAAGTACGCTGCCATTAGAGCAATGAGGCAAAATGAATGTATTATTTTAATAACATAATAACGTTCAAATGTCCTTTCCGACAATTTAAATTACTGGTGTCCATAAGTTCTGCAGCCAAATCATGAGTTTATGTTAAATAGTTACGATAGGTAAGTAAAGTAAAGTAAAGTCGCTAGCCGTTTAACGAATAGATTTCATTTTATTACTACATAAGCCACACGCTACAGTAAACTCGATTGTTGATTTACGTAGCATATCATTAATTTGTCATAATTTATACAATATGTGAAAAAACCCTGTTCGATCCGAAAGCGGCATAAAGGTATCCCAATGACAATACTGAGAAAAATAAAAATAAAATATTATTCTTGAAAATAAAAATGTTATTGTATTTTAAAATGCACGTTATTAGTACCCAGATTACCCGAATTTCCCTAAAATCTAGTAAATTTTTAAAATGTGACAACACCGTCATCGCCGGCACGTGTTATCGGGATCCTTTGACGAAAACCTACAAAGAACACCGCGCACCGCGCCGTGCTCCCAGTATTGCCTTGTAAACTCCACTGTCTCACAGAAAATCGACGTAAAGTAGCACCTTGCTGCTGCATTTCGTACGGTGAGTGACATATCTGGAGGCCCAAATCCCTCTGCACTTCTCAATCCCTTTATTATCCCTTTCCTTTAAGATCGGCAACGCACCCGTGATTCTTTTGGTATTGTGGGCGTACATGGGCGGTGGAGATCACTTACTATCAGTTGGCTCGTTTGCTGACCTATGCCATAAAAAAACTTGATTTTTATTATTTAAACAATGAACGGCGTCATTATTATAGTGAATGAGATTTTTTTTACTTTAAATTTTGAGCTCCGCAAGCTCACTGAAGAACCTCTGAATATAGGCAAGCAAACCGTATTTAACTTTAAAGGTATTACATTCCCTTTATCGTAGATTTAAAATTGGATGTGAACTAAACTCTCACGAAAGGCCCGCTTCGGGTTTGACGTAAATAACCATTTACCCGCCCTCACGTTAATTGATGTTTCCAACAAAATTAAGCCAATTTAACTTCATTACCCTGTCATTGTATTTCACTAGTCATTAATTTTGTATTACGTAATTATAGCAAAATAGGCGAAACAACACCACGTATGTACGGGCCCGTACGGAGCTTAATTTACGGGATTTGATACGCAAATTACTTCGGAGCTCTAATGAATTAATTTGTATCTGTGGCGCGGATGTTCGTGATTCCATACAAATCCTAGTTTGTCGGACTATTGTAATTAGTTGTACTCAATTGCTGAAGATTACATTTGTGGTATTGTTACCGAGTATTTTATTGTCTTTTGCGGAACTTGTAGTTTGTGCGGTACATTTGTAGTACCAAACTTACTAAACGTGAACCGCCAAGTAACATGGCTTTCCCTCTGACGGTATTTTGATCTTAATAATAAATAATACATAGTATATAAATAAGCCTAAACGGAACAAAATCTAACAAAACAATCAGGAGTGTCTGTGGGCCACCACCATCTTAGGCCCAAAGCTAACCTCAACTGCATGTAGTAACCTCTTCTGATTACCGAATGGCGAAACTATCTACGGTACGAGCAGGCATAAAGAAACGGAACAAAATCTATTTTTTATGAATTTCCATGAATATCAAAGCAGTAATCAATGTTGTATATGATGTTTGTCCTACTTCTTACTAATATAAATGTGAAAGGTTGGATGTTTGTGAATTTGAATGTTTGCTAATCAATCACGCCTTAACGACTGAACAAATTTGGATGAAATTTTGACATGGGTAGACCATGACCTAGATTAGAACATAGGCTTCTTTTTGACCCGAGATAACGCGGGCGGGATAAAGAACATTATTTTTATAAGTAAACAATAACCATAAAACAAGGGCTGTCCAAGGTCATTGCCACAAAATAGGGCAGTCGAAATAATACAGTTTGAAAGCGTTTTCCGTCGTCGATGTATCCCCCAATACGTGTTTATGGGATTCTAATCTACTTTGTATTGGAGTCCGACGGGAGGGGCCAATAACGTCGACATGTACTTTCCAATCCTGAACGGAGTTTTGTTGCTCCTGTATTGTACTACACTTGTGAACAAAGTGATAGAGCCACACTGTAGACAGTTCTGTCTACAGCATGAATGGGCCGGCTTGTCCGGGGCGTTACCACTGTCTTACAGAAAACCGGCGTAAATTAAAGCTTGCTGCTGCGTTTCGTAAGGTGAGTGAGATATCCGGAGGCCCAAATTCCCCTCCCCTTCCCAATTCCTAACTTATCCCTTTCCTTTAAGGTCGGCAACGCGCCCATGATTATTTTAGTATTGTGGGCGTACATGGGCGGTGGAGATCACTTACCATCAGGTGACCCCCTTGCTTGTTTGCCGGCAAAAAAAATGTTGGTTTTGCAAAAGCTGTGTAGTTAAAACTTCGGCGAACATGTTCCCGGTATTCGTGACATCATAACTGACAATTAATTCGTACTTCTTTATAAATTACCACATCCAATAACAACGAAATAAAAGAAATTTCTCAATTTAATTAAACATTGTAAGATAACGAAGTATCGGAACAAAGTTGTTCACGAAATTTGGGTCGCCACTTGCCATCAGTATGACGGTGTGGGGGCGATGTAATCTATTTTGCCCCGGCACCGGCTGATCAGGGGTAAATAACGATTTTTGGATACGCCACGTCCCTTATTGTGGTAAAAAAATGCTGACAATAACCCGATTTAGTTCGTTGGCTGCGGAAAACTGAGCACTTAAAATGTTAGGTACGTTTTTAATGTAAAAGTTTAATGTGAACGCATATTCAGAGAAGAGTCGGGGTTAAACATGACAAAAGGTTTGCGTGGATGTGATGTTAAAATGTAATTGTTAACATAATAAAATAAAACACATCAATACGTAAATTATTCGACTTCACCAAAAAAGGGGGTAAATTACATACATACATACATACGCACTCACGCCTGTAATCCCCGAAGGGGAAGGCAGAAGTGTAACCAGTACACCCACATTTCGCCGAGCGTATCTCCATCCCATGATGAGATAGGGGGCGAACCTATCGCCATACCGGGCACGAATTCCAGACTCCGGGTTTATACTGAGCTTTTTCGTAATAGAAAAACCCAATATCACTTTTACCCGACCCGGGGATCGAAACCGAGACTTAAGCGTCAGTCTCAGTCGTAACGCATACGCATTACAAGTGCGCCACCGAGGCAGTCATTACTAATTAGTCAGGGTAACTACATATTATACTTATTGTGGCTCTATGAAGTGCCAAGCAGCAGTCTGTAAACACTGTTGCGTTCCGGTTTAAAGAACATTGAAGCCAGTGAAATTAGCGGGGATTGTGAGACTTAACACCTTATGTCTCAGGGTGACGAGCACAGTTCAGTACCATGCAGTACTTCATAATTCGAATTTGTGTTGCTTATGTTTATGGGCAGGCGTGACTCTTACCATCAGGCGAGCGACTTGCACGTCTCGTCATCGAAAGCTGACTAAAAAAAGTCTAATTACGATGATTAGAAAATTGTAATAGATTACATAGATATACAATAGTATCGTACTTAGCACAAAACGAGTTGGACCATGAAGCTGAATGGACGCGAGTTTGAACTTTGAAACATATCGGAAGCAACAGGATGCAACAATATTGCACATTATTCTATCCTATGGAGTAATAAACTATTAGTTTTATATTCAGACAGCCTCCGTGGCGCAGTGAGCGAGAAGCCGGCTGTGAAGCGAGAGACCGCAAGTTCGATACCCGCAGACAAATGTTTGTGTGATCCACAAATATATGTTTCAGGTCTGAGTGTTTTCTCCTCAGAGAGGTTGACGCCAGCGAGCCAGCTGGTCGTAAAAACTACAAGCCAAATCTTTCTGTAACATGAGTTAAAAAGCATGTTCCGCCGAACCCATTGCGACAAGGCCCAGTGTAGGAAGAGTATATAGCATATGAAAATAACATTTTACAAATATAAAGTAAACATTATGAAATGCTACGAGTATGTTTAAAACAACTACGCGCTATGGGCTTCAGGTGGTGTCTATTTTCAGGCTAGTGGGTATTTTCGAAGTAGCGTTAGCCTTCAAAATGTAATTTAATTAACTTTAATATTTAATCATAATAGAGCCAGTTGTAATCTACTTGTAAATAAAAAACTTATATTTTGCATTCTTCCTCCATGAGGCATCTCATATGATTTATCATTTCGAATTGTTTCGAATGACAAGAAAACGAACAAAAGAGTCTGTTAGCGATTTGAAAATTCTCAACTGTTAATGACAAAGCTTAATGTAATAAGTAGACGAACAATATAAAAATAATATCTGAAAATGGTTAAAATATATGCTTCAAATACAATCATTCAATATTAGACACTTAAATGGATTACACTTTTTCATATATTGCCGATATAAAAACACGTAATAATTTTAAAAGGCACAGCAGTCGTCTGCCAATAAACATTTATTACGTCATAAAATAGTAACATTATTGTAATAACTCGAAATTCGACCGTAACGACATCTGTACCGACTACGGCACAGCCAAAACGAAGGGTTACCTTTTTTCTTATTTAGCAGTCTATGTATTTACGTGTGTTCCACCGTAGTGCTTAAACTACTCAACCGATTTTGATGAATGAGTTATGAAACGATTCGTTATTATGTTATGGTCCAGTAGGCCTAGTATGAGTTACAAATACGTTCACATTTTTCAAATTCGTATAAATTTACTACCGTCGAAGTGTCAAACTAGTAATTCATACGGTAATAAAGAAAAGAATCGCTTGAAAACTAATTTCATATTCTATTATTATGAAATAAAATAAACCATATAATTAATTTTAATTCATCAAAGTTCCCACTAGTGGCTACTAATAATTGACGTATTGAGAGACAACGAAAACTTTCATCGTTTTACAAAACTATAATAGTTTTGTAAAACGATGAAAGTTTTCGTACTAGGCTACTTGTACTAGGCCTACAGTTGACAAGGCTATATTTTTACGAATGAAATCAATATGACGGATGTTACATCCAAAAAAGTGGGGGTTCTCTGATTTTATTTGCCATTGTATAGCTACTCAACAAAACACATATACATTGTCAAATGAAAGAGGAGAGTATTCTGAGTTCATAAATATAAGTATAGTACAATATGACGATATTATTACTCATAATGCCCAAAAATTTCACTGACTTCAATGTCCTTCAAACTGAAACACAACAGTGCTTAAAAATACAAACTTAGTGAATTGTGCCAGGTATGACGAATGACGATAGGCTCGCCTAGGAATCTCGGCGAAATGTGGGTGTACTGGTTACACCTCTGCCTAACCATTTGGGGATTACAGGCATGAGTGCGTGTGTATGTATGTAATTATTTATTTTTCAAATGACCACATAAACAAGAGTTTTTCTGTGCTGCTTAATTTCTTGACGACAAATGGCCATAGAAACAAACAATGCGATACAAGTCTTTCGCAATTTTATAACAATTTATCACATTGAAACGATGCCCATTGAGGAAATTGAAGTCCCGCCAATAGCCCATCGATATGATGTAAAATTTAAACCTTTGCAGTTTTCGTTTCATTTTGGAATTCAATTTCATTCGGCTCGAGCCCCAGTGGATGTTGCAGTGTATTCGATACTTGGTTGATGGCGTATTATATTTGTAACTTTTGTATGCTTTCCGTGATTTTGTGAATGATAACAAACAGCAGTTATTTTATTATTTTATGGCGTGGATTTGTAGAAACTGCTTTTTGGTACAGCGATCAACAGAAATTCAAATAGTAACCGTTTTTGGTCACCCTCATTTGCTACTGGGAACATAACCCACTTCTCATGCAGTAGGGTAAAAAGTAACTCAAACACATCCCACTGCACTCTTTCAAGTTTTTAGCACATAGACTCGTATAAAATTTATATAAATCACTAAATTGGTGAGGACGTTTTAACCTCAAAATTTTTGTTTATTTTTGTCGTATGTAATTCCTTCACACAAAATTAGTGTCTTTTAAGTACAATTTCGGTGAAAAAAATATTTTGGTTAACTGCTCTTTATAAATTATGTTCCATATATATTTTTCAAAACGATAACTTCTTGATATCATACACTTCGGAGGAAAAATACTACATCAAACGGTAAACTTTATACAAACTTAGCAGACAATAAATACCTAGACTTTACAGCAGCTACTCATTTCATTAAACTGCTATTCTCATAACCAGGGATGATAAAGATCAGGATAAAATACACATAGAAAAGGAAACGCGGGAAATATTTTATCCAACATCCAAATCCGGGGTTAGACATGAATAATTATCATTCGTCTGTCTGTTCCTTGCATAAGGCGGCCACGCTATCAATAAAGCCGTTTCCCGAAAGAGCCACCGCGCCAAACACTCCATCTTTGGGATTACTGGGAGACACGGATCCTTGCGGCACGTTTAAGTTTAGATTTCGATCTTTAACGTAATCGCTCCTTCGAGGAACGTTAATCTTGGCTTCAGGAGCTCGTTTTGTATGTGGCATGTGAAGGCTTATGTATGTTCAGTCAAGTAGATCACCTATAGTAACTGTATTACTGTTTTTATTCGGTAACCAACTACCCAAGTAAGGTAAATGTGTTGCTGGTTTTCCAATAATTTTGCTCCTTTCCAATCACCATTATTTTCCTCAAACATAGACAACGAACCCTTAATTCCTATTGTATTGTGCAATTTGGCGGTGGTGATCACTTACTATCAGGTCACTTACATGCACATTTAAGCCTACTCTATTAAAACGATACATCAATTGTTAAGAGTCTGTAATTTTATAAGTGTTAATGTATAATTAACACTGAATGATAGTGTAATGAATGGTAGTGCGACCATATACGGATTTTTTTCTGCATTCATCGGAAGTAATCTATGATCTATTTTGTAGCACTTCCTGATTACAAAGGACGTTATTTCCCCGTATTTATTTTGGATGGTTTGATGACCGCGCGGACGGATGTGAGGAAAATATGGTTATTTATAAGGAAAACCCCAGTATACCTCCAAAGCTTATCTGTGCTGATTTTCTAAGGGTTGGATAAGATACATATGTATATATGTATCTAATGGCTATATTCGGAAAAGAAATGTATCTATTTTAATATTTAACGCGCCACTCTAGTTTCCACGTACGGGAGATGAATTATCGCTCCACTGAATATTAGTTCCGTAATTTCATACAGGAACTTCCTTTTTGGGATCAAACATATCCTAGCTAAGTAATTTAGAACACGGAGGAACACGTTCAATCCTAGAACTGTTGGTGAATAAAAATTACCGAAATAGTCATTTGTCGTCAGCATCAGTTGTGTCGACGAACCTCAAACTAGTTTTATAAAATTTATATAATATAATAATTAATCATATGCATTTCTTGAGTGTATGTTTTGTCTTAAATAATATTTTTAAACTGCATTCAAAATATTCACTTTTAAATAGGATGTCAGATTATCATGTTTAATTTATAATTTTAAGGAGATATCATAATTTCATAACCTATATTATTATCTTCTATCATAATTTATGATTATGCGATATTAAAACAAGGGTTTATTGATTCAGCATTTCCAAATCTCAAGATTTCAGCTACATTAAGAATTATTATAGTAAATACATCCAATGGGTCTTATTTAAGATAAATCGAATTAAACGCAAAACATTCCATCTTAACGATTATTGTGATAGGATCTTTTGCCGCGTTTGCGGTTTGTTCCAAGTTAAATATGGTTTTAAACTAGATTGGTGCACCAACTTTTGGTTTTAAGCAAAATAAGCATTGTTATTTCAGTAAATGTATTAAAACGACAGCGAGTACGAAATACCTCGTAGGTTCATTACGAAGGGTTTCAAAGGACAGAATAGAAAAATTTACCATATCGGCTCTTATTAGGTAAGGTGTAAAATCTTTAGGAGTATTGTTTTAGTAGATGAATGTTCGAATATAAGTGATAAAATCAAACTAGGTAATAATGCGTAAATGAAAATAATTTCTAAAACGAATTATTATTATTATAGAATAACAACAATAGCTGCAACAATTCTAATAGCCTATTAGAATTGTTGCACCAAAAAATCAAACGAAAGCGCAATTAGCACAATAAGTCAAGATAGGACTATGTCTAAAACAACACCTACAAATTAAAGACCACTCAACTCAATTAATAGAAGACCACAAGTAAATACATCCACGCGGTAAACACGAAGGCACTTATAAGTTAACGATCCGTTTTTATTATCAAACTTTTCCGGGTGACATTTTCTAGTTTCTTCACCGTAATCTCGGGATTAGGCGGTTTGGACGGTGACGCTGAGAATCTTGCCGGCAAACTTGCAATCAATGAACGGTACCGGCCCTCCGGATTAACCGGACTAAATGAAGTTACTTTTTCCCAGAGCCCGATACCAGATAGTGTAATTACTTCGGCGTTAGATTTGTTTTACCTTTTGGTGCGGATTAGTGAATAAGTGATGTGTGGTTTGGTGGTCACTGATGAGTTTTGTTAACATAATCTTACTCTATTTCCTTATGGATTTTGTATTTGACTTTCTCATTAATATTAACAATATTATATATTATATTATTATCTTTTATTCCATCTGTAATCTATTTATGTTTGTCAATAATATTAAAATAATGAGAAGTAAGTTGAATAACGTGTGGTACAATTAACAGCTATTTTAAAAATATCGTCATAACTCTCTCTATATTTACCAAATAAGAATTGGAAATATTAATGATCAGCTTCTTCTTTTATTTTATTGGTGTTTTTCTTATTTTATCTCTCAAATATAGGTACTTAAATTATTTGATTTATCTTGTTTTCCTGCTGTATAAAATTACACCATTGCGACTTTTATAGAAGCTTTTCCCCTTTTGACGTTGAAGATATATTTATCAAACTTCTTTTAAAAATAGACTGGACACATTTAACCGATGTTAAATACTGACTGTATTTACAGACAAGCGCTAAATCTCTAAGCCACACCGAGACGGCAGAAACTAACAATGCGATTTTAGTAAACTCGTTTACTTGATGTTAAACTGCTGACAAAGCCGGCTTGCAGTTAACAAATTAAATGTTTACTGAAACTATTCCTAGGATTACAATCAATTTGTTCTAATTACTAATATTGTACTGCTACAGAAAATGTCCTAAAACGCCTTGTCTAAATTTAACATAGGTAGGTATAGTTTTATTTCGAATTTTATGCGGTCCTTTCTATTTTAACCAAACAACTAGTGTGCTTGTTGAGAACGATTTTACTTTGCGACCTCAGTATTTTCATCTCAATGACTCTTGTATTTCAAGTGTTTCCAAGAGATCGACTGGTTGGTCTGATAATCATAAAATCTACGATACGATATTATAAAGACGTAAAAATGAGTTTGTTTGTAATCTTTGGAAGTGTTGCTCCGGTTCTGAAAATTCTTTCACCAATAGGAATCCTCAGGGATTTAGCTGTAGCTTGCAGTGCTGTAGCCTACGTATTTTACATTGTGATAAAAGTGAATTTTAAACCAGAAAACGACTTACGTGGGCTCGAAACAGCTAGTATATGGTGAAAATAATATACAAACTTTACAAACGATGATTTTACAAGAAGACAATACGTCCAACCAGAACACAAACAACAAACTTACGTGAACACAAAACTAAGATTCATGCACGTATCTCTTGACACATTTCGGTGTTGACCTGAATCCGATAAAATCAGGCAAGGAACGTTATGCAACAATACCTGATGTAGCGCAATGCACAAGTTAACAGTCGCAAATGTGATTTATATTTGTCGTACGACTTCGTTCTGAGACCACAACAAACACATTTGGCCGATTCCGTTCGGAGGCGACGCGAAGCGATAAACTTTGTTGACAATGACTGATGCTACGAGTGGGCGATCCCAGTACAAGAAAACTACACAAATATTATGTCTTAGAACTACGGTCGCTATTGTTAAAAGTTAGATCAAAACTGCAAGACATTTTTGTTCTTACTTGACGAAATGACCATGGCTTCTGTGGAGTTAAAAACCAATGATGATAAACCAAAAGGTGATTCAAATCGATCGGAATTATGTATTCAATTTGAAAGATACAAGAGTTAGACTGGATGATCCAGAGACGAAACCTGGAAATACAATAGGACTTAACGGCTCATGACGGCTTTTACTATCTAGACGATGGTGGCCACCTGCGAGTTACGATCCATCCCACATGAACAAAATATAGCAGTGAATCAACCATAATATATAGCACATATTTTACTATTCAGTGTAAAGGACCAAAAAATGTAATGTAGGTTACCTACACTGAACAAAATGATACTATATGGGTAACGAATTATTGATAAGAAACAACCGTTGTGGTGCCGTGATTTATTGAAACAAAATAATCATAATAAATAAAATAACAACCCAAATATTTTGCTGTAATTTGATGTGGAGCGCGTATAAAGTTGTGCGGTGTGTAAACTTGGTAGGAACATAACGAACCGTCAGGAAATATCTTGAGAATCTCGCCTTTTCTGAGTTGCTCGAGCGGCCGAAACCCAGTTAAGAGGCAACAGTCATATACGTATATCACATACTCTATGAGTGTGCAAACCTCAGTTCGATATACACTGATTCTGATGCAATATGGTGAATTAGTCGGTTTTCGTAAAATACGCAGAAAAATAAGAAGGAAAAAAGTATATCTTGTTTTATTTTTAGATATTCGTAAGTAGAGCGTAGCGTAGAGCCACGCTGTAGACGGTTTTGTCTACAACCCGAATGGGTCAGCACGGATGTTATGTTAGTTGTTACCAATGTCTCAACAGCATAGGTAATTACGTAAAGTAGCTGCCTGCTGTTGAGTTTTATACGTTGATTGATATCCATTTGTACGTTGAGTGATATCCAAATCGCCTTTCCAATCTTTTAATTAGCCCTTAATTTTAAGGTCTGCGACATCCATAATTATTTTGATATTATGGGTGTGGATAGGCAGTGGGGATTATTTATCATCAAGTGACTCACTTGCCCCCTTTGTCGGTCACTGCTATAAAAAAACAGACCAGCACGAAAAATCTAAATGGACAATTCATGTATGATGTTATTTTCCAGTATATGTAACTTGTCTCCTTGATTTAAACTTTCTTTCATAAATTCTTTCCAGTTAGCACAAATAAGACTACAGCTCAAATGCATCCCACATCTGGTGCCTAAAATTAGACATCAACAAAAAACTGATGAATTACGGACTCTCGTCCCTTGGGGTATAAAACCCCTAAATTCGACAATACGCGTTACAACTTGCGTGATTAAACCTTCAATTAATCAAAGTAATATGTCGTTAAGTGCTCACGCCCTTTAAGCGTAGTTGTAACTTACATGTGGAAAGGCAGAAATCTTAAACTTATATTTAATGTGAATAGTTTCCACATTAGAGACTCGAAGCTCATTACCACACTCCTTAACAACTATAACGGCAATAGTAAACGTTTTGACATACAGAATCGCTATTTTGTTAATTTTCAGTTGTGGAATTAGATGTGTTTGTTCGCTATTTAGGTTTCTGGGTGGTATTTTAAAATGAGAATTCTGGAAACTTGGTTATTTCATAATGTATTTAGTTTGTCTGCGTATTATAATATATTGTAAGTGGTTTATATATTGTATTTGTATCAGAGTGCATAACTTTTTGGCTTATAATGTATTCTATTAGAATGAAGTATTTATAAGTTTTTATAACATCATTATGGAATATCAAATAAGTAAATCTGCCATCGTAACCACATATTATATGATAAAATTTAAGCTAAAATAAACATTACGCTTTTAACTTTATATACATTTGGGTGAGAAACCGATGTTTCTGATGCGGAATTAAACTACATATACAGATCAGTTATACACAATACATACAGTATTATATTTCCTCAAACAATCACACACGAAGGAACTAAAACGTATCAAAACAAACACGAGCCGAAACAACCTGATTTACCATATCTGTAGAATGAGAAAGGCGATAGATTTAAGCTCACGAATCAGAATAGGTCGTTTGAATCTGAATATCTAAATTAGTATTATCTATCTCTCCCTGTCACACCGGTGAGAATGGAAAGAGATAAAAGTCGCGAGCTACGTACGGAGGCATTCCCGCTAAAGTTGCTTGGCATGGCGCCTTGGCAAGCGTTGGCTGTTTTATTGTGAGCTAGCGCCAACAACTGGGAGATTTACCCCGTCCGTAATGGCGGCCCTCGTTTATTAATAGCTACGAATGTTGTGGTCGGGTAATGTTTTCGGTGGTTAATGGACGAAATCCTGATTTTGATAAATTCCGAATCATTTATACGAGGCTATCGGGACATGTGAAGTAATGGTTTGTTAAGCTCGGTCGTTGAGCGAAATATTTTGTATTGGATCGCAAAATGATATTCGTTTTTCTTTCATTCCTGAATGACAATTTAAAATCTATCATTAAATATTTACTACATTATGAGCATCAACCGATTCCCCGAACGACCGCAGATAGTCGATTTTTGCATAATTCATTCTAGAAGTCTAGACATTGCAAAAGAAACTCCAGCTAAAATCGAATATTACTCCTAACATAGCGTATTGAAATTGATGAACAAGGTTGTAGTTAGTATATGGCGATATACACCGTATCCGAACAGACGAAGCACGTTTGGTATTGACATGCCTAACTCGAGGCTAATAATAAGCTTCGTGATAAAGATATAAATGTGCATCCTCGTAACATAGACGATCTTTTAGCAATAGTATAATATTATAATTGATAAAACAGATTCACATGAGAAGTTTTACGGCCAATCTCAATACGAACCTACAGTAAGTTTTTTGTGACTTTTGAGTGGTTGAGCCGCGCTGTAGACAGTTTTGCCTACATCATGAATGGGCCGTCTCGTCCGGGTCGTTACCACTATGTCACAGAAAACCGGCCCAGAGTAGCGGCTTGCTGCTGCTGCCTTTCGTACGGTGAGTGAGATATTCAGAAGCCCAAATCCCCAACCTCTTAAATTATCCCTTTACTTTAAGGTCCGCAACTCGGTCATGGTTCTTTTGGTATTGTGGGCAAAACCAAAATAATGGGTACAGGGGCGGTGGAGATCACTTACCATCAGGTGACCAACTTCCACGTTTGCCGGCCTATTCTATAAAAAAATGCTAGTTTTTCCTCGCGGCTCCGCTCACGTGAATATTTTTTTTCGGTATTAAAATTAGCCTTTGTCCTAATCCGGGTCTACATGTGTACCAAATTAGTATTATTAGTAGGATAGCGTGTACCTACTACGAATGCAAATGTAAGAAAAAAGTAAAATCATATTGGTCACATAATTTTTAAACTTTCAGTATGTATACATAATTATTGCTTACAGCGCAGAATATTCGAGCATAACAAATTTTGGACATGTCTTTATTACTTTAGCAGTGTTACGTAAAGCTGATTCGAATATTTCTGTAGAACTGTGTAACTCAGCATATTCTGCTAACCGAGTTTTACATTGACCAGATTATTGCTGATATTATGATTTCATTAAATGAAACCTTTCGCAATCATAATATCAGCAATAGTCTAGTCAGCAGTAGTATGATCTTTTTAACGTTACAAAAATGAGCCCAGATCTTAATCGCTGTTCCTCAATAACTATTAATATAATATCAGCCCTTTATTAGACCCCCTGCTGGGCAAAAGTCTCCTCTACTAATGAGACGGGTTAAGGCTTAACTGTTAAGCCTTAGTTCACCACGCTGACCCAATGCGGGTTGGTAGAATTCGCATACCTTTGAAATTCATATGAAGAATTCTTAGGTAAGCAGGTTTCCTCACTATGAGCAATTTTTTACAATGAACACACACGTTACTTAACTATTGTGACGGGAGTCCGTACCCCAGAGTTATTACTGCTTTTAATCTATTACTTTTAGAAAATCCATTTACAGTTTTATTATAAAGTTTAACTTAGTATGCAGTCATACATACAAATATAGTTTGTGCTATTTTTTATATTTCAAACCTAACATTTGCATACAACACAGAAACTGTAACTCAATATCTACGTTGAATTCACAACGAGCAACGATTGCCACTATTATTTTATGAGTCGATTTAACTTGGCGAGGCGAGCCCGCCAGGATCGGAGGTCGTACTGGAACTTTGATATCGTAAGCCTCCACGGGATTTATAGTGAAATCATGTATGCAGGATGCTCCTACTGAATAGAAATTGCTACAATGTTAGTACGAAATGTAGTTAAATAAGTCATTGTAACGTAAGTAAGTGATAAAAGTTCTAATAAGATACCCACTTTATGTATTTTTGCCATCAAATAGTTTGTAAGCGCCGCTGTTTTGAAGGACATTGAAACCAGTGATATTACTGGCCTTAGGAAGATTAATATCTTATGTTTTGAGGTAACGGTAGTGCTGTTCCATATAGTGTGTTTTAATTTAAAGTTCTAGATGATATTGCTTATGTTCATGGGCTTCATGGGTTCATCTCGTTATACAGGTCCATAAAAATGGTACATGAAAGAGTGGCTACTGATTTTGAATCAATGGTGCCTCATATGCTGCAATCAAATTCACACTTACTCATTACTGGTCGTCGAGAAATATATACTTTGATGAAAACTCCAAACGTACCTGGAATTAAACAAACGGTCAATTGATATTTGCACAAAGAATAACAATCATTTATTTATCGTCAGATCAATACGATAAACCGGGCTTGCAAAACCGCCGCTGTTTACATTCGCCATAATAAATTATCTGTGTAAAACAAACTATTTTGGCGGAAATAAAACTAGCAGACTATTGAGAGAGATTTAACAATGTTTGCGCACGTTTGCAGAGCTAACATCGCTTTTCAGCGCTGAACAATGGACGAAACATGTGCGTAACTCCGACGAAATTATTGTTCGTGTTTCGATTGTAACCGCCATCGCGCCAATGTGTACAGTATCGCGGAAATATTGTCATAGAGCATTTATTATTCATAAGCTTGTACAATGTTCTAAAATACGACTGTTTCCAGGTTGGCAGGTCGTAATGGATGTTCTTAAAGAGCCCCTAGATGATCAATTAGAACTGTCAATCAATACGTAGTTGAACCATCACCTCTACTTTCAATTACAACCTAGTTAAACTATCAGCCAATTGATATTTAGTAACGATCAGTTGGTTTTATCGTTGACCACCAATCACGTAAGGATTGACAAATGCAATTGATCATCTCTGGACATCTTTGGACGTGACAATTGTTTTATGTTTAAGAATTTCAACCCAGTGATATCTCAGTGGGGAGAGATATGTACTACCAACACGAAAATCGCAAGTTCGAAACCAATCCCAAGAGCATGTACCTCCCACTTTTCTAAGTTACGTGTGTATTGACTGTTTATTATTTTTATCAGTAAAGGAAATATCGTGAGGAATCCTGCATACCTAAGAAGTTCTCCATATGAATTTCGAAGGAATGTGAGGTCTGCCAACCCATATTAGGTCAGTGTAAGGTGTTAGGCCTTAATTAGGCCTAACCCCTCTTGTTCAGTAGAGGATGCTCGTGACTAGTAGGGCCAATATTATTATTATTATATTATCAACACTTTTTAAGCCAAGGGTAGCCTTCCATGGCAAACAATATTCTATAAGTATACGCACCTAAAAACATTGTGTACCACAGAACTAAATTAGGTAACACAATTAGGACTTTCCGATTACATCTTGTTTATAGAACTAAAGCCATTTAGCTTAACAACAATGGATACTGCCTCCCAAGGGTGGGGTCAGTAGGGTTCCAAAACATGACATAGATGGCCGAGAATATTTCCGATATAAGGATCAAAGAAAAATAAGTACTATGCTGAATACGTTAAGGCTCAAAATGTAACTTAGTTTGGAATAATGACACCAGAGTTTCAATCGATAAGGGCAAAGGATGAGGGTGTGCAATGTGCATAGTGAATGGCACGGATAGTTCTTATCTCATAAACATTGACTTAACTTACATTCTCAAGGTATCGAAGATCCGTAATTTTTATACACTATACACCCAACAGTCACACACATAGTCCTGACCCCACACTAGGTTAACCTGTATCGTGGTTATCAAGAACTATGAGAGACTTGCGGTCCCACAACTCCCAGACGCGAAACAAACATTTGTGGGTTACACAAACATTTGTCTCGGTGCGGGAATCGAACCCAAGGCCTCACGTTTCTAGCCCACTGCGCCAACGAGGCGGTCAACGTTACGTTTAAATATATTTATTTTCAAAGTAAATATTACGTTAAACTTAAACTAGAGGGGCCTACACTCTATACCCAGCAGTGGGTGGATGCGATACGAGCTGAGTAGGAGTAATAGAAATGTTACTTAACGTACATAAAATAATTAATTAATTAGTGACTTAATAAAATTCAACACTCAACATTATGTAATTAAATCCAAAAAGCCGCTATCTCTCCGTAACCAAATTCCACTTTAAAATTTAAAAATTATGCAAATGTGACAAGCTTCCATTATCAGTAGCCCATTCATCTATACGTTAAGACCTTTCTAGAATTTATTAAAGAAGACTGTATTATTACTTTCTAATTTTGCCGGACAGTAATTGCCAACACCTTATTTTCGTTCCATTATATTATGAAATATGAGATGGGTTTTCATTGGAATTGTTATTGTGCGTAAACAAAAAGTGCTTATTTTTTGTCTAGTCTATTGAAGGAATAAATTAGTGCTCTTTCTCAGGATTCCCTACATAAAGGCTACTAAGGGAACCGTATTTATTACAGAGCCTTCACCGTCTGTCTGTTCTGCTTTTTATCTGTCCTATATTAGAGGGTAAGAACATTTTTTTGTATATGTTTCTTATGTTCGCGTAAACGTAAGAATTGTATTATATTACCATAGAAGCATTGCATGGAAAACCAATTTCGAAAGAACAACATCATAGCTTATTATCCGTCCTTCTCTGGCAAAACTATCTGCTGCTAGGGTAGAGTGAAAAATTTATGGAGTCTAAATAATATATATCATATTATGGACTCAATATGTAAACATTTTGAAATAAAGAGAAACTACGTGCCGTGTAAAATAAAGCGAATAAAAATCACACGTCCTTTCATAGAACACAAAGTGAAATATATTTTTTAGTTAACTTTTCAGTCAGCTCGCGCTGGTGGAAATGTTTCCAAGAGGAAAACTTTGAAAGTTGTATACTTATCCAAGGCAAAGCATCTTAGTGTACAATACTCGCTTCACCAGCCTTGTCTTACATAAAGTTAGCAATTGAATATACTATGAATGAGAATTCACTATTGTTTTGAGCAACAAGAGGAATTGAAAGATTTCAATGCTGCGTTGTTTGTGTGTTTTTTACGTGGTTTTTTTGTACTTTGTATGTATAAGACTTTATTTTGCTCGAGAGTCTTGCTTTCTGAGAAGTCTATTGAATTAAACTTTATGTACTAGCTTTTGCTCGCGTTACTGCGCCGTGGAAGTATTTTTCTGGGATATAATGTTAATTTATCTTGGATTATTGTTTTAGGTCGTGGATGATGTGTGCCCTTATATTATAGCTGCTCTTAATGGCTTTATTATCTGTTTCGCAGTAGCAGTTAGCATGAAAATCAGTCTAGTTTATTTACGAAAATACATAATGGATTTCGAGAAATTTCCTTAGGTTTCATTTACATTTCAAATGTTACCCTAAATCTTAACAGAGATTATTATTTATTAGACGACCTACTTTCTTATCGAAGCATGACATTTAGGTTGTTATTTTGGCTATTAATATTTAGTAATTTGGAAATACGTTTACTATTAACATTAAGGGTTCCATTTGTTTGTTGCCGCTCGAGATGTTTCCGTTTCTGTATTCCCGTTTTAATATTCACCAAGACATACACATAGCTATATAATTTATGGCCTCAGTTCACTTATTCTTATTTTCTTTGTATTTTTTGTATCGGACACTACGAGAAACAAAAAGGGAAGGCCCAAATGTTTTGACTGTTACTTCGAGTTCCCAAAGGTCAGATATTTAACAAGCTGTGGAGAGTTTGGATGGATTTAAATCCCATGCGAGGAACTGTAAATCAAAAAATCTTTATTCGCTCATACCTAGCTTTGGTTGTAGCTTCGCTCGTGTGAAGTAAATTTAACCAAACAATAATATTTCTAATACGATTTGTGCAATTCCTTACTCCTCTTTCAAGAAACGCCTTAAACGATACCTGCAATATAAAATCAACTCGCTGTCAAAATTTCGAATTTCTATCCTTATAGGTTTGGGCTGGGCGATTATGAGTCAGCCAGGACTCTGCATTTTATATATAAAGATGCTTAGATGAAGGCTGCAGCTATCCTAAATTAGACATCATTGCGCATCTCTACTACCGAAGTTCTTCATGGATTACCGATCGTCCAGCATATCACTACATTATATGAAGATATAATGTATTCTTGTTGATAAGCAAACTGCAGTGGGATCCATAGAATCGATAACGGTTAGGGCAAACGGGTTCTGACGCCCCCGGCTACTTGGAGCGATGACCTGCGTAAGGTGGTTGCTAATAACTGGATAAAGCAAGATTTCTGAGTGATCGGGTGTATTATACACTCAAGCATACGTGTTCCGATAATATTGAAGATTATATATAGATTAAAATTAAACAAATAATTTACTTACAAATCTTTTCAGTTATTTCATGTTCGAAAAAATGGAACAAATAGTGATTAGTTAAAATTGTGATTAATAAAGTTTGATGGTATGATCGCTTAACGTTTGAGAACAAGATCGCCTTTTAGTTGCCCACCTCCTCACATAATGGGTCAAAAAAATAATAATTAAAGTACTTAATACATAATAGGATTGGATTTGTGTGGGGTTGGGTAAGAGTAGAACTCCTCAAGATAGATTGTTGTTGTGTTGTGAAGAACAGATTGTAACCGTAGATGGTAATAAAATAAAAAATATAATCGCAAACTTAAACAAAATATAAAGTAAACCATCTCATATTCTATTAAGATCTCGTAAGGTATGTTGTGCCTTTACCGTTAAAGCGAAAGATAACTAACAAATAAATATACAGGTAATTTCGAAGTCAGAGGTGCGTGCTCTGGCGGGCTAGTCACACTCTTCACTATGTGTCTTAATAGGTAGAACAATTTTGAACAATGACTAACCCGTGTCAGAAACATCAAAAGAAATGCTTTATAATCATCATTAACAATATTAATCCAAATTAAAACTGCAGGTAATTATACAAACGGAAAGTTATTGTCGGTTTTAAATAATGAACGAAGTTGAGCTAACATTATCTGCATGGAAGTTGAATGGTGAACTTTTTCTACAGAACAAACACATTAAAGGATCCCGCGACCATGTCCGCAGGCTGAAATTCAGACGCGATAAACTTGCTGTGCTGACGTTGATTTATGTCTGAGTTTGTTTGTACAGGAAACGGTCGCCTCCTAAGGCCCAGTTCATCCCGGAATACCGGTTAAGATAAGGCTCTAATGCACTACAAATTACTGGATGAAGCATAGGAGTGTATTGTTTCTTGGCTCTTCATCGGCTGATCTCACTGTCATAATGTAGGATGATGAGGTAGCTTGGCAGTGGCGTGCCAATGGTTTTGAAGTAGGGTAAGTTTTTTTAGGTATAAAGTTTATAAATGATAGATCGTTTGACGTGGTTTGGCCTGCCTGACATCTTCAGCAGGGTTGATGTCCGGCAGGCGGCCGTTCGTTACAAGCCAAATCTTTCTGTAACATATGTTAAAAAGCATGTTGCGCCGACCTCACTGCAAGTGCGCTAAGGGCTGATGGAAGAAGTATTGATAATTTGTTGTGGTCTCCAAAATTTCATCGTGGCGAATTTTATTTCCACATTTCAGGTTTCACATTCACTAAGTTCACAAAATATCGTTACCTTATATAAATAAAGCATACGTACCATTCTACTACTGGACAACATTGTTATAAAATACACATCAAATTTAGGTAATAGAATATCGTCGGTAGCTATTTATAGTTATTTAATTTGTTTCATTATCATCCATAAATCCAAATTAATTAATACTACGAACTATTAAAGTACCCTTTGTTATTTTGAACAATTTGATAGGTTCACAAATTATGCGTAGGTTTTGAGCTAGATAAGTTTCTTGTTTGTAAAATTAATTCATTGTAATTACCTTTTACTCGCCGATCAATATTTCTAAATCGCAATACAAAGCCAGATAAATGACCACGGGAGAGCGCGATGGATGTCTTATCCATCGTATGTGCGTTTGGTGAATGTTTCATGGTCGGTATCGGGTTTGTTAGTAAAGCAAGCCATGCTTTTTGGCTTGGAAGTACCTCCACTATAGCTTGGATGCTAGAAACATTTAATAAATTAATAACAAAATATTGCGGTTTTCTCGTGGTGAAATTAACTGATCATAGTAACCATCACTGAAATTTGTGTAATTGATCAAATGATATTTTTTCATTAGACTAATTAATGGCAGTTTACTTAGGTTAAAATCTCAGGTTAGGCAATCACCATATGTGTTTGTTTTTGAATTCGAAAAATCACACGTGTTATAATTGTCCGGTATTGGAATATGTGCCCATATAGGCTCTCACCCTATCACATCATGGAACGGAGATTTATTAAAGCGGAAAGTTATTTAGGTAATTAACCGATTAGTTGATCGCATGCTTTTAAGCTATTTAACTAATGCTGGTTAAGATACAATCCTGATATGTGATGGAAAGCGTTACATACCAAGAAAAACGTTGCGCGTTAATTAATATTCAAATTAAGCCGTATCAAAGAGTAAATTATAACACAAATGTGCACTTACACAAACATAACTGTTTGTGTAACACATTTGGTGTAGACTGTGTAGACAAAATGATTTTAATTGATAATCCGACTAAATCCTTTCACATGTTCAATTATAATTAACGTTGCTTTTAGTTTCAACATGTTACAACATTCATTATAAAAGTTTTTAAAAGGATTTTTCCGTTTATAACCATAACTGATATAGATGACCTATATAAATTAGATGGACATTATTTTTACAATATGTGGCAGTAAAAACGTGTCATAATTTGTAACACTACACATAGCTCGTAAATCTAGATGATAAGATTCTGGCTTAAATCTGAGTTATATTATACTAACTTATGAGCTATTCTGTCGATCAGAAGACTGATTGTTTTACAAAAATCTAATTCGAAGAACTCAGTGACGAAATCCTTCTTCATTCTATCATTCTTTTCACTCTGTCACTGGCTTTTCTAAAGAATTTCAAACCACACAAGCCAGCAACAAGGTGTACATTCGGTGACACAGTTGGAATGCATGCTCGGTACGATGGCTGTGCTGAGGTCTCGGTTTTGAAGCCCTGAGTCGGATAAAAGTGATATTGGGTTTTTCTATCACGTAATGCTTAGTCTGATACTAAGCCAGAGTCTGGAATTGTGCCCTGTATGGTTATAGGCTCGCCCGCTATCACATCATGGGTCAAAAATAACTTTTTTATTATCTTATCCGTGTTGTATTACATGTTTCAATAACATAATTGTCACGTTTACAACACAAAAACGCGGTTGAAGCTCACTTTATGAGTGTAACAGTCGTTGAGGGGCGTCGTACCGCCATCAAGGGTACGTTAAACACTGGCGAGCAATTAAAATGTTTGACTGCATATTTCATATTTGGTTAAACGTTGCGAATGAATCAATTATTACCCTTCACGGTAGCTAACCTGTATTCGGGTTCTTTATTTATGGAAACATCACGTCTATTCTATATCGGATTAGGTACACCTACAATGTGATAGGTAGTTAAATATTTTGCTATATCGAGGACTTTTAAATTTTGGGAAAATAATGAGTTGAAGGCTGTTTTATAAAATTGGTATTACCTTTTTAGGCGAAAATAATGACAGAAGAACCATCTTATGGTGGTTCACAGAACATATTCCTGTATTCCGTGGTGCAGTTAACGTGTGATTGCGCGAGCTAAACAAGACTGCCATTTCAGTGCATACTATGTTTTAAAATCCTGGCATAACGACTAAGTGATAACAGTACCATTAAATGTATTTTTGACTTTCGCTATAAAAATACATTTAATGGTAGGTAGGTGTAAAACGGGTCTTAAAATAGCGAAAGTCTATTAACACCTAATAACAGTGCTATTAATCGAACTCTTATATAGTTTTTAATTTCGAACTTTCACGTCTACTCCCTCAAACTTATGTGGTATTTAATCCATACTCTTCTCGTCTTCCTGCCTTTATCACACTCGCAGCGGCGCGGCGTCGGAAAGCATGCAACACATGTTACAAAAAGACTTGGCTTGTAGTTTTTTCAACCTCTTTAGGTTTTAGGTGATCAAGGAGGATATGTATCAAAATTTTGCTTACGTGAGAAATAAGTGCAATAAGGCGATAGTTGCTAAATTTCTGCGTTGAACCTTTTTTGTGCAGGGAGTAAAGACTGTGTGGTTCCAATCGGTCGGCCAATTTGAGCAATTTCCAGTTTGCCAGATCTTGTTGCAGATTACGTAATTTTCTTTTGTTTATATCCCGTGGTATTACACAATCCAAGAACATCTATAGCTAAACTTCCTTAGTTTACTAGCCTCTTCGTTATCCCCTATTTGTTCAGCGGCAAAGGCATTTATCTTCAAACCCTCACGAATTAAACCTTCAATAATATGTACAATCAATGACAAAATTACAGTTGCCAGTGTCCATAAAAGCATTTAGTAACGTTAATAAACAATTTTAACTGCTCCATCGTGCTACGCGCCCACGCGAACTCATAAATTACTCGCGTACAAATGAATTTCTTCAAAAGGTCGTAGAAATTAGAAGTTCAGGCGAGTGTCCGGTCACGCAAGCCCCAAAACCCTTTGTACATATTTACCCTTATATTATTTAACTGCTTTGGCTATGACGTTGACGTAATAAAAGTGCGGTCCGATCTTTAAATTATAGACTTGGACTAAATTAAAAACACGACTACAGTAAGGTGACGTAACTTTTTTATTTACTGTTTTTGCTTCATTTATTCGATTCCATTCCCCTGAGATCTTAATTTTGAAACTATGTGTGTATTTATTACTAAATATCACGCTCGCTTAATCCGTTTTAAGTGGTAGAGCCACACTGTAGACAGTTTTGTCTACGGTATGATTGGGCCGGCTTGACCGGATTGTTACCACTGTCTCCCAGAAAACCAATGTAAAGTAGTGGTTTTTAACATGAGATATCGAAAGGCCCAAATCCCTTCCCCTTTCCGTCGGCAACACTTCCACGATTCTTCTGGTATTGTGAGCGTTCATGGACGGTGGAGATCATTTACCACCAGGTAATCCAGTTGCTCGTTTGCCAGCCCATGTTATAACAAATAAAAATAAATTATCGTGTTCCGAGAAACAGAGTTCTGAGGAAGGCGTGGTGAGCTACTCCGTCTGAATACCTACCTGAGAATTCACAAAATGACAGTTAAATTCGTAGGTAAATATTTTAGTTGTATGTTGTAGTTGATGTACATGTAATGTTCAGATTTATATGTGAGTTAATACGCCGACTTATTGAGCATATAACATTATCTTTCTCTTTCAGACAGGATAGCCCCAACTGAAACCGGACCTTCAATTAAAATGGAAACCTACATATTATTTAAAAGCCATTAATCTCCTGTTAATAACTGAACTCCTCTACTACACGTGTAACTGTAGTTAAATAAACCATTTATTTTGAACTACACCGCGGACACGCGTCACGGAATGTTACACGCTAAAATGTCAACCGAGCACTCGTTAATTAACGTACGATCGGCACGAACATCGAAAATCGAATGACAACAAATGTTAGGATCATCGGGCGTGAACACTATAACTCGTCATTGGTGCGATGTAAAATAATCGAGTGTAAATAGTGTTGAGTAGAACTCGATTTTTAATAGAGTTTGTAAAAGTAGCCTCTTTTTGTACTGAGCCGGTACAAGTCCCACTTCAAATGAGGCGAGGTGTATTGAAGCTCACTCGCTGATTCTCACTCTTTCATGCACACATCACGCGTCATGGGAATATTAACATAGTAACGCGACACATTTGAAGTATGTACACATCAAAATTGAGGTACTCTTATAATATTTCATTATGTACGGGACAAATGTAATACCTCTTGTGTGTCCTACTCAACACTAGTGACAAAGTATTCGCGTCGAATCCACGGAGTACGCACGATATTCCATGCATAAGCAATATATAAAATGTGTTCTGCTGGAGTGAATAATTTATTTTCGATTGTCACCCGCGTGTTGCAGAACTTCGTTCACAGGTGTTCGATCAAACAATTACATCCGTGTGCCGTGTTACGATTCTGATTGGCTTTCGTGTTTGCCTTGTTACATATTCACAGTGGGTCTTGCACGTTTGTGAATAAAAACAGAGTTGGGCGAAACGAAATCCCCAAACTGTTATGTTATACTAAAAACGTAGATCCAAAAATGGATTTGTTCTTGAAGTTTATCCAAGAGCTGATATTTCCAGAAATTGTAAGTGCAATAGTAACATGTTATAGAATTTCAGGTCAGCATTTCGCAATAACTTAGATAGATAGATTTAAGATACATGATAATGAATGCAAAAATAGCTAGCTGCTTTTGACCAGTTAAGTGGAAATCGATTGTATCATCTACCTTAATACGTTTCAATTACTGTATTGGAACGATACTGATATCTAATTCAATTTAATAGCTTAATAAAATTATGCGTGGCTTTTTGTGTTTAACATCTAGAAAACTTTATGGTATTTTAGGTATGTATCAACACTTTACAACTTTCTTTAAATGTTTCTTTAAATCATGTAGGCTTTATTATGCCGATGTTCATAAAAGCAATATATATGTCCATCAATTTCTTCAATACAGAAAATGAATTTGTTAAGTCATATTCCTTTGTCACCGAGACGATTTCCTTTTCAACGGGCAGTCCGCAACTCGCGGTATTAATCAAAGCTTAAGAAAGCTAATATTTAAAGTGACAGTGTCTGGAAGTTTGTAAACAAAAACAGCTCGGCAACGGACTGTTCGACGGAACCCGGCGAAAAACTTGTTTCGTTGACATTGATGGATGCTACAGTCGCTGCGACCGCTTTGCTGAAACTAACGCGGAATAACTAAGAATATCTGATTGGACATTCGGTATATTTTTGTGCTTAGTTATAAATATTTTTTAATCATTAGTGTGGTTCCACAGTTCGGGATGTTGGTAGATAAGTAAAGGTTTTTTTGGGGTTTATAAGAAGACGTATAACTAAATGGTCTTTTAATTACGGTCACGCAGTACCTATTTGAGATAACTAGTCATTTATTTAATTATAATGATATCATAGGGAGTCTGGACGAGACGTTTTATCGGGATTCAGATCGGACCCTTGGTATATAATCTGTTGTCAGTCTATATACTGTTTTAAGATTTACATTTATTGTTAGTGCAGCGTATAATAAATGCTGCAGTGGAAGCCTAGTATGTTAGTTTTATATACCTACTATGTTAATCTTATGTTACAAAATATATAGTTACATAATTTATTTACTTATTCGTTATGTCTATATTAATGTATCACACCACATTAATGTAGTAAAAGGAGTAAGTACGTTTTGAGGCAGCTGCGGCTGTACGCCGATCGGAATTTTCTATGCCAAATCGTACTCATACGATACTGCAGACTCTCAAAAAACGCTGTTATGACTTATTCGAGGCAAAGATGAGAGCCAATGGTCTTATTAAGGATGCTCTAAACTGGGGGAAGTGGAAGCGTCAAAGAGAAAAGTGGACGCAGGCAGCCGGCCGTGACATCATGTCAGGCAGTAAAAGGAAAAGATTCATAATTTGTTTAAGAATTATGCGGAACAACAAAACAAATATACCTACTCGCGTTAAACCACGCTTTAAATCCTTAACATTTCAGTTTGTATTGCTAATGCTTGCACTGTGTTTGCTTATTTTATACAGGGAATAACGTTACTCAGGCTTTGGCTAAGCCGACATGTGAAATGGCATTAATCTCTTATTTAAATACTTAGTAATCTGACGACAGTGGGTACCCCATTCATTGTGTGCTCGCTTGTCATGGATTTACATATTATTTGCTGCATAAATAAAACGTTTTGCATTTTTGACCATTCCCAACCCCTGAATTGAACGAATGGCAAATGTTTACAATTGCTTATTAAGATTGACGTTTTTGTTTGGCATGTCAAAACAAAACGGATGTTAAATGGACTGATTTGCATTGTTTTAGGTTTCGGTTGAGTTGAAAGCTGAAACAAAATTGAGGAATTCTTATTATACAAGTCAGTTTATGCTATGTATGTGGTCTTATAATATTCAGATGTCCATACTAATGCAATAAATAATGTAGTACAATTTTTCCAACGTAGGAACCTAGCCACAGCAGTTCTCTTCAACAACTTAGGCTCGCGTCATACTACAACGTAATAGACGTTGATGATGTTCGAAAATTTTAAATACTTAGAATATTGTCGGCGTCTAATACATTGTAGTAATTTTTAGGAGAGTAGTTACCTGCTGAGAAATTTACCTTTTACGTTCAAACACTATAGGCACATAGGCATTAGTAACTATAAACAATACTATTGATCTAATTAGATTTTAAAGTAAATCCTTAAACTAATCATGCAAATCCTAGTGGCTACGAATTTACAGTTTTAATACAAATTTTGCTTAACTACGTAGAATCAAACATTAGTTAGCACAATGATAATACAATGCGAATTTTCAGAAACAGCTTAAAACATGTTAAGCTCAATAATGAGGAATTATTCTAGTAAATTTCCAACAATTCTAAATCAAACACCAAGTTGAACTGGTCTTTGGAATTTGAAAACTGCCTTTACTAATAATGTATAGTTGATTTGTGGTGTTATTAGGGAAAACAAAAGATTTTTAACCGACTTCAAAAAAGGAGTAAGTTGACTCCACTGCCCATGAACGCTCACAATAGAAGAAGAAGAATCAACAGAAGAATCGTGGACGAATTTTCGACCTTAAAGTAAAGGGATAATTAAGGGATTAGGTTATTAGGCAAACCGCTAATTTACGTTGGTTTTGTGTGAGATAGTGGGAACAACCCAGTGAAGCCGGCGCATTCATGCTGTAAACAAACTGTCTACAGCGTGGTCCTACCATTAAAAAAGGTAAACATTTAAATGTGTGGCGGTACGGAACTCTCAAAGCGCGAAGCCGACTCGTACTTGGCAGTTTTTATGAGCGTTTAAATTTTATAAACAATCTTAGTTTTTACTTGGATGGTACACGGTGAAGAATATTTAATAAAAATCTCAAACGCAAATTGTGATTCTATGTGATTGTGGAGATTTATAACGGTAAGTATTGAATTTTCTAAAAGAAATAGTCGAAGTGTTTAATAGATTCATTTTACATAAATCATAAATGTTTCCAAAATCAAGCCTGGTTCATAAACAGTTTAACAAAACAAATAGTTTTATCGCAATAATCATAAAATGGGCAACTGCGATCGAGGAAATCAATCCGGCGGCTCCCTCGCCAAACGTTTACACAGAAATGGTCTGTTTACCAAAATGTCGGGAGTTTCAATTTAGAGCATTTTCCGCTAGCTGGTAATATTGGGTTTTAGTATTTGAATTTGATTACAGCTATTGAATTACTAAGCCTGTATTGTAGGAAAATAGTTATTAGCAAAGAGCCCGTGACGGCCAGTCCTTCGTTAATTTATAAAAGCTGAAAGTTTCTCTACCCATGTCCCCAACATAGGTAGGAACGATCAGTCACCATGAAGTTTGTATCATCGTGGCTTTGGCAGGTAACAAGTAACAAAGGTGTATAAAATTACTCTTCAAAATCGTCAAAATATAAAATATGTTTTTTATATTTTCTTAGAAATAATACTAGAAGTTACGTCATCAATTGGCATCGAAATACAGTATCGTGGCAACCCCCTGCCCGACACCCTTAAAATTTAAATTGTAATTATATTTACGTTAAATAGTATAAAAGGTGAATTTTATATAATCTTACTTGGGAAACTATAGAAAGATGTTTTTTAGGAGTCAGAAAGTTTCGATAGTTTTATATGGTAAGAACTTCAAAAACCGACTTCAAAATTAGAATCGCAATACGTTTGCTGTTATCCTTTAAGGATTTTCAAATTTTTTCTCTTACCCCATCGGATCTTAAACAAATATGAATGGGAGCACCCTTGAGGTAAACTTTATCAAACATACAAAAATTATCAACAAAATCAGCCCACATTTAGCGGAGGTATTGCGTAACATACATAAACAATAAAATAATCAGAGAAATTAAGAATCTGATTCTTTTTTAAATCGGTTGAAAATACAAGAGAGCTGAAAATACAATAATATAGAGCTGCAAACTATTATAGGTCTCTCCATGGCGTTATTCCAGATTAATGCTAGGGTCCGCCTTCCCATCGTGATTTGACGGTGGATTTTGTATTATGTGGAGCGACCCGCCGTTTGACCGCCTTAACCCGAAATGGGAGCCATGTTTCGCCATTACCTCTTTCGTTAATCAGCAGAGTGTACCACGTGCATGTGAGGTTGGATTTGGGTCTAAGATGCTGGTGGCCCACTTACAGCCCAAGCCAACTATTATAGGTACTACATTAATATTTAAAAGTTAAGAGGCCGTGGGTATATTTGTTAGCTGTACACGTGATGGTAAATAGGTATTAATATTGACTTGTTTAAACGTGTTGTACAACTACATGTATGTACTATTTTGTATTTATTCTCGTTATATGTTCTTATCTACTGCAAAACAAAAATGTACAGTAAGTAGCCTGCATAACTTTTCAACCCGTCTATAATAGAAACATAGAGTAGGATGTAGATTTTATAATCAATCCTAACACAGGGCCAAGCTCAATGTTAAGAATTTTTTTATTCACCCTAGCAAAATACTACAACTAAACTAAATTACATATATGTAGTAACTACCTCGGTGGCGAAGTTGTAATGCGTACGCGTTATGACCGAGGCTGACGCTGAAGTCTAGGGTTCGATGCCCGGGTCGGGTAAAAAGCATATTGGGTCTTCCGAAATTATCAGTATCAGCCTGGAGTCTGGAAGCCCGGTATGGCGATAGGCTCGCCTCCTATCACATCATATGGACGAAGACCAAGCTCGGCGAAATTTGGTTGTTGGGGTATACCTCTGTCTACCCCTTAGGGGATTATAGGTTTGAGTGTGTATGTATGTAATTTGTAGTAACTTTAATATAGGGGCAGTGCAAAAACAACGTTCAATATAAGGGCGGTTAGTATAGTTCGCAATCGCCATGTCTACAGAATACATTATATGTAGCTTGTGTGTATATTTGGTGTCCCCCTCCTTTCTATTATATTAAGTATTGTAGCAGCTAAGCAGACTGCCATAATAAGGATGATCGCCGTGACGACGACTTCGCCATACTTAATCATTATGAACACGGTAAGTCACCTTGTTATACCATTACAAAAATACACATATAACACAAGCATCAAATTCATAGAAAATCATAAACCTATTTCATAGTTCTCGCAACAAAACTGTTACATCATTTATGAAATGATTACCATTAAACTTCCCATACTCATTAGCCGCTATAAAACTTCAGATTTAACGCTCAAAGCCTTCTGCAACTTGTGCCGAGCTGCCATAGTTTATAAGCGTGTTAGTGTTGGCATTACGAGAGCTATTCCTGCTCGAGAGTCGGTAATTACACTTTAAGGCCTTTAAACCGTATCGACTTTTAGTTCACTTGCGTTAGCTATTATTTCGACGGTCCTCGTTATGGATCTTCCTATATCTGTTGCGTTGTATGCTTGTACTTTTGGTGGATTAAGAGCCTTTGTTTGTTGTGTTTTGTTGACCAACTCGCTGACGCAGAGGGTCTGTAGCCGGCTGAAAAACGGGAGGTCACGTTTATGAGTGTCGCTATGGGAACAAATGTTGTTGTGAACCCTATATTTTGGTTAGAGTTGACTCTTACGGCACGAAGTCCCTCGTAATTTCTGGGAGGACATAGGGATTTCAAATTTATTAAAACTGCATGGTGATTCTTGGATGTACATTTATTTATCATTTTTTAAAGGTCATCGTGGTTGTTTCTCATATTTATATCGTCCGATTTTCGTGGTTCAAACCATTTTAAAATATGATCTCTATTTTAACAAAATCAAAACATTAATCTGCGTTGTACTTCCGTTCCTAATGTTCATTAATAAAGTACCTAGATAATGCTGATTTAATCTGTAAAAGTTTAACACTTGTTTTTGCGTAATGAGTGTAACATAGATTATAACATTGAATCTGAAAAATAAATCTTTCTCCATAATAATGGATAATTTTAGACTAGATCTAATCCTAAGTGCTACAAATTTAAATATAGGTACCTTATTCTAAATAATGTATGTATGTGTGTATTAATTGCTAATTATCACTTGCTATAACGGTGAAGGAAACATCGTGAGGAAACCTGCATACCTGAGAAGTTCTTCATAAGAATTTCGAAGGTATGTGAAGTCTGCCAAGCCGCATTAGGCCAGCGTGGTGGACTAAGGCCTAACCCCTCTCATTCAGTAGAGGAGGCCCGTGCCCAGCAGTGGGACGTATATAATACAGGGCTGGTATTATTATTATTATTAATTCTAAAGACTTCAGTAATAGCATAAGTTAGCACAGAACAAACTGTTTATAAAAGACATCAAGCCCAGAGTCGGCAGTCATTTGCGAGCTCCTCCCATCCCGGGCGTCCCATTTCGCGAAACATATTCAAATGAAAGAAGGAGCGATTACTTCGATTATACTTGGTGCTCACAATGGCCCAGTTGCGGCGTGTTCCCATTGTCAACGCTTGCAAACGGGGGTTGTTGAAACACACATTTTGTGAATTTCGATTCATGCATTGTGATTTACGTTGAATGTTTTTGGATCACGAGATTTGGGTTATGTGTATTATGGAATATATTATAGAATTACTTATGGAAAGATCAGTTCATTTCGCACGTCATGTTAATCAAACATTGCAGATTTTTTTTTATAACACTGTTCCTGCAATAACGTGTGTCGGGCTTGAACTATGTGAAAAAAATAATTTTGACTCCCGTTTGTATTATAGGCAGATCAAAACGATGTATCCATTTATTAATAAAGTATGAATATCCCATTGAATCAATTTAAAAATTATAATCACACATATATATAAGGTAAGCACCTAATTTTATATTTATTTGTTTTTTTCTATTACGTTAAGTATCGTGTATTACCTAATGGTATTGATTATAAATATAATAAAATAAATATTATATTATACCCAATATATTATTAATACCTAGGTATAACGTGTCTATATAAATACTTTGTTAAAAACAATAATGTGGGTTTATCTGTCTCTGGCAATCTTCATTTATTGTGCCTTCAGTGATACTTTAGGATAAAATGGGGTAGCTTTATATGTGACAGGGATTTAGGACAACGCAGGATGATGTGGAAATAGATATTATTTTTAATTATGTACTTACAAGCGGCAAAGAAACAACCACAAGTATTTGGTTATCGTCGTTGGGTATGGGCGATATGAGGTTTTGCCACCGCAAATAAAAATGCAGAACGATTGAAATTTGATCTCGTCTTGTTAGCGTTTTGCGCATAAATACGTGCTTACGGAGCGTTATAACATTTTGGAGACAAAATAAAAACGACCAGATTCTTAATGTCGGGCTTAATGTTATATTTCATATGCCTAAAGTTATAAATAGAATTAGTTATGATTGTATTTTTTTTTTTTTTTTATAGTATAGACCGGCAAACGAGCAAGTGGGTCACCTGATGGTAAGCGATCTCCACCGCCCATGTACGCTCACAATACAAAAGAATCATGGGCGCGTTGCCGACCTTAAAGGAAAGGGATAATAAGGGATTGGGAAGGGGAGGGAGATTAAATTACCTTTATATATGTATATTTTTTCATATTACCGTATGTAAATGTACCTAATTATTTTTTTTGGGGGTTTATAAACAAAATGATTTCCTTTTTTGATCTTAAAATAAAAAAAATCCTTTAAAATCATTTCCGTAAATCGAGAATTGTAACTTAATCCAAATTAGTATGGGTAGTATTTTTCCGAATTCTTGAATAATAATGGATTCAGAAACAATCTTTAAATTTCTGAGAGCTACACCTTTTTAAGTATAAATCCAGAATTTAATAAAAACGTAGACTAAGCTAGGTAAACCTGTTCCAGGATGATAAAAACATCAAATTATTTTCAACTTCTAAATGAATAATTCGCGGGCATTAACGAGATTCAAGGCCGACAGGAGATATAATTTATAACTGAGCGGTTTAAGCAGATCAAATCCCTTGGCCGCCAACTGGCTCGCGAATGAAACGGGTACAGTCGGCTATATACACGAAAAGATAGACCGGTCACCGGACATCCGCAGACGGAAACCGAAGAAATACGAAAGATTTATTGCATTAATTCTTCATTCGCAAATATTTCTTTTAAATTCCGGCTTCTTTTTCTTTCGTGACCTATTTTCGTGTTCATTTTTTACTCACAGAGGACTTTTAATTTTAAGAATTCGTTTTGGTGGAACTGACTCGGAAACACTCCATCACATATTATACATTGTATTGATAGTAATGATTAACGAATATCAATCAGGAATACTTAATGTATTTACAATCAATCAGGCATTGTAATAATTTGTTCTCATGTCAGTCAATACTAGCGATATTTTTTAAAATAATTGGCAACAAAAGTGTCGTCGATGGTACGAGCGTGAGGTAGGCAATACTGGGATGATTAGAATAAGAAGGAAGAGTGAGGGTGGTTCTAATTTATGTAAAGCGGACACGAATAAACTTATTTTGGAAATTATCCTTGTTTGTCTTCTGAATTTAACAGTATGTACCTAGGTACATATTCATTACATTTAGAATATGTGGACAAATACCTATGTTTAATTTATTTCATTCATGGGCTGAGACGTAAAGAACACCCGACATAAAACTGTTTACAACTTTTCCCACAAACGTGCTAATGCGCTCACCTTATGTATCGGAGTGCCCCAAAAGTCGTTGAGGAAAATATTTGAAATAGGCGTCTGAGGTCTCAAGTCTCTGTTTTCTTTAATGGCACTTATGTCGTCGAAGACAAAACCGCAGTACAGGCAGTTGTGGTAGACCAACACGCAGGCCAGAACGATGATCGCCCCAAGCCCTCGGCGTGGAGGATCCGGCATCTCTTCCGCGATCTGACTCTGGCCCGGCAACCGCCGCCGACTCCTGCCAGTCCTCGTCCTAACTGCTGACACCACTCCGCCAAACCTACATACACCACTCACGCGGTCCATCGTGGATCACAACATATTCTTTCTAATCAACACGAAACACTACTTAAGTATCTACTCATAGTCTTCAAGTTTCGACTCTCGACCGACCCAGAATGTTTTAGTAGCAAGCGAAAACACAATCACGAACTGAGCCCATACCGTAAATTCGCTATACAAAATCAAAAGATTTTAACCGCTAATAAGCTAATAAACACTGACGAACACTAAAAACGTTATGTGGTCATTATTGTTTAGGTTATTACGAAACACATGTTACTGTTTTTTTCGAAAATCATTTCATTTGACATTTATGTGACAATGTCGTTACAACTCGCACAGAACCACCCGCTCGCTAGGCAGATCGCCGACGACTGCCGAAGTTCGACGAGCGAATGCCGCGTCGAGTCACGTGATCAGTCGTTTTACTGCGGGTCGTTTCTGGACAGCGCATGCGTGTGCAAGGATGGCAAGCCAACCCGTGGCGGCAAAATATTTAGTCACGTTGTTTTTAAAAACATACACACACTATAATAATAATAAACACTTAATTTAAGATGATTTTTTTATTTACACTGACTTATTTACATAAATCAATATGTTATAGATTTGTGTGTAATTAGATTTTATAAGGTTTTTGCATCAGCATTGATAGAAAAGGCGTTATTGTTAGCCCCCACGGTGCATTTCAATCACAAATGATTTAAACTAGCGTTATAATCGCGATTTGATTCGGTCGTGTGGTACGGGCGCATGTCCGACGTTTGCCAGGGGGCGGCGCGGGGTGAGGCAAGGGGGTAATGTTGATGACGACATTTGGTCGGGTTCAGGGAAGACGGAGATGTGAGTGAGGAGCGCGTCGCGACGCCACCGGCTCCGTTCTACCGACGCGACGGGTCCTCGATATCAAGTGACAAAGACAAGTTGTACCGACCAAGGCTGATACACTAAAGTCCCACTGTTATTCAGATTCATTTCTTTCGCGCCAACTACGGCGAATGAACTCCGATAAAAGGTTTTCGATGTCTTGAACGTTCTTTGCTTTTTGGAAGAGAAGTTTATTCGCTTTGAGACTTTGAGAAAAATGTAATAAGGGCACTTTATTAGGCAAAAATATTAGAATAAATATATATTTTTCTGAACTAATAAACATAAGTAATACTATTAAAAAGGAAATGTTAAGAATTTCTTCAATATAATCTAGAGATTTATTATATAATTTAGGTATGTATTAGTAGTCCTATTTATACTTATATGGGAAATAAATTGAATATAACAATGACATTCAATAATTTATTTGACACTAACAAAGTAAGGAAGGGGAATAAAGGATTAATATTCATAGAAATGCTAAACAACCAAAGAAAACAGATTCCTATTACAGAATAATATTAAGGATACTTTGTTACATAATGGTTTATGTAATCATTATAAAGAAATTAAAATATACGACCTACAAAGTCAACGTAACAATACACTATTAGATATAGATGAAAGTATGAAGGTATAACATCTCGAAGCCCCTTTCTAAGTGTTTATCTATGAGATTTGACAATGTAGAGGCTGGTATATAGCTGAAAGGTCGAACAATGGACACTCCCGGGACTTTTTCATTTCGAACGATTTTTTTCAATTACTGTAACGATTCATGGTATTCTTTTTTATGCCTTTTGTGATAAGTAACAGTTAAGTTGGAGAGTTCCATTCAATCGTGTTAATTATTTTCCTCAAGAATTTCTAAGGGTGGCGAAAAGACTCAGAACTTTTGTGAAAAGCATTGGCGAGTTTCATAGATAATTAATATATAACTACACCCAACAGTCACACACATAGTCCTGACCCCACACTAGGTAAACCTGTATCGTGGGTATCAGGAACTACGAGGAACTAGCGGTCCCACAACACCCAGACCCGAAACAAATTTTTAGAAATACACAGTTATTCCAATAGTGGTAAAAAACAAAATAAATAAAATTTTAATTTCTTATTTTAAAGGAGGTTGGTTACCTGCCTACATGTTTTATCTTCAATTTGTATATAAAAATGAAATACCACTCACTCACTTTTTTATTAGCTTTAGATGACGAGACTACGACGAGAGGCGGGTCACTCGCCTGATAGTAAGCGTCACGTCTGCTCATAAACAGAAGCAACATCATCAGAGCATCTAATTATGAAGTACTGCATAGCATTGAACTGTGCTCGTCACCGCTACTCTACCGCTTTTAAGATCGGAATAAAGACTTAGAAGCTCTGTACGTATTGATCTCATTAATTTTCCCGATATCCGCGACATAAAATGATGTACTGTAAGTGGTAGAGCCACGCTGTAGTTTTGTCTACAGCATGAATGGACCGGCTCGACCCGGTTTTTACCACTGTCTCACAGAGAATTGACGTGAAGTAGCAGCTTGCTGTTCTGTTTCGTACGATCAGTGGGATATCTGGAGGTCAAAATTCACCTCCCCTTCCCAAACCCTTAATTATCCCTTTTCTTTAAGATCGGCATCGCATTCATAATTCCTTAGGTTTGTGGATGTTCATGGGCGGTGGAGGTCACTTACCATCAGGTGACTTACTTCCTAGATTGCCACCCTCTGCTGTAAAAAATTAGGTACTTCAATATGTGGCCAGGACTTTGTGTGTAGTTGTTAGGTATGTGATATTGAATTTACATTTTTTAACATGTTCTCCTTTTAATTACAAATTGTTTCTGCTAACATATTCGGTCGTGTCCCAATATAATTTTATAAATATTTTGCTTTATTAAAATTTGAATTTACTTTCCTAAGGGACTATCATAATATTGTTAGAATATAGATTCCTCTGAGGGACGTCGTTTTAATCTAGGGTTGCCAAACAAAAGTTCGTGCAAGTAATTTTTATATCATTTCAAAAGGATTATATTGAAAGTTTAGTAATAATAAGCCTGTATCCCCTAAGGGGTAGGAAGAGGTATATGCTAATTATCCTCTAGCTCAAAAAATGGATTTTAATAATAAAAACCATACTGAACGGGGTGAATTTGGAGATGAAAGATAACAATTTCGACATTATTGTACGATTTTAACGATTCTTTGAAATCGTCTCAAAATTGGTTAATGTTTCTTTTTTTTATCCTATCTCGGCATAGTGACTACGCTACACCTGATGATAAGTGTAGCGCAATCCAAAAAAACGACTGCCGATGTACCTATCGTGGGTCGGAAAAATTATGCCGGCCTGTCTAATTGCTTCTTCACACTATACACTTCACGTATGTCGTTGTCTGTGACAAATGAATTGCTTTTCTTTCTTTCTTTTTTCTTTCCTTCTTTCTTTTTTTATAGTATAGGCCGGCAAACGAGCAAGTGGGTCACCTGATGGTAAGTGATCTCCCCCGCCCATGTACGGCCACACACAATACTAAAATAATCATGGGCGCGTTGCCGACGTGAAGGAAAGGGATAAGTAAGGCATTGGGAAGGGGTGTGGAATTTGGGCCTTTGGATATCTCACTCACCGTACGAATCGCAGCAGCAGGCTGCTACTTTACGCCGGTTTTCTGTGATACAGTGGTAACGACGACCGAATGAGTCGGCCCATTCATGCTGTAGACAGAACTGTCTTCAGCGTGGCTCTACCACTCAGAAAATTTTCTTTCTATTTTTCTTATTATTTAAATACCTACCAATAATTTAATTAACCCTATACTCATCAAACATTGTCGTGAAAATCATTTGTACCCCAATTATTTAAAAATAGTTTAATTACATAATTAACCCTTACTGAAGCATAAAGCACATTATCAGTCTCAAAAGCTTACAATAAAGCGCTTAAAGGTTACCTGGTGCTATTTAATTGCGTATGTAGTCAGAATACGAACAATTAATTTCGGTCCTTATAAAAGAGGTTGAACTTTTGCCGTAGTAAAAGGGTAATGTTTTGTTTACGTCGTAACGCTTCCGGCGCTTACGGCCTGAATCAGTATTTAACCGACGAAAAAAATGGAGGAGGTTCTCAAGACATGACAATTACATGTATAAAGATAATAGATGCGTGTAATATATGTTTTTTTGTATGTGACTGCCTCGGTGGCGCAGTTGTAATGCGTACGCGTTACGACTGAAGCTGACGCTGAGGTTTCGGGTTCGATCCCCGGGTCGGGTAAAAGTGATATTGGGTGTTTCTATTACGAAATGCTTAGTATCAGTCCGGAGTCTGGAATTGTGCCCAGCAAGACATTCGCCCCCTATCACATCATGGGACGGAGATACGCTCGCCAAAATGTGAGGGTCATGGTTGCATCTCTGCCTACTCCTTTGGGGAGTACAGGCGTGAGAATTCTAAGTAATTTTATATTTTCATTATTTAAGTTTAGTTTAAAAATTATTCGTTGGAATATAAGTGGACCACCAACATCTTGGGACCAAAGTCAACCTCACCTGCGAGTGGTTACACTCTGCTGATTAACGGACAAGATAATGGCGAAACTTGGTTCTCGTTGCGGGTTGTGGGAATCAGATAGGGAACCTCCCCATATAATACCAAATATCATCAAATCTATGATAAGAGAAAATGGACTCTGGCATTAAGCCGGGATAACGCCAGGCAGAAAGAAAATGTTTAAAATCATTAGTAGTTACTAAAATTATTCCATTAATAATGTAAATTATAACCCCAGAGGGGTTGATGTCAGGCTGGCGGCCGGTTGTAAAAACTAAAAGCCAAATATTTCTGTAACATGTTTAAAAAGCATGTTGCACCCCACTGCGAAAAAAGTGAGATAAGGGCAGGTGAAAGAAGAATAATGTAATTTTTATAAAACAGAAAGTTCAGAAACAATACAAAAAGGTCCAACGAAAAACACGCTAATTCATATCGAACAGACAGTGGATTCAAGCGGACTTTTTTGGGACCGGTCCGTCAGGGACGTCGACTGCAACTCGTGTCCTCTGAGGGCTATAGCTCTGAAAAACTCGACCGGCCTGTGATTGATGGAGAACCGAGTATAAGCGCCGAATAAACAGACCTTCACGTCGCCTGCAACGGCCCTCAGGTGGACTGGGGACCCGGTTTTTTGTTTAAATCTTTACTGGATAATGTACTACCTATCAGCTGAGTGTTCTTGAAAAATTTTGCTCTTTTTTGTAGGCAGAGACGATTTTGTTTATTATGTACATGCATTTTTTTTTCATTTTAATAAGATATATTCAACAGTCACACACACCTGACTCCACACTAGGTTAATCTGTATCGTGAGTATCAGGCACTAGTGGGAATTGCGGTCCTACAACATCAAGACCCGTTCAGCCATATAACAATTTCCGATCGTTACCTAATAGATGTCGGGGGTTTTTATTAAGGGTTAAGTTATTGTTGCTGTGATAAATATATGAAAAAAATGAACTTGGTGTAATATTATTGATTAATTTATTTTTATATGCCCAAAATAGGACTAGAAGTGAAATAAAAATGCTAATCTAGTCTTTAAATTTTAGAACGACCCGAAGAAAATCCCAATGAAAGTTAATCTTCATATATTCAGGTAGATATGGTAGATACTACAATAGCTAATCTTTCGAGCGTCGTGTGAACTTTCTGGGTCGATAAGCAAATTCTGTCCAGTGTACGCAGGCCTCTGCGTCTCTTCAACTCCGTACGACCGATTCTCATTTCAAGGAACATGGAACAAAGTATCGCAGATCATAATACAATGGATCATTGTAGTTATGTTGAAGGCAATTTGCGTGTAAGAAAATGTTAAACTTAGTTGCTGCAAAGTAGGACTAATTGCGGATATTTTCCTGATTCCCTGACTTAATTTATTCCGACGTATGCGCTGTTTCACATCGTACGGGGTAATTACAAGTTGAATAATTAAGTATAGGCAAGTTTATTGAATAAAAACCAAAAAGGAATGATTCAAATATCTCGATAAGGTCTTAGGCGAACTTTATTGAAGTTTATGATGATTTTAATAAGATAAGTGACGAATAATCTAACTGAAGAATGTCAATTAAAGGCATTAAGTTGTCCGTTCAGAAATTTCGATAATGAGATTTCAAATTATTACTTCGTCACACGACCCGGAGACGCTCAGCTGAACACCTAATTTGATTAAAAGCTTTTGAGAAATTGTGACCGCCGGTGGCTTGATCCTGAGGGTGGCGATAAATCAAAACTTTACCATTAAAACAAACGAGAGACCGCGACACACCGGGATCAACTATCCCAACTTCACTTCTTCAGACAACTTTATTGTCTTGAAAGTTTTATGACTAACAAACCCTTGCTTCTACTCGTACGAACGTAACTTGTTATACCTGTGCACTGGCTTTTAGATCTTACAACTAAATTTTTACTGGCGTAATGAAAATGAAGAGTTTCGTAACGTTGTTCGAAAGTAAGATATGCGTTTTCATTTACTAAATTCTAAATAGGAGATAGGTGCAGGATCAGCTATACAAGAGCAACAAGATTGAATTTCAACGACTTGTAAACGTTCATGAAACAAGTGTTTGAAATTGCTTCAAGTTTGATGTATTTGCACTGGCTCCTCAAGAGATAAATTTGTTCGAAAACTTGCTGAATGCGAAAAGTTTGAAGCTCACTTCAATCCATTACACGAGTGATATATTTCTTTGTTTTCTGACTCCACAGTGGGCGGACGCGACCTTACAAATCGCAAGTTTACCATTAGCGCTCTTTATTTGGGTTTATTACGAATACATCTGACATTTAAATCGCGTGATGTAGTTAATTGACGACAGCTGACACCGAATAATTTTGGAAATGGACTCGTTTGAGCTCTCTAAATGTTGAAATTGGGATGGATTGTTTGGTTTCCATCAATATGCATCGATCAATCTTCACCGCGTAAGAAACGATATGTTTGAAACGTAATATCAGGATGGTTTATTTAATATACCGTACATCAATCACGGCAGACAGTGTATATCCTGGTGTGTGGTGACAGATCGTCGAGCAATATGTGATATGAGTCAGATTCGCCCCATCTCGATTCCTATTTACTTTTTTTATTAAAACGGCTGCTCATGCACCTCAGTATGATTGTGTTATGATTTGATAATATTTACTGAAAAGGTTGAAATAGATACACTTATAGAAATTCCTCTAATAAAATTAGCTATGCCCCTGGCATTGCTAATGTCTATGGACGACGGTAACCACTTACCATCAGGTGAGCCGTCAGCTCGCCTGCTTTCTTAGGCTAATGAAAAATAGAAATATTGCTGGATAGATCTGGAAGCCAATCTGATCTCGAAGTGAAATCTGGAAATTACGAAAAGTTGTGAGAATGCAGTAGTTACAATTTATAATACTGTAACGTGAAACATATCCTTTTAAAATAAAAAAGTATGTATTTTACAATGTCACGTATTATCCAATTGCTAAGTATGGAACTCCTCTACTAATGAAAGGTGTTTAGTCAAATTTTCAGGTATATGTAGGTACATATTTCCTCACGACGATGTTTTCATTGACCGTCAAAGCGAGCGATATTAATTAACAGTGAATGCACATAGAATAGTTACAGGAATGTTACCTGGGGTTGAAGTCGACATCGCCGCCTCTGTCTTAGCAGTCTGTTTCACGCCCTGCTAAACTGGTTATAAATTATCAGCTCTATATTCTTGCAATCAAGTATGTTTGTTTGAAGAACTCAGAGCAGGTGTAAAATTTGCTAATACCATAGTTCATGTTGTATACTTGTGGCATCGGTGGCGCAGTTATAATGCGTACGTACGCGGTACGACTTTGTGCTGAGGTACCGGGTTCGATAACCGTGTCGGGTAAAAGTGACATTCGGTTTTTCTCTCACGAAATGTTTAATATCCATCCAATAGAGTCCAAAATTGTGGCGGTATGGCAATAGGCTTGCCCTCTATTACATCATGAGATGGAAATAAGCTCGGCGAAATGTGGGTGTACTAGTTACACTTCTGCTTAGTCCTTCGAGGTGTACAGGCGAGAGTGCGTATGTATGTACGTATGTTCATTTTGTATTCGTCAGTTTTCTGTACTATTATTATTCTATAAAATTATTGTTCGCCTACAAATGGTTCCCATTCCAAATATGCACATCATGTACTCTTGCAACGCCTGCACTTTATTTTTCTCCAGATCCGATTTTCGCTAAAGAAAATTTATTCAATAAGACTTCATAAAAAACGACTGCGTCAACAAACATGAAGCCAGTGCAAATTCACTAGACTTTCTGAAGATCTCTTCCGAACTTTGTAGACAAGATAGAACAAATTTTGCATACAACGGAATACGCGAAACATAGTTCACAAAAGTAAACTATCGACAAAACGTAGCTATAAAAGTTAGCTTGTAAACTAGAGTGATTTTGTATAGGCGAACAAATTGAAAAGACGCCACCTTAGGTATATATGCGTTATTTATTTTGTTCATTTAATTTAACTTCTTAATATTTGTGTGTAATACATGCGGTATATTTAATAAATAATAAAAGCGGTCATATTTTTTTTTGCTTTGTGCCTGATGAGATTATCATCATCATATGCTTGTTTCTTTGTATTTCGGATCATAGGTCTCTTTAAATGTACAATACTTCTTGCTTCAACTTCATCAGTACATTGAACATTGAACATGTGAACAATTTTTTTATCTTTTGTCATTATAATTTTTATTACATGCATTTTTATACTAGTTAAACATTTCTACACCTGCACCAAACAAAAATCAATCATTCAACGAAGCAAACAGTGCGCTTGTAAGCTCGTGTTTGGATGCAATATATCAACTCTGATCCCAATATCATTATGAATTATCACCGTGTCAAAGTTCCACGGAAGCAATTCCCACCCCTTGTTCCTCAAAGAGTTTGTATGAAAAGTGGACAATTGGGCGCACCCACCCACCACGGGACGTATTCACTCGAACTAGTCGGGGACCAAACCCCTAACGGGAAAGTTTTGATTTAGCGCTTATAACTGTCGTAGTAGGAGAGACCTCTTTAAAGTTTCAGTCGTGTAATAGAATAAAACTGTTAGAACAATGCTTGTGTTCAAGGATTCATACACTTTGGTAAACGTTATAGAAGTGGAACAACTTATTGCTTAAAGAGCTCGGTAATAAAATCTAATGTAGTCCATAGAATGAATATTCTAAACTCGATGGAGCCGAGCCAGCGATTTGGATTGCACAACGCCACTCCCAGAAGGGTATTGCACTCAACATTTTTAAATTCTGAATAATTTTTAGTTCAAAATATGAACTCGGTCTTATAAACTGCGAAGAAAGTTCGCGTAACTATGTTAACGAAATAACATTTTGCTTACACGAAGCATGTTGCCGTCGTAACAATTACATAAAACACATTCTTGTTGAGTGTATTCGAGTGCACACAGACAGAACGACAAAGATTTTTGTTGACTTAATCAAGTTGTGCAATAAAGGGTATCTGTATCCGCGCCATATAATCCGACTATAAAATACGACAACAGTCAACAATAGTTTAGTAGTTTCAGTCAATTACGAACTTTTGTTTCTAGTAAGAGCAAGGATAGCAAGAACAAATGGGATCGGCTTGAAAAATGTGTAACAATAACAAAATGGGAAAAGTTGAAAGTGACATCGGACCATTAGGCAGGTACCGCGACGTTAGACGGTGAGCGATGCGGAGCTTCTCGGTAATGAATCACAAGTTTTAGCTGGCGTAAATGGATATACTTCAAACTTCTTATCCCGGAATAGTTTTCAGCTCCATTCTATTTTTATGTTAAACTCGCGACTTTCGATTACCATTGTTTCGCGACAGTCATTACAGTTCTGTGTTCGAAGGTGTTGAAACGATAAATTACATGAAAGTGTTTGTTTATCGGCTTGGATTAGGATTTTAATTAAAGTTTGTTATTAATTATTGATATAGGATAACAACACTATGTGACATCCAATCAAACAAAAAAAAGTGAAATGTAACCAATATGAACGCCACGATTGCTTTTCTAGCCATCAACATCATCAGCCAAATATTTATAAATCGAACACAAGATCATAATATAATTTAAAATACACATGGTAGGTATACATAAAAGTTATTACACTATGTTAAATCCTTAGATTAATAATAATAATACTAGCCCTGTATTTATACATCCTACTGCTGCGCACGGGCCTCTACGAATAAGAGGGGTGACAGATTTCACATACCTTTGAAATTCTTTTATAGAACTAAACTTCCCAAGTATGTAAGGTTCCTCATGATGTCCCCTTCATCGTTAAAGTAAGTGATAATTAATACTGTATACCACCTATACACGTAACTCAGGAAAGTCAGAGGTGCATGTTTTTGGAGCTGGTTTCGAAACTACGATTTTTCGTCTTGGTAGTTCCTAATCCTCGCTGAGCTATTATACAGCAATTATTAGACTAGTTTTTAGCGCGCGGCTCCGCCCGCATGAATGACATTTTTCGGGATAAAACGTTGCCCATATCCTAATCCAGTTCATGGTCTACCCGTGTGCCAAATTTCATTGTGGCGTGATTGACTAACAAACATCCAAATCTACAAACTCACATACATCCAAACTTTCCCATTTATAATAGTAGTAGGATAGGATTACAGTAACAATATAACGCGACTAACCAATGATATATATAAAGTAAGAAAAAATAAGAACAGTAAAAATAAATCCACCCTTTATTCTGATAAAAAAGCTATTTCGGATATGGATAGACATTTGGGAAAATATATTTGATTATGTATGACTTAAAGGCTGCCGAGAAATGGCCGAGTTTCTTACCCTGGGTTCAGTGGAGTATATAATCAACTGTATCATATAAGCTAATATACCATTTGTTATATTTGGTGTTGTTTTTGATGATAAACGTCATATGGTCAACATTGGAAGATATTTCTTCGCAAATAATAACTATAAAGCTTCTCTCGAATTAATTACTGTACATTATTTTTTAGGTATACTACTATTACTCTTTATGAAATCTCTCTATTCTAAAAAAAAAGTAACTGGCGCCGCTGCCAAAAGCTTGTCACGCTATCTCCTCCAAAACCGCTGGGGTTATAGGGTCGAGACCGATACCAATAGATGCAGAATAATGTGGGGAAGAAAGTAAGATATGTCTCATATTCGTCGGACTTTAAGTTTTTTTTACCGACTTTTATGTTTTGTGGAAAAACATGGGCAACGCCCCTAGTAGTCATCAAATTAAATCAAACTTAGGACCTGACTAAGTTTGATTTATTTAAGACCTGACGAAAAACAGTAAATTTACTGTTTTTCGTTTAAGGCCTTTAAATTTTTTCCGTTATCAGACCTTAACAGAATTTATATGGGGCCAGCCTTTAAATACAAATGATACACAAAATGAATTGTGGTGTTCCGTATTTGTATTGTTTCTATCTGACCTCCGATACCTCTCCTATAGCCAGCCCAATCCACAAACATATGTTAACACTATTTATACACACGGATAACACTCGGTTATTGGTATATTAATACCTCGACGGTCGGCAGAGAGCTGACCTCTCTGTAGAGGTAAGTGTATTTATAAGGTGTTATTTGACGTAGATGACATACCCAATAGCTGTACACCTCAAGAATCATTAAACTATTGATCATGACGAAAGTATCATCAGAATTGAAAATCTCTACTTTTTTGAAGTCGTTTAGGAATAATCCAAATACTCGTATGGAAATGTGGACAGGAATCCTCTTGAACTAACAATTACTTCAGCGAATACATTCCAACAAGTAGTCTAGTATTACGATCTTATACTTTTATTGTTACGTAAAATGATGCAAATATTACGTTTTTAAACAACGTGTTACAGAAAGGTGTGGTTATATTAAGGGTCGAAACATAATCAGTGAGTGTTTCTTTCAGTATCGGATCTTATCGAAATATACACATCCTAAAATTATATCTAAAAATTAAGTGAAGTGCGTGAGCGAGAATAACAATGCTGAAGTGAGACAAAAGCTCAGTTGTTTATCATTTACTGTTGTCCATAGTTGCAAGTCGAATATCGACATGTAACTATACGCACTCATGCCTGTAATCCCCGAAGGGGTAGGCAGAGGTGTAACCAGTACACCCACATTTCGCCGAGCGTATCTCCGTCCCATAAAGTGATAGGGGGCGAGCCTATCGCCATACCGGGCACAAATTCCAGACTCCAGTCTGATACTGAGCACTCCGTAATAGAAAACCCCAATACCACTTTATCCGACCCGGGGATCGAACCCGAGACCTCAGCGTTAGTTTAATCTTAACGCGCACGCATTACAACTGCGCCACCGAGACAGTCACTCATTTGATAAAAAATTAAATGTTTAATCTATGTTCTAGCTATGCAATCGGATCGGCACTACGGGGGTGAAATACTTATATCGTACATTATACGTTGCTTAAATTTGACCAAACCTTTCTAAAAAACGTTGTAAAGACGCGGCCTTGTAAAGTTTTATATTAGTTATATTCTCATCTGTGTCATGCGACAAACTCTCTACATCTAAATGGGGCTTTTTGCTTAATATAAAAAATGTCTTGAGGAACTCTTTGACGCCTTAAGCAAGTTTCGGACACATTGCAACGCGGGATAAGTTTTAACGAGATCCTATTGACTTGCCGCTTGTCGCAGAGCTACCACCTAAAGAGCTTTATTTAAACAACAAAACTTTTGGCAATATTGTGAAAGCTATTTGCTCGGAGACTACTGTCTTAACTACTTCAGGGTTACGGAATTGTTTGATTTGATACGTTATTATGTGTAATCTAGATTATTTTTTGTGAAACAAATAACAAACATTATGATATTATGTTATATTAAGGAATAATATTTTTTACACAAATTTCATTGTTAGCTGATAGTTGGGTTATCATATTATTTTTGTCTAGAATATATGTTACTAAGATCTAATCGCCATACTTGTACCAGAAAGGTAAATATATTTTAGCTTTTTTTTATTCTCCTTGTATTATACGAGTACATGTCCCACTGCTGGGCACGGGCCTCTACGAATGAGAGGGGTTAGGCCCTTAGTCTACTACGCTGGCCTAATGCGGATTGGAAGACTTCACATACTCGTACCTTCAAAAATGTTATGAAGAAATTCTCAGGCATGTAGATTTCGTCACGATGTTTCCTTCTCTAAAGCAAGCGATAATTAACTATCATGACATGGAAAAGTCAGAGCTGCGAGCTCTTAGAACTCGTTTTGAAGCTGTGCATTCATCTTGACAGTCCGTACCACTCCTCGCTGAACTATCGCTGCTTTTTTAATATTGCTATACCTAATTGTAAAATAAGTTAATATTTAAGCAGTGACAGCTCAGTGGGAATTCGCTCCCTCGCTTGAATGTTGTCTTCAAATTAAAATGGTATTTAGCAATTTTGAGGTATACCTTATCGAATAAAGAAATAATCATCAAAATCGGACCACTCTGTGAGAAGACATGCGTTGAAAAAACAAATATACTCAGCGAATTAAGAAACTGCTCCGTATTTTTCATTATTTAAAAAAAAGTCACTCGTCATATATAATTCTTCTTAACTCTCCTGATCTTTGTCACAAAACCAAAGCGTGTCGACGTTTGAATCACGAAATAAGAAAAATATTATGTAATATCCAATCCAAAGTCATATCTTATAACTACGCTATCTCTCAAAGGATTACAGCTTTGCTACAATATTGTTTGAGCTAACTGGCAAAATGTGAATAAAATTCAAAGAAAATCTACTGAATTATAGTTGGTAATGTATCCTAGAGTAACAAACTCGTTTGAAGATTCTTTTTGATTCTGTCCAAGTGGTTTGACAAAGCGATCGTTTTCAACGGTTATTTCGTTCTTAATCTATACTAATATTATAAATGCGAAAATGAGTTTGTTGTGTCTTTCACGCAGCAATAGAACAATGGATGGATATCATTTTTCTATAGAGGTAATTTATGACCCGGAGAGTGACGTACTTTGTAACCCGGAAATATATATATATTTTATTTACCTGCATGATGAAACGAGCAGGTCGATCGCTTGATTGATACTTAAGCGTCTTGATTTACTGCTGAGTTATAAACTCACACTTCGAAAGGCCAAGACAGAGCTGCAACTAGTGTCCCCTTTTACCGATTTATTTTCGTACAGTAATATGACAAAGCACTAGCTTATCGCAGTTTCAAATGCTGCCACCAGACGAATGAGGAGATGACTGGTGTTTGAAAAAGCATAAACCAAAGTCTTTTGAAATATCTACGTCTCCAAATACGTCGCACGTAGTGGGGAAATAATCCAGTAAGTACACACCCACGACATGCCTATAAAGGTGAGAGTACACCTATCCCTGTAGCAGTCATAGAATTAATATTTTATTTAACACACCTCATAGAAACCACATATATGAATATGTAGTTTATATTGAAAACCTTACTGACTGCCTCGGTGGCGCAGTTGTAATGCGTACGCGTTACAATTGAGGCTAACTCTGAGGTCTCGGGTTCGATCCCCAGGTCGGGTAAAGTGGTATTGGGTTTTTCTATTTCGAAATTCTCAGTATCAGCCCGGAGTCTGGAATTTGTGCCCGGTATGGCGATAGGCTCGCCCCCTATCACATCGTGGGACGGAGATACGCTCGGCGAAATGTGGGTGTACTAGTTACACCTCTGCCTACCCCTTCGGGGATTACAGGCGTGAGTGCGTATGTAAATTGAAAACCTCATTATTAGACCAACTAGGTAGCGACCACGGTACTTTATCCCAGAAAAAATGCTTAAGCAAAATTGCATTGAATGGTCATAATACTAATTTAAAAAAGTCGATGAGTGCACCATAGCTCTTCATGTACCCAAAGATCGGTATTTACATCTGAACCAACTAATATGGCCCAACACCGTTTCAATCTTGGTGCCCGGGGTGAATATCATAGTAATACTATTTCAGTTGACTTTACTGCTTTGCGTGGCGGGCTGCGCGCTGTTTTATTGCAATTCGGATACGAGTATATACATACACCAAAGTCATAAGCTGCACTGTATGTAATGCGTACATTTTCTGTAATGGAAATTCGGTATATTAATGTCGAATATCGTAGAAATATATTTATATTCCTGAGATATATCATCCATATAACAAGGAACGCTGCAAGTCCAATACAACTTTTCAAGATTTACGGAAACATTTCGCTCATCGATAATAAAAGTAAAAAGATTAATTTTGAGAAAATTAGACTTATTGTAAAGACGCCTAGGTGCTACAGTTATTTTGCAGTATACGAGTATTTTGCTATTTAAACCGCTATTTTTTTATATTTTATAATCATAATACCGAGTCAATCGCGAAACTTGGTTCCCGTTGTAGATTGTCGAGAAATAGGAAGAGCAATATTATGGCACTAATTTAACAAGAAACGCAATTTGAAAACCTTTTCACTCTTTTTTCTTTTTTTTCGCCTTTTTAGTTCGGCATTGAAGAATACATTGGAGTAGTAATAAATTATCTCTAAAGACAAATAATCGACTAATATTTACCATAATTTTATTAAAACAAATTTAGAGCGTACTAATTGCACTTCTGCCTATCCCTTCTGTGATACAGGCGTGAGAGCTTATGAATGTGTTTAAGGTAAAACATTGTGCTCTTTACTATTTTATTATTCAATACTCTTCATGCTCACTATACAGGCGAATTATTTCAGCCTGACATAAATCTTCTCATTAAGTAACTTGTACTTAATTCGACACCTCTTTAAAACCTACACGACGGTCTCTGAATAATTAAAACATTTGAGCGTCTTTTCATGCTCTCAAGAAACCCTTTCGGCGGCCATATTGAAACTTTGTAAAGGTCTTTATAAGAAAGTGGCCTGTCTGGAACATCTTAATTATATCAGCTGATAACTTTCTTTTGTTCAGCAGATGTGGAGAAAATGCAGAATTTGTTAGAGGTTGAACTAATTATGGTAATTTTAAACAGGCTTCTATAAAGATATTTTCAGATCGTATGTATGTATGTATGTTATATATCCAACGTGTTACAGAAAGGTGTGGTCATATTTATGAGTCGTTCCATACATTTGACAGTGTGAGTTTATGTGCCGGATCTTATCAAATCTAGACGTTCTAAAATATCACGCTGATTTAATCACTTGTTTATTACGATCGATAAAATCGATCACATCCCTATAAATTAAGTGAAGTGAGCGAGAATAACAATGCTAGAATGAGACAAAAGCTTAGCTGTTTATCATTTAGTGTTATCCAAAGTTGCAAGTCTAATATAAACATGTTAATCATTTGAAAATAAATAATGTTTTATTTATGTTTTAGCTACGTAATGGGTGTTATTGACAGCTTCCCTGGCGCAGTGGGCGAGTAGCTGACTGTGCGGATTCGATTCCCGCACCGAGACAAAATGTTTGTGTGATTAATAAATATTTGTATCGAGTCTGAGTGTTTTCTTCCCAGATGGGTTGATGTCAGGCAGGCGGCCGTTCGTAAACAAAGATTTCTGTAACATATGTTTTAAGCATGTTGGGCCGACCCCACTAAGAGTGGGATAAGGGCAGGTGGAAGAAAAACACAATCAATGTTATAAAATTCTAAATTAATAGCACTTCTGAGCTCCCTGCCTACGTGTTTATCGTGCCACCTTATTACACTACCCTGCCGACTGGATGGCAGGCATATAGATAGATCGGGTCCACCAGTTCCCCCTAGTTAAGGATTCCCCGTTTCTTATTACCCTGCCCCGGGAGATTTTGTAAGAGCGTCTTTAGCCATCTTACGCCACTATTATGCTATGAGCCAATAGTCTCAAATGTCTACCTGAATCAATAACACAATTGACATCCTAAAATAAAATTTCGTTTACGTTTTGTTTTAAAATATACAATAAAACTCTACGAGTATATAAAGGGCTGTACAAAAAGACCCACGACTTAATTAAATACAACGGTCGAACGTTTCCACGGGCCGTTTGAATATTATTAAACTGTTCAACGAATGCTTCACCTGCTATTTCACGATGTACTTATACCGATGAGATTTAATTTGGCCGAATATAATGAAATGTGTAAATTTGGTAAACGGCCACATAATGTAGCGTTCGCGGCTTATTTTAGATTGGGTTGTATTTTAAATCATGGAATACGTGGTTGGAGATGAATTCGAGTGAGTATACCGTAGTCTGTAATTTAAGAGTGTTGGTTACACAATGGATATATAAATTTTTTATACGTAATAGGCTCGCGTTTGGCCACTATCACGCTTGATGGATATCCAACCGATGGTAACTTTTAAGCGCCATGTAGATTTCTATCGAAGCATAAGGGGGAGCACCAATGAAGTTCTAAAAATGTTTGCTGAGAGGATGGATGATATCATTAAAAGATTTGCTAATCTTCTTCTATCAATAATAACATAGTGTGTAATCGATCAGAACAAAAGTTTTGTATAAAGATTTATTAAGTGGCTAGCCTAGCTGTTGACAGTTTTGTCTGCAGCATGAATGGACCGGCTCGACCAGGTTAGTACCAGTGTCTCACAGAAATTCGACGTGATGTGGCAGCTTGCATTTCGTACGATAAGTGGGATTTCCGAAGGTCTATAAAATCTTCCTGCCCTTCCCAATATAGATACATTTATATAAGGTCGGCAACGCATCCATATCTGGTTACGTTGGTGTTTATATAGTATAGTGAGGATCACTTAATATCAGGCGACCCACTTGCTCGTTTGCTGGCCTCTACTATAAAATATATATAACTATCCACATTATCCAAATACTTCAATTATCCACAGACTATAACAACAATAATATTTGCTCAAGACGAACAGCATATTGAAGAAAAATTTCAAGATTTAAGAAAAAAATTGAAATAAATTACATACTACCATACACCATACTACCATACCATTATGTCATGTAAATGTACAATTTACAACCCCATAACCACATATAATCATTATTTCTTTTATTCGGCGTCATCTCGGCTTAATGCCATAATGGTCCGGCTCGTACCATAGATTTGACGACATTCAGTATTATACGGGTTGATCCACCGTCTGACCCCCAAATCCTGCAACTAGAACCAAGTTTCGCCATTGCCTCGTCCATTAACAGCAGAGTGTACGTGCAGGTGAGGTTGGCTTTGGTCCTAAGATGTTAGTGGCCTACTTACATTCAAAGATACTTACATTTAATACTTATTTATACCATATTATTTTATACGTGGTCCTTAGACTCTTAATATACCGATCTGTATAACAACCAAAGTTTTCAAATTTCTTTACTTTAACTAGAACATAATAAGCTTAGTAAATTGCGTAGGTTTATTGTTTCCAGTGAATTTAAACAGGTGACTATGTAGAACAAGTGAACGTGAACAAACAATAATAATTTCTAAGATAATGTTTGTTATCGCAGATTAATTTATTATTAATCAGCGATGAGTTGGGAAATATTGTTTAGGCTGGGAACGCCCGGCTGGGTAAACTCGCAAAAATCACTTTCACCAGTACGCTTGAGTTTAGTTTGTATAAGAAACTCTATGGAACTTTACTTGGCGATCCTGTTACGTAACGGAGCGGTTTATTGTGGTCTTAGGTCTATTTACGTTACTTTTATACCAGTTTGACTTATAATCTGAGAAATTTCAAAGATGGTTCCCTTGTATGCGTAAAGCGGTTGGTAGGTACCACCCCGCTTTGTCTATTTTTACTATTTTATTGCCTATCTGCCCCAACTGCCTATGTACGCCTACAATACAAGAACATTAAAACCATTGAAATTAGTCTCATAATACCCAGTAATTTCACTGGCTTCAATGTCTTTCAAACCAAAACACAACAGTGCTTACACACTGCTGCTTTGCGGAAAAATAATATAGTTTTATAAAGTAGTTCATGACCTATTAGCCATTTAATCTCCCACCACACAAACTCATTAAATGTTGCCATGTTTTGTATTTTATTTCATCATTATAATTATTACCGACCGCACTCTGCAAAGGTAGTGATATGCTGGATTTAAATTTAATTAACTTAATAAAAGCATGTGACTTAACCTGGATGTAGTATGGTATATGTCGCAATAACTTTTTTATATTTCATATAGCAGAAGGCGGCAAACGAGCAAGTGGGTCAGCTGATGGTAAGTGATCATCACCACCCATGTACACCCACCAGAAGAATCATAGGCGTGGGCCCACCTTAAATTAAAGGGCTAATTAAGGAATTGGAATGAGGTGGGGTATTAGGGGCCTCCGGATATCTCACTCAACGTAGGAAACGCAGCAGCAAGCCGTTCCTTTAAATCGGTTTTCTGAGAGTAATAACCCAGTTGAGCGTGGCCCTACCACTGTTATTTATTTATTTAAACTCTATATACAAAACATTTATAAAGGCTGACTTAATTCTCTAACAGTCAACCTACAAGTGATGCAGAGACGAGATAATGTCTCTGACTGTTATATGAAATAAAATACATACATACATACGCACTCACGCCTATACTCCCCAAGGGTTAGCCAGAGGTGTAACTAGTACACCCATATTTCACAGAGCTTATTTCCGTCCCATGATGTGATAGGGGGCGAGCCAATCGCCATATCGGGCACAATTCCAGACTCCGGGTTGATACCAAGCGTTTCATGATAGAAAACCCAATATCAGTGTACCTGACACGGGGATTGAACCCGAGACCTCAGCATAGCAGTCGTACCGCGTACGCATTACAACTGCGCCACCGAGGCGGTATTTAATTATATTTTAGTAAGTAAGTACACGCCACGCAATCATTTATTTTAGCGTAGATTTCAGGAGTTTGGTCATATAAATTAAAATAACAGTTAGCCTTTATCACAATAAAACTCTATCTCACTGAAAGGTACGCAGAGTTAGTAAATCTCCAATAACACAGATAGCGATTGGGTATCCAACGTTAATTTGGAGCAATAATCGCTGAACGCAGAATAATCTCATATCTAGTCCCGCTTGGAAAATACATTGAGTAATGGCACCCTAATACGGTACGGGAGATCGGAGATTGAACGGGAATGCAATTACACCGACGAGCCTGGGGCGCTCTTAAATATTTGGAAATCAACGGTTGGTTATCTTTAACTATATTATAGTGGGGAGCTATACCCCGAAATGTCTAGACATTATCGGATTCTTCTAGAACAGTTCTAATCACTCAAAACAAACTTTTACGTGACTTTCGGTACGTGAGCTGTGTATAGTTTATTTCAAATTTAAATGAGTTTATGATACCACCGACAGCTCAGCGAGGATTAGTATGGAGTATTATGACGAAAGTCGCAGGTTCAAAACCAGCACCAAGAGCATGCACCTCTGACTTGTATCTTACATGTGTAGATTCATTGGTGGGTTTGTAATGCACAAGTCCGGTGACATCGATCTCGACATCAACGCCCGTATTGGCGTGAAGTGGCGGGAGGTCACAGACGTTACTTGCGACTGAAAGATGTCGATGGGACTTAAGATCTCGTATACAAGAAAATCATTCGGCTTGTACTCCTGTATGGGTGTGAGACGTGGCCTGCCCTTAGGCGTCATAAAGAGATCCCCGTTGCGATGATGAACATGCTGCGGTGGATATGTAACGACTAGATCGTATACGTAATGAGTACATCAGAGGCAGCCTTGGTCTCCGCGACATAGCAGAGTTTTTTTTATGTCAAAAGTCGGAAACGAGCAAGTGGGTCACCTGATGGTAAGCGATCTCCACCGCCCATGTACGCCCACAATAACAAAAGAATCATGGGCGCGTTGCCGAGTTAATAGGAAAGGGATTATGGGATCGGGAAAGGGAATGGGATTTGGGCCTTCGGACATCTCACTCACCGTACGAAACGCAGCAGCAAGCTGCTACTTTACGCCAATTTTCTGTGAGACAGTGGTAACGACTCGGACGAGCCGGCCCATTCATGCTGTAGACAAAAGTGTCTTCAGCGTGGCTCTACCACGCGCAAACTCGCACCAAGTTTGAGGAATGTCGCTTAAGGTGGTTGCATATACATACATGATATATAATAGGCTTAGGTATAGAACCCTCAGTAACAGATAAAATAACACTAGACGCAATTGTTTTACTTTGCGAACAACAAATGAGTCGAATGTGCTTAATGCGGCTCAATGCGACATACTGTTAGCGTATTCTGTTAATATTGGTATATTGACGATGTCTGAGAAAGCAACGTTAGGTACACTGAAATAATAATGGTGCGGCATAGTTATAGAAGGGTAGTTAAAAGAGGTTGTCGCCATAACTGGAGGTCTTTTGCCCGCAGTCTGTTAGACCGTCTCCTGTTCATTCAGATCAGTACTCAGTCGATAGTCCTAGAGTTCATTACATTAGGTTTACTATTCGGTCCTAGTTGTTTTAGTTATAATTAGAGAACGGTCTCTAGAGAATCCTGACATGGGGTTGTGGTCTGTAAAGCAGTGATATTGTAAATGTAACCAATAAACTATGAGTTAAAGTGATTACTTTCGTTTGGTATTAATGAAATAATACTCGTCTCACGTAACTTCTAGCAATACGTATTATGCTTTGATTCCTTATTATTTTATATTTTAAAACAATTTGAAATATATATCTCACAATTCCACTCGTAATGTTGCCGTGTACATGACAATCGTTTCGGAATAATTTAATTGTACGTCACTAACACAAGGGACGAACCTTTATTTAGAAATAATAGGGAGCCCTCTGTTTTGTCACATTTTCCATAAAGTTTCATTTTGGTATGGAAAGGTTTTCTACGCAATTATTTAGGAATTGCTCCTCGTTCCTAATTGTTTATCTTTTGCAAGAGTTGTTTCGTTTGTTTATGTAACGAAGAATTGTCGAAATTGATTAAATGAGTTCCAGTTTGGGTTTGACTTGGATTTTTAATGCTAAAAAATTATATTGTATTATTTATAATGAAAATAAACGTTTTTATTTTTTATTAGCTTGAATGACGAGACGAGCTGGAGACTTAGAGTCTCCAGTGGTGGTAATCACCACGCTTGTATAAACAGAAGTAACATCACGTAAAACCTTGAATGACAAATTACTGCGTGGCACTGGACTGCACTCGTCACCTCGAGATGTCAGATGTTAGGTCCTAAGATGTAATACCTAGTAATTTCATTAGCTTCAATGCCCTTCAAACCGAAACACAACAATGTTAACACACTGCTGTTCGAAGGTAAAAATGCCAAGGTGCCAACCCAGACGGCCTCTCGCATACGAGGGATCACCTAGTAAATTACCTTAACATTATATCGCCTCATTGGTCTAGTGGCAGCTTACTTAGGCTTAGGAACCGGTTAGGTCCTGGGTTCAAACCTCAGGTCGGGCGATCTCGATTTGTGTTTCAATTTCCGATTTGAAAATCACACATGAGTTTTCCGAGATTGGAAATTGAGGCCGATATGGCGATAGGCTTGCCACCTCTCTCGTCATGGGCCGGAAACAAGCTCTGCGTACCACTGATGAGATTGTTGCGATTCTGCCCACTTCTGCGGAGCTATAGGCGTGAGCTTACATATTTTGTAACGTTTGTAGGATATTGGATATAAGGATATAGGTAGGAACCAAGGGTACCATCCTGCGATCCACCCAAAAAGCGTTGCCTTGACGTATTAGAGGAAGTTTTTTTTTTCTTTTTTATTTATTCAGGGCTTTATCGCTGAGCGACCACATCGCACCCCTTTACAGGGGTATGGGCAACAAAACAACAATTCTACACAAAAAGGACATTAGTACCAATGCTTATACTACTTACTAAGAGCCAGATCAGCCAACTTAAATAACACTTTGACTTTTTCTGACATCGGGCAGGCCAAAATACTATTTAATAGACCAATGCACATCGATCGATTTATAAAATGCGAAGTCCTACAAGTATCATTCCGAACACACTCCATCATTGAACATCTTCAATCACACCACAATCGATACAATTGGGCGACGAAACTTTCTTCATTAAAAATGCAAACTTGTTTAATAGAATGTGTCCCGAGCGTAATCTAAGAAGAGTCTTTAAACAATTTATATTTATTGTGATAGTATCTATGCATGGATATTGGGGTATTTGTGGCTGGATAGTTCTAAAATTAAAGGAAGATATGAGAACCAATGGTCTCACTACGGAGAATGCTCAATGTGAAGTGGAGGCGTCTTAGTTAGTAGAAGTTAGTGATCAGGTTTCTCCGAGATAAATAGTACCCTATATCCTAGTCCCGGTCATGGTCTACCTGTGTGCCAAATTTCATTCAAAACCTTTCAGCCGTTATTCGTGATTGACTAACAAACATCCAAATTCACAAACTCACAAACATTCAAACTTTCACATTTAGTAGTAGGAGTAGATAGGATAAACATAAAGTCTGGTTATAAATATATCTGAAATCAACACAACCCCTTTAACGATCATATTAGCGACATAAAGGAAAAGCCACGTTTCGTTTCCCATACCCGGTAATTCCCTATAAAATCGATTCCGATAAATCCTATTCTATTCACAAACGTTATGAGAAAATCTATTAGACGGTGCATTTATCCAACATCTTTATGGAGCTCTATCGATCTATTATACATAGAAAGGATGACGGCTTACAAATGTCGAGGTATTATGACGACAATTACAACCTTAAGGTATGGTCAGGGTAACCCAGACTGGGTTGCGCGAATAATTATGTCCGTATTCACTAACACCACTTAAGTAAGCTCTTTGCAAAGTGTCGGATTCTGTGTACATGATTGGTCTGTTTTAGCGCCAAAAATTAGCCAATGACGTTTAGAGAAATCGTCACTATGCGCTCTAGCTCATTATGAGGTCTTATAGTAACGTTTATGAATACGGGGGTGAGACTCCTGTATACGGTTCCTGCCCGTGATACATGACGTTTAGATGTACCAAACTAACTGTGAATTGAAGAGAGTCGCTCTGTCTTTTTTTTTTTTTTCATAGCCATGGCATCATATCCTTCAACCGAACACTTAATTAATTACATAAACATGTTGCAGCGTCGCTCTGATCGTTCCAGTATTGTCATTTTACGAATAATCATTCATTATGAGGGATATTTCAGGTGTCATGACACACATATTTCACATTAGATAATTCATTTATTTAAAGTTTCGAGGAATTATGAAAGTGCTTTCAGGATTACCAAATAAAATATACACGCAATACCAGTATCGTCATTTTAAAAAAAATATCTGGATATCTCTGAATTGTATACCCATGATGCGAAAACCTAGACATTTTAATTAGTTTGTTTTGTGGATGAAAACATTCTTTTCCACTGAGTAGTTAACTAAACTATTAAAAAATCAACTGCCACTACAAATTTAAACACTAGCGGCGGGTCCAAACCACCAAATCTAGGGATAATTCCACTAAATTAGGAACACTGTCTGTATGTCCATTTTCTGATGATACAATGTTTGTACCCGCGTTCCCAGTCGTATTGGTGAAACTCGTCTTGTCATTATTTTATAGGCAAAATTATTTGGAATGGGATGAAAGCTCGGTCTTTGTTTTGATTTGTCAATTAAGTGGTTTTCAGAATCCCATTCATGCTTTATTCTAAAATAGAACGCTAAATAATCCGGATAATATCGAACGTTTGACAGCCCTAACTGTACGAATTCAATAGGCCTAGTTAGAATTCGGTGTACTCGTATTTCGGTTATTGCAAGCTGATTAAGCGTCATTATCTCCTCTCACAAAGTGTTTGATATTGAATACGATATGATTGGTGTGGATTCATGTCAAGTACATCCTCAGACAAACAGATATTACGAAATGGTAACTGACGAAGTAATTACGTAAACAACACTGGTAGATAGATATACCAAGATTTACAGTGTTGAAAAAAAAAAAATATAGGACGTTACCACTGTCTCATAGAAAACTGGCGTAAAGTAGCAGCTGCGTTTCGTACGGTGAGTGACATATCCGGAGACCCAAATCCCCCTCCTCTTTCGAATCCCTTATTTACCCTTTCCTTTTTGCCGATACGAACAATCCGCACATCATATTATTTAGAAATGTAGTCTCTGGCAACAAGAGCGCAACTTTATGTTAGACAGTATGCAAATAAAATCTGGAGTTGTATACTATATGGATCTTATCTTATAAAAAGAGTAATTCGACCTGTGCTGCTGCAATGGTAAATTTTGTATGATTGGTTTAAAGCGCTTCATGGATGTTGGACACTTTCCTTGGTAGTAGGTAATTGCTTTAATTCCTAGCGGTGTTCACTACGTTAATTGCGTAGTTGTAAGCGTGTGAATTGTATTCCGGCAGTCGTTTCACTATTCGATTCAAATCTGCAGTTAAAATCAAATGTACGTAATTACCGCGAGCTAATTGCAAATGGCATTTTCTTGCTGCTTGCCTGATTTCAAAGAATATGCGGTGTTGGATAGGAAGAAAGGAATGTAGGAGTCAGAAAGCACGTGCTAAGTTTAATTTTCAAGTTCTTATGCGGGTGCTATGCTACTGCATGGTTTTATAACATTGTTGTTTATTTCGAATAACAAAAGGAATGTAAACTTTATGAGTAATTTTTAAGACAAAATGCATAAAAAGTAGTAAGTATAATCTTTATACTTACTTGAGAATATAACATTATTTGAGAATACTAGAGAAGTTATATCATGACTGAATGTTCCGCAACTAAGCTAAATTTCACTTTTTTACGGCAATCACTTGGTAGGAAATTTCATGCCAACCCAAAATTGTCACGATTTAGCCTATATGTTAGTTTTACAGTGGTTTTGTAGGTCATTAATGGTCGAGGCAATATAATTTTGTAGTTAGGTTTACCATTTTAACTGATTATGCAGTGTTAACCGCATTGACAGATCATCGCATCATCAGGCCAGGAGCCGATTCACGACATACCATCACTTATGTACAACTTACCACTCGCAGTGGGGTCGCAACGCGCTACACATGTTACAGAAAGATTTAGCTTGTAGTTTTTACGACCGTCCGCCTGCCAACCCCTCTGGGGAGAAAACACCCAGACCAGAAACAAATATTTATGGATCACATAAACATTTGTCTCGGTGCGGGAATCGAACCCGCGGCCTCTCGCTACACAACCGGCTACTCGTCCACGGCGTGACGTAGGCTAGATTGAACATAAAATGAACAACAGAATTTAATTCATAGTAACAACGAAGACTCGTGTACTAATTTAGTTTCTAAAGTTACAACAATCGTGTCAAGTTAATTTATCGTTAGCAAGCCAGGTTATTACTGAACTAAGGTTTAACCGGAATTGTGGTAGATTGTTGCCTACGCTCTTAAGGTAGAAAATACATGTTCGTGACTTTTGTGCCGGTCGCGATTTAAAAATTGCATTTTGCATCGCTTTTTCCACTAATTTTCTATACTCAAACGCTTACTGGTGTAAAAATTGTATATTAAGTTTGTATTGAAACTTGATCGTTTCAAATATATCATTGGGTATTACTTTACTTTAGAAAATAATTAAATATTATATGAAATGTCTATCTAATATAAAATTGTATCTATTTAATATAAAATTTAGTTTGTTTTTGTCACATTTAACCAGCAACAGAGCAACCAGTCGTTTTAGTTGTTGATACTAACGTGACAAAAAACCAACAAAAATATATGTTTTAAATAATTTAAAATTTCGTATGATGAATATTGTTTCCATTAGTATCTGTAAAATAAATTCAGATATGTCCAATAACACAAAGAACGGTAATTCATAGGTAACCTATTATATTTATCTAGGTATATTATTATATAATATTTTTTTCTACGAGTACATAACACCTAACAAATGTAGTGTCAATAGTTCACCACAAAAACGTCAATCTAAAATTCCCCGATGTTAATAAACGTATCATAATAAGCTTGCCGTTGACAGACGCCTGCAGCCGTCATGTCGACCTAATTCCCGTAGAAGCTAGCAATTACAAGTTTATTGTATACTCAGCGATGCTTACACCAAACCTTCCTCAGCTGGCATTAACCGTTGACGTAATACCTTAGATACGCCAGGTGAATTTTAGCTAAATTAATTTTCTTCTGCAATATGAACTTTGTGTGATTTAATTCAGTTTTCGGCAGAATAAAGTTTTTAATTGATAATAGTCATGTTGAGAGTAAATATCGTGTCTTATCTGAATTTTGATTCTAGCTGTAATTGTGTTATGGCATTTAGAATCGTAGTACCTAAATAGATGATTTTGTTCATAAGGCAATTTATTTAAGTTAATCTCATAGCTCAGTGCAAGGTTCTACTTTGATTACGATTTTATCTCTTCAAAGTGAATTCACCCTATTAATTAGATTTTACGATTCGTAAAGCATTTATTGACTGGTAGTAAATAAAATAGCTATTATATTATTTGCAGTATCTCAAGCAATTTTAAAATTACATCAATTTTAAATTTTACACCTGCAATGGAACAATAAATATTTGAGTACTTACCAATAGCAATTTCTTTACAAACGCGCACAACTAAAAAATAATGTAAATAAGATCGAGAAACAAAGAATCCAAGCCGAACTTGATCCAAAAGCTAATGCTTTATTGAAGCGGTTCGGCTGAATTGAGATTTATAACCTGCGCCTTTCAAACTAACGAAGTTCTATTGGTTCTATCGCACTTCCACAGACTTAATGTATACGATAAATAACAATTTATGTTAACGTTCAGTCAATACTGTCTGTGTTTGTCTCTATTTCCTTTGTAGCGTTGCTTCCTCTCTGCCGCTAACTTTAAAATGTCTTGTTGAAGGATCTGACGTATCAGTTGTGAGAGCAATAGTAGTAATTACAACCAATATGTAATTTCTAACACGAAGTATTTTGTTTTAGATTAGACGAGAATGTTGATCGCTTAATTTTAACCCACAAACAGTAAACAATATACAGCAATACCAATCAGATTTTTGAATTACATAGTGCTGTATGCCCTTGTACTGCGCTTGCGCTCGCTACGATAAATTATATGTGAAGTCTCATGATCCCAAAATCTATGGTTTCAATCTCCTTCAAACCCGAACACAAAGTATTAATTCTGTTGCTTACACTCGCCACGATAAATTAGATGTGAAGTCTCATGATTTCTAGTAAAATTTCTGGTTTCAATCTCTTTCAAACCCGAACTCAAAGTACTTACATTCTGTTGCTTAGTAGCAAAATCAATCAATTTTATAACCATATGATTTTAAGAATATTAAGTATTATGGGGCGATATTTACGTATGCCGAAATCTGTTGAAAGCAGCCACCTGTATATTGAGTACGTATGTAGCTATGCTAAGCGCACGCGTTTCATTGGTGTATGTCACATAAGGTGACCACTGAAAATCAGTGCTGTGTTGTGGTTCCTACGTGCCACAGTTTATCTAGAGTCCGGTCAGGTCTATGTGTGTGACTGTTAGATGTATTTAGTTATTTAATTATTAGAAAAGATTTAACATTAAAATGTAAGGGCAGTTACTTAATGGCAACTTAGTGCAAGCTGACCTTTCTGAACCCTGTACTTATTACAGGGATTAAATACTAGTAGTATTTTCTCGTCACATTTACTTGTCCTATCAATTGTCTTTGCTTCAGACAAAATGTAAACAGCTTTAGACAAAGGATAAAAGGGTTTTGAGGTGATATTTCAAATTCAACCAGCCAGTTTGTTGGTCTAGTTTGGGTTTTCTTAAGGTTAAGATTACATTATGAGATCAAAAATATTATAGCTAAAGTGAGCTCAGGTTTTCACAATACCGTTCAAAATAGATTCCACAGTATGTTTCTCATTTTCATAACATTTATTGTATATTTTTTTGTTAGTTTCATTACATTTACATAACCGTTACATAATATTGAACCTAGAAAAATTACTGGGCATTTGGAGACTTAACATCTTATGTCTCGGAGTGACGAGAGCAGTCAGTATCAAGTAGTAATTAGTAATTAAAAATTATGTGTGGTGTTGCTTCTGGTTATGGGCAGGCGTGACGCTTTCCATCGGGCGAGCGACGTCCTCGTTTTATCAGTCAGGTTTATAAAAAAACACTAATGTAATAATAAAGCTATTTGGTAAGTCTATCCCAGATACTTACTAGTGCAGAGTACGAACTTGTCTATTTCTGGCACCAGATGGTCATATTTTAGTTTCCCGTGGCGTAATTTTAATTCAAAGTTCTGGATGCTGTTCTTTCTGGTTATAGGCAAACATGGCGCTTACTAACAGATACCAACGCCGTCTCGTCATTCAGTTGTTTATCAAAAGTAATGACTCCTCCGTGGCGCAGTAGGCAAATAGCTGGCTGCGAAGAGTTAGGCCGTGGTTTCGATTCCCGCACCTAGAAAAATGTTTGTGTGATTCACAAAAGTGGTTCTTGTGGGACCGTAAGTCACTTTTCGTTTCTGATACCCACTATACAGAATAACCTAGGTTATGTGGGGTCAGGTCTATGCGTGTGACTGTTGGGTGTATTTATTTATTTGTTTTCTTTCGATCTCTTGAATCTGATACTTAAGTAGGTAGTAAATGTGAAAAAAATATTCTTGGCACGGTCCTGTTGTTGCCAATGGCAGGCATTAGTCAAGTTAGTAATCCTTGAAAATCACCTTCTACCCATTAATTCAAACGAAATAAAAACTATTAAACTGAAAACTTACCAAATCTTTCCACTGAAAGTTAAAACGTCTTTAACTACGTAGAAGGTAATAAAATTACGTTTATCTACGAGCCTATTACATCGGCTTTGGCCACAAACCCTTAGTTTCACGCCTTATTCGATTGAGCTAATTGATCTTCACTTACGGAACTACCGAGTGATTCCCAAGCGATCTGCCCCATGCTACGTTCCGTCGTGTTATTCTGTAGGCATTGGTAATCGTGCATTTCTTACTGCTTATATATTGACATTCAACAGTGTTTATTTCGTTTATTAGCCCTGTAGGTTAGACCTTTGTCCACCACGCTGGCCTAATGTGGGTTGGCAGATTTCACACACCTTTGAGATTCTTATGAAGAACTTCTCAGGTATGCAGGTTTTCTTATGATGTTATCTTTCATAATATGTTAAAGCAAGCAATAGTTAACAATTACATACATAACTTAGAAAAGTCAGAGGTGCATGCTCTTGGGGCTGGTTTCGAACCTGCGACTTTAGTCTCGACAGTCTGTACCACTTCCCGCTGAGCTACTGTTGCTTTAACATTCAACAGTGTAGTGAAGATAATATTATTATCATGGTTTACAATGATCTCTCTGTTGATGTTAGTGTGAATATAAGATTAAGTAATTAGGTAATTAGATATCAAAATTACATGAAGATTGTAGGTAGTCGGGCATATAAGATGTTAATTTGCATGTGAGTTTAAATATATTAAATACATAACTGTTCTTTCATTGAATTAAACGATATCTTATGTCAGAAAAATATTTCTTAAGTACAAAAAAACAATATTAAATTAAATATGTACAGTACCATTTATTTTAAAGGTTTTTTCATTTCTAATATTATATTTCTAAAAAATAAAACATTTAAATAAATTAAATTGTCACCCTCCAATGGCGAGGCTACGGACCCAAGCCATAGGTAGTTAGGACCCCAGAGTGAGGGACCTCCTCACAATGCGTGCCGTGTCTGACAACACCGCTTCCTAAATCTGGCTCTTGACCCAACGACAATTGGTCGTGCCTCTGGAAGAGTAGGTCAAATTAAATGATTATCTTTGTAAACAGACAATTTACTCATTACAAAGAGAATCAACAGAACATGAGCTTATAATGTCCATCTCAGTAAATCCCTGTTTCCCTCTATTAGCTGCATTCAAAGGATTGCCATTTGAAATAGGAGTTTATCCCGTAATGCGTAGAGTGTGCCAATCAGTCACCAGTATTTACATTGTAGGCCACTTGGCAAGCATTAGATCATTCAATACCGGATATTGCTACAGCTGCGGTACGGCTGTAGCCTGAGCATTCAAGACTCGCAGCTAATTGGATGGGGCATTCGGTTTTATATACTCAATCCAAACCACTTCATAAGAGCGGAGGCAATAAATTGTGGAGCCTAAATTGAAGTAGGTAGGCACTCAAACCTTCAAGATTTTATGGGATTTTATTGGAAAAGAAATAGATTCTTTGTTGTACTAAAATTAGACAGGAATTTCCTTTAAAAAGGAATCCGGGCAAATGTAGAGTAATGAATGGCTAGTTAATCAGACGTTGGGAAGCATTTCTATGAAGAGAATAATAATGGAAAAGATAGGAACTAAATCGAAATTGAAATTAATTTCACGAGCTTAGTGATTCGATTTGTCTGTGAATTTGGGATTTGAATTGCAGTTTTTATAGATTTTTAATATGTTTCACTAGTTTATCAAAATCTGCTCATGTCTTATTGAAATTTATTGTAATTTAATTGGCCCTGCCCATCAGTGGGACATATACAACGTGTTATAAAAAGGGGCGGGCAAATTTAAGCAATGTATAGTATAGCGTATAAGTATTTTATCTCCCATAGTACCTAATCCGATTGTATTGCTAGTACAATAATTATAGAATTTTCTTTTTTATCGAATGAGTAACATGTCGATATCGACATTCAACTTTGGACAACACTAAATGATAAACAATGATACTATAGACCTCCTTTCATTTAATTATTTCATAATTAAAAAAAACATTAAACAGTTGTCAAATGTCAATATTTATTTGATGCAGTCAGTTCGACAATTTCCGATGTTATGAAGTATGATTACGAGTTCAAAAAATATGTTGTATTTGACTAAAACAAGTATTATGTATTGGTATTTTGTGTTGGTGCAACTGATAATGGCTTATAAGAGGCTCGTAGACTGTATTAAGCCAAATTCATAGATGGAAAACCTGACAATGAAATCTTTAAAATACTTCAGAGGATGGTAGCTGTATCGTCTTCAGCAAACAGTCTCTTGCAGGTGTTATTTTGTGTTTAAATTACAAGTTACGTACGTATGTTCGTAGGATTACGTAGGTTTATTAAAAAGTGAGTGTCATTCATAATAATGAATAGTGGTGTTATCAATCTTATCGATCTTAATAAACGAGTGATTAAAATTAACGTAAAATTTTAGGATGTCTTGGTTTAAAATGATCCGGTACATAGGTACTTACTATAAGGAGTGTGTAATGACCCTAAAATATGACCACACCTTTCTGTAACACGTTGTATATTACACGGCTAGTATGTACAATCAAAATAATCTTTATTTGTTGTTTTCGTTAATTTTGAAATTATATGACATTTATAATGAACAAATCAGTTAAAATACAACAAAAACAAATATGCAAAATAAAATCCTTTAATTGCGAGGTTTAGGACCCAATCGGGACCCAAAACTATTATTATGCCTTACCATATTTCGGGACTATAAATGGTTAGACGTGCGTAGGGCGAAGCCATCACGTAAGACAGTAATTTTAATCCATTATGGTGATGTGACACTACCTTTTTACTATTAATTATCGGTATTATTGGTCGGTAAAGTGGAGCATGACCCTACAGGGTAAACTGATTGGATCTCATAAAGTCGTTTATTTATTTATTGAAGTACCAACATTAGAATACATTAGGACATAGGTATGAGGTAACATTTTAAAGGTCCTCACTGTTAAAATGTAGTAAAGGAAACAATGTACCGTATGTGGATATGAGAGACGACGTCTCACTAAACAACAATTAATGAGAAGTAATAAATGTAGACCTACATAGACTAAACAAAATGTATACATACATACGCACTCACGCCTGTAATCCCGAAGGGGTAGGCAGAGGTATAACCAATGACCAGTCGTAACGCGTACGCATTACAACTGCGCCACCGAGGCAGACAAAAGGTATATATTTATAATTTATTTATTTATGATCTTATTAAGGCCTGACCCCTCTCATTCAGTAAAGGAGGCCCATGCCCAGCAAGTGGATCATGTATAATACAGGACTAGAAAAAAAAAGCTTTTAAGTATCTTTCTTTATAGCCTCAGACGACGAAAAAGAAAGGTTTTTGTGAATTTATGAGAAAATACAAGCAGATTATTCTTACGTTCATAAATTATGACACATTCGTTACGAACGTACGATATACCGAAGTTGATTTATTTAATCGCATCAGCAATCCAACAAATCCATGTTAAGCATCGGAATTAATTTATACGAAAACTTTTAAAAATATACCGGAAGAAAATGATAATATATTCCACCGTATTAATTTCAATAGGAGCATCCGCTGCAGCTTTCAAATCGTTTCTGAATTTGCAAAATCGTTCGTAATACGAATCCGATTAGTCAGAATAAAATCTACGGATCAATTTGCGGTTGCAGAGTTTGAGTTGTAATGTATTCGGAAACTTTTCGGACGCGTTCCTTTTTATTTACTTTTTACCTATTTTGAATGAATAAAGTTTTCTGTAATTGAATCTTGATTTTTCATAAGTGGTTGAGCAATGCTGTAGATAGTTTTGCAGTTGACAATTAAGACACCATAAATGGGCCAGTTAGACCGGGTTGTCACCACAGTCTCGAAGAAATCCTACGTGAAGTAGCAGCTTGCTATTGCATTTCGTATGGTGAGTTCGATATTTGGAGACCCAAATACCCCTTTCCCTTTTCCATCCCTTAATTATCCCTCCCCTTTAAGGTGAGCATCGCGTCCATTCATCGTGTTCATGAGCGGTGGGGATCACTTAAAATCAAGTAAACCACTTGCTTGTTTTCTTGCTTGTTGCTTAACTAGCTAATCGTTTACCGATCAATAGTGCAACTGGCTATGAGTGACTCATTATAATAAATTAAGTTTTTTTATTATTTAGCATATTACTATTGAAAAGACAACCGATTTTTATAAACTCTTTTAATGTGTAATATTCATCGATGAGCCTTTGACTTCCAAATGCGTCTTGTCGGTACAAATATTAAAACACTTGTCTGATAATTAAACTAGATCGAATTAGATATTATAAACTGGGGCTGATAGTTACGAAGACAATACAAAGTGTATCTTCATACTACGATGGAACTGACGCTAGCAGAATTCCATTTTCTAATTGTGTTTGATTAACGCGACGTATCTTCTGTTAACATTGAACAGAGGGGCTAGCATGAATAAGTTGCGAGAACGTATTCTTATCGAAATGGCAAAAAATTGTTTGAACCTTCATACAAATGCTAGCGTTTTCGATTCGAATACTTATTCGTGCTCGCCCCCCTGAAGAAGCATTTTGTAGATATTAATTGACTGACCAATGATCGATGGCAACTGATCTGTCATAAAATGACGTGACCGGAGTGTTATTAGTCGCAGTTTGGGGATGTGATATTTTACCTGGCTCGGTAAAGTGACTACGCTAAGTGTAGCGCAATGCAAGAATAATGTCGACCGACTACAGACACTGTATGTATCGTAGGTCGGTAGAATTATGCCGGCCTGCCTAATTGCTTCTTCACACTCGGTTTATAGGATCTCAGGTTATAGGAAGGAGGAAACACGTGTGCCGGCAAACTATTCCACAGCTTTATGGTCCGACAGCAGTAAGATTTTGCGAACCTCTTGGTTGGAGCCGAGATGGAAGAGACCACGAAGCTATGGTTTCGCAAGCATTCAGTTTAGTGATTACATTTTCAAGCTAGACATAAAGTCTCTGACTCGGCTTAATGATAGCTGTCACTCTCTAATACTGATGACTAAACGTGCTCTCCAAGGCACTTTGCGACGTGAAAGCTTAGCTGTTAAACTTGGTTCCTTCCCATCTTAGAGAAGCTGTGTTCGTGTTTATTAAGAAACGAGTAATATGTTTCTGAGACAATGTAAACAGTAACGCATAAAAATTAATAAGCATAATATGAACTAGCTTTTGCTTGCACCACCACCAAAAAATCTTCTAGAATAAGGTAGCCATCCATCAGACCCTTAAAGACTGATGTCTTTAAGATGTGATTGATTAACAATCATCCAAGTTCACAAACCCACAAACATAGAAATTTTCTTAATTTATTAATATGAAATAGGATAACGCGACTTACAAGCAAATGTCCATTGTTAAAAGTCTTCTTAGCCAAGAAGCAGCATACGCCTTACTCGATACAGATCTCCTTAATAGTCACATCAAATTATTATCCATCACATTAGTCCTAGACTGTTTCAAATCAGTCAGCCGACGGCACTGATTTTTTTTAAGGTACGCTCATACTTTAAAATCTTAAATAACCTATAGTAAGGGTATACCCATTTTATCGGCAATTTTGAGGGTGTTTAAGAAAAATAAGAGCGGGTGTATAGAAACATTAATCATACTGAACCAGTTGTATGCCTAACCGTCAAATCTATGATACGAGAAGTCGGATAGAGCCTGGTAGAAAGAAAGATTATAGTGAAATATGAGAGTCGATGGTCTCACTACCGAGGATGCTCAAAATCGGGAAGCGTTTAAGTCGGAGGGCTCTAATCCTGAATAACGTCAGACAGAAAGAAACATTTGTCGAACAAGAACATAGTGAAATTCCGATCATCGTAATTAAAATTTAAAACATACATCCAACGGATAATAGCTTTCAAAGTAAAACAAATCAAGCACAAATATAAACGAGTTGGAATACCGCATAATTTAATAATGATTTAACGTTTATTGCAGGTTTCCAGTGAGGCAAATATCAACGGCCATTTGTAACAAAGTTGGCGAGCTACAAACAATTAGGCGAAGTTACGCTCTGGGCGCAGGGATCTGTTTGCTCTAAGTCGATGTTTGTTGACTATAAACATTCCTCACCGGATATTAGCCCTTGTCCGGATATGTGGAAAAATGTTCCAAGTTCTATTCTCTCTTAATCCTTTTGTTTCTATTTTTATCTCTCGGTTTTACGTCATCGAATGTGCTCAAAGATTGTTTTAATGAACTATTTTGTACGCTAAGATGATGTAAGGTGTTAGATCGTACCAGGATTAAGATCCTGCAGACCCAAAAAGCGCCAGTTTGACGTATTAGAGGCAGACATGAGAGTCAAATTCAATGGTCTCACTACTAAAGACGCTCAAGATTGGGTGAAGTGGAGGCATCTTAGTAGGAAGGCGAATCTGGCACTAAACCGAGATAATGCCAGGCAGAAAAAAATAGACGTATAAATTAAAATATGTCCTTGTGGTTTTACTTCATTAATGAATTTATATATAAAACATAGTATCAAATTCTTTCCATAATAACTAGGTACCTATCTATCAAGCGTCAGCAACACAATAGATTCTTATAACCATCGATCTTATAACAAATGAAAATAAGAGTTAATAATTCGCGATGTCTAGTATTACCAGAGCTCCAGACACAAATTAATTTTCATCACTGTCACGTGATATTCAGAAGAAGTTAGGAGGGAAAGGAGCTCAAATTATGCTAGTTACCTTCAGGATGTTATGTGGTAATTAATCTATAAGACAACTGATTCAAATAGGCTTTTAGTAAAAGCAAAATAATAGATATCTTCGCTAGCTACGAGTATTTGTAACATTGCTATAACTTCTCATATTTTTCAATATTGCGTATTTTTTATATTATCTGCTTATTTCTTGTGTATTCTCCTATTAGAATAAATAATCGTGTTATTTTATCTTCATTATGAAAAATCTATACACATTTCACAAAATTACCAGTATTAGTTTGTTATTCTTCTAAAATATTTTTTTGCGGCTTGAAACTTATGGCATCCGCTCAACTATTTTTTTGTAATTTTCTTAAACTATAAGTATTCACAGGCCTGAGTAATATCCACCTGTTTAATATTTAATATGTAGAGAAAATTTTCATAGTCCATTCAATACGCAATCAAATAATAAAATATTTGTTCCAATGTTTGCAACCAATACACCATAAATATTTTATTCATAATGAACAGGAAAACTCATATAAAACAAAGATGTGATCTGTCGGTTGTTATGACAAGGAAATTGATCCGAGTGTTGAACAGGATGGGGATCCTGCTTGTTCGCTAACGATGTTTCCATCCGATTGTGCAGGAAACAGGGAATATGCGTAAGAACATGATGACGCTGATAAATTGTTATATCCAACGATATATATTTAGTTCAGTAGAAAATTATTGTATAAAAGTTTTGCATAAAGTATAAACACGTTTATACAATGGGAATGCTTCGGAAGTAAACGATAAATCTTTGTTTTTATAACTTAAGCTGACTACGCAATAGTTTAGTTTGTAGTTCATACAATGTTGAACTACGTTTCACAACAGCGCGAGACGTTTTCATTACAGCGCCCCTAATTTAGAGACTTTTTGATAGCTGTTAAGTCATCTGTAGATAAATATGTATGAAGAAACATAAAGTGTGACTGCCTCGGTAGCGCAGTTGTAATAAGAGCGCGGTATGACTGCTATGCTGAGGTCTCTGGTTCGATCCCGAGGCGGGTAAAAGTGGTATTGGGGTTTTCTATTACGAAATGCCAGACCCGGACCGGTAAGTGTCATTCCGGACACCAGAATTGTGCTCGGTATGGCGATAGGCTCGCCCTCTATCACATCATGGGACGGAAATAAACTCGGCGAAAAGTGGGTGTACTGGTTACACCTCTGCGTAACCCTTCGAAGATTACAGGCGTGAGTGCGTTTTTTTTATTAGCTTATATGCAAGAGTTCATCTGGGTTGGTACCACGGCATTGTCTATTTCTACCGCCAAGCAGTAATTGATGTGTGTGAACACAGTTGTTTTTGGTTTGACAGACATTGAATCATGTGACATTACTGGGCATTATGAGACTTAACTACTTATGTCTCGGGGTGAACAGCGCAATTCAATGACAATCTGGGCTTGTGTGCTATCGCGAGTCGCTGGCTTTGAATGTAAGCCTAGCTTGCATTGAACTCTGATTCCAGGAATACAACGTGAGCGCGTGCCGTACAACAACACCACGACGGACAACACCGCACGCCGCGTGATCACGTGCCACGACTGAGAACACAACGTGACCACGTGCTGTACAAACCCGTACGGGAAGTGCTGACTTCCAATCCAAGTGGCGCACCTGACTCCGTACCAGCGCGTCTGGCGAGCTGTCGTTAAGACGCTCACCCAGCACACGCTACCCGTGCTGCCCTGCGGTGTATCGGGATACTGCTCCGATACAACACTGCCGCGTTTGTGCCACGTGTCTCCATCTCTGCGTGTCCGCTCACCAACAAACCAATAATCAACGTCAAATGCACCTAGCATTAGCAGTAGCATTGTACCGTTTTGGCTACAGTCAACTTTTATTCTACATTCAATTTCATTACGACCTATGTTCACATTTGACGTTGATTATTGGTTTAAGAGAATGCCATTTGCAACTTTCTTGACGCTGAGACTAGATCGGAATGATGTTTTGAACATTTAAAATTACGAGAATTGGCCTCCTGAACTCGGAGTCCACGACAGGCCAGTGACTCTGTTTGCGTGATGTGAAATATAGCTCGTGTCCACATACAAAACCCTCAGTTTTAATTGTCTCATACTACTACCTAACTTCTGCGGTTCTATTAATAAATAAAACTTTTCGCCGCAAGTTGACGTCAGGCAGGCGGCCGGTCGTACAAGACAGTGTTCGAAGCAAAGACTTTAATGTATACTACTAGACGGGCTGTTTAGAAGTAATATTGTGTCATGTATAGCGGAAGTTGATAGCTCACATATAGGGAGTGCGATAGGGGGTTCTAGTTGAGAGTAAGCGAGATGGTAATATTGAGTTACGGTCAATTGACCGCAACTTAGTGGTACAGTTTCTATGTACCGCGCAGCTTGTCTAGTACTGTACTTTAAAATATTTGGTAAGAAGTGCTAAAAAGTATGTTGCGCCGACCCCATTGTGAGTGGGATAAGAGCAAGTGGAAGAAAATTAGGTAATTTAGTATAGTAAAAAAATCTTGTACATTTTAATTCAAAACAGAAATACAAATATCCAGAATTACGTTACGAGGAAGTTTATAAAGGTTGACTTCTAAAAAAGTATACGACACCAACCTAAATACGCCTGCATAGGCCTACCCACATAAATTGAAGGGGCTTAGGACAAACAGGTCGAATGCGGGTTGATCTATATACTGTTTTTTTTAGGGGTGGCTTAGAGGAAATTTTCTATTCACTATCTGTAATATTCGTTCATTTGTAGTTTTTTTTATTGCATAGGCCGACAAACGAGCAAGTGGGTCACCTGGTGGTAAGTGATCTCCACCGCCCATGATGTACGCTCACATTATCAAAAGAAATATGGGTGCGTTGCCGACCTTAAAGGAAAGGGATAATTAAGGAATTCGGAAGGGGAGGGGGATTTGGGCAAAGCGCCTACAGCGTGGCTCTACCACTTAAGATAATTCGAAATAATACATGTTTTTCTAATTTATATATAACTTTTAGTATATCAAAGGCGTGGCTTAAAAGGTTGTTGTTCGACTGTTTGTTGACGCATCGATGGATGCTTCATCATAAACAATGGTGGCTAAATGTGTTTATGCGGAAAAAGCGATAAACATTTCATAATTTCACTGTGCTATTTCTGTTTTGTGACACGGTTGTTGATTTCAATCATGTTTGAAAGGCGCTTTATAAATTACGCGCGACTTTATATACAAAACGGTTCAATAAATACCACCACTCTTTTTTGTCAGGGGCTAATAAATAAAAATAAAACAAATGCATCATAAAGAACAATCGTAATAACAAATTAGAGGAATCTTAGCAGAACAAGTCGAACACTTACCGACCAACTTTAAAAAACTTTTTTTTTACTTTCATTCTTTATGGCATCACTTCTAGATTTTTATTTTATTTTATTCCGATTATTATTACGATGTTATTGAATTAAAAAATATGGATTTAATCTGGAATAAATGAATTATTATTATTATTAAACTTGAAATTTTCAGCACGAACTTTATTTATGCAGATTTTAAAATATCCATTAGATGAATTAAGTGATTATACATACGCACTCACGCCTATAGTCCCCGAAGGGGTAGGTAGAGGTGTAACCAGTACACCCACATTTTGCCGAGCGTATTTCCGTCCCTTATGTGATAGGGGGCGAGCCTATTGCCATACCGGGCACAAATTCCAGACTCCGGGCTGATACTGAGCATTTCCGAATAGAAAAACCCAATACCACTTTACCCGACCCGGGGATCGAACCCGAGACCTCGGCGTTGACCTCAATCGTAACGCGTACGCATTACAACTGCGCCACCGAGGCAGTCAATGAATTAAGTGTTTATATTACTATGAAAGCAGTGATAGCTCAGCAGGGAGTGATACGTGGACTGACGAGACGCAGGTTTGAAACCAGCCTCAAGAGCTAGCACATCTAGACTTTTCTAAGTTAGACTTTGTATTATCACGCTGTTACGGTGAAGGAAACATCGTAAGGAAACCTCCATACTAGAGAGTTTTCCATAAGAATTTGGAAGGTATGTTAAGCCTGCCAACTCGCATTAGGCCAGCGTGGTGGACTAAGGCCTAACCTCTTTCGTTAGTAGAGGAGGCCAGTGCCCAGCAGTGGGTCATTTCTGATATTATTCTTACTGTACATAGAACCACGCTGGACAGGATTCACAGATACGACGGAATTAATTAAGCAATTTAACTACAAGTACACGTATAAAGTTGCGTCCACAAATTTATCAATGAAAAGAGGTCCGAAAATTACAATACTTTTTAATAGTTTTCAGCACATACTTGAGTCTTTCTTTCTGGCTGTCGTTATCCCGGCTTAGTGCCAAAGTCTGCCTCATACTATCTACTATCTCATACAATATAGACTTGACGGTATTTGGTATTAAATGGGCCGCCCCATCGTCTGACCCCACACCCCGCAACATGAATTTAGTTTCGTCATTGCCTCGTCCGTTAATCAGCAGAGTGTACCATGTGCAGATGAGGTTGGCGTTGGGCCTAAGATGTTGGCCTACTTGTATATAAATCAAACAAAAAATAGGTAAAATACTTTTAATTAAAACGAATACATCAATTACAAATCTATATTTAACTTAAGTAACAAGTACGGTGGTTGTTTATGATAAAAGTATTGAAAATATTTTGTTCTATTATAAAAATTAAATCATATATGGTATACTAAATTCGTATATATTGTCATATAATTACTTAATTTCTATAAACCGTTGATTCCTCTTCTTCTTTCTTTACAGCTTGGATAAGAACCATGGACATCACTGCGTTTATCACCTGAAATAAAGAGTATTCGATAGTCTTCATTAAATTGTCTTTGTAATTCTTTACAATTTTTATTTTAACAACTTAATTTTTATCCTTGGAGCTCGCCACACCGAGGTATAAATGTCTGATATTGCTCAGTAATCTCACTGGCTTCAACATCCTTCAAAACTGAAATACAATAGTCTCATACTTTTACTTGGTAGCAGAAATAGCCAAAGCTGTGGTATCTACCCAGCAGGACATCACTCGTATAGGAGAGACATAGCACCGAGAATTTGTCTGCGTTGTGGCCCAACACGTTCTGTCTAATGTTGAGCAAAATGTTGCAAGCGAATTGTAATTATTAAATGAGTGACTTTAAACATTGTCATATGTACTGCTTTAGGACAAAAAACATATTTTCAAACAGAATATCAACAATATTAAATACGATTGATGAATGAAAAAAGAAATAAGAAAACCATACCGAAATCATGCAGGAAGCGAGCACGATGCCTGCCAGCCAGCCGGTCTTCCCTTCCAAGTACCAGGTCATCTCATCGACGCAGCCGTGGAAATATGCATTACCGGTGACAGAGTCCCTGCATTCAGCTGGTAATGGCTTGTTCAGATTGATGTAATCCATAGGCCCGTCGGCACCGCAGCAGCCAATCTGAAGATTTTAATGTTGGAATGTAGCACAACTCCTGTGGTTTTATCTTTGTATGTGACATTTATAATTGTAAAGTCTTTTCAAGCGACGAGTTATATTTCTTTTATATAGACTGCGCTGAAGGTGTGTTTTGTGTGTGTACGTATATACACAATATATGTTTATCTACATTAATATTATAAAGAGGAAAGATTTGTATATTTGTATTTTTGTATGTAACGAATAAACTTAAAAACTACTGGACCGATTTAAAAAATTATTTTGCCGTTAGAAAGCTACATTATCACTGAGTAACATAGGCTACTTTTTATCCCGGAAACGACCATTCACGCGGACGGAGCCGCGAGCAATGGCTAGTAATATATATATATATTGATATTATCAATGTATTTCAACCCACACTCAACTCTCGTGTAAACGGGGCCAATATATGTAGATACTTAAATACAGAGGTGTCGGTAACGGTAACAGTGTCGCTAGTTCAATAGTTTTTTCCCATATCAAAAAATGCCATACGCGCCTAAAGAAGTTTTCACTTCAACAACGAAGAAATCAAATTGAGATCATCATAGTAATTAGACACGACAGGAATATTAGGGAACATTATTCCACTTGTATCATGATTTACGTTCGGTGCCGTATGCACCGTATGAGAATTAAGCCGAGCTCGATACGGACAGAGTTTATGATTGGAACTATGTTCAATCGGGCACGGTGCGCGGTGCACAAGCCATTTGATTAGTGCGCAGCGGTCTGCCGGCACCCAGCCAGCTTCATGGTTCCCTGTACGGTTTCCACGTCAACTGTCCATTCGGCAAATGCATTTGGTGTTTGCTTCGTTAGATGATGCTTTTTTCTACCCATAGTTTGACGAGGCAAAAAATCAAAAACTGACATTTCATTAGAGCGGAACCGTTATAAAGAAAAAGTGCGAAATATTTCATGTTTCAAACAGCGTTTTTTAGTTTTTCTTATACGCGACGAAAGCTTTGTATTTCGGGTGTGCGATAACTTTCTACTTTTTGTCTTTAAATCTGTATGGTAGATAGTACGAATAATCACGCCTTTGCCAGACACAAAAAAATATATAAGCCAGTATTATCAGCTGCTATTTTTTTTTTAAATCTCTTTTAAAAAGATGTAGCAAAAATCTTTTTTGAATACAACACAATACAACGCAAAAGTTGAAAGCGGAGATACTCGTTTATTTTAATTTTTCGATAAAATATTGCGAGTTATGAAATGTATTAAAAAAATAACATACATACGCACTCACGCCTGTAATCCCCGAAGGGGCAGGCAGAAGTGTAACCAGTACACCCACATTTCGCCGAGCATATCTCTGTACCATGATGTGATAGGAGGCGAGCCATCGCCATACCGGGCACAAATTCTCCGGGCTGATACATGAGCATTTCGTATAACCCAATACCACTTTTACCCGACCCAGGGATCGAACCCGAGACCTCAGCGTTAGCTTCAACCGTAAACGCGTACGCATTACAACTGCGCTACCGAGGCAGTCAGGCGTCATAATACAGCAAGATAAGTGCACTATTGATGAAAATATATAGGATATTGAGGTTTTGCGATATTTGTACATTTTTGTTGCAGGTCACAAACTATCCAACAAGACATTCATCCAGCGGCTGTTGTTCTACTTACACCTTCTTGCACCATCCTCAAGATTTCTCGACTGCCTTCATGCTGTGGATTGTTCATGAGCCGCACGATGATATCTCTGATAAGAGGTTGGATGCTGGAGTCGTACGTAGAGAAGTCCAGTACAACGCAGGCACCGATTAAGCCGAACACAAATAACGCTATTTGTGTAGCTATATACTAGAAATAAAATTTAAGTATTAGTATAACTTGGTTCGTGGAAGGCGAGATCTAAATTTGTGAACATGAACATTGAAGCACATCCATGTGATAAAACATGTGTAACATAGTATTATGAATGAGTATGTTTTTTGTTGCTTTTTAACACATGTTACAGAAAGATTTGGCTTGTAGTTTATACGACCGGCTGCCTAGCTGACGTCAACCCCTCTGGGGTGAAAACACCCAGACTCGAAACAAATATTTGTGGATCACACAAAATTTTGTCTCGGTGCGGGAATCGAACCCGCGGCCTCTCTCTTCACAGCCGGCTCGCCCACTGCGCCACGGAGGCTGTCCTGATGATGAATGAGTATTTTAATATGAACATATATGCGCAATAACAATAAATCCATGTATCTGAACAAATATTTTGTATATGGTAGAGCCATGCAGTTGACAGTTTTGTCTATATAAAACTGTCGTAATAGTCCAAGAGCCCAGAGCTGGATGATGGAATATATATAAAAATCAACCAACAGAATTTAAGATAAGTTAGTTCTATTTTTAGTTACCTTTCTCATCTGGTACCGGTAAATCGGCCGTCTAACTAACTTAGCTGGTATGCTGGTATTCAACGTAGATATAAATACTACTCGAGGGCCCACATTTCGTATTTCAGAAAATAAAGGATGTCTGGGAGCTTTGAGCTCTTACTCTATAAAGTAGCGACTTGCTGCTCCGCTTTGTAATATTTTACATTATACAGTGAAAATCTATCAATACCGTGGTTCTACCACTTAATAAACCTGCGACATCTTATTTCATTTACTCAGCTTCTTGGCATTGAACTTCTTAATTTGAAATATAACATCGATTCCTTATTACTTCTTATATAAATAATAATAATAGTTTAAAAAAACTTAAAAAATACTCTTTTATAGAAAATCCAACTAGAAAAGAAATTTTAATAAATTTGAATTAAAAAGATTGTAAGAAAAAATGATTTTATTGTAAAAAGCGTGGATAACGGATAATTGGATAACGGACCAAACTGTTTAAAATATTGAATTGTCATCTGTCCTTAATAAGTAAGTATGCCAAATTTCGAGTTAATCCGACGTTTTGAAGGGGGTCAAAATCATGTTCAAAGATTCCGTTACATACGAACATTCGTATGAAGCTAATATAAAGCGTATAAAAATGAGTCTGCAGCAGCTTATAAATTAATCAAGAAATGACGCTGACCGTACACAACACGGTCGTGTGTACGCTAGAGTTTAAACTATAGCGCCGCCTTGTCTGCAAGGTGAATGATATACTCAGGAACTTAGAAACACTACAGCTGTGCCAGGACATTGGCCTGTGCACCACTGTTTATAGTATGTCGTATGTGCATCATCTGTTCGTAATAAACTCACCCATGCTGATATATTGTGTGTGCTTTTAAACTTAGGTAGTCATAATGTCGTAATGAAGTATCACCAGAGTAGACCTATCTCCATTTCAGATTTCACGTTTCATATTCAGTGATCTTAGGACCGATACGATGTAACTAAAGTGGTAAGTATATATAAAGATTTTCTTCTATTGCTAACTATAATGTCTTTTTTATTAGCTTGAGTGACGAAACGAGCAGGTTGCTCGCGTGGTGGTAAGTTCCACGCCTGATTGTACCAGTGTGTACGATGGGCGATATACAGACCAATACGAATATATATCAGGTACCCCTCCACCAGCTTGATATTTTTTTTAAATAAATTTAATTATATTATATTCCCCGGAGAGGTTGCCATGAGGCAGGCGGCCGGTCGGAAAAAGTATAATCCAAATCTTTCTGTATCATGTGTTAAAAACATATTGCGCCGACCCCACTGCGAGTGGGATAAAGACAGGTGGAATTATATAGAGTCAACTTACCGCATATAAAAGCAAGACGTTTTCCATAAGAGCCGACCCGCAACCGAGGAAGGCGATAACCATGATACCAAGAGAGGCTATGAGGATGATGTAAATGCCGATAAAGTAGTGCTGCAGCTCAAGAATTCTCATCCATTCGTTGAACCCTGGCTCCAGGCATATCCAGAGACATAGTGCGAATATCGACACCCCGAATAACTGGAAAAATACAGAAGGTAAGTTATTATTTTGCATTAAAATAAAGGCAATTCAAAACAGGAGGAAATTTCATTATAGCCTATGCTGTATTTTGTAAACATGAATGGTTTGTGATGAAGCTTATTTATAGTTTTACTCTACTTATGTTACAGAGACAGTTGTCATAAGTCATTTCTGAGAATTTTATTATTTCCACACTAAGAGCTAGTTAATGCTTTATGTTTATTTACTGAATGCTTTATATTTACTGTATACAGAAATAATCCTGTTTGAAGTCTTTTATAGCCCCGCCCCCTTGCACAGAGTTTTGGTAGGGTAATTTTTGTGCTTGAGTTACGTTTCTTGTCATCTTATTTCGATGTAATTATTATTATTGTCAGCCTCATTCACTTCTGTCTTAGGTTATATTTACATCAAGATATATGTTTTTCTTGATTTTGCAAATCTCCCATCATGAAACTAAGTAATATATAATTGGAATAATCAAAAACCCATATTAAATGCTATCTTTGTACGGTATTATGGATTTTCAATGCAAGTAATATGTTATAGCGTGTCCTTGGATTTCTATTTAGTATGTGACGTTATTACGTAGTGATAAAACATCTCGTTATCTAGTCTGACCTAATTAAACTATCGTGAACATTTTATCTATATTATTTTTAGCGGTATTTTGATATGCTTCTAACATAGAGAGGAATACTGCCTCGGTGGTGTAGTTGTAATGCGTACGCGTTACGACTGAGGCTGCCGCTGAGGTCTCAATCCGAGACCTCAGCACAGCTGTCGTATCACATATTACAACTACGCCATCAAGCCAGTGAGGAATAACCATTTTAAGAGAATCCAGTTCAGATATCGCACTGAAAATAGTAACATGGCTGCCATGTTACATGTTTGAGTATTTTGTTGACAATATTCATTTGGTTAATCATATTAGTCTTATAGAAGTAGTGTTGGGTAGGCCACGATTATTAAATGAGTTTGTAAGAGTTGTCTCTTTTTGTACTGAGCCTTTACAAGGTCCCACTTCAAATGGGGCGAGGCATTTTGAAGCTCACTCGCTCGTTCTCACTCTTTCACGCACGCAGCGTCATGGGAGAACGCGACATAAATTTTAAGTAGTACATGTCAAAAATTAGGGCCGCTCTTGAAATGAAATGAAATGAAATGAAATAATGAAATGAAATGAAATGAAATAGTTTTATTCATCATGTAGGCAATTAAAATAGCGCTTATGACAAGTCAGTACAAAATAAAGAAACTTATGTAAGTACAGAAATCATATCAGCTAATATATACATAACATACATAGCATCGTCAAAATACACTGGGCAACTATAAAGTTTACAATATTTTTATATTAGTCCAGGATTGTTAAGTATTATTATTATTATTGTTATTTTTTCTCTGTTTTAAAGGTCGATATGGACCATAGGCATTACCGAAACGGCACGTGGTTTAAAACTACCACCGGATCCAAAACGACCCAACCTGAGAAGACCCGGCGAAACAAACTCAGTGGGCTTACTTTACCACTGGATTTTACGCGGCGCGACCCAGTCCTGAGAAGATCCAGCTAGTCAAACTCAGTGGGCTTGTTTTTGGTCCGATTTATCATACCAAAATAAATTAGGGAAATAAAAAGTCCTATTTTTATTTTAAGGTGATTGATACGGACCATGTGTACCTCTAAATTGTTGTTTTAAAACTGCCACCGGATCCAAACGCGACCCTGTCTGAGAAGACCCGGCGAAACAAACTCAGTGGGCTTGTTTTTGGTCCAATTTCTATAATCTCAACAATAATGACTTGTCAATTTAAAATTGCCAATTTTTATTTTACGTGATCGGTCGTCTTTCTTATTTGGTATTTAAATTTTATTGATACATTTATTTAATATATTGTTTTAGTGTAGGTATTTAATATTATTGTGCAATTTATTTATATCGTACTTACTTGAACATATCATATATTATTTACATTTATTAAATTAAATTAAATTATTCCCTACATTGTCTACAAGCTACAGGGCCCCAGGAGGTCACAGTATGCAAGGAGGAACCGAACGCCAAACATCTCTATCCTCTAGATATTGCTTAACATTATAATAGCCCCTAGTCATAAGCACACGTTTAATGTGTGCTTTGAACATTTTTTCGGGCATATCGATCACACTATTTGGGAGCTTGTTATAAAATTTAACGCTGTTACCCATAAATGACTTTTTAGTCTTAACTATTCTAAAAGCGGGTACTACGAGTTTATTTTTGTTTCTTGTATTAATATTATGAACGTCACTATTTTTACAAAATTTACAAAGATTTTTACGAACATACATAATATTTTGATAGATGTATTCAGACGGCACAGTCAGTATATTACCTTCCTTAAATACAGATCGTAAGGAATCGCGGCTACCCAGGTCATAAATAGCACGAACTGCTCTTTTTTGTAGTATAAATATAGTGTCTATATCAGCAGCTGATCCCCACAATAGAATGCCGTAGGACACAATACTGTGAAAGTATGCGAAATATACTAACCTAGCCGTTGAAACATCAGTCAAGCGTCTAATTTTCCGGACAGCAAAAGCTGCAGCACTAAGTTTACCAGATAATCTTTCTATTTGTGGATCCCATTGCAATTTACTGTCTAAAGTGATTCCTAAGAAAACTGATGAGGAGACTAGATCCAATGTTTCTCCGTTTAATTCTATGCGTGAATTTACTTTTGCAACATTTGGTAATGCAAATCGAATACATTTTGTCTTCCCTGCATTTAACAAAAGGTTATTTGCAGAGAACCAATTTAAGATTAAATTAAGAATATTGTTGGGTGTAACCAGATCTTCCTCCTTACGGTTTACTTTAAATATTAACGACGTGTCGTCAGCAAACAACACTATGTCTGTCATTTTTTCTACCATGTAAGGGAGATCATTTAAATAAACTAAGAATAGAAAAGGGCCCAGAATGGAACCCTGTGGAACCCCTATTTTGACTGAAGATCCTACTGAAGTGACACCGTCAATATATACCCTTTGTTCCCGACCTGATAAGTAGGATATTACAAGATCAAGTGATGTGCCACAAATTCCGTAATATTTGAGTTTAGCAATAAGGGTTTGGTGGTCGACACAGTCAAATGCCTTGGAGAGATCACAGAACACCCCTAGAGCATCCTGCGATCCCTCCCAGGCCTCCAACACAGATGTCATTAAAGCTGATCCAGCATCTTGAGTAGACCGATTTTTTGTAATTTTGTCTTACATTATTTCGTCATGCAGGAGTAAATGTAATGCCCCTTGTATGTCCTAATCAACACTATATAGAAGTATAAGTCAGTTGTGACTGACGAAGTCCCAGATTTGAATCCCAGGTAATTTCAGTACTTTCCAATAAACCCTATTTTTGTGCATTTGATTCGTTAAACACTCGCCTAGTATTAATACTCGATATTAAAATAGACTCGTCCCTACAAAAACATGGCACGTATTATATCAATGACATCGACTTTTGTTAAAAATACAGATTTTATGTTATACTAGCTTTTACTCTAGTCAAGCTAGTTTGCTGAATGTTTTTCTGGGATATTATGTAAATCTCAATCTCGGTCGTGGTCTACCTGTATGCCAATTTTCATCCAAATCCATTAGCTATTAAACCGTGATTGAATAACAAACATCCAAACTTTCACATTTATCATAATACAGTAGGATAAGTTTAGGTTGTGAAGAAAATTAGAAACCCAATAGATCACATATAACAAAATCAGCAGTAGTGCAAATATGCATGCAAAGGCAAAATTGCAACATCATTAAGTGTTTTTATCATAGGTTGTTACCAATACACTGGTTTCAATGACGACTAATACTGAATTCACCAAAATAATATGGAAATAAAAAATTACAAGTTGAAAAATAAAACCAATAATGAGTAAAATTGCCTACAGTTTATTTACGAATACTATTTAAACATGGAAAAAGTCTTTAAGCTCTAAATGCGACTAACTCTCGATGTTCATTTTATAATTCAATATTTTTTTAAGAAGAAAATTTTAGGAACGTAGTTTTATACGCCCTAATTGGTTTGCCTATTTAAGTAGCTCACCTACACCCTATAAGCCATTATTATATTAAGCCATTGGTCCAGAGTCTCATTGTCGTAAGCTTGCCTCTACAGTTTACTGTATAATAATTCAATTTAGATAGATAGATACACTCAACTGTCACACAAATAATCCTGACCCCACATTAGGTAACCTGTGTCGTGGGTATAAGGAACTAGGAGGACCCGAAAGAAATATTTGTAAATCAGACGAAGATTTGTCACGTCACGTCAGTGACGTCATTTCTGCGTGGTAGTATTAGGCAATATGTAAATCCATTGACCGTTAGACGGTAGCAGCACTAACGTTCCGCTACACTAGCTGTCAAGCTAACATTTTCTAGGACGTTGATAGTGTTACTTACGCCAACGTCTGACGCTTGAAGCGACCATCGGAAGTCAGCTTTTAGCCCCATGAACTAACAAATGTCTAGCAAACAGTTTTTTTATTAGCTTGTATGACGAAACGAGCAGGTTGCTCGCCTGATGGTAAGCGTCACGCCTGCCCATAAATAGAAGGAACACCACACAGAACTTTGAATTACAAAGCACTGCATGGCATTGGACTGCGCTCGTCATCTCCGAGATATAAGATATTACGTCTTATAATACCCAGTAATGTCACTGGCTTCAATGACCTTCAAACTGGAACACAACAGTGCTTGCACACTGCTGCTTGGCGGAAAATAGATAAAACTGTGGTACCAATCCAGACGGACTCTCGCATACGACCTACCGTAGTGTAGTTATCGTATATATACATCCTTCCAATATCATATTGTAGTAAATTCGATTTATATACGGTGCCCTATAATAACCAAGACATAGGAGGCTGTCGATTAGATTTCGACTAAATTGTGGTAGGTCTTTGTAGTAATTAAATTATATCCACGTGTAATGAAATTGCTTTGGAGAATGTTGTCGAAGCCGACAGTTATCTTCTAAGAGGATCCTAGTGGCTTGTCTGAATTGTATTAGATTTGGTCCAATCTAGCGGCTTATCCAAATAGAACGTGACCCAGACACTTAAGAAGGTTTGTCCGATAATAGAGCAGTAGTGGGCCATCTGTTTACTAATTATTGTGGGCCTGAGCACCTTCAGTTGTATGACCACTTACATCATCAAACCATGACATCTTAATACCAACATTCAAGATAAACTGATACTATGTATTGACGATCTTTGTGACAGTTTTAATGCGTACTGTGCTTTTTTTATTTAACTATAATATTTTTAATTAGCTGTCTATATGACTATCTTCACGACCCAAAAAGGGCAAATTGGAATTTTTGTTACATACTGTATATGTATAGTTGAAATGTGGAGACTGTCACATAGAGAACTAGTTGGAAACAGCCTCATTATTACTGAAATATACATGAATTTAATAGTGCCGCCTATTTGTTCTAAGGGTAATAAGTTTGTAACCACAGTTCCGTAGAATAGATCAGATTACATTTCTATAAATATCCACCTAACACACTAAGATGAAATAGCTGAAAAGTTAAAATTATTATGAATTTTATCGAACCAAATAGGCTTAAAAACAAAACTTTTCCAACAAAACCACCTCAATTCGGAACTATAAACCGAAACGATAAAACATGAATAGTGAAGTTTGGATCTAAAAGTTTTATAATCTCATTAATTCCGTAAGTCTGCCATCAAGTTTTATTCGGTGCTGAATGAGTCTCGGCTATCACGGCATTTCTTATAATGGTTTTGTTTTTGCTTCCCCGACAGTAAGATAAAAGTAAGTCTATTGTGCCGGGATATTTACTGGGCCATACATATGTATACAAGATTGTTTGCTTTGCGCCTTGTTGACTCCTCGCTATCAAGATATTCGGCCAATGATGTAGATATGGGTTTAACTATGTTGAAGAGATTCTTTATCTAAATCCCTTTTTTTGTTCTCTTTTGTTTTTATTAGTTTAGATAGGTTATAGTGGGTAATATTTCTTCATGGATCGGTGATCTAAAAGTACTTACTTGTTCTGAGGTTTAGGAAAGAACATTGCTAACTTACTTAGTCGTCATTAGGAACCAGCCAATGAGCTGTACAGTCAACACCGAAAGTGTTGAACTCATCTAGATTTCCAAAAACCCTATACATATTAGGAAACAAAAGTCGCTCAACAATACCAAAATTGTATGATCATCGTAAAAGGTCATGATTCGCTGATCACTTTATTGACAAAAGTAGTTGAACATTATCGTTTGTCATTGAATTTTATCATCAAATCAATTTCAATTGTCAAGGGCAATCTAGCAAAATTTATATTTTTTCAATACACATCATCTACTACAGTAGTAACTGTAGCTCATGCTTGTAGTTCAGCTAATTTCAACCATTGACGATGTTCATCCAATTTGGCGCTAATCTTGTTGAACGACCTATGTATAGGGATTTTGGAAATTGGTATCTGTTCATCGGCTTTGGTGTTCACTTAAATGCTACGGAATATCCAATTTTAACGAATATTTGCACTTTTCCACGGCTTCTTTTTGGAATCGCACAGCTATCCATTTTAAGAGTCAAGCCGATTATATACTAACTTAATATAATGTTTACGCCCTTCTAAACTTCCGTTCTTATTCCAACTTCAACGATACTTAACTTTTTATGACAGTTTTTTGTAATAGAATTTCCGCTTTGCTCCTGGGACGTCGTAAACAAATAGCCTTTTCTACAGGATAATAGAATAATGTAGGCTGTAACAGGAATAATTTATAACGGATAATATATGACTAGTACATTTTTGTTTAGCAATAACATGGTCTGCGCAAATTTAATTTTTGGAGTGAATATTGGTATCATACTAATATTATAAATGTGAATGTAAGTTTGTTTGTTACGCTTTCACGCGAAAACTACTTAACCGATCATCATGCAACTTTGTACACATATTCTTAGAGGTATAAGAAGTAACATAGGATACTTTTTATTAAAAAAAATATATCTATTTGTTTGTTACACTTTAACGCCTAAATCACTGAACCGATTTTGATGAATTGTGATGTAGAGATAGATGGGACTCTTTAGACGGTTATAGGCTACGTTTTATTTCGGAAAAGTCTATTCACATGGGCGAAGCCGCGAGCAAAAGCTATTAAGAATATAAATACATAATTGACTTATGATTTACCAATATTTTTAATACGGCTAGCAAAAATCTCGTGATCTAAGAAAATGATGCTAATCATAAGACGATTTCAAGAACTACTATTTGATTATGCTCAGTGGCGCAGTCGTAATGCGTACGCAGTACGACTACTGTGCGGAGGTCTCGGGTTCGATCTCCGGGTCGGGTAAAAGTGATATTGGATTTTTCTATAACGAAACGCTTAGTATCAGCCCGGAGTCTGGAATTGTGCTCGTCCCTTATAACATCATAGGACGCAGATACGCTCGGCGGAATGTGGGTGTACTGGTTACATCTTTGCCTACAATTAGGTATGAGTGCGAGTGCCTATGTACTATTTGATAACTTACGTTTGCCAAATATGAAATCATAGAAAAAACACATACTTTATAGACCATAACATCACATTAGCGTAATTGGCAGTAGCGTAAAAACATCAGACAAAGCTCACGTATCGCTGTGTACAAGCAAAGGTTTTGGGACGAGTCACAATCCATTACGATCGCCAAATGAGCCGGAAAGTTGACTCGTACGTATGTCCGTGGAAATGTAATCATAAGGCTCTTTGCACATTATTCGCATAGTTTTTTTCTTTGGCATACAGATATTGTATTTAATTGAAAATATTTAGTGCATTATTTTAACTAAGGGGAAAAAAATAACAAGTTAACAGTAACAGCCAAGCAGCAATGTGTTAACATTGTTTTGTTTGAAGGACATTGAACCCAGTGAAATTACTGAGCATTATGAGAGTTAACACCGTATGTGTCAGGGTGACGAGCGCAGTTCAGTGTCATGCAGTACTTCATAATTCGAAGTTCTGGTTGGTGTTGATTCTGTTTATGGGCAGGCGTGATGCTTACCATCAGGCGAGTGACCCAGACACGAAAAAAATATTTATGGATTAGACAAACATTTGTATCGGTGTGGGAATCGAACCCTCGTTCTCGCCCTAGAACGGTCTCTCGCTTTAAATGTTCAATCACTCTATTCCGGAATACAGTCGTGATAAAAATACGAATTTCTTTTCGCTTTCATATAGATGTACGGATACACTCAGAAATGTGACGCGACAATAGGCACAAGTATCACATCGAAGATATCGTGGAACAAATACAGATTCAGATGCCAATCGGTAGGAACGATTTGCGCAATGCGGCTGACGTGGGATACGGAGATACAAAGACATTCCATAATTCTTAGTAATTACTGAAGTTGTGCCTCATGGGGGTAGTGGAGTTCAGACCGTTTATCATTTGTACGCAATAAACACAGAACGTTGGGTAAACACGCCAAAATGCAAAATATAGAGCGGGCCTTAGATTATTACGGACATATATCCATGGCATTAATGGTCGAATAACCTCTGATACACAGAACAGCGATGATAAATGAGAGCATCTGCGAGCGAAATTTGAGAAATCGTTTAACTATGGGAGTTGTTTTTACATTATATTTGTAATATAGTCTAAGTTTGGTATTGTATTCATAATAATGTAATGAAAAGGCCGGCTAAGTCACCCGGAGGATTCACCACATTAGCCATTAAGACGGCTAAATCGTAAAAACAAAATAAATGTTCCACATTAAATTGGATGTAGAAGAGCTGTGTCTCCTATCACAGGTATTTCATACTTAAAAGGAAACACCAAACCCAGCAAGCTGTAATAGATTAGTTGGTGCCAAATAAACTATTTTGTATAATTGACTGCCTCTGTGGCGCAGTTGTAATGTGTACTGCTGTGCCGAGGTCTCGGGTTCACATGTAACATACCTTCAACTGTTAATACGACGGTACATTGCACGGTTAGTGGTTGTAATCTTATTGAGTATCTTTGATACTTAACAGTTGAAGAAGAAAAATATAGGTACATTTGAAAAAATAATTTGACGTAAAAGCAACTAATTGCTTCTAAAAATGTTTTATTACGTTGTTATATATACTCATAAATAATAATGATTTTTTACTTACCCAGTTTCTGTGAATTCTATCAATAACTTTATTCATGAGAAACCTTTTAAGGATGATTAAACAGTTTTATTCAATAAAAATTTTACTATTAGCATTTTTACTGACGAAAAAAGGAAGAAGGAGAACCTCCTATATGCGTTGAATCTAGAAGAAGATTCGACGCATACAATTTTCACCGAGTGTATTCTATTCTAACGAATGGTTAGTGGCCAATCTAGTGTCTTAGTTTTCGAACCGGCCGATTAAGCCCTCTGACTTGGATTATTTTTTACGTCTCCTCCAAAACACGGAGACGCTCAGGTGAAATACTACTAAGCGGTCATACATCCATTGACTGACTGCGCCAAGGGTTGGTGAACTCGTTAATCGTTTACCAACCATTGAGTGTAATGAGCTATGAGCCACCGAGCGATACGATTTTGATGATTTTTTGGATCAGAAAGGTGAGCTGTTAGACACGTTTTTTAAGAAGCAATTTCGCTGTGAGTTGGTGAAATCGGGGATGAAGGGTCAAGACTATGAAAACGGTTATGCACCTATTTTTCTGATTTTTACAGTAAAAATAGTACAATAAAAACTTTTTTGACAAAAATAAAACTAGCTCAAATAGAACTACAAATAAAAATGAATAATTTTGAGTCGGTGTTTTCTTTACAAAATAAGAATGTTACCATAAAATAGGGTCCATAGGGATAATTGATTTTAGGTGATTTCGAATGGTTTAGGTCTTGGAATCTCATCCCAGTACGGGTTTTCACTTTTATATTTGTCCGTTCGAGAGTAAATGGTACCCAATACGGCGATAGGTTTGTTCATGCGACACGAAACGGAAATCTGCCTACAAGTTGTAACAAATTAAATGACTGTTTCAGTACGATATTATGTAGAGGTCTCCCAAATCTTTATGGCCGTTTTTTTTTTATAGTATAGACCGGCAAACGAGCTAGTGGGGTCACCTGATGGTAAGTGATCTCCACCGCCCATGTACGCCCACGATACTAAAATAATCATGGGCGCGTTGCCGACCTTAATGGAAAGGGATAAGTTAGGGATTGGGAAGGTGGGGGAATTTGGGCCTCCGGATATCTCACCTTACGATACGCAGCAGCAAGCTGGTACTTTACGCCGGTTTTCTGTGAGACAGTGGTAACGACCCGGACGAGCTGGCCCATTCATGCTGTAGACAGAACTGTCTACAGCGTGGCTCTACCACTCAAAAGTTAGTTACTCTCAGAAGTTAGTCACTTCACCAGTCCTCAGCGCCTCGCGTCACAGTTTATTCTCTTATAAACACTGCATGGCGCAGTGGATGAGTAGCCGGTTGTGAAGCGAGAGGATGCGTGTTCGATTCCCGCACCGAGATTTTTTTTGTGTGTTCCACTACTATTTCTTTCGGGTCAGGGTGGGATCGTAATTCCCTCGTAGTTCCCAATACAGGCTAACCTAGTGTGGGGTCAGGATTGTATGTACATTAATTTAATTTGAATAAAACTCCGCGCCGCTCGTGACCACCTTCAGTGTGGTCTCTACGGTTATAGAACTCATTTTATTTTTATTGTTCATTTATCGTTATTTTTTTTATTGCATAAGCCGGTAAACGAGCAATTGGGTGACCTGATGTTAAGTGATCTCCACCGTCAATATACGCCCACAATCCAAAAAAAAATAGGGGGGGTGGTTGCCGACCTTAAAGGAAAGGGATTGGGAAGGGGAGAGGGATTTGGGCCTCCGAATATCTCACATACCGTAAGAAACGCAGTAGCAAGCTGCTAATTTACGTCGGTTTTCTGTGACACGGTGGTAACGACCCGGACGAGCCGGCCCATTCATGTTATAGACAAAACTGGCTCAACTACGCATAAACTGAATAAAGTTTACAAAGGACTCTCATAATGTCCAAAAAATAATTTGGAAGTAAGCCTATTGTCCCACATATACTATTATGTTTTTTATTGCCTAAACTTAGAATTAGAATCGAAGTGATTATATCCCGGCCATAAATAGACTACATAATAACTTGGCTTTCGACGACAATAATTAATAGACTTGATCGACATAAAAAACTTTTTGTGCCAGACTTTTTGCCAGCGTAGACTATGATAAATCCAATGTTAGTTGTGCTACTGAATAATTCGAAAACTTTTTATTACTTTAACACGAAAAGTTCGTGAATCTTGATGTTTTCAATAGTATAAACTTAATAACAGTCTCATTAAATTCAGAAATGGTCACAAAAGAAAAATACATTGGAAAAAATAAAATATAATGTTCTATTTGTTCAAAATAATTCAGCCAGTAGTCTCATAGTCCTCATATAAGAAACAATTGGATTCTGTGTGTCGCAGGTAGGAAAAGTGTTATGAAATAACACAGACAAGACAGCCTCCGTGGCGCAGCGGGCGAGTAGCCGGCTGCGAAGCGTGAGACCGTGGGTTCGATTCCCGCACCTTGACAAATATTTGTATGATCCGCAAATATTCGTCTCGGGTCTGGGTGTTGTGGGACCACAAGTCCCTCTTAGTTCTTGATACCCACGATACAGGTTTACCTAGTGTGGGGTAAGGACTATGTGTGTGACTGTTGGGTGTATTAAAATAAAAAATATATATATTAGTTGAACAACCTGGAAACAATATTTGCGGATCATGTAGACTTTTTAATAATAAATACAACCAACAGTCACACACATAGTCCTGACCCCACACTAGGTTAACCTGTATCGTGGGTACCAAGAACTACGAAACCCCTAGAAACCACTACAATTATTTGTAACGGTGCGGGAATCGAACTCACGGCCTCACGCTTCACAGCCGGCTACTCGCCCACTGCGCCAAGGAGGCTGTCAATTTCTGGACTTGCAACTTAAATAGTAGCAATCACCTATTAAAATAATACACATCAAACTTACGTTATCATTTTGTTTTTTCGACGAAGGAGCTACGTTTCTTCGGCAGGAAAGAGACACATATTCTGACATTAAAAATTTATAGGAACATAAAAAGTCACGTGAAACTCGTTTTCCACTCAGTGTCTAGGTACGAATATGATATTACTTTGTAAGATATCGAGGTAATGCGTTGGATGAGACGGTTCATCCTCAAGCTCATGTCGCTCGTTTTCTTGTAATATGTAGTAATTAGGTTATTACAAGAGAAATTGTGATGGTAATTGTAATTTTTACGTGATATGGGATATTACTTTCTATGTAAGTAAGAATTAGTTGGCTTTAGGCTCTATTTGTAAATCTGGGTGTATTATATTCATACCACCATTACTGTGGGAAAGCGTACAAGTAACTAAACATTGACTTCCTTCGGACATCCGCTTATACTCGTAGAGATATCCTACTATCCTACTATATTATTATAAATGTGAAAGTTTGTATGATTGTGAATTTGGATGTTTGTTGGTTCATCACGCTATAACGGCTGAATAGTTTTGGATGAAATTTCGCACACAGGTAGACCATGACCTGGACTAGTACAAAGGATAATTTTTAAACCCGAAAAGGCCGTTCTCGGGTGGAGCCGCGAGCAAAAGGTAGTGTAAAAAAGCCAAAGCCCAAAGTTTAGATTAAAATTCCATGACAACATTTTACCCCTAAGGAGGTGAAATCGGGGATAACAGATTAAAAGTTCATAATGTAGGCTTCAATTTTGATCATTCTTTCAATAAAAATAATTAATTTTGAGTTGGTGCTTTTTGGGACCATGACTGGCTGTATATTGACCACATATTAGTATACATACACCTGTATGCACTTCATGATGCTACATAATATAATAAGACCCATTTTCTTTTTACACCTAACCATAATCCGATTACAGCAATCCTTTACGACATATTAAATCCCACCGGCAACACAACGTATCCAATTTTCCCGTACGTTTAGTGAAAACCGAGCTTAAATCTTTGGAGCGATGAAAAAAAAACTATTATTTCGGTCCCCGCGCCGCGGTTTTGCACGGTAACAGCCGTCAGTCCTACTTCCTATTGTATCTCCTCGGAGACACCTGCAAAGCTGGAATAATAAAGAGTTTTACAACGTTTCAAAATAGGACTTTTTCTCGCAATTCAACCGCAACGTGCACTTAAGGGATTTGAATATCTTATATGTGGGTTTTGTCTATCTCACGCAATTCCCGTCTGGATGAATTCGTCCCCGTTTTTAACTTCTTAAACAGTTCCCTTAATGTTTTGACATTTCGTGGTAAGCGGATCGAATTTGGAATGGATGTGATTGCTGTAAAGGTTTTTGTATGGGCTTACACGTTCTTTTGTATTGATAATGATAATGTTTTGAATAGCTGTATTCGCTGTATTATCAACTTCAAATTAATAGGCATAGTTTTTATAAAATGCTTTGTCACGTATTATGGCAGATTGTAGTACTAGATTATTCCTTTAACCAAAATTATCCTTATTGTCATACGTAGGCAAAACATTAATGTTATATGTTCAGATTAATGAAAAAGTTATGTGTAAAGTAGAAATCTATAGTCTCTGCCTAACCTTATGGGATACAGGCGTGATATTATGTATGTCAGCGACAGCCCCCGTGGCGCAGTGGGCGAGTAGCCAGCTGCGAAGCGAGAGGGCGTGGGTTCGATTCCCGTACCGAGACAAATGTTTATGTGATCCACAAAAAATTGTTTTGGGTCTGGGTGTTGTGGGAACTTGTAGTTCCTCATACCCACGATACAGGTTAACCTAGTGTGGGGTCAGGACTATGTGTGTGGCTGTTGGGTGTATTTACTATTATTATTATTTATTATGTTAAGTAATGTTCTATACTAAACTTTGAAATTCTATTTTACATTGTAGGATAAATTCGTTCACCTACAGAAAAGTGTAAGCGAGTTGATCATTTTTCATTTGCAAGATGTTCGATAAAGCCGAAGCTTCATATATCACATCATACATTTCCTACCACTATACATTTTGTTCAGTTCCAATAAAAACATATGTAACAACATATTTATGTAACACTGAATTTATAACAACATTATAGAAAATAGTTTTTAAGACACAGACTACTAAAGATAAATTAATGAGTTTTGGGTCTTTTTACTACTAAATTACGCAAATGAGAATAGGAAAACCCATTATCACATTGTGGGACGGAAATAAGCTTAGCGAACCGTGAGTGTTACAGGCCGTTAAAGATCAGTTAAAAAAATATATTAATTAGAACTCACATCACTGTTTCCCGCATGCATGCACACAAAAAAATGGGACTAAATTCATAAATAACTTGTGCGTAAGTAGAATAGTTCCGTGATCATTCCAAAAATAGATTTATCAACTCAGCGTAACATTGGATAACACCCATTTTTTTTTTTTTTTTTTTTTATTAGTTTGAATGACGAGACGAGCAGGTCGCTCGCCTGATGGTAAGCGCCACGCCTGCTCATAAACAGAAGCAACGCCACACAGAACTTTAAATAACAAAGCACTGTATGACACTGGACTGCGCTCGTCACCCCGAGACATGAGGTGTTAGGTCTCATAATGCCCAGTAATTTCACTGGCTTCAATGTCCTTCAAACCGGAACACAACAGTGCTTACACACTGTTGTTTGGCGGCAGAAATAGACAGAGCGGTGGTACCAACCCAGCCGGCCTCTCGCAAACGAGGGACCTACCACCTTTTTATTACTATGTTCAATTCCTTTCTTAAATGCAGGGGCGATTTCTTTGCGAATACTCGTGACTTAGCCACATCGTTTACGAGGAAGATTGTGGAAAAATAAATTTGGCAAATGGAATGAGATTCGAGTCAGCGAACTGAAATTCGAGCAGGGCGCGTTGTTTCAACGCGCTGTGGAATTTTTCTTTTGATGTCAAGCCCTTAATGTGTATCCGGTGTGCCAACATTACGACTGACTAATGTATAGGTAATATTTGTTAATTACTTCGGTGTTTTGTTCAGACAATTCTGTCTACAGCATGAATGGGCCGGCTCGCCCGGGGCCTTACTACTGTCTCAGAGAAAACCGGCGTAAAGCAGCAGCTTGCTGCTGCGTTTCGTACGGTGAGTGAGATATCCGGAGGCCCAAATTCCCCACCCCTTCCCAATCCCTTACTTATCCCTTTCCTTTAAGGTTCCTAACGCGCCTATGAATCTTTTAGTATTGTGCGCATCCATGGGCGGTGGAGATCACTTACCATCAGGTGATCCACTTGGTCGTATGCCGAGCAAAAAAAAAATGCTCTTGTTGGTAATTTACGTATTCAATGTTTCTACATATATAAGTGGGTCACTTGATGGTAGGTGATCTCCACCGCACATGAACATCCACAATACCTGAGAAAGCATGTGTTATCGACCTTAAAGGAAAGGTATCATTATGGGATTAGGAAGGGGAGGCAGATTTGGGCCTCCGAATATCTCTCACCGTACGAAACGTAACAGTAAGATGCTGCTTCACGTCGGTTTTCTGTGAGTGCCACGGAGGCGTAACCATTTGTTATGTTCACAAATCCGTAAAATAATTCCCTAGAAAATACAACATTAGAACCCCCTATAAATAATAAATTGACAAACTTTAACGTCAAATTAATCAGCACCCTGATTTTGCTGAAAAATTACGTTAGAAAATGTATGTTGTAAGAAATTTATTTCAAGTTCACCGAGGCGTGTAATTAGTGAAATGAAAGTTCAACAGGGAACTTTTATACTTTTTATGTGGTTTAAACTAACTTGAGGACGTTCGTGAAATAAGTTATTACTTTTCACTTCTGGTAACATTTTTGTAGGTCTTAATTTGTTCGTCTTTGTGCTAAAGCTCTTTGCAGAGTTTAAGTATTCAAAGACTGAGTGGATCAACATGACAGCTTTTCAAAATGACATTTAAATTGGATACTTGTGTAAACTTATTATTTTAGTTGAATCGGAATCCATTTATTACGACTGTAAGATTTGAATTTACTGACTGCGCTCGTCACCCAGAGCCATAAGATGTTAACTCTCATAATGCGCAGTGCCTTCAATGTCCTTCAAAACAGAACATAATAGCGCTTAAACACTGCTGTTTGGCGGCAGAAATAGATAAAGCGGTGGTACCAAACCAGACGGCCTGACATACGAGGGTCCTACCACCTAGGAAAGGATCTTTACGTATTATAATTTAAAAAACCGTTTCTCGTACAAAATTAAATCTATCTCAAAAATGTATAAAATCAAGTAGCAAATACTACACATAAAATTAACACAAAAATTACCCACCTTTTCCGATGTGGTTAAAAGAAATCTCAAAGTCGAAGCTAAGTTACATTATTGTGGATTCGTTTGATTGAGCCCTTAACTAAGTGTTCGCTTAGTAGAAGTTTGTTTCATTACAAAAGTTCCTTTATTTATGGCAAAAGTATTTCCCCGAGAAAAACTTGGTTATGCAGTATTCTGCATTATTAAGCAGTTTTATTGTTAACTTGTTAACCGACGAAAAAATGACGACAATTTAAACTTCGTCATGTGCGCACCATATAAAATAATGAAATAAAAACGTTTAAACAAAAATAATACCGACAAAAACTAAACTAAAAACACCCATAATTCACACGCATAGTCCTGACTCCACACTAAGTAAACCTGTGTCGTGGGTATCAGGAACTACGAGGGACTTGCGGTCCCACGATATCCAGACCAGAAACTAGTTTTTGTGGATCACACAAACATTTGTCTCAGTTCGGGAATCGAACCCACGGCCTCTCGCTTCGCAGCCGGCTATTCGCCCGCTGCGCCACGGATTTATTTTTTGAGTCGGTTTTATTTTTGTTAAAAAGTTTTTATTGATTATTATATACATACATAGATACATACGCACTCACGCCTGTAATCCCCGAAGGGGTAGGCAGAGATGTAACCAGTACACCCACATTTCGTCGAGCGTATCTCCGTTCCATGATGTGATAGGGGGCGAGCCTATCGCCATACCGAGCACAAATTCCAGACTCCGGGCAGATACTGAGCTTTTCGTAATAGAAAAACCCAATATCACTTTTACCCGACCTGGGGATCGAACCGGAGACCTCAGCGTCAGCCTCAGTCGTAACGCGTACGCATTACAACTGCGCCACCGATGCTGATTATTATTGTTGTAACATTTAAGAAACTTTCTCTGTGTGGGATTAAGTGTTAAGCCAATTTTGCTCCCATCCATAGAAAATGTTTAGAATAAATACAATCTCATAAATTTAATGTCAGAAAATATGTAATCCGGGTATAAAAAATATTTTTATACGTAAATGTAATTCAAAAATTTCAGAACTCCATCATACATTTATAAACTGTTAGTTAGTCTTTGATACATTAACGAAAATCTCTTTATAAACCGAGGAGCCCTTGGCATTATACATTCCCTTTTGGCCCGAAAACAAATCAGATACATAAAAAGGCGATATAAAATTAATTAGTCCCTTCATTAACATAAACAAAGTTTCTAATCAAAGAGATATTATACTACGAGCAGGAGAGGAACCATCTATTTCAACATTTTAATTAATACTAACTTCATTTCATAAGATGAATACTGCTGTTTCATAGAACTGGTTTAAATTAAACTAATTTAGTCTAGATTGATCCATTCAGTGGAGGCGAGATGATTATAATTAAGAGTCCTCTTGATTCACTAAAGCTCTTCTATTCAGGATTGACGGAATGCATTTCCATACGTGTCGTGTTACCATAAGTTGTAAATTGTTGTATTTACCAATACTAAAACTTAGGAGTGGCTCAATGAAGAATACATTGCCAAATTTACTGTAGGTAGAAACTTGGCTGTGCCCTGGCATTGCCAAAGATAGAGTGGTAGAGCCACGCTGTAGGCAATTTCGTCTACGGCATACATGAGCCGGCACGTCCGGGTCGATACCACTGTCTCACAGAAAACCGACGTAAAGTAGCAGCTTGCTGTTGCGTTTCGTACGGTGAGTGGGATATCCGGAGGCCTAAATCCCCTCCCCTTCCCAATCCCTTAATTATCCCTTTCCTTTAAGGTAGGCAACGCGACCATGATTATTTTGGTATTGTGGGCGTATATGGGCGGTGGTGTTCACTTACCACCAGGTGACCCACTTGCTCGTTTGTCGGCCTATACAATAAAAAAAAACAAAAATCTGGAGACATATGCACGTCCCCCACATGGGAGGAGATATTTTGATCTAATCTTTCGGAAAGTTAAATGAATTTCTCAGTGAATGGGATTTGTGACAAAAGGACTATTTAGATGATATCAGCTTTAAAATCTTTGAATCTTTAATGTTAAATTAAGCGTTTTAGTTCTTTGGTAATTGCGAGCACATGCTTGACCTACATAGGTACTATTTGCAGAACAAGACCTAGTTAACTTAAAAATAAATATTAATTAATGTCACGTAACTTATGTGACTTCACGGACGGTTGGTTTATTTATAGACTGAAATACTTCAATCAATGAATACTCGTTGAATGAGTATGCTTAGTATACATGAGTATACTATAATATACTAAGTATACTCATGTATACTGCCTCGGTGGCGCAGTTGTAATGCGTACGCGTTAGGATTGAGGTCAACGCTGAGGTCTCGGGTTCGATCCCCGGGTCGGGTAAAGTGGTATTGGATTTTTCTATTACGATATGCTCAGTATCAGCCCGGAGTCTGAATTTGTGCCCGGTATGGCGATAGGCTCGCCCCCTATCACATAAGGGACGGAAATACGCTTGACGAAATGTGGGTGTACTGGTTACACTTCTGCCTACCCCTTCGGGGATTACAGGTGTGAGTGCGTAAGTATAAAATTATATGAGTCGATGAGTCTTATAAATTTTTAATTATTAATGGCTTTTGCTCGTGGCTCCGCCCGCGTGAACAGCCTTTTCCGGGATAAAAGTAGCCTATAATCGTCTCCAGGGTCCCATCTATCTCTGTACCAAAATTCATTAAAATCGATTCGGCGATCTAGTCGTGAAATTAAACAAATCAGCTCACTTTCGCATTTATAATATTAAGATTATAGCGATTGGATAGATTTCTCACAATTTTCTTGCAACCCAGCATTATTTTTAAAAAACTTAATAAGGAGGTTCTGTATTTGACCAGTATATATTATGTACATTTGTATGCGATTTCCTCAAAAACTAATTTATCAATTTTGATGGTTGTTTCACTAACGTAATCTACAATACATTGTTTTAGGATGGTTTTAGTATGTATTATATTCATATATGATGCTATAATTATTTAGTTCATATTACGGCCTTAAAAATAAAGTTAGAAAGACATAAAATAGTAGAACCTATGAAACCTAACAAGCAAACATTAATAAAAACAGGAAATGTAGCAGCACAGACGTGTATGAACGTGGAACCGGACAGCATCCGGCATAGATAGGAATTCAAAAAGACAATCCTGACGGAATTAGTGTTATGATTTTAAAATGAGTCTGTAAGAGTAGCCTCGTTTTTGTACTGAGCCAGTACAAGGTCACGCTTCAAATGAGGCGAGACGTGTTAAAGCTCGGCGGTACATTTGAAGTATGTTGTGGTTTATATTGTGCTGTCTTACAAGTGTGATTGACGTAATACTTAAAAAGATGTCCCTACTATTGATGTGACTATTGAAGTGAAGCATGACTCGCACGTTTTCATTTTTCACGCTGGCTCATAGGAATAGTAAAAGAATAACGCGACATAAAATTGTAAGTGGTATATGAAACAATTTCGAGCTGCTCTTACTTTATTTCGTCATGTACGAGACAAATTTCATGCCTCTTGTATGTCCTATTCAACATTAAACGGAAATAGAGATGCAGAAGACAAAATAATAGATATTTCGATGGCATACATCTTTTCATTTAGGTCACCATAATGGTTGTCACCGTTCGTCTTGGCGGAAATCCAAAAGTCAATTACCGATACAGGGTCTGCAACTCCAGCAATTATTTCTCATTTGGCGGGAACACCTTAACGAGTGTTCGGCTGTGTTCAGGTGCGGTTTGAACGACACTTGACGTGGCGTTCAGCGTTTTTGGCGCAAACTCCGGCTCTTCAATTTATTCTGAACGGCTCGGGTGATTAACAGCCCGGCTGGTTTGTTCTCTTGCTTGTGGATTTTTAAAGGCATTAACATTTTTAATGGATGTTGTGAAATCAATTAGGCAGGGTTTTTTAATATTCACACTCTTTTTGCAAATGGAAAGCCATGTTGGAACATTATGTTTCAATTTAATGTTTTTAGTTTTTTGTTTACATTCTTGTGTCGTATTTTCATACTTTCTTGGGCTGTGCTGTATTACCCTTGAAGATTATTGCGTTAGCTACTTCTAAGTTTTTGTTCGTCTTTTAAAGCGTAGTTGCAGTTAAGTTTTCTTAAGATAGGAGTGCCTTGTTTCTTTGAAATTATACCTATTATTGCTTTTATTTTGGTGAAGGACTTTGTAAACTTATTTTAAAGCTTAATTTAATAAAGACTAATTGGAATACAGAAATACATAATCTTATAATGCGTAACTACTAATAATTACGCATTATAATAATTTATATTCAAAAGGTACTTCCAACGAAAATTGTTTACATGAGCTAGGTTGTATATTGAGATATGTGATGTATGATACACTATGGGAACCCTTCACTGTGCTAGGTATGGCACACGCTAGACCTTTTTTCAATTACAATTATTGCCATTAGGCAAAACAACATAGCACTTGATAATGACATCTGTTGGTGACAGTAACCTATCCATGACCATAACTAATGGCTTCAAAGTCATCACAACCCAAGATTGTCTGGTTTAATTAATTAACGAGAGTTAATAACCGCCGTGACGGTCAACAACTTGCGGCCTGCAAACTTGCAACAGTGCGATTTACTGCCGCCAACACGTGCTACTAATGTCTGTTACTTGCCACTGACTTTACTTGTTAGATAATTTATGTAGTTAACAACAAGGAGCATGCTCTTAAATATGTTCCATCCGACGCAATCTACAGTTTAATTTGCTCATTAACCCCTCGCAATTAAACAGAGGATCCTGCCCTCGCACGGTGTAATCTTCGAGCAACTGTTTCTCGTAGTGCCGGCGTACTTAATAATAATGCGGAATCTAATTGCAAGGAAAGCATGTAATTAGAAGAATGTGTAGGGTCTAAGCTTAGTTACGCCATTTGTATCAAATACAGGAAATTCAGCACTGTAGAGATAACTCTCGTTTGGATGATAAAAGGTTGATTTCTTAGGTTTAGTTTTATTTCAATGATAAAAGGTTTTTTGGTATTATTATAAACAAGTCCATACAGAAGTTATATATTTGAACAAGTATAGGTGCCAACACTAATCGTGAGCTCAAACGCAGTATCGCAATCAAAGATTTCAATGTAGGTATATTACTAGACGAGCAGTTTTGAAGTAAAATTGCGCCACATAACGCGGGGCTTTGACAGCTGATAGACAGGGTGCGGGAGACGGATTCTAGTTACGAGTAAGCGAGATGGTAATATTGAGTTACGTTGAATTGACTGTAATTTACATTGAAGTCATTGACCGTAGTAGTTCATTTATAATTCTGATTGGTGGAACGAAGGACCGCGCGATGCCGACGCTTCACGCCATTGGTTCGTCACTCTAAGTTAGTTGTCTATTGGAAACTCAACATCACTATCTGTTTTATTTTATCAATTTTGTCACTTTTTTAGGAAAGCCGAAAATAACCATAGATCAAATTTTCTACAACTGATTCATTCGCACTCACGCCTGTAATCCTCGGAGGGGTAAGCAGAGGTGTAACCAGTACACCCACATTTCGCCGAGCGTATCTCCGTCCCATGATGTGATAGGGGGCGCGCCTACCGCCATACCGGGCACAAATTTCAGACTCCGGGCTGCTACTGAATATTTCGTAATAGAAAACCCCAATATCACTTTTATCCGACCCGGGGATCGAACATGGGACCTCAGCGTCACCCGTCGTTTCAACGCGCATTACAACTGTGCCACCGAGGCAGTCATGATTCATCACAATAATATCTCAATACTGAAATAGGAAGTCTAAACGGAAGTAGTTAAATAAGTAAATTATTTTTAGTCATGATTCACACAATGAACGAAGCGTACGTGGAAATCGGGACGACCTTATCTATGTTTTGATAACGCGTTCTTTATGCCAGGCCCTTTATTTTAGGTTATTTCGATATGACGCGATATGAAAATGATTTTTTAATCAATAAATTTATGGGAAAGGTAAAATTGTGGTGTAGGTTTAATTCGTCGAAATTTATTGCACGTATGATATTTATAAAAAGAGTTTAATTTTATTACAGCATATTTTTGATTGTTTACTCTTCGTACATTATAGACCTATATATTTTGATTGTTTTACGAAAATAGAAATAAATCATTGTTGCGTACGTACAATGTACATACATGTATAAACTCACGCCTGTATCCCACAAGGGTAGGCAGAGTTCCAACTGGTGCTGTACCCACCAAATATGCGAGCCTATCACCAGTCGGAAATAAATTCCAATCCCGTGCCATCATGTGTAATTTTTCGAATCGTACAGTAAAATATTAAATATACTCGACCAAGGATTTGAAGCCTGGACCTCACTATTTTTCTACATATGTAGGCTGCCATTACACCAGTGAAGCGGTTGCATTACAATCACTTTTTCTGCCTGGCGTTAGCCCGAGTTAATGCCAGGGTTCGCCTTCCCATCATGATTATTATTGGGATGGAATTAGTATTATGTTGGGCGACCCACCTACTGACCCCCACAACCCGGAACGGGAACCAAGTTTCGCCATTGCCTCGTCCGTTAATCAGCATATTGTACCACGTGTAGATGAGGTTGGCTTTGGTTCTAAGATGTTCTTACACTCCCCTTACTGCATTACAATAACTATTGCAAACAAAACCTTAACTTTGTGTGTGTAGGTACAAAACATCAAGTAAGTTTTGTTGACTTGCACGTGGTTTTGGGTAACCAATAAGCTTCAAGCATTCTTGTACATACGAAGCATACATAATACTGGAGAAGTTAAATTATGAAAAAAGTTTGATAGAAGAACACAGCCATGGAGTGTAATAAAAAGAGTAGCCAGGTTTCTATCTGAGAGGATTCTGGACACAGATTCTGCATTATACATACTTTTTCATGTTATAAACGTACATTTTACATTTATTTGGTTACTCAACTACGAACAACATTAAAAAGATGTCTCATTATTAATGGTTCTATAGTACAAGTATATGTTGGAAAAACGCACAAAATATTACTTTTACAATACAGTTGTTCATTCAATTAAAGCAAGTAAGCGTCGTTTTAATTATAAGATCGAAGGGCTTGTTCATAATTGCATTATAGTGTATTAATAAGGTCGCATCAGTATTAGTAGATAAGACTTATACTGTCCTCCACGCTTCTAGCTATGTACCTACACATAAACATAGATAGACGGTACACTGATAGGTACTAAAGTAGTGACGTACCCAGGCGTTTCCCTCGCACATTCGCCGACGCACAAACCATTCAATTCTAGGAAATTACACAAACACTTACAGACCAATTGCTCACGTAATTCAAAGCAAACATTAACGTAGAAAATGAATCGGAAAAGTCCAACGTCAGTTCCAATTTAGATCATACTCACCCACAATACAACGTTGAAGCAAAACAGAGTGTACTTAATACAATAGATCTGGGACTCCAACTTCCCGACCGTCGGACCTTGTCCACCAGCCATTGCACTTCAAACACTTTTAACACTAACAATATTTCGAAACGTATTAGGGCTGTCCATTCGCTGTCTCGATCGAATCGTAACTGGTTATCGGAGTTGATAAACGCGTTACACATAGCTAGGTTATCTTTGTTTGCTAAGATAAAAATGTACGAAAAGATAAAGTATGAATTACCACACCTGTACTCATTGTGCATCAACATATTTGCTAATTGTGACTCGTTGAATCAAATTCGACTTAGATTGAAATGCGCTTTAGGCCTGCTTGATGGTGTACGACCGAGATAAAATTCAGACGAAGAAAGCGTCATGTCAGCCTTGTGTTCCATTATATAGGTATGTTTTGAGGTATACGACGGAAACAGGGCACCGCAGTACCGGTGCGCGATCCTTTCCATACAATTGCTGCTATAGTTTGACTTACGAGACGCATCGCGGTCTCCTGGTCTCGATCGCGTACCTCAAAACAACCCCTTAGAAAACTAGGTCAAGTGTACCCTCATCTCTAATACAATGGAGACGAAATTCTTCAACCATTAATAATATTAATTACGCTCTCACATCACACTAGGATTACCATTTTGTCGTGGATGGCTGGCCACAAATCAAAAACGGCCAGACAACATCCTTTCACACATAACCTCCTTTCTTCTACAAAGGTAAAGTAAAGTAATTAAAACACAGCTTTCTAATCTAGGTAATAGATTTCGATAAATAGTTGGTTTCACCCAGGCATATTTAGAAATCATCCCAAAGAACATGCACTTCTGAATTTTCTAAGTTATGTGTGTATTTATTGCTAATTATTATCGCTTGCTATAACGGTGAAGGAAACATCTTGAGAAACCTGCATACCTGAGAAGTTCACCATAAGAATTTCGAAGGTATGTAAAGTCTGCCAACCCGAATTAGGCCAGCGTGGTGGACTAAGGCCTAAGCCTTCTCATTCAGTAGAGGAGGCCCGTGCCTAGCAGTGGGACGTGTGTTATACAGGGCTGGTATTAATAGCTTTCGATAAATAGTTGACTTCCAATGCTGAGGGTCCGGTAATAGAGTAGCAAGGAGGCCATAGGTATTCCACTTTATTCTAATTAATGTCGATGGTAATATCATGAAAAATTGCTTAATGTTTTAGAGAGCATGTTTAAATCTGAGGTCTGGTTTTGCATAGAGCTAGTGATTATACCAAGTCATTTCTAGACTAGAATGGCACTAAATGAAAATTATGTATTAGATACGGTACATCGGGTACAGTAAAAAGGCACACATTAAATTACTATTATCTAATAAGGTGGTAGGTTCCACCACTTTGTCTATTTCTGCCGCCAAGCACTGTTGTGTTTTGGTTTGAAGGACATTGCAGCCAGTGAAATTACTGGGCATTTGAGACTTTTATGTCTCGGGGTGACGAGAGCAGTCCAATACTATGCAGTGCTTTGTAATTCAAGGTTCTGTGTTGTTGATATGTGTTTGTTTATGGGCAGGCGTTGCGGTTACCATCAGTCGAGCGACGTTCCGTCATTCTAGCTAATACATACCCACTCACGCCTGTAATCCCCGAACGGGTAGGCAGAGGTGTACCCAGTACACCCATTTCGCCGAGCGTATCTCCATCCCACTATGTGATAGGGGGCGAACCTATCGCCACACCGGGCACAAATTCCAAACTCCGGACTGATACTGAGCATTTCGTAATAGAAAACCCCAATACCACTTTACACGACCCGGGGATCGAACCCGAGACCTCAGCGTTAACCTCAATCGCATTGTAACACGTACGCATTACAACTGCGCCACCGAGGCAGTAATACTAGCTAATAATAAAAACAAATTAAGCATTTACCACAAAAAGTGAATCCAATTAAAGAGTAAACAGTATTTCAAAGAGCAATATTCATGCGGGCTGTATCCAATTTTAATATGCTTATTGTATACTGATTCGTTGCGGTATGATTGCGATTCTTTTCTCTGGCAGTAATTTTGTAAGGGTGCCCAACCACGCTTATATATCAAGTCCACCGATATGGGATTGGACCGAACGTGTTCGAAATCCGATAAACGGATTCAAACTATATACGAAACGGACGGCGGTATAAGCTGTAAACATAAATAAGGAAGATGTACGACGTTCTAGAAAACCGCCACGCACGTTCCTCTCACACTAAATCTCACACTTGCAATTCTATAAATTTTAGCATTGCCTCGCCTCGGTTTGGCTTAAAGTGTATTTTCTTGCAATTGCCCACGCTATCAATCGTATTTGTCCCACCGAGCTTTGTTGGAGCAAAAATAGTTTTAATTGCTATTTAAAACTACCTTTCTTTCTTCTTTCCACCTTTATCCCACTCGCAGTGGGGTTGGCGCAATATGCTTTTAACACATTTTACAGAAATGGCTTGTAGTTTTAATGACCGACCGCCTGCCTGACGTCAACCCGTCTTAGGAGAAACCACCCAGACCTGAAACAAATATTTGTGGCTCACACAAACATTTGTCTCAGTGCGGGAATCGAACTTGCGGTCTCTCGCTTCACAGCCGGATACTTGTCCATTGCGCCATAGACTGTTCAATGCTATTTAAAACTCCCGAGTTTGTTTAATTATTTTTAATTATCCCATTCTTAGATCTTTTTCTGTAGATGTCGTCAAATATTGCTTGTTACCAAAGAGTTTAACGTATACTACTAGACGGGCTGTTTTGAAGTAAAATTGCATCACATAACGCGGGAGTTTGACAGCGCACAAACAAGGAGCGCGACAGGGGTTCTAGTTAAGAGTAAGCGAGATGGTAATTTTAAGTTACGGTCAATTGACCGCAAAATAGTGGTAAATTGTCTATGTACCGCGCAGCTTGTCTAGTAGTATACATTAAAGTCTTTGCTTGTTACCATAAATTTAACACTAACCGATAGATGGCGCAACCCACGCTTAGTTTATAATTGTATATTCACAACAATATAAACACTGAGTAATCAATACATAAATCATGAATCACGTTGTTCCTCGCAGTGTGTCGAAGAAGACTGCCTCGTCGCCTGTCGCCTCAAGCGTTTAGTGAAAACTCTACGTTGAATGGGAAGTTTCAATCGATTGTGCTCTGTCCTACGGCATTTTGATGTTTGGTAACGACACACACATAATATTCCAAATATATGAATGTTTGTTCGTCCCGTATGTATTGCTTTACCATTCAACCGTTTGCGATGAAACTTTAGTGTGTTGTGCGCTGGGTTTTTCTATTGCGAAAAGATCAGTATTATGATATATATATGACTTCGGGAGTCAGGGATTGTGCCCGGTATGGCGATAGGCTCGCCCTCTACCACATTATAGGATGGAAATAATCTCGGCGAAATCTGAGTGTACTAGTTACAACTCTGTCTACCCCTTCGGAGATAATAGTCGTAAGTGCGTGTGTATGTATATACAAAAAGAGGTGTGTGTGTGTTAGTGTGTGTGAATGAGTTTTTTCTCTCGCATATGCCGGCAAACGAGCAAATGGGCACGTGATGGTAAGTGAGCTCCACCACCGATGTACACCCACAATATCAGAAAAAGTATGGGATCGTTGCCGACCTTAAAGGAAAGGGGTAGTTAAGGGATTGAGCCTCTGGATATTTCACTCACCGTACGAAACGCAGTACTAAGCCGCTACTTTACGTCAGTTTTCTGTGATACAGTGGTAACGACCATTAAAACGACCATTTGTGTAATTATTTGATGATGAAAGGTATCAGAATTTGAAAAAAGAACAGCCTGTGTTCGATCCACCAATCATATCCGTAACCCGAGCCAATCTGCCTGTGTACTCGTACTCTATCATACTCATACTAATATTATAAATGTGAATGTAAGTTTGTTTGTTACGCTTCCACGCGAAAACTACTTAACCGATCATCATGAAACTTTGTACACATATTCTTGGATGTATAAGAAGTAACATAGGATACTTTTTATGAAAAAAAATATCTATTTGTTTTTTTACGATTTCACGCCTAAATCACTGAACCGATTTAGATGAATTTTGATGTAGAGATAGATGAGATCCTGGAGACGGTTATAGGCTACGTTTTATTTCGGAAAATTCTATTCACGCAGCGGAGCCGCGAGCAAAAACTAGTATTTCATAGTTTATTCTTTGTTTATCGTTCAAAACGTTGTTGGTGAAGTCCTCATAGTTAATACCGCAACCGCAATACCACAGTTCAGACTTCGGAATCAGAATCAAACACACTCGACACCGTAACCACTCGTGCAGCCAAAGAAATGTTGCATCCGATGTCGGACACAAAAACATATTCTACTATATTTTGTACAAAGCAACCGTGTATTTGAAAATTCTGAGTTTATATAAATTCTATATGTACATACTTACTTAAGGGACCCTGTATCGTATGCATTTATGGGTACTGTACACCCACAGTTCGCCGAGCGTATCTCCGTCCCATGATGTGATAGGAGGCGAGCCTATCGCCATACCAGGCATAATTCCATACTCCGGGCTGATACTGAGCATTTCATAATAGAAAAACCCAATAACATTTTTACCCGACCGAATCGAAAGCAGAGACCTCAGCGTCAGCCTCAGTCTTAACGCATTACAACTACGCCACCGAGGCATGAATTTATATGAAGTAATTTTTAACCTCCGACAAAAAGAGGGGTGTTTATTTATATATTTATTTTGGACAGCCAGTTGGTGTTACAGTAACATTTATTCTGATAAAAAACGCCAATATAATATAATGTGACAGTAACACTAGTTTAAGGCAGTCACAACATGCACTAGACATAATACTGTCATTTAAAACATTGATCTCTCAATAGCAGCACAACATTATTTTTGAATTTATAAAATGAGTCGTGGAAAATGCCCACAGTACTCCCAAGCAAATTATAATTACGACACATTCTGGAAACAGCTGAGAATTGCTTTAGATGTGTGTTATATGCTTGATCCTATTGTCTATCTGTCTGTGTATCTGACCTTGGCATTATATTTTAACAGTCGCGTATTCACTCATCAAAATCTATCGGGTACTTCCCGTTGACCTAGAATGATTACTTTAGGTGGCAGGTCTCTCGTATGCGAGATGCCGTCTGGGTATGTACTACCGCTTTGTCTATTTCTGTCGCCGAGCAGCAGTGTATAAGTATTGTTATGTTTCAGTTTGAAGGACATTGAAGCCAGTGCAATTACTGGGCATTTAGATTCTTAAAATGTATGTCTTGGAATGAATAGTGCAGTCCAACTCCTCCATGCAGTGCTTTGTAATTCAAGGTTATGGTGTGGTGTTGCTTCTGTTTATAGGCAAGTGTGGTGCTTACCATCAGGCGAACGACCAGATCGTTTCGGCATTTAGGAACATTAAAAAAGCCGTCAAATTGAAAGCATATAGAATCAGATATTGAACTAACATAATCCGAACTGCCTAATCCTTATAAATCACTTTATTTAGGAAGTTTTCTTACCCTATCTCACACTGATATATAACATCAGTATCGTTCGCAAAATAATTCAGTGCTCCAGGAAAGGCTCCAGGCGCCCGCCGTCCGAACTCGCCCCTTTCTAATCCATAGATAAGTTTCCCATTATTCCTCCGATAAAGGGAACACGGATATAAATTTACATTTATGAATTCTTACAATAAGTAAGGTTCCTGTAGGAGTAAGGAACATCCTCGGCTGAACGTATCGTTTTTGTATGCTGAGCTCTCAATCTTTGTAAGTTAGTACATTTTATCATACTACCTACTTCCTACTCCTTATAAATATGAAAGTTTGGATGTTTGGGAGTTTGTGAATTTGGATGTTAGTTAGTCAATCACGCCTTAACGCATGAACGGTTCTGGAGGTAATACACAGGTAGACCATGATCTGGATGAGGACATAGGCTACTTTCTCACGGGCGGAGTTGCGAGCAATCGGTTGTCTCTGCCTAACCCTATGGGAAACAGGTGTGAGTCAATGTATGTATGGATGTCAAATTTGATCCAAACCCTTCAGCCGTTAAAGAGAGATATACTAATAAACATTCAAATTCACAAACTCACAAATATCCAAACTTTCATATTTTGATAGTAATTGGATTTCTGACGGCCAGCAGCAGTGTGTAAGCACTGTTTGGTTTCGGTTTGAAGGACATTGAAACCAGTGAAATAACTAAGACTTAACTTGTACTGTAACAAATGTTACAGAATGATTTGGCTTGTAATTTTTACGACCGGCCACCACTATGATGTCAACCCCTCTGGGGAACACACACAAAACACACCCTGATACGAAAAAAAGATTTGTGGATCACACATTTTAGTATCGGTGTGAGTATCACATCCGTGGCTTCTCCTTTCACTGTCGTCTACACGCCCTTTGGGCCACGAAGGCTGAATATGAAGGATATTAATTGAAAACGGCGAGTAAAAGTGAAATATCGCACATTTTCTCTTAGTGCACTACACGTCATTTAAATGATGTAAATTCCACCCCTATTAGTGAAATCATTTATTTATTTTTATCAGGAGATGAATTCACCCCTCGCAATGAAGCGCACAGACGTGACGCCCTCGTACACGCTCGTTTGATGCATAGTGTTTCCTACTATACTTTTACACAGAACTTCCATGTGAGTTATGAATCAAATATTGAATAAAAACATGATTAGGGAAATGCAGTAAACACATTCATTACTAATTATTATCATTACTAATTATTCATCCATTACTAAAAACATTTGCAAGATAAATTTTACTTTTTATTGGACTGGATTTTAGTTTTGTATGCTATTGAACAGTCTTAAGTATAAAATCCGATATTTTCTAGATGTTTTTGTGGCTTAAAATTATTTACTTTGTTATGGTGTCTTTAAATGTTTGATCGATTCCATTTTAAAATCCCAAAAATGTTAATCAGTAAGCACTGACTTTAGAGCGACCGAGAAAGGATACCGTGACTTTTCATACTTCGGACTTGTCGCTATCATCAGACTCGCGACACATGTCGCGGTCTGACTGTCTCGGTCGCTTATATCAAAACATGCCTTTACAAGAACAATCTACTACCACGGTACTACCTGTAGAAATACCCAACATTAACTACATAATATGTTCTAAACTAAAACAACATTCTCTTCAATATTAAACTTCATATTGCCGGATAATTATTTCTGTTTACACCGTGGAACACACAACTTGTAATAAAGTTTTCGCGTGAGACTCGACTATAGTCCACGCTACTCGTAGGTGGCGCGATCCATTCCCCGCTTCGCTTTCAATACAACGATGCACTCTCACTTGAAATTAATCTGCAAGAAGCCATTGCGGTGACTATTTACAAAGCGTCCTCGGAGCGTATTTCCCCTCGGCTCTTCATTCTAGCAGCGAAATTTTGTAGGGTTGCTAGGCTGCCGTATTTATTATTTTATTGTTATTTATTAATTGTAATAAACAATAAAAGAACACAAAATAGAACAAATTTAATATTATAGAATACAATTTGCGGACTTATCGCTCAGAGTAATCTCTTACAAGCAAAACCATTGGATGGAGATAAAAGTATTGTATTGTCTAGATGTACTTCTTTATTTTAATGTTGAGTTTAGGGTGAAGGAACTTTACGTCAAGCCGCGCTGTAAGGTACGTATAAATATATAAGTGCAGTTGTTCATAATTTGCACATCATTAAAATAAATAATAAATACACCCATCAGTCACATACATAGTCCCGACCCCACACTAGGTTAACCTGTATCGTGGGTATCGGGAACTACAAGGGGCTTGCGGCCCCACAACACCCAGACCCGAAACAAATATTTGTGGATTACACAAACATTTGTCTCGGTGTTGGAATCGACGTGGAACGTCCTCACGCTTTGCAGCCGGCTACTCGCCCACTGCGCCACGGAGGCTGTCAAATAATAAATAAAATAAAATTATAATTTGTTATTTGCTTGATAACCTTAGAATAACTACTTATAGAGAATAAGTGGACGCACGAAATTGAAGCCGTTCAATTGGAGCCATATATATCAAACGACGATCGCGCTTATTACGGAATAAGCAAATAATCAACATATTATTTTTGATCCTCACTTATAAATCAATGTACGACACACATTTTACCCATCTACAAATTACCAAATTTTTTGGAAATACATTTCTTTTGTGTTTGCAAGCGTGACGTTGCAAGTGAACACATCACACTTAGCTTATTTTCAGCTTACGATTGTAAGTACGTGTTGTTTGGACATCTACCTTCTTTAAGTGGCTATTCTAAGTTGATAACCTATTATGCTTGAAAAGCGACATTTAGAAAATGCCGTGATGACTGACAAGCTATTAGTTTGACATTATTATTTATTATGGATAAAGGTGAGTGATCGGAATTTAGGGTAAATAGGTAATAAAAGGTCATATTAGGGCGAAAGGTACACAAAAAATAGCATTACAAAAAGGGTCTTTTAATTACCTTTAAAAATAAAAAGATAATATAATGCATTCGGCATCTTTACACAAAAGGTGACATCAATGAAAGCATTTTTTTATCTGAACGCTTATACCTTTTGCTATGTTATATTTCTACATACTTAAATACCTAGAAATCAATTATTAAATAAAAAATATTATATAGGTATCTTTTTGATCCCTTAATGACGAGATGAGCAGGTGTATTTCACTGATTGTAAGCCTGTCCATAAACAGCAACAACATCACTCAGAACTTTTAATTATAAAGTATTCTATCACCCTGAGATAATATAAGATATTAAGGGCTTATCTCACAGTGTTTTGATAAGATTAAACCACCAATTAACGTATGACACTGATTTTTGAAAGTACCAAGTAGACATGTTTCTTTCGATATATACTTATTATATTTTTTTATTGCATAGGCCGGCAAACGAGCAGTGGGTCACCTGATTGTAAATGATCTTCACCGCCCATGTACGCCCACAATACTAAAAGAATCATGGGCGCGTTGCCGACCTTTAAGAAAGGGATTAAGGGATGGCGAAAGGGAAGGGGATTTGGGCCTCCGGATATCTCACTCACCGTACGAAACGCAGCAGCAAGCTGCTACTTTACGCCGGTTTTCTGTGAGACAGTGGTAACGACCCATTCATGCTGTAGACAAAACTGTCTACATCGTGGCTCTACCACTCTGTATATATTATTAAAGTGTGAATTTTATATTGGAACGTGTCATATTTTATTTGGTAAGTAGCATTTACTCAGTTATTAAAACAGGTGCTAAATCTCAAAATGATCAGTAACTTCACTGGCTTCAATTTCTTTACACAACAGTGCTTACACAATACACACCGCATTACCCACGAATGCTTGGCAGCAGGTATGAACAAAGACGTTGTAGGTATCGAGACGGAATCTCCCATTCGAGATGCCTACCATCTACCATGACTAATCTAGTTCGTGCAGAAACGGCTCAATAAATAGAAATACACTAACTAACAATGTGAAAATACGATCTAAACTTATATTAATTAACCGCTTTCGCCATAATAATAAACATAATGTATAGCTTCCCGAACATTGAGAACAAAGAGCCAAGTTATAACAAATTAGGAACATGTAGCGAAGTAAATTTCTTGTACCTACTCTAAATGTGACTATATTGTTGGAAGTAGACAATAACTGTTGAATTACGATAGGAACTAAGTCTTGAAATGTCACAGAAGGGATGAGGAAGGTTAATTTCATATGTACTAAGAATTTCCATTCGAAACAATACGACGTGTCCATAGTATGATTGTATATTATTTTGTGTTAGATGAATAATCAGGATTTTATTAATTCAAACGTTTGTTCGATTAAATTTTATTCGGCAGCTAACGCATTAGACAACTTATTTATGAAGACATATGCTACTCCAGACTCCGGGCTGGTACTAAGCATTTTGTGATAGAAAAAACCAATATCATTATTAAAAACAAATATTATTTTTAACATCAAAACGCTAGTCAACCCTATTGGCGCTCTCAACGAGGCCCGTAGACATGAGTAAATAATTTTCCTGATTACCGTGCACCGTCTTCGTGCAAAGCGAGGGGGTTGTCGCGACCTCGACAAAAATATTAAAAACCACCCCGAGCTCTCACCGCCTTACAAGTCACAGCAATTGGAATCTTCTCCTCGAACGACAAATTGATTTCCAGTAACGTATTTCGATAGACGCAGTCAAAGAATATACTACTCTCTGATGCAGTTTACTGTGAATCGAAGTGAAAGAAACGTGTTGTTCGGGAACTATATTGTGCCAATAGAAATATGAGCGGGAAGTTTAGTATAACCTTCTTCTTTCTACCTGGCATTCGTTTTCTCATAATGATTTAACGGTGGATTTTGTATTATGTTGGGCAAGTAGCGACCCGACGTCTAACCCCCACAATCCGCAAATGGAACTAATTTTCGACAGTGCCTTGTCCGTTAATCAGCATACCATATGCAGGTGAGGTTTGGGCCTAAGATGTTGGTGCCCCCACAATATAAAATGTATACCAAAAAATAAATATATATTGAATACACAAATCAAAACATTGAATTATAGACTACTAGCATTTACCCGCGGCTCTGCCCGCGTAAAAGTATTTTTCTGGTATAAAAGTTGCCTATGTTCTAATTCTTGTCTCGGTCTATCTATATGCCAAATTTTACTCAAATCCATCCAGCCGTTGCCATGATTGATCTACAAACGTCCAAAAATTCAAAACCCCCTCCCCCCTTTAATCCCTTATAATGTAAATTTCCAAAAACCCTTTCTTAGCGGGGCCCTTACATTACACAAACTACCATCTGACCAAATTTCATGATTCTAGCTTTAGAAGTTTTGAGATGTCGTGTTTAATCTATCAGTGACTAGTATTTCGCTTTATATATAGATTACTGCTCCGCTCCCATGGATCGTAGCGTGATGATATATAGTTATAACTCATTGTCTCCACAAAACAAATGTAATGTGTGAATATGACCCCAATCGGCCAAGTTGTTCAAAAGTTTAAATAAATACTTTCATACTAAGTTCAACCCCCCTTCTCCCCTTTTGCAAGAGGAATTTTACAAAAATGTGAATCACATATTTCATTATTTTTGATAAGCAATATTTGTGCATAATTTCACAGTCGTATTCTGTTCAATAAAAAAGTTTCATACAATATTCAATCCCCCCTTTTACACCCTTAAAATGTGAATTTCCAAGAATCCGTTCTTAGTACTATACCAATAAACGCATAGAACACCACGGGCGAGCTATTAGTAAAATAAAACAATAATAAACCTATGCTCTTTGTTTGAAACGGATCCGGGTATACAAAAGATTGTTGTTAATTTACAAAGCTTTGTTTACTCATTCCCGAATAATGGAATTGGAGAGCGAACAAGCCGGATTATTATGAAGTTAAAATGGGAACCTGTATTATTCTGTCATGTTAATGGAAGTCGGTTTGAAGAAGAATCTTTATAGGGGAAGTTTAGTACAGGTGGAAACACAATTTAATTGTACAGGTCGAGCTGTCCGAGGAAATGTAATAAGCGAGTCGCCACCGACCAAATATTTAGACTGCTCTGTGGCCACTTCACCAGCGGAACACTATTAACCCGCTTATTTAATTTCCCGCTAAAAGCATCAGTGAAGGTATTAACTTTTTACATCCCCACGAGACCCAAACTGTAGCTGAAACTATTCAGTTGTTGTTAAAACATACATTTTAAACACGGTAATGTATAAACAAATTAATAGTTTGATAGAAACTACGCTGACTCTGATGAGGTGTTTGGCAATATCGAAGTTAATTGATTTGAAGAGTGTTCTTCAACAGTTTCTTTACTAAAGCCTGCTTCACTTTGGGGATTTTAAGTTTTTCTAGTTTAAGCAAATCAAATCAAAATATTAATTGGATCCATAAAATGTTATATATCATTTAGGTTCAGTCAAATTGTAACTCTACCGCCAGTTCGAAAGTGTGTTTAGTTAGAGAAGAACGAGCAAGAAACTCTAGAAACGTTGCTCTTTTCAATAGTGATTTATGATATTTGCAGTACTTTAATATAATTTATTTTAAATTAGAGCAGCTCTGTTTATGCCAGTGAGGAAGATTATGATATAAAATAACGAAATTATAATGATATTATTGATAATGATCCTCATGAGTGCGATTAACTTACGTGTCATTATAGTTTTTTTTACTTTTTACTGATTTGTTGACTGCCATTTATTTAGGTTTAATTATTTAGTGCTATGAGATATATTTTTTTGATAATTCCTAATACCAATGAGACAAGTAATTAGGTGTTTCATCCATCACGCTTGCTTATTGAGAGTTGGTAGATTTCACGCAGTTTCGAAATTTTCGAGGAAATAAACAAGAAATAACTATCACAAGACAGTACCATCCTCGCAGTCCTCATTTGCCTGAATGCGAATTGCGAAGTAGGTAAACGCATTTGCATCCCGCACCCCATCGTAAAACATTACTGATTCTATTAACAGAACAATTTCTGCAGTTTCATACGTATGTGTAGTTAGGGCCTTCATTTGCGCGAATTACTGGGTGTTTAATAATTCTGTGTTTGTTGTGTTATTTTTAATTGTATTATAGTTCTCTTATTTTAAAGCTAAATATGATTGTTGTGGCACTATCACCTATATTAATTATAGTATTGTTTTGATTAATTATACTTTTAAATTGTACTGGACTTATCAGGTTCCAGTAATGATCATTAAGCACGTTAAAAATATTTTCGACGACTATGAAAATTGATCTTAATCTCTAGTCACACTAGTGAATAAGTAATAATAACTAGTGAATAAATAATACTCTCATATTCATTCGCCATGAGAATCGAAACCAGAACCACACGGTTAACTCGCAACTCTACTACTACTAAGTAATCAGAGTATTTTTTTATCACTACATCTTGTTTTTCTTCTACCTGGTATTATTTTGACATTTTGCCATCCGCCCTCGCACTTAAACGATTCTACTTCACGTAGTCTGAAACATCCTACGTAGTGAGACCATTCCATTTCATATCTTCCTATATTACGTTAAGCCAGCGCTTTTTGAGCCGTCTGTGTGACGTGCATACTGATATTGCAAAATATTTATTTGCACTTGTTGTGCCTCGTCCGTAGTGTGTACGTTACTTTATGACTGAAATTATCTTCACTCCTACAAATTACACAACCAAATTCGTAATTTTGACACGTATTTGGAAGTTAGCATTAGTAGTAAATTGAGCATACACGGTCATCGGTGATGGTCCTAGCGGTGGTCCCGCGGCGTATCCGTTTATTGGAAATATTCCACACGTAGACGCTGAATATGCATTGGCTATTACCGCGAATTGAAATCTGTAACGTGCACGCAAATTACAGTGGTGTATGCAAATCATAAGGCACATGTTGGTTTGCGTTTGAATACGTTCTTATTAGTTATGCACTTGTATGGATAACGTTAGTATTGGTTTACTGCCAACAAATTACCTATTTTTAGGGATCCGTACCCTTGGTAGGCTCGTTTAGAATGGATCTTTCTAAATTTAACCCATAAGGGGAGAAGAGACTGGCAATGTTAATCTTCTTTTTCTTCCTCCTGCCTTTATCCCGCAGTGAAGTAGGCGCAACATGCTTTTTAACATTACAGAATTATTTGGCTTGTAGTTTTTACGACCGGTTGTCTGCCTGTCAACCCATCTGGAAAGAAAACACCCAGGCCCAAAATAAATATTTGTGGAACACACAAACATTTGTCTCTGAGCGGGAATGGAACTCGAAATCTCTCGCTTCACAGCCGGCTACTCGCCCATTCGCGCTTCGGAGGCTGGCAATGTTTGTATGGGAAAAAAATATATTTATGGATAAAACTTTAATTGAAACTAGTAATTGAACTTAGTATTATGAAGAATTTAACGCGAGGTTAGCCGCGAGTAAAAGCTAGTAAACCCTAAAAGCCCTAATTGATTTTCTGATCTTTGTACCGCTTATATACAAAATTGTAAGAGACAGAACATCTTCAGTCATTCCACTTCGTTTTATATCGCGTTTCGACAGTCGAAAAAAATAGGTCAATAAAATGTTGTTTACACGTCTACAAGAAACGTGTTTGTGAGATGTTAAACAAAATATCAAGGATACGGGCACGGGGCGGATCGAACTTCATACATTTTACATTAACGAAATATACACAGTTCAAAAGGTGAGTTTAGTCTGCACCAAACAACTTGTGTTTATAAAAATCAATTGTTATTTGCAGAAGTTATTTTATGTGTTAGATCATAATCTGGTAAGAATAGTGTTCAAAGGGGATGTCGCACCTCAACTCCAACAAAAACACTATTTTGAACTCCGAGTGTGGCGAAGCGAATCAACTTACAGTAACGTAAAAAATACAACGTACAACGAAGATTTGTGGCAAAATATGAACTAAATATTTTTGTTAAGAAGTATAGTTTTCCATAAAAAAAGCAAATTACTCCTAAAAAACTCCTTTTTTCAGTATTTGATAGATATAGCATTGAACTAAAACTTAAAGCAATATTAAATTTATTTATGTTTTAATTGATAAATCTAAGAAAAAACCTCCAAAATTTTTACCGTCATCTCACACATGTTACACTTATGAATCATAAGTGTAACATGTGACAGCCTCCGTGGCGCAGCGGGCGAGTAGCCGGCAGCGAAGCGAGAGGCCGTGGGTTCGATTCCCACACTGAGACAAATGTTTGTGTGAACCACAAATATTGGTCTCGGGTCTGGGTGTTGTGGGACCGCAAGTCCTTCGTAGTTCCTGATACCCACGACACAGGTTTACCTAGTGTGGGGTCAGGACTATGTGTGTGACTGTTGGGTGTATTTATTTATTTTATTTATAATATATTTTGATACAAATTGTAGTTTGACCTCGTCTATGTATAAGTAGCTGTGTGATATTAGGCTGGCGTGGAGTGGAATGAACTGCCAAGATAGAGGTCGCGGATTATAATCCAGTCCCCAGGGCACGCACCTCTGTATTTCCGCAGTTACATGATTTTCAATGTTCATTTATTATATCGCTCGCTGCAAACATCATGATCTGCGTACTTGAGAGTTTCTTTAAATGAATTTGGATGATATTTGAAGACCGGTTGATACCGCATCAGACCATCTATGGCTGTTCCCGATATTCTACTTACAGATAGTTTTGCTTACTATCAATAGTATTTTGACAGATCTTCCATACAAAATGTGTCAAAAATTACTGCCACTTAGCAAATCTTTCAATAGACAGAATATTGGGAAAGGCCACTAGTGAACTGAGGCCTTAACCCTCACTTACTAGAGAAGGTTCATGTCTAGCAGTGGGAGCGTATAATACATGGCTCATATTATAAGAGTATAATATATTCAAATAGTGGTAGAGACCAGTACTAGCATTTCATCATTGATATTAATATCACTATATTTTATCGCGGTGACAGTGATCGCTAATCACCCATATTAATTTAGGTTTCAGCGTACCTAATATATTAGTTTCATTTAAAAATATAAAGTAATTGGGTTTTGCTGGAAACCCATATATTTGCTTCAGCTATGTTTTACCAAGAACGACAAATTAGAAGCCATAGTTTATTAATAAATAAAATTTCGTAGAATGTAGCATGAATTCTTGCGACACCACTTTTTCGCTGATCTGCACTCAGTTACGCAAAAGTATAGTAGATAGTGGAGTACTCAAATATATATGACAAAATTTACTTACGGAAAATTACAAATGACATGAATATTGAATGAGATGTAATGAAAAAGTAAGTTATAGGTAAAACAAAATTTCGCACACTTCTAAGTTCCAACGGAGAACATAAAAGTGCTCAGTAGTAATTAAAAACGAAGCTTAACATAAAGTATGGCAATTGCTCAATGTCGACTAGTCGACATTTAAAAATTTATTTCGCTTCTTAAAAATCCCTTTAGTTACGCTTAATTACAAAGATTTTTTTATATCTACATACTATTTATGTAATTATAGTATTATACTGTAATTATTGTGGTCAATGTAACACTCAGTACCGAGTTTTTCTTTCGTGGGAAATTAAGCCGAATATAACTAACCTTGACCTTTGCCCTCTTTGTAAATATTAATCACATTTCAACTAGTAACTGCTAGTCTAGCTTAATAAACTTAAACCTAACATGCGACTAGGTTTATTGCCCATTACCATTAGCCACAATCATGAAAACTTAGCCTATTATGTCTACCCATAGAGAGCTAGTGTGGTGAATTATGTATGATTCCTTTATTATACGCCATATTACTCATATCTAGGCACATAGTGTGTCAGCCAAGTTCAAAATAGAAAATGGAGACTTAGAAATAATAAGTCCTTTGAAAAGAAGCACTGCAACGCAAGCTGGGTACAGTTCGTTATAAATAAACTAGCTGTCCCACGCGGTCTCACCGCAGGCATTTTACTGCCCTGATTACATGGGTCATAGCGTGATATACATGTTCCGGGATAAATTCTCTAAATTATAGTGACACTGGTGTCTAAATCCGTTGCGCAGTTTAAGAGAAATAAGTAAGCAAATAGATAGACAGACGTGAAAGTGACTTTCACAGTACGTATTATTATTTAAAAATAGTTATAAATAAATTAGTAATCCTTATATGTATTAAAGTATGTTGTACGTACATAAAGCTACGATTTAAGAATCTGTTCTGAAACTTGGCACCCTTTCAGATCTCAACTCTTTTACCGGCTACGCTGATAATCCCGAACATTGTTTGTATCGAACTTGGCCCCGTTTTGTCATTATTTTTTTGGTAGTACCTAGTATACGAGATATGGAACCCCTTTAATAGAGGGAATGTATTCTTTTATTGTTTGTCATTGATATATGGGCATGTTTACACAATACGATCGCTAAACAACAATATAAAAATCACAAGTCTCAATGCTATTTTATATCCACACATCGCACTGTAACAAATAATAATAACACATCCATAAACAATGTGAAGGTGCGTCCACATTTGAGACATTTCGACGCACCGACAATGTGACCTCTCACGTATCTTGTTAATGGCTGTGCTGAGATGCGCAACTGAGACTGACAGACCGCGACGCTTGAAGTGAGTTAGGCGATAGTGACATTTACGCTTTTTATTAAATTGTATGAAAACGGTCTAATCGCGCCCTCCTGTATCGGTCGCGTTCCTTAAACATACCTATACAATTGTATACAAAGCGGACATGTGACTGTTGTCGCGCGTCACTGTATCTTATCTCAGTCACGCACCTCAAAATAAGGATTTACGCTTACTGGGGATGAGAGTTGTAACATGACATGTTACAACAAAATGTTGGTTAATTTCAATCAGGTGTTAGAACGGATAGCGTTGTGACATTGGACCGGATCCACACTTGTATCTTTATTACGTGTAAAATGTATCTGACACGATCATGCGAATCTCGTGCAATCGAAATATTGCAAATGTAGACACACTTAACGGCGTTCACGCTCTGTTTCACAACTGAATCCATTCCCAACGGTTTCCTTATCCTAGACGTCGGGTATTGAAATAAAACGGTCAAGAGCGAGACATACTCGCATACCAGGGATTCCATACCACCGCCCTAAATTTTTACTTGTTCTAATTATTACTTTTGTTAGAATATCTGCCGCACATATTTCGTGAAAGTTACCGCCAGTTTACCTATTTACGGTTTAAAAAAATGTAAAGGTAGTACAGACATACAAAAAGATGATGCTTGGATTATTATATTTCGTTGGTACCTTTTGGATATAATAATAATAATAAGCCTTTATTGCTGTAAGTTTACATTAAATAATAAAATAATATATAGAAATAATCGGCAACCAGTTATACTATTTAAGGGAATACCCTTGCAACAGCTTGTCCTTCGACAAAGCCCTCCTCCAAAGATTTCCATTTTGTCCTGTCCTGAGCAAATCGTATCCATAATGGTCCAGCTACTTTTTTGAAGTCATCCTCCCAACGTTTGTTTTGTCCTCCTTTACTTCTCTTACTGTCTCTTGGAGACCATGCTGTTATCAACTTGTTCCATTTCTCATTTTTCTCCCTAAGCATATGTCCTGTCCATCGCCATTTTAATGTTTTACAGACCTTATACGAGGTTTGAACTAGGTTATCCTTAAAAAAAAAAGGATAACCTTTTGGATATCAAACCCTAACTAATCAACAAATAGTCGTAGGTAGTCGTTCGTATGAAAGTGGCCAACAAACGATCAAATCGGTCACCTGATATTAAGTGATCTCCACCGCCGATGGATATGCACAATACCTGAAGAATCATGGAACCATTCAAACGACAGGGATGGAAACGGAGGTGGGCGCTGTTAACTGCGACACAAGTTAGATTATAAACTACTGAAGGAGCAACTTAAAATTGTACCTTAAGTTTTGTGACGAAGTTTGTTTTGTTTTCTGTACCAATAAATATAAAGTACTCTTTATTTTAAAAGTTTTCTTTACATTTTTAAATATTAAATTACTTAAAAAATTAAACATTTAAAAATATAAAAAGTATCACCCTCCAATGGCGAGGCCTAGGACCTAAGCCTTCGGTGGTTAGGACCCCAGAGTGAGGAACCTCCTCACAATGCGTGCCGTGTCCAATAACACTGCTTTCTGAATCTGGCTCTTGACCCAACGACCAATTGAGAGCCTCTGGAGGTGTTGATCGAGGCTCTTTGGTATCAACCCATTAGCAGAATCGACTATTGGGACAATCATTGTTGAGTCCACATCCCACATATCAGTAACCTCGTGTGCCAGGTCTAAATATTTGGATATTTCAAATATAAAAATAATAATAACATAATATATATAATATATATATAATTTTTTAATATATATATTTTTTATATATATATTTTTTTTTTAAATATTATTATTATTATAGATTATTATGATTAAGGATTTTGTATAATACAGTGGTAACAACCCGGTCGACTCAACCTGTTCACGCTATCTATAGCGTATCTAAGAGTATCGTATGAGTGGTAGAGCCACGCTGTAGACACTTGTCTACAGCATGTATGGGCCGGCTCTTCCGGGTCATTACCACTGTCTCACAGAAAACCAGCGTAAAGTAGCAGCTTGCTGCTGCGTTTCGTACGGTGAGTGAGATATCCGGAGGCCCAAACCCCCTCCCCTTCCCAATTCCTTAAATATCCCTTTCATTTAAGGTCGGCAACGCACCCATGATTCTTTTGGTATTGTGGGCGCACATGGGCGGTGGAGATCACTTATCATCAGGTGACCCACTTGCTTGTTTGCCGGCCTATACCATAAAAAAACTACTGCATGGCTCTACCACGTATTCCATTTTATTTATTTCCATTCATATTCAAATCTGATTCGGCAGGCGTTATCACACCCGCTCGTGGATTCCGATCACGCTCTGCTCGGCTCTGCTCTTTACCAATCACAGCACGAATCACGGAGACACCGAAACTCGTGATTGCTTATATTATCAATGTTAAACGCGATGATATGATTTTGAACAGTCCTTGTTTTTGAGCGCTAAATTGCGTGGATTGTTGTTGAAAGGGGCAAATTAGAGCGTCGCAGTAACTAGATTGTGTTCTGATGAGATGTTTTGAATGTATGAATTAAGTTCTCTAATATTCCTGTACGTGGTGTTTTGCTTGTGCGAATTGTTTACGGATTCTCATCGTAAATAGCAGCGTGATTAATTTGTTTTGTTTTTAGTTAGGTTTTGATTACCATCTCCTCGAAAATGAACGTGAAGTGACCGCTTGCTTTTGAGTTTCGCACGGTGAGTTAGATTTCCGGAGGCCCATATGCTTCTCCTCTTCCCAATTCACATTCCGTACCTCAATGCAACCATGAATCTTCTGGTTCGTGGATGTTCATGGGCGATGGAGATCACTTAAAACCAGGTGACCCATTTGCTCATTTGCTATACAAAATAAAGAAAACATTTAGTATTTGTTACACCGATGACACAGTTTGCGTGAAATTTGCCTCTATATCGTTTATTAATAGATAATGCAACGTAAGCAAATTCTTGAAACTTGCGACTTATAAAACGGAGACGGATACATACGCACTCACGCCTGAAATGCCCTGTAAGGGGTAGGCAGAGGTGTAACCAGTACACCCACATTTCGCCGAGCGTATCTCCGTCCCACGATGTGATAGGGGGCGAGCCTATCGCCATACCGGGCACAAATTCCAGACTCCGGGCTGATACTGAGCATTTCGTAATAGTAAAACCCAATACCACTTTACCCGACCCGGGGATCGAACCCGAGACCTCATCGTTAGCCTCAATCGTAACGCGTACGCATTACAACTGCGCCACCGAGGCAGTCAATTTAAACATCTTATAATATTATGGTTAATTTGTATACAACTGACTATGTATGCGTGAGTTACCAAATATATAGTTTTGGTTTTGAGAAAAACGACGCGTTAGTCTTCGTTCTTTACCATTGACAATAGATGTCTATACAAACACATAACACACATAATAAGTCATGCAAAATGAGTTAAAATGTTTATAAAAGTATTTTGATGTTGTTTCATTACATGGGACACCCTATAATCATAGCTTTATCGTGCATACCTCTGACTGCCAATTAATTAGCTTTCAATTACACACATACCCACATTTTAGTACAGATTAGTTAAAGCCTCCCTTCCTTCAAAGGGAATAGAGGCCTTTATCATAGGATAAAGGCAGTAGAACATAAAAAAGTTAAGTGCTTATTTGTTATTGGGCAAACATGTTATAGATGAAGGATAACACTTTTGATACATAATACCTTCCTTCCACCTGCCCTTCCCTCACTCGCAGTGGGGTCGGTGTAACGTGTAACACATGTTACAAAAAGATTTGGCTTGTAGTTTTTATGAGCGGCCGCCTACCTGACGTCAGCCCCTCTGGGGAGAAAACATCTAGACTCGAAATATTTATGCATCACACTAATATTTCTCGGTACGGGAATCAAACCCGCAGCCTTTCGCTTCACAGCCGGCTACTCGCCCTCTGCGCCATGGCGGCTGCATACATAATAATAACTACTAAAGATATATCTCCATTGAAACTTTAAATGAACATCGCCTAGCCTCCCCAACTAACTAGACTACAGGGCACGGCTATAAATCCAATTTCAAGGTCTAGGCTATAAATTATAGTTCGCAAGGCATTTACGCATTTTCCAAGGACGTAGACAGTCATTTGATTTACAATTTATAGACAAGAAATAAACATAAACGGAGTGTCTTGAGTGGTAGAGCCACGCTGTAGACAGTTTTGTCTACAGCATGAATGGGCCGGCTCGTCCACACCACTGTTACATAAATCCCCCTACCCTTCCCTTAATTATAACTTTCCTTTAAGGTTGGCAACGCGACCTTGATTCTTTTGGTATTGTGGGCGCACATGGTCGGTGGAGATCACTTACCATCAGGTGACCCACTTGCTCGGTTGCTGGCCTAAAGTCATAGTCTGGCGTCAGAGATTTTCTCGTTTATCAACACACTTCTAAATTTCAGTTTGATAGCCAGTGAATTCGTGTGTTAAATCGGATTCACATGGGTCAAGTTTTATTAATCAACTACTACACCGCATGCGGATTAAACCATGTGAACAGACTTTCAATCGAATTGATCAACAAAATCCATACAAAGTTTTTAATTCAACTCGTCCGCACCTGTCATTATTGATGCAACCGTCGTAGGGTCTCTCATAAATTTACATAGTATGTAGTACTAACGCGCTGATGCGGCGTCAATAATGCCCGTGATGCAACCATCGGAAGTCTGCCTTATCAGTACCATAAGAGGATGGGATTTGAATGCTATAATCCATTTATGATTCATGTTTATTCAAGCGATGCCTGCGGTGGCGCTTTTCAGTCGTAAACGTTTGTGTTTGCCGGCTTTATAATCGTAACGGTCTGATCTGCATGTTGTAAAGGGGACTTTACTATTGATATGTTACGTGAGCTGCCGAAGTTTGGTTTGTGTTAACATTTACTTTAGGGTATGTTGTGTTTATTAGCCGAGACTTTAGTTGTATATTGTTGAGACTTGGTAAGTTTATATGGCCATGGTATCCTTAAACCGGTCATGTGCAATTCTGTCTTGCGCAACGAGGGTTCCGTACGTTCACCATTACATTTTTACCTTTTTTAGGATGTCCGTTATAATAATACATAATATGTTGTGATAATTTCAGCCAGTTACCTATTAATTCCGGTTTGAAAGATATAGCCTTTTAAAGGTACTACAGATAGACTGACAAATAGATTGACGGCGTCACGGTGCGGCGTACACAGCGTACCTAATAGGGTTCTATTGATAACCTATACGTACAGGACCCACAAAATCTAAATTTTGAATTAAACTCTTACGTCCTACCTTACGTCACGACGATACGTTTACCCGCCTTAAAGTTGTTGGATACAGTTTTGTGAATACAGCATGAATAGGCGGCCTTGACCGAGGTATCAAGAAAAAAGAAAGGGCTTGTTGTTGGATTTCATATGGTGAGTGCGATTTCCAGAGGCCTAGATTACTCATCTTCCCAATCTTTATATTTTTCCTTTAACATCAGCAACGCATCCATGATACGCACTCACTCACGCCTGTAATCCCCGAAGGGGTAGGCAGAGGTGTAACTAGTACAAAAAAAAACCCAATATCACTTTTACCCGACCCGGGGATCGAACTCGAGACCTCAGCGTCAGCCTCAGCCGTAATTCTTAACGCGTACGCATTACAACTGCGCCACCGAGGCAATCGCCAATGATTTATCTGGTATATTTGGTTATCATGGGCGGTAGAGATCACATACCATAAGGCAAACCACATGCTCGTTTAGCAAATTCTGTTTTATAAGAATACATGCCTACTGTCGTCGTATTACATATTAAAATTCGTTAAACTTGATAATCCTAGCACGTTCAGTAATTTGTTATATATAAAAACTTTATGTAGGCTTTACGCATTGAAAACAGTACCCGATTCCATCCAATAGAAGTTGAATTTGCGAACCAATAAATGGAAAGTTATCCAGACTGGTATTATTTTGCATAATGGTAATACTTTTTATATTAAAGATACATTCGTGTATATACAAGGTGTTACAGAAAGGTGTGGTCATATTTTAGGGTCATTAAATACACCTTACAATTAGTACTTATGTACCGGACCTTTTCAATACCAAGACATCCAAAAATTTCACATTAATTTTGATCACTCGTTTAATAAGAACGATAAGATTGGTGAAATCACTATTAATTATTATGAACGACACTCATTTTTTAATAAACTTGAACAAGTTGTACGTAATTCTACGAACATACGTACGTAACTTGTAATTTAAATACAAAATAACACCTGAAAGAGATTGTGTGCTGAAGACGATATTGGTACCATCCTCTAGAAGCATTTTAAAGACTTCATTCTCGTGTCTTCCATCTATGAATTTGGCTTAATACATTCGACGATCCTCTTAAAAGCTGTTATCAGTTACACCAACACAAAGTACCAATAAATAATACTTATTTTTAGTTAAATACAACATATTTTTTGAACTCGTAAACATACTTCATAAAATCAGAAATTGCCGAACTGACTGCGTCAAATAAATATTGACATTTGACAACTGTTTAATATTTTTTTAAATTATAAAATATTTAAATGAAAGGGGGTCTACAGTATCATTGTTTATCATTTAGTGTTGTCCAAAGTTGAAAGTCGATATCGACATGTTACTCATTCGATAAAAAAGAAAATTCTATAATTATTGTACTAGCAAAGCAATCGGATTTGGTACTATGGGAGATAAAATACTTATACTTATACTATACATTGCTTAAATTTGCCCGCCCCTTTCTATAACACGTTGTATAATGCAATACAGTCCATAAAATCCGTATTTGAATCTATCTATATCGAATGAGTGGTATTATTTATTTGTATTTATGAGTGGTAGAGCCACGCTGTAGACACTTGTCTACAGCATGTATGGGCCGGCTCGTCCGGGTCATTACCACTGTCTCACAGAACCGGCGTAAAGTAGCAGCTTGCTGCTGCGTTTCGTACGGTGAGTGAGATATCCGGAGGCCTAAACCCCCTCCCCTTCCCAATCCCTTAATTATCCTTTTCTTTAAAGGTCGGCAATGCACCCATGATTCTTTTGGTATTGTGGGTGTACAGGGGCGGTGGCGATCACTTACCATCAGGTGACCCACTTGCTCGTTTGCCGGCCTATGCCATAAGAAAAAACAAGTATTATAGTCGTTCGCTATACTTTGTCTATCGATCGATTTGCTTTACTATCAATAGTATTTTGACAGATCTTCCATAAAAAATGTGTTTAAATACACAGTAAGCAAATCTGTAAGATATACAGAATATTGGGAATGGCCATTAGAAGTCAAACTAGTGTCAAAGTATTAAAGCCGCCCGAAGGCCTCCGACTTGGCTTAATGACTGCTGTCAGTTGATAACAGACGGGACCGACTTTTTACGTGCCCTCCGAAGCACGAAGATGCTCCGTTGAAATACCTCGAAGCGGTCACCCATACATAGACTGACCACGCCAAAAGTTACTTAACTCGCTAATCGTTTACCGATTAGTGAGTTTTTTTTATAGCATAGGCTGGAAAACGAGCAAGTAAGTCACCTGGTGATAAGTGATCTCCATCGCCCATAATACCAAAAGAATTATGGGTGCGTTGCCGAGCTTAAAGGAAAGTGATAATTAAGGGATTGGGAAGGGGAGGGGGTTTAGGTCTCCGGATATCTCTCGCACCGTACGAAACGCAGCAGCGAGCTGCTACTTTACGACGGTTTTCTGTGAGATAGTGGTAACTACCCCGACGAGCCGGCCTATTCGTGCTGTAGACACAAGTCTCTACCACTCAAAAGTGAATCTAGCTATAAGGTCCTCAAATGAAGCTCCGTGTCTTTGAATGCAGAAATTAAAATATCACGTCATTGATCTAGTGGGAATGTATATGGGCTGAAAAATCGTGGTTTCAAATCGAGATCGGGCAAACACAATTATTTGACTTTGAGTTTCCATTCATACATAAGTTGACCAGAATTGAAATTGGTGCTTGATATATAGGCTCACTCTATGTCATATCATGAGACCGCAACAAGCCTGGCGAAATGTGAACGCACTAGCTGCGCTTCTTTCTACCCCTTTGGAGATACAGGCGTAAACTAATGGTGTGGTATGTTTGTCTCTCACAGATATGATTTCATTTTTGGATAATTAAAATTCTTTCAATAATAAAATTATGTATAGCATAACACCAACCATAACATCAGTACTTGAAGAAACACATTAAAATATCACAAGCTGAAATTTAACCATTTTGCTACTAAATTCGGATTCAAGACCTTAAAATCGTAAGAGATAAATTTACGTTAATGAACAATTGCTATAACTTTATATTTACAAAGAGCAAACTATCTAAGATAAATGGAATGAATATTACTCCAGAGACTGTGGATGACAGAAACAAAATTATTGCAAACGGTTCATTTGATAGCAGAGCCTTTGGTGAAAGGTCCTTAGGGCAAACGAAGGACGTCTTGGTGTAGCATGATTAATTGTACGTGTTTGTACAATTTGCAAACGTGTGGGCACGTATGGCTTGATGTAATGAACACTCAAGCTAATTGAACATCGATCTTGTGGAAGTGAACTGAAAGAAATTATGTGTCTGTTATTTTGTGGGTTTGAGAGTCTTGAAAGCCTGTCTTGCTTAAATGTACGTAGACAAATGTATTTGACATTTGGTTAAATCAAGTTAATTTAAATATTCGTAGTACTTACTACTTACCAGTTTCTGGCTTGTAGCTTTGTTTTTAATAGCCCGGAGATGGTAATATTGTACACATGAAACTAATTATCATAATATTATTTTTTTAAAGTCCTGGACCTTTGGAAAGTATGCGTGAGATCGAGTAAGCCAATATGTACTCGTAGAGTCTTGTTAGAAAAATATAATTTTATATTGTGTGTTTTAATGTGACATCACAGCTATCCCATTAATATTATAGGCTCAATATTATAGTATCCCACTGCTGGTTCCATCCCTCTCTACTAATACTAGAGTTCATGCTAGCCTACTAAACTAGCCTGGTAGACTTCACATAGCCTTAAATTTGTATTATTTTTTGGAAATCTTTCAGGTATGTACGATGGTTTCCTTAGCCGTTAAAATAAGTGAATGACTATACTCTTTTAATAACTTTGAAAAGTCGAAGATATTGCTATATTTTTTGTTTACTTTTTATTGCCTATATTACATTAAGTATTATTTGTGTGATTATTTGTATTTACTGTGAGTGCTTGATCATAAAATCATAATAATATGGATTTTGTTTACTGTTTTCATGAATTATGTGCTCGCGCCTGTATCTCAGAAGGGGTAGGCAAATGTGCAACTAGCGCTGCACCCATGTTTCGCTGACATTATTTCCGTCTCATTATGTGATATGTGATAGCTTATCGCCATACCGGGCACCAATTTAAATCTCAGGTAACTCATGTGTGAGTTTTCGTATTGAAAATTGAAACATAAATTGTGATTGCGACCTGGAATTTGAACCTTTGGATTCTCAACAAATGAGGCGATAATATTTATAATGCGAAATAATATCCTCTTGCCTCCAAAATGGATTAAACGACCTTGTTTAAGCAGTGTTTCAAACTGCTATATCACTGCAGTATTAAACCATAAAGCATCAGACCAAACAATTTACGAAGCAAACAAACGATAATAAACACTTAGCCACAAATTCATTACAATGTTGGCCACCTATATCTACTGCAGTTACCCGAAATAATTGGCAAGGGAGAGCGTCTCGATGGCTCCGGATAGCGTACCAGCCTGCGGCCATAAAATATTTTACAGCGTTCTAAATCGAATAACATTATCGTTACGTCGCAGTTCCCATGGGTTTCTCTTCGTAATGCTATGCATGAATTTAGCCGTTTCACGCAAATAGCTTTATGATACTTCATTGTAGATGATTTTTGGTGCGTTTATATATTATCTAATCTTCTTCCACCTGCCCTTATCCCAATTGCAGTGGAGTCTGCGCAACATGCCTTTTTAATATATGTTACAGAAAGATTAGACTTGTAATTTTTATGACAGTCCGCTTGCCACTTCGTCTACTGAATCATGGAGGCTGTCTAATTATCATGGTGGAGATAATAACAAATAATAAAATCGTCAAAAAATAATGGACGTGGTACGGAACCCTTGGTGCGTGCATCCGACTCGCATTTAGCCAGGTTTTTATCAGCAGAGGTTGGTGAACCGGCAGGTGGATTACCTGATTGTAAGTATACACCGCTCATGAACACCACAGTACCAGAAAAATAATAGATGCGTTGCCGACCTTAAAGAAAGGAAATGGAGGAATGGGAAGGGGAAGAATGGTTGGAGTCTCCACCGCCAGAAATTTCACTCATTGTACGATTATCGTGATCTTGATTTTGTTTATTTTATCAGGTCATACAAATGGATATGAAACTAACGCTATGATGATGTTAGACACTTTTAAATTTTAACATTGCTAAAAGGACAGTAAAACAAAAGAAGATCCCTTGTCTGAGTGCTTTCAAAGCTAGTAATTCAGTTTCAATTACATCAGAAACTTGTAACACATTAGATACTTAACTATTAGACAAAGGACATTGAGAAAGAGTTGTAATTCATCCTGAGTTTAAGAATGTAAACCGACTTCCTACACATTTAGAAGCCACATTCCTACCAGGTACCTGTCTCTCAGCCATGACAAATGCCGTATTTACAAGTGTACATTTAAGGGTTGATTTTATATGTTGTAAAATAAACCTCAAATCAGCATGTGGGTTCCGGAGCAAACGCGAGACGTTAAACATGAAATATTCTCGGCAATATATTTGTATGCGTGTCGTGTCGCCTAAGCGGTCGTTTATCAATATGCCCTTCGGCGGATCTCGGCTAACAGCATACGAAAACATCTGAGATACAACAATGGCGTCTATTAAACAAAAACATCACGGGAATACCGAGTATACGTGTTTCCAAAACATTGTATCTTGAAGATATTTTTAGAGCTCGGTTAAGTCAACCAATATGTGATTATGTCGGATGTGAAAGGAGTGGCCGCGGATTCGATTAAGACAAATGTATGAGTGATAAAAATATGTAAGTTTCACAAACTCTCTCTAAATTAAAATAACATACGTATGAAGCTAATATAAAGCGTATAAAAGATCACTTACGACTGACACACAATACTGTAGCGATTTGTATTGGATGTTAAGACACAATCTATTTGTTTACATTCATTATGATCTACATATTTACGTGTTCAAGGCACCGGAAAGGTTAGTGAAATAAGTTAATCAGATTAATTCCATTACAAAAAGCAGCTTCCGATTTACATAACATAAACAATGTGTTACAGAAAGGTGTAGTCATATTTAAGGGTCATATTACATGTACTTAAGGACCCTGAGAGTGACAGTTCAGAAGTGAGTGTTCATGGACCGGATCTTATCAAAATCTGGACATCCTAAAAGCGTACACAAATTTTAATCACTCGTAGGTAAGTATATTACGATCGATAATATCGATCACAGCACGATAAATTATTATTTGTTACCTCTGCGCGCGAACGCAGTGATAGCTCAGCGGGGAGTGGTATGGACTGTCGAGACGAAAGTCGCAGGTTCGAAACCAGCCCCAAGTGCATACACCTCTGATTTTTCTAAGTTATGTGTGTATTAATTGTTAATTATCACTTGCTATAACGGTGAAGGAAACATCGTGAGGAAAACTGCATACCTGAGAAGTTCTTCATAAGAATTTCGAAGGTATGTGAAGTCTGCCAAGCCGCATTAGGCCAGCGTGTTGGACTAAGGCCTAACCCCTCTCATTCAGTAGAGGAGGCCCGTGCCCAGCAGTGGGACGTATATAATACAGGGCTGGTATTATCTGCGCGCCTAGTAGGTATCAGTTGTTTAATATTTAGTGTTGTCCAAAGTTGCAAGTCGAATATCGTAATTTAATTCATTCGATAAAAAGAAAATGCATTATTTATGTCGTAATGCAATCGGATTTGGTACTAGGGGGGATTTGATTTGATTTGATTGTGGGCTCCTTTACTCCGCACTTAGCCTGTTAAATGCCGGGCCATTGTGCGTAGGGGGGATGAAATACTTAAACCGTATAATATACGTTGCTTAAATTGACCACACCGTTCTGTAAGACATTGTATATCCAAACACACCAACGCTATAATTATGTACTTCACGAAACGGTTCCTCGTTCATTCATTTCATTCGCAGACTGGCTTAATAGGGATATAATTTCATACTACACTAGAAACGGGTTCTAATGCGTTTAGGAGATAGTTACTGTAAAAAAAAAGTAAATACAATTTGATTTTGGTAATATATGTACTCGTATATTCAGGTTTAAATAAATTACGGCACGCACATCTAGAGGACTCTTGCTTCAGAGGTCAAGATTCACTTTGAGTCGCTGAACTAGTGGAGCTAGTTTTTAAATTCAAATATTTATCCTACGTATTAATTCTAGAATTTCAATCGAATTCATTTGCAACTACATTATTTAGGGCCTTTACACAATATTCAAGTTAAATATAACCATCAATTAATGTATAAGTCGGCGATTTTTTGCTAAGTAGACATCTTTCGGCCGGTATAATTTGTCACACACACGGTCAGAGTGTAACATTTGACCGTGTCATATTTTATTTAGTAAGTAGCGTTAACCCATAAAGTGGTAGATTTTTCGTATGTGAAAGTCGTCTGCGATGGTACCACTGCTTATTCTATTTCTTCCACCTAGCAGCAGTATATAAGCATGGTTGTTTTCATTTGAAGAACATTGAAGCTGGTGAGATTATTGGGCATGGGATTATTATCTTACGTCTCGGGGAGACGAACGCAGTCCAATGCCATGATGTTCTTTATAATTCAAAGTTCTATATGACCTTTATTTATAGGCAGACGTGGCGCTTACCGTTAGGCGAGCGACCTATCACCTGCTTGTTGACATTAAGACTACTAAAAAAATATTGGGTTGGTAAAACAGGCGTTTAATTTGAGTTTCCCTTTTGATTTTCTCTGTATGTTATAGGTATCATTAAATGTATACACTTCGTATTTACATTTGTACGTTGTTACAAATTTTAAGGCAATGAAAAGCATTTCGATATTACACTGTGGTACCGCGTACACATTACACCTGCGCTACCGAGGCAGTCGATCTGTAGTGTTGAGTAAAAATTAGTACCACTCCATATTCAGCACATTCCCAATCGGTCGAAAGGAAAAAAACCCGATTTCATCTCCTATCAAGCGGTGAATTTATCGCTGATGTAAAACCTGTTTTTGTCACGTACTACAAAATCAGTCAACGACACAGTTGGATTTGTCGAGATACGAATCCTTAGACCCTCGTCGCTCACCTGATTGCGGAATGCAAATCGGTCCCACGGGATCCTCGTCTTAAATTTGGTGGCAATAAAGACTTTTATCCCTCGTACACGAGGAGCAGAAAGGAGATTTAACGGACACGTGACTAGTTGAAATGGTTTTGAATAGTTTATAGTGCTTTATTTCGCAGGTCGTTTTATTATTAACGTTCTTACAGCCAGTTGGGCACTCGACATTTTTCTCAGTCGCCAAAATGGAGGAAATTGGGTACCTATTTTGATTATGTTTTCTTTACTATTCATATAAAACGGTTTATTTTGATTTTGTTAGATAAACCGAATGTTTTTTTTTATTTCTTTGAATGACGAAACGATTATATTGCTCGCTTGATGGTAAGCATCAATAAGCAGCAAGTAAGCCTGTCCATAGATAGAAGCAAGACCACACAGAATCACAAAGTACCTACTACATGACACTGGATTGTGTACGTCACCCCGAGATATAAGATACTAAGTCTCATAATGGCCAAAATAACATCATCATCATCAGCCACAAGACGTCCATTGCTGAACATAGGCCTCCCCTAATGCCTTCAAGGCCGACCTGTTGGAAGCGGCCTGCATCCATCGGCTTCCTGCAACCCTTGTCAGGTCGTCGGTCCATCTTGTAGGTGGACATCCTCTGTTGCGCTTGCCCGTACGTGGCCTCCATTCGAGAACTTTTCTGCCCCATCGGCTATCTGTTCTGCGAGCTATGTGGCCTGCCCACTGACAAAATAACATAATAATGCCTAAACACTGTTGCTTGGTGGCAGAAATAGACAAAGCGGTGGAACCCAGACAGCTTCTCACATACGCGAGATCTACCACCTAGTAAGGAATCGAACACCTCCAAGAATATTAAAATAATAAAATCTTCCAATACATTGGTAAATGAATTATGAAATCTGGTAAGTTACACAACTCAATTCGGCCGGTTGAACCGAAATTCAATTGAAATCGGTTGGTGTTGCCAACTCGCCTGTTCTGGAACTATTTTGCGAATGCTTACCACGCGACTCGCCGGCCGAGATAATTAATGATTGTTCAAGGTATGATAAACTTGAATGTAGGTGGTTTAATTACATCGATTTTTGTTAAGCTTGTGTTTTTATTGGACTTGGTTTTGAATTAGCTTCAGCTGTTGTTTAAAATGATATGTCCTTTTATTTATCCATCGTCTTCGTACGATATGGTCCTACTAAAGTCAATCCTAACTTATATTATAAATGCGAAAATGAGTTTGTTTGTTTGTTATGTTTTCACGGCTAAATCGCTGAACCGATGTTGATCAATTTTAGTACAGAGATAGATGGGAGCTTGGAAACGGTTATAGGCTACTTTTTACCCCAGTTATAGTCTACTTTTATTCCGAAAAAGGCAGTTAACGTGGACTGAGCCGCGAGCAAAAGCTAGTACAAAATAATTATGAGTTAAATACTTCAAATCCGAGTGCAACTGCAACCCGAGTTATGGTATTTCTGTAGTTTTACGTTATGGAGTTTTACAATTTCTCTCGTATATCGTCATCAAATTTATACGAAACCACCACGGAAAATCCCTGTTTCAAACAAAAAAGAAGTATCTGAATCGGTGCATACTTCTTAGAGTTATGCGTGAACATACTTATAGATAAAAATATATATACCGCAGAATTGGGAAGATTTTTCATTTTAAAGTCGCTTATAAAGAAAAAAGAAAATGTATGTGAAATGTGGATATCTTTTTTATTTGTACTAATATCGCCAACCACATCTTAACCAACATTAACCAAATTTTTACATAAATAATAACAAAATACACCCAACAGTCACACACATAGTCCTGAATCCACACTAGTTTAACCTGTATCGTGGGTATCGGAACTACGAGGGATTTGCGGTCCCACAAGATGCAGACCCGAGACTAATATTTGTGGATCACACAAACACTTGTACAGGTGTGGGATTGGAACCCACGGCCTCTCGCTTCGCAGCAGGCTACTCGCCCACTGCGCCACAGAGCAATTTTATTTTACAATACCATCTCAAGTTACTCTAATTCAAAAATAAACAGTAATAAGTCCTGTCACAATATTTATTTCGTTGACTCGAAAATGTGAGAAGTTTAAAATGTTATTTCGGCACACCTTCCTACATCACGGGATTAGCCAGGTACCTTTTAGGCCACAGCTGTTAGGGCAGAAATTGCGTACTCTTAACTCCCCGTGTTTATCCGACCCTAGTAGTTACGTTTCAACTTTCTTAATAATTCGTTTTGGAGTTATGAAGGGTTCAGTACCCGTAAAGTTGCCAGCTACTGTGTTGTATTGGTGCTAATTATTGTTCATTTTATGTTAGTTTTTAGCAGTTATATCTAGAATTAGAAATAATACTTCACTTTTTAGTATCGTCGTCACGCCACGTCGCTTTGATGACTGGAGTAAAAATAGCGCGAATTTTTTTTCTCATAAAATGATGTTATAAACAATATAACCGAGTTTATATTAATATTATTTTTTTGACTTTGTCTACAAGACTTCTGACCCTGTCATAAATCGGAATCTCAATACACATTTGCAATTTGTCACATTACGAAGCAAAACTATAAATATTTATTAGAATTCTCGAAGTAGCTGTCAATGACAAAAATAGCGAATTAGTTCCAGCTGACTAGCCGCCTGAAGTAAACCGGTCTAGACGAGAAGACGCGTTGTTACACAAACAATGCGTCATATTACAATGTATACTGGAATAGAGGGCAAGTGTATATCTAAAAATAAAGAAGGCTTATTTTAAACCGACGTAAAAAACAAAGAGGTTCTCAGTTTTTCTGTATATTCACGCATAGCTCCGCCAAATGTAGCCTAATTTGGATGATTATTTTTGTTGTCGATAGAGTCTACTTCGGTGGTGGTTCTATTGAAATTTCAAGGAGAAATTCCACCCTTAAAAGGGTGATATTGGAGATGAAAACTGGGACTTCATTTATGCACCAATTTTGATAATTCTTTTACTAAAAATAGTGAAATCAAATCTTAACAAAAAATAAAATAGGCAAAAAAACTAAAAATCTTAAAAGTCGGTTGTTCTATCGTTTAATATTCAATGATTGTAAAAATGAAACTATTTTATAAAACATTATTTATAACTCGGTATTCTTTTTTATAGCAGAGGTCAGCAAACGAGCAAGTGACCACGGTAAACGGTCACCTTACCACTAATCACTTATGATATCCACCGCCCCAAAATACCCATTATACGGATGAATTAATCTGGACTATGAAGGGGAGGATTTGGACCATCAGAACTAACCACATGAAATACAATAGCAAGCTGTCCACTTACCATCGGTTTTCTGTTAGACAATGGTTACTACTACGGCCAAGCCAGCCCATTCTGTCTAAACCATGGCTCTACAACAGTTTCCAATAACCTCTTTTCTTTCTGCAGGGTCCGTATCCCATAATGATTTAACGATGGATTTGGTATTAAATGGGGCGACCCGACATCTGACCCCCACAACGCCCAACGGAAAGTTTCGCCATTGCCCAGTCCGTTAATCAGCTATTGTCCCACGTCCAGGTGAAGTTGTTATGGACCTAAGATGTTGATGGTCCACTTACACTATAATTACGTAATAGTCCACGGTTACATACTTAGATGTTTCTAGGTAAATAGATTGTTTGTGATATTAAAACAGGATAATTTGCACGGCGATACAATGTTAAGTAATATGGGCAGCCTTGATAAAATAAAAATTCCATTTCTTTTGCCGACACTCGACAATACTAGATAGAATGAGATTAGATTTTTATTTGATGATAATTTTAGAAGTTTTGTCTTTCATGCCTATGTTAAGTAGCAATTTACATATTTAAAAAGAATGTTGTTTTATTGAGATCAAACGGTATACTGTACGCACAAACACATTTACATGTTTTTGATATTGAAGGCGCGATTACAATTTCGATGGTAGCAAGCGTCTATAGTAAATATTTATCTGTTTTCGCAACCTTCGTGTCTCGTATACAAAATAAACTCGTAATTATCCACACTTCAACAGATACATCTCGAATTAAATGTAAATGTGGATTCTAGAATATCGTTTATATTGATTTTATGGGAGGTGTATGTACCTATAGTTATATTCTCTTTGGGTGTATGAATGGCAAGTAGGATCTTTATGTTAAAGGAGGATTTAGTCATGTATTCCATATTGAGAGCTTATGATATTAGTAAAAATATTTCCAAAAATTATAATTGTTATATCACTGAGTCTAGTATACCATATAAGTAGGTTCTATCCGTTTTCCAACCAATATTCATTTAATTTTACAATACATGAAAAAATTATGATAACCGAGACGTTTCTATCAAACTATATTTTTACTCCCCTGTATGACGAGACGAGCAGGTCGCTCGCAGCCCATCCCCAGAAACTGAACAACTCAAAAGTTAGTGGCACGGCACTACGCTGGTACACCGAGACATAAGATGTTAAGTTTCATACTGCCCAGTAATTTCAGTAGCGTCATAGATACATACCCAAAGGGGTAGGCAGAGGTGTAACCAGTACACACGCATTTTACCCAGCTTATTTCCATCCCATGATGTGATAGGGGGCAAGCCTATCGCCATACCGGCCACAATTCCAGACTCCGGGCTGATACTGAGTATTTTATAATAGAAAAACCCAATATCACTGTTACCCGACCTGGGGATCGAATCCGAGACCATAGCACAACAATCGAAACGCGTACGCATTACAACTGCGCCACCGAGTCCTTCAATAGCCTCAACGTTTCTATTATTTTTCTTACATCAGAAGCAAAGGAAAATCTACCATTATTCCGATACAGAACGTTCATTAAACTAATTATCCTCGACTAAGACACTAATGTTATCTACTTAGCCGTCCGTCCCGTCTGTATTGTCTACTCCAATTTCGTTAATGTAATACTTTTTCGTACGTTAGCCGTCATGTTGCTTTTTGCTGTGCGATGTAGGTTAATTGTTTTTAGATAATTGCTTCGTGTAAAAATTATGTTGGTGATGTGATTGGTAATATAATTTAGAAATGTAAGCTATGTGCTAGAGTCCCTACTATACTTTATATGTATAATAGACCAAATGTTTTTTAAGTTAAAACTTCTTTAAACTTCTTCTTTCTTTTTTCTTCTTTTCTTCTTCTTCTTCTTTTTGGGCATTTTTTGAGATGGGAAATAACAATTGAACTTGCGACACCGTTACCGACACCTCTGTTTAAAAGTACATACATATATATACATACGCACTCACGCCTTTAATCCCCGAAAAGCTAGGCAGAGATGTAACCAGTACACCCACATTTCGCCGAGCGTATCTCCGTCCCACGATGTGATACTCGTGGGGGCGATCCTATCGTCATACCGGGCACAATTCCAGACTCCGCGCTGATACTAAGCATTTCGTAATAGAAAAACACACATTGCTTGGCTGCAGAAATAGACAAAGCGGTGGTACCAACCCAGATGGCCTCTCGCATACGAGGGACCTGCCGTTGTAAATGTGGAAAGACGAAGGTAACACAAACAGCAAAAACGGAAATAACTACCAGTATTAATACAAGGCAACAAATCTTCTAAAAGCTACAGGTAAGAGGAAACTACAACATCCGGCCAATATGCCTTCCAAAACTTAAAACAAAATCGCAGATCTATTCACAACGGATACAACAGCGGAAATAATTCCGAAAACACGATCCAGAGATTCCGTCCGATATTCGGCTAAAGTCAACGCCGACGGTGAGAGATTTGTGTTCGGAAATGGATTGAAGTCGGCCATTGTTGCCAGCGTCGGTGACTAGGTACTTGTAAACCCGCAGCGTTGTCTATGGATTCGTCGGTATTTGCACCGAATGCTTTTCGAATCCAATGCGTATAACCAATCAAATGTTCGATTTTTTTGTAGTTCACCTACAACTTACTAGTGCTTTAATAGAAGAGTTTGTAGTTATAAGCAATAAATGAAACCTTTCAATCAGTCATTTTTGTCGATATAAGATGTAATTTTCAAAAATCTGTGTCAAAGATGTATCTAAGTGATAAGTAAGTATTACTTTGGTTATCATGTTGGTTTTAAAAATTTCGTATTCATATTATTACTGGTTGCTTGTACAACAAAAGTAAATAAACAAGGCATCGAAATATAGTCGTGTTATTAAAAAAAAGAACAGGTATAGATATTACAGACAACTAAGGCCATTTTCAATAAACGATCTTAATTTGACTATCCGGATAGTTGTTGGAAATCAAACTAAGTCATTTGAACGCCTGACCTTCACTCTGATTGGCTCATTTATGCGACCTATCTCGAAAAATAAACTAAGATAGTTTATTGAAAATGGCCGTTAAACCTGTAATACTGGCCGTTATGAGAAAAAAAAGAAACTTGTGTGTGAAAATACCTAAATTTAAATTTAGAATAGTGCTATTATTACGGTGTAGGTTGATTATGAGTTAAAAACAACATTGTGTTGTAATCTCCTCAAAGACTAGCTAGTTAGGAAAATACTACTATTATTTTTTATTCGTGGAACAAAATACAGTATACATTCAACACAACCTAGACTCAGCTGTGGTTGGAAATTCTTAGTAAGTACTATACTTTACTTTTTTGATACGAATCCTATAAAATTTAATTTTATTCGACTGTTTTTGTGAATAAACCGACCAAAAATACAAGTTTTAATCAAAGAGGTATCCAATGATATAATGTTCATGTAAAGAGTGAATGATAAAGATCGTGATATCAAAGAGATTCCAATGCATTTTCATAATGCATTACAGCTTTGATGTCTGTTTGCTACCAGATTACGGGTTTTATGCTTCGAAAGAGTTAATTTTGAAATGAGTTTGGTTTCGTATTTCGAATGCCAGCTTTGATTACGGATGCCACCCTTTTTATCGCGACTGACAAATTAACTACGAGAAAATCTGATTGTGAGCTCAGCAAAGTATGGGAACTATGGATATGGAGTGGTAACTGAGATTATTAAGTAATTACACCAAATAGTCACACAAATAATCCTTACCCCACACTCGGATAACCATTACGAATTACGAGGGACTTTCGGACCCATAGTACCCAGACATGACCTATTTGTAGTTCACACAAACTTTTGTCTCGATGCGGGAATCAAACCCGCGGCCTCAAACTCGCCCGCTGTCCATAGATGGTACATTACGGTATTACAGTACGCTATTGACATAATCACATGTGTCATATTTTTTTTGATCAATTCGTGAGACGAGCAGGTAGCTCGCCTGATGTCAAGCGTTACGCCTGCCCATCAACGGAAGTAACAAGTGTTACTCAGAACTTTAAATTACAAAGTATTGCATGATCCGCTCATCACCCGCAGAAATAAGATGTTAAGTCTCATAATGTTCAGTAATTTCACTGGCTTAATTGGTCTTTTAACTGGAACACACCAGTGCTTATACCGTCTTGGTGGCTACACAAAGATAGAATTAATAGACAAAGCGGTGGTACCTACCCAGCTTCGACGGCCTCTCGCATACGAGGAGCCTATCACATAGTAATTCTTGTATTTATTACCACACCTCTCTTAAATGATATTTGTCTAGACTTCTAGAGGTTCGTATAATACATAAGAAGATAAACTCCAAATGACTTGTCAGTATAGTTTGCTAATGAATTTTAGTACACATGTTTATTTTTTTATCCTGGCACGATCAGCAGAATTATGCCGCCCTGAAGTTACTGGATACACTGGCTGACCCTGGAACGCGATTCGTCTGAACGAACCAGTGTGGAGGGTTTTCCACCATGTGTACGGTGGACGCTATCCAGTCAGGTATTAAAATGTATTATGTACCTTCCACCAGCAAACAAATATGACCATTTATTTCTAATTTCTTATGTTCTAAGCGCTATCATATTATATACATACTTTTGTAGCTACAAAGGAGTAGATAGAGGTGCAAAGAATGCATCCATTTTACGCCAACCGCATTTTCCAGGCCATTAGATGATAGGCGACGAGCCTATCGCTATATTGGGCACAGATCCAAAATCAAGCAAATCATGACTTGAGAATCAAAACACTTTCAAATAATAATAAATAAGTACAGCCCAACAGTTATACAAATAGTCCTGAGGGCCAATTCTCGTAATTTTAATTGTTCAAAATATCATTCCGATCTAATCTCAGCGACAAGAAAGTTGCAAATGGTATTCTGCTAAACCAATATTCAAGAACTTAGAACGCAATGATATCGAAAGTAGAATACAAGTTGACTGAACCAAAACGGCATTCTGGTAACAATTTTGACACTTAACTATCTTCTTCTTCTTTTGATTGTGTTTGGCTCCACCGTAGATTGGTGATTTCGCCAGTGTCCATTGTGAGACACTTAACTATATAAAATGCATTTCGTCTACAGACAAACGTCAAAATATTGAGAACGAAATGTGACTGAAGGTGAAGCAGTGTTGCCAAGTGCACTGTAATTACAGCAGATCTGCCGTATTTTCATGCCATCTACTGGACACGGTATTTTTATAAATACCTTATATGGAGACACAGTATTTTTTTACAGTAAAAATTTCGTATTATTATTGTATACTACTAGACAGGTTATTTAGAAGTAAAACTGCGTCACATAACGCGGGAGTTTGACAGTTCACAAACAGGGAGCGCAATAGGGGTTCTAGTTGAGAGTAAGCGAGATGATAATATTGAGTTACGGTCAATTGACTGCAACTTAGTAATACAACTAATTTACTATACTACTATTTCTATGTACCGCGCAGCTTGTCTAGTAGTATACATAAAACTCTTTGATTAAACACATTAAAAAAAAAACCGATATCATCATCATCGCAGCCATCCATTTCTGCAGCGATCGATATATACAAATAAAATGTTAAGTTAGTTTAGGATATAAAGTTTAAAATAAATTTATATTTTATTTAATAATTTAATTATTTCCTTTTTTGTATGACATTTTATTGCACTGTAAAATAGACTGTATTTTTTCCCATCAAGCACTGTATTTTTGACGCAAATGCCGTATTTTAATGTGGACAACACGGTATTATCAAAAATCTGACTTGGCAACACTGAGGTGAAGTGACTGTGAGTTAACTACAGACAAATTCAGTTAAATTTATTCTCTTTTACTGCAAGCAACTAAAAGTAGTCAAAATTGTGCGACTTTGTGTGCTCGTTATTCCAGTAAAGTATTAGAAATGAGTTTACAGCCTATGTTACTCAGTGATAATGTAGCTTTCTAACGGCCAAATTATTTTTGAAATCGGCCCAGTAGTTTTTAAGTTTATTTGTTACATACAGAAATACAAAAAAATCTTTCCTCTCTAGAATATTAGTGTAAATCAAATTATGAGAGCAATCGCACTGTCAAAATTCCCGCCAAAACTCTCGCACAATTTTTATTTAGTATAGATATGTCCTCAGCAGTGTTGCAAAATAAAAAAACCGCAATTCGGTAGAATTTCAAATTTCAATAAAATAATCGCGATTGTGGTTATTTCCGGAAAGGACTGCCTGAGTGGTGCTGTTGTGCCGTTTTCCTTCAGTTATGCCATGGAATAGATAAATTAATGAAATAAATAAAATACATGGGATTAGTCAAATCAATTAATTAAAAAATCATAACCTCCAGTTACGTAATTTTTTAATCACTGAAATTAGTCATATTGTGGGTATTTTATTGTGAGTTGGTAACATTAATTTTGTCGCTTAGGTCATTTTTAATTTCTAGAATTTAGTCTATGGCAGCTGATAGGTAAAATTCGGTAAAATACTTGTCATTGGCCAAATGCATAATAATGCGAAGCCATATTTTCAACAAAAGAAAGACATTGAAAGTTGATCGAATTGACAGTTTATATGCAATTTAACTGAGATGATATCGAATTTTTAAAGGAGCAGAATGCCATATTTTTAATTAATTCAAAATGTAATCTCAGTTCGGTTAAAATTCATTCGCAGTGTCAGTTAAAATAGCAGAATTGGCCCTCAGATCTCACATTAAGTTAACTTCTATCGTGGATTTTCGGTCCCACAACACTCCGACCCGAAACAATATTAGTGGATTGCACAAATATTTGTCAGTGGTCAACACTATTCTTGAACTGCACTGCATTTCCATCAGGAGTATCATCCTCCCTCTATATCGTGTTCTCATTGTTGAGGATCGTGACTCCGTGCAAGGATTCGGTCTTCAGCATGATGGATGGTGACGTTGACTGATGTCTACAGCCGCTCCTATACCTGGTCTGACCAACTTTTCGGGCTCCTTCCTCTTTGTCTTTTGCCTTCTATTTTCCCTATTATTATTAGCTTGTCCATGTTATCAGCAGTTTTTCGACATGTCCAAAGTGTTGGCGTACTCGATGCAGGCAGATAGAAGAAGGCGTGTGGTGTGGTCCAGATTGAGTTCCTTCAGTATAGAGACGTTGATTCTTTTGGCTGTTCACAGGACCTCAGAAGACGTCTCCAACACCATATTTCAAAGGCGTCTATACGTTTTCGGTTAGCAAGAGTATCATAATCATCATGCTATTGTACAAAATGTAGTGTGTATAAAGAATATTTTTTATGGAACAACAGTATACATACACTATTACATTATGACTGAATCCACATTCACAGTAGCTTTATCCGAAATTGGCCCGTCCAATCCTGTGTTCAAATAACAAACATCAAAACACGTCGTCTGATTTATAGTATTAGAGGGATAACAGAGGCAAGTTCCCCTGTCTTTGTTTTGCTTCTTGACGTTTATATTGGGAATAAATTCAGTGCTTTATGCTTCGGGTTGTGTTGTCACCTATCCATTTTTACGAGCTGAGTAATATTGGGGTCGCCGGTATATTTATAAAGATTGTCCCAGACGCTCAGCCAAATTAGGGAGTTCACTTTGCCGTGGCAATAGCGTTGTAAATTGTAAAGTGTTTTGATGTTTATTTGCTCAATCAAGTCAGCGAGTTTAAGTGAATTTAAGGTAAAGTGAAAGTGGTTATTTCAGTCTTGATGTATGGGGTAAGTAAGGTGTGATAAAGATAACGTTTCTTAGTTAGTCTAACTTGAAACAGTTTTTAATCGTTAGGTTAGTAATCTATATTTAGTAAAGAGCTTACTTGTATGATTTAAGCCAACTTGCACGATGATCCTAAATCGAAATTTATCACTAAACTTATTTACTTAATGTCAAATTTTCATACGATTTGACGTTTCTTAAACAGGTTTAGTGGGTGAAACTCAATTTAGGATCGTCGTGCAAGTGGGTCTTAGTTTAATTATCCAGCGAATTGTTGATAATGCCATTTACGTTATGTATACATTAGTTAACTTATATGATTTCTGGTACATATTTTGTACTTGTAACTTGTCATAAACGCGATTTTAATTACCTACATAATTAATAAACGATTTCATTTTTTATTTTTAAGTGTTGTTTGCGAATACGGGCGTTATGAGTTACATCTTTTATTAACTCTCTTACTCCCATAAAAAAACTTGAACGTAGAATATACGTCATATAATTAAATTCACCCTAGTCCGGAGAAAGTAATAAAATGCTTAACAATCATTAGACGTAAGCTCTGAGTGGTGTGTGGGCGCTAAGGCGAGAACAGAGGGCGACCTCATCAATTCCAACTTGATTTCAATGAGCCCGTTTCTTATTCAGGAGTTTCGTTAAATAACAGCACCTATTAATTATTATCAATAGCTAAGGGTGAGGCGAGTTGGTATCGATTTATCGTGCCGTGAGGTTTACGTAATATGAATGCTATCTAAATACTAGCTGTTGCCCGCGGTTCCGCCTGCGTGGATGCCTATTTCCAGGATTAAAGTAGTCTAGTGGGCGCACAAGCGAGTCCCGTTGAGAAACGCGCTTGACAAAAATACTAATGTCGCTAATAAAAAATAGGGGTTGATCGTAGAGGCTTGAACATTTAGGGTTGTATGTATTTTTTAATGCTGTATCATAAATAAATTAAAACAAAAATATTTGTCTAAAAAATAATAAATAAAAATTTGGGTTGGGCCACCCTTAACATTTAGTGGGATGAAAAATAGATGTTGGCCGATTCTCAGACCTACCCGATATGCACACAAAATTTCATACAAATCGGTCTAGCCCTTTCGGAGGAGTATGGGAACGAACATTGTGACACGAGAATGTTATATATAAGATTAGATATTGATTGAATTTATTTATAGGTTTATTATATGTTATATGCATACGTACGCAGAGGTGTAGTCAGTAGGTAGGTAAACTCACATTTCACCGAGTTTATTTCCGTCCCATGATGAGATAGGTGGCGAGCCTATCGCCATAGCGGGCACAATTCCAAACTAAGCATTTCGGGATAGAACAACCTAATATCAACCGAAATTTTAATATTGCTCGCGGCTCCAGCCGCTTGAACGGCCCCTTCCGGGATAAAAAGTAGCTTCAATCCTAATCCCGGTCATGGTCTACCTGTGTGCAAATTTCATTCAAAACTGTTCAGTCTTTATTGATTGACTAACAAACATCCAATTTTACACACATTTATTAAACCATACATTTCATTAAAGCAGCGATAACTCAGTGTGGTACGGACTGTCGAGACGAAAATTACAAGTTGGAAACCGGCCCCAAGAGTGTGCAACTCTGACTTTTAGTAGGTATGTCTTAATTGGGATAATTAACAGCGTTGCTTTAACGCTGAAAGAACCCTAATCATTTCAATGGATTGATTGGATTTTTGGAAATTTTTAACATTTTAATGAGGTAAATGGATTGGTTTGAACTTTGTCAGATTTTGGGCAGGCGTGGCGCTTACCATCAGGCGAGTGGCGACGTGCTCCTTTTTCACTCAAGCTAATAGAAAAAGATGGACTGTTGAGAGTCCAATAGACGACAATCACCGACTGATGAACCAATCAGGCGTAGCGTCGTTGCTCCGCGCTCCTTTATTCCACCAATCAGACCTTTAAATTAACTTTGTGCAGGTAAAGTTTATGCTCATGACTCCTGCCGCTACTTATACCACCTGAGTGAAGCATAAAGAAAGCGGTATGAAACTGGTGCGGCAATGTTCTCATTTTTCGCTACATAAAACCTTATTTAACTGAATAGTTTCACATGACAACAGAGTGCAATGACCGTCGGTTAATGTAGTCTGATTGTGTGGCGTTTCTCTTGAATATTTTCCTTTAAATAATGAGCGGTGTAGTCGCGGTACACATTATTTATGTGTTACTCTGCTGGCTGCATTTATAATCATGAGAACTAACTTAATGTGCTGAATTTTAATGATATTCTAATGCAAAAATCAGATAATTGAACAAATGTATGTGACCAGATAGATTAACTGCGTTAGATAAAGCATTCAGCAAATCCAGCTCCACTGTCTCAAAGGAAACCGGCGTAAAGTAGCAGCTTGCTGCTGCGGTGAGTGAGATATCCGGAGGCCTAAATCTCCTTCCCCTTTCCAATCCCTTAATCATCCCTTTCTTTTAAAGTAGGCAACTTGTCCATTATTCTTCAGGTATTGTGGATGTTCATCGGTGGTGAAGATCACTTCCAATGAGGTGACCCACTTACTCGTTTGTCGGTATCTGCTAAAAAAGATGAGCACGAAGTTAAAGTTTGTTGTTTATGTGTACCATTTCAAGGCAATGGCATTGTCATATTATTATTTCCAATAGATTTGCACTAACAAGACAAATAAATACGTTTGGCACGGACCAGTCTCTGGCTGATCATATTTCGTTCCGCACCGCAGTCTCTACACAAACAGGAAATACGAGAAGAAAACAATAAAAAAATACATTGAAGCAACTGAGATTTGTAGCGTTGTTACCTTTATATCTTTAACTAGCATTTCGACTCGTGGCTCCGCCCGCGTGAACGGCATTTTCAGCGTATGTACTAATCCAATTCATGGTCTTCCTGTGTACCAAATTTCATCCAAAACCATTCATCCGATGGGCTAACAAGCATCCAAATTCATAAACTCACAAACATCCAAACTTTCACATTTTTAACGGCAGGCAACGGCTTGGCCGCGCCCTGGCATTGCTGAGGTCCATGGGCGGCGGTAATCACATACCATCAGGTGGGCTGTCTGCTCCTCTGTCTATCTGGGCAATAAAAAAATATACATACATACATAGACTCACGCCTGTTTCCCATAGGGGTAGGCAGAGATAAATAATAATTAATTGTTTAAAAAATATATATATTAGCTTAAGTAACGAAACGAGTAGGTCGCTCGCATGATAGTAAGCACCACGCCTACCCCTAAACAGAAGCAACACCACACGAAACTTGTAATTACAAAGCACTGCATTTTGAGAAGATGTTAAGTCTCAATTTTACTGGCTTCAATGTAAAATGTTTTATGCTATAAATACAGATAATACACGTACACACAGATGTCCCCAAGCAACTAATGTTTCAAAAATGTTCATATACAAAAGCAGAGCACAAGAGTTATAAAAGTAGAAAAATAACAGTTAATCCTGTAAGAATGTTTCTGACGTTTCAATTACGGTTTATCTTTAAATTTCCTTGTATCGCGGTTGGACTCTCAAACCAGACCAACTTGGTATCGAGATGGCGGAGCCGAATATACTTGAAAATATATTTTAGTACAAAGTATTAAAGATAAATGAAAATATAATTAAATCTGTTGTCTGGGAGTTTAATGTTAAGTCTACTTTGTTACTTTAGAGCGGTTTGGATGAAGAAGTCCCTTAAGGTTTTATTTTCATTTAAGATAGTAAAAGCTGAATGGCGAATTGTTTTTAAATGAAACTTTATCAGCTTAGCATTATTATTATTTTACTAGCACTGTATTATACACGTCCCACGTACACGGGTACAGGTCTCTTCTATTGAATGAGTGGGGTTAGGCCTTAGTCCACCACGCTGCCCTAGTGCGGGTTGGCGGACATTGTGAAGAAACCTGCATAGTGCATACCTGAGAAGTTCTCTATAAGGATTTCGAAGATACGAGAAATATAGTGGGAAAATCTCACTATCTCCCTCGCATCCATGCAACGTAATGGCGTGACTTGCCTTGTGACGTAACTTGCCATGTCGTGCATCCTCTTTCTGGCATTTAATAACTACCCCCTCCAGCAGATTTGAATGGCATCTACCGTGTTTAGTTTTGACTTGATTTATATAATTAATTCTTTTGATAATAGATTTTAGGGAACGTAACTTATTAAGATATTAAAAATAATCGCATCATATACCCTATTGTAAATTATAAGTAGATCCTAATCGAATGTAAGGATAATTAAGGTTGCCTCCAGTTTTGTACTTAGCTCACAAATTATTAACATCCCTGACCGTAAACTTTACGCGCTTTCCAAGGGCAGTCCTAAGTGACCAAAGTTATATTAAGTATTTGATTCTGCAATCAAACTGATTTTTCAGTTTTGTGGCATTTTACAAGCTCGTAAGTTTATTTTTTACATTTATTTAAAACACTGAAAGGTCGAAAGGAAGGAGTTGAAACTGGATTTTTTCCTTAGTTGTATAATTGCTATTTAATGTATATGTGCTGCGTGCGTATTATCCCGTATATTTACTAATTTGGTAAAATTTAGCCACAATATTCAAAGGAGTGAAAGTTAATTTGATATTCACGATATTTTATTAATGTATCTATAATATTGTTGTATGTATATGTATACAGAAGACGTACAGTGCAGAAATTGCCAATTGCTGTTTTGTACAGATAAGGTAATATCTATTTTACAGTTCGTTGAAACAATAAATATTAGAAGTTCAGTAGCAGCGTTTTATAGTGTATTTTATGATGTCGCATACGTTTTCACAACAAGCTCTCTGCGTGACATATTGCCTCATATTGAAAACTTGTATCGGGCTTGAAGGATCATTATTTACATTTACAAGAAAATAAGACTGCCTCGGTGGCGCAGTTGTAATGCGTACGCGTTACAATTGAGGCTAACTCTGAGGTCTTGGGTTCGATCCCCAGGTCGGGTAAAGTGGTATTGAGTTTTTCTATTACGAAATTCTCAGTATCAGCCCGGAGTCTGGAATTAGTGCCCGGTATGGTGATAGGCTCGCCCCCTATCACATCATGGGACGGAGATACGCTCGGCGAAATGTGGGTGTACTATTTACACCTCTGCCTACCCCTTCGGGGATTACAGGGGTGAGTGCGTATGAGAAAATAAGAATATGTTGCATTGGATGTTGGAAAATATAAGCTCACGCTTGTATACCCAAAGGGAGACGCAGAGATGTAATTAATACACTCATTCCGTGATGAATGAGAGATGAGATGGCGTGCCTATAGTCATATCAGGCACAAATTAGATTTCGGTATTTTTGAATCGCAAACTCAAAAACAAATTGTGCTCGTCTGATCTCGGATTTGAACTAGGGACATCACGGTTTTAGAAACCTAACATACTACTTTTAGACCACTCAATTACTTACTTAAGAAACCTAAGCATACTATTACTAGAACAATACACTTACTGCATGTTTCCAATTCAACATTATTATTTCCATGACACAAATCACCTGTCGTAAAGCAAAAGGAAGCTATGTAATAAGATCGACCACACATTCTGTGCACATTAAAGTTTGACAATATAGAAACTTGAACAAACCCTTCCTGTTAAACATTTTACTCGTGTTCTTAAGTCTACTAATTGAAGCCCCTTCGTATTGTTTATGCACGAACTTCGAGATTTGCGCGTCAATCCGCATTAAGGGCAGGGTTTCTAAAAGGTAAGTGTCTGCGGGGCCTCCTATGCTCAACTTTGTATTGCCACATTACCCATTTTCTAGGCGTGTGTTGTGTAATCTGCGTAGTTAAAATTTAATTTATTGATTCTTTGCTGTGAGGCCACGTGCTTCAACTGGCCCATTCGTGATGGCAATGTTTTTTTTATAATAGTAGCGGCAATTGTACGTTGGGATATTGGTCTTGGGACAACTTGTTTTTTAAAACACAATAGTTTCAAACATTACAATTCCATCAGTATGCCACTATTGCAGTTTTTTATAGCATAGGCCTGCAAACGAGCAAATGGGTCACCTGGTGGTAAGTGATATCCAAGTGATGTAGACAAAACTGTCTACAGCGTGGACCTACTACTCAGATAAAATTTAATAGTTCTTATAATAGTGAAGTACGGCTATGGGCCTTACACACGTAGTGGTAAATATTTAGGGAACTTCATGACCATTTAGGTATATGTCCCAACTTTCTAGGTGCCATTGTATGGTGCCGCTACTCTAGAAAAGTATTACATGGAACCACTTGAAATTACCTTATCCAGCAATAGGAAAATAAATAGAGTAGTAATAATTCAAAGAATATAAAACAAATATTACTGACATCGAGCACGGAACGGAAAACATTTATATGGATTGAAAACAAAATATAACAGTTTTCTTTGCATTGAAGGTAAACAGAAGAAAGAAATATTTTTACTAATTGCAAGTAGAATAAATACTTACTTTGTTTACTTTGTGGCAGCCTCGATGCAGACGCAAAAAGAAAAATAGATACTCAAAAGGAAAAGAAGCCTTATATGAAACGAAGAGCTCATTATCAAAGTTGGAATAAAGTAGTTCGTTAAAAAATCTAATTTTAAAACTCTCATAGGGAAGGTAACAGAAAAACATGGGATCACAAACAATGGCGACAAAGAAAGGAATTTTATTTGTTTTTGTGTATTCGTTATCTAATCCCACTCTTTGTTCAGGGGTTTCGGCGAGAGCCTCAGGCAAATTTGGTTTGCTTTATTAGGCTTCAGTATTAGGCCGGAAAAAATAAGGGCTGACTGAGGGCTGTTTTTTAAATTATCCACGGTTTGGTGTTACATTGTAATGATGTAAAGAACACAAGCCGTGGTTGAATTATTAATTTCGGTGATTAATTTAGTTACAAATTTATGAGAGCTTTAGTATGTTTTTTAGATGGTAGGTCTATTCTATCCGAGAGTCCGTCTGGATAGGTTTTTCATTAGCGTTAATGATGAGACGAGCAGGTCGCCCGTTTGATGGTAATCGTCACGACCGCCTATAACCACAATACTCGTCACCCTGAGACATAAGATCACTTAAGATGTTAAGTTTTGTATTGCTTAATATTGCCAGGTTATTTTCACTGGCTTTCATGTCCTTCAAACTGCAACACAATAGTGCTTACACACTGCTTGGCGGCAAAATAAATAAAGCGGTGGACCTACCATCTATTACCATCCTGCTTAGTTTGTAAGCAATGCTATGTTCCGGTTTGTAAGATTTTGAATCCAGTAAAATTACTGGGCATTTTGATATTTAACTTCTTATATCTCGGGGTGACAATATCAGTGTCGTGCTATGAAATACTTTGCAATTGAATGTTCTGAGTGTTGCTATTAATTATGGGCAGCTGTGACTTCCCATCGAGTGAGTGATATTGGCGCTTCCCCATTCAGGCTAATATATCTTTTTATATTTAACACAGGCCTAATTCTAATGCCCATAAACATCCCTAATACTAGACTAATCAAGGAAGAGTTAGGACTTTTGGGGTATATATCCGGATACATACGAAACGCAAGCTACTTCATGTCGATTTTCTGCGAGTTAGTGGTAAAAAGCCGATTGAGCCGGTCTAGTCATGCTGTAAATAACACTGTCTACAGCATGGCTCTGTCACTCATAAAAATAAAATTAATAACATACAAACAATAAAAAAAAGTTATAAGATTATGTAAGTAGTTTTTGTACTCTGATGGTATTTGTTAAAGAACCTTTTCTACCCTTTTTTCTCGTATAGCAATTAAACAATAAATTATAATAACTCGAGTTCTGTCAAAATATTTTCGAGTAAATTCGTAGTAAATTGCATTACATTAAATAGCATTTGAGTGGTTAAGCCACACGTAGACACTTTTATCCACAGTAAGAATCGGCCGGTTCAACCGGGTTGTTACCACTGTCTCACAGGAAGTCAGCGTAAAGTGACGGCTTGCTGTTGCGTCTCGTCGGATAAGTGAGATATCCGGAGGCTCAAATCCTTCTCCCCTTACTTTAAGGTCGGCAACGCGTCTATGATTCGTTCGTGCGTTCTTCTGGTATTATGGGCGTTCATAAGCGGTGGAGATCACTTATCATCAAGTGAACCACTTGCACATTTGCCGGCTTACGTTATATAAAAAAAAATATAGAAAAATATCACCATTTCCAACATCCCTAAAAAGCAATATTTTCGTGAACACAGCGTAAGACAGGATTTCAAAGTTATTTTCCTCTTGGACTTTTATTTTAGCACTCACTGAATTGGACGCGACAAAAGTGAGTGATTTGTAAATGATATGAATCAACCGTTCTTCCGAGACAGGCTCGAGGGAGGACTGGGGTGAGATGTTTCTGAAACGGAGTGAAACTTTAAGACAGCTGCTTCAAGTTCTAAAGTACATTAAAACTTCTCGTTGTTCCGTAAACCTCATTACCGATTTTATAATCCCGCCTATAGAATGCATGCAGCGCTTCTACCACTTAAACACTTGGTTTCGCCTATTTGAAATAATGAATAAGTTAAAAGTACATTTCATGTAAATATATGCATTTTATGGTTCTATATCATGATTGCCTCGGTGGCGTAGTTATAATGCGTACGCGTTACGACTGGCTTTCGTGCCCGGTATGGCCATAGGCTCGTCCCATATCACATCATGGGACGGAGATACGCTCGGCGAAATGTGGGTGTACTAGTTGCACCTCTGCCTACCCCTTCTGGGATTACAGGCGTATATCATTAGGGTGCTAAAGGAACCCTACTACTAAGCATATGACGTCTAATCTGTATGTCTGTCAGTTCTATATTTCAAGCAACCTTTTTCAAAGGCGGACGCCTAATGTCACGTTACCATGATCTGCGGACACTTAGCGCCACCTTATCGTGATCCATGGATCGATCGCACCATTGGTTCCATAATTTAAATTTTGTCCGTGGACCTTCTAGGATAGGTTCGTGGACCCCAGGCTGGAAACCCTGATTAAAGAGCTCTATCTTCTGAATAACAGTAGTTAGCCGGCTGTGTTCACAGAATATGTGTTATTATGAAGAAATTTGGTTCCTGTTGTGGGTTATAGGGGTCAGACGGCGCCCCCTATTAAATCCCAAGTCCACCATCAATCCATGATGGTAAGATGAATCCTGGCATTAAGCTAAACTAAACTATACATTGTGATTTCTTATGTTTACGCGAATATTACACATTGAAATAAAACAAGTTTATGCGGATTTTATCGTGGTTTAATTTTTATTTTACTGCCAGATCTCAAGACACCATGAGCTCTTTCTGCATACTTTTATTAGATCGGACTAGGGCCAACTAACTTTTTTTTTAATTAAAAACAAATGTATAATTTTAAAATGAAGGTAGGCAATGTAACATAAACTTTTCGAGACGACCTACACCTCAGTCTCTCTCGTGACCAGGAAGGCTAAAAAGGTTTCGAAACGTCGGGGCTAAAATAAAAATTAAACCGCGATAATATCCGTATAAACTAGTTTGATTTCAATGCAAAATTAAACAATAAAAATTAAGAACGGTAGTATGAATCCCTTGGTGTGCGTGTCCAATTCACACTTGGCAATTATTTTTTTATTTTGTTGAAAGACCAGACGAACAGGTCGTTTGTCTGATCATAAACACCACGTCTATCCATAAATAGAAACAACATCAGAACTTTGCATTCATCACACCGAGACGTAAGTTGTGAAGTTTCATACTGCATAATTTCATTGGTTTCAATGGTGTTCAGAAAGTGCAAGTGAAATACAACAGTGTTTACACACTGCTGCAGAAATAAACAAAGCGGTGGAGAGACCTAGTAAATATATGTCTAAGAATTTTGGTTATTTTCATTGTAGTCACGTCATTCACAATATTCTCTGGCAAATGTGATTAATTTGACTTTTCGAGTTGAAATAAAACTATATAAATGTTTCACGTAGACTTCTACGGGCAATTTAATATGTAAATTATTGCAAAACAGTTTTTGAAATTGAATAAGCCATTCATTACACAAAAACTTGTAACATTATGCGCGTAGATTTTTAATAAGCATTTGTCTTTATTTTTATAATCTACTAGCTGTCCCGCGTGGTTTCACCCGCACCATACTAACATTTACATACTAATATTAATTATACCATACTAACGTCACTCAATTGTTTTGTCTTCCCGGAACCTCTCCACTAACACTTAAACTTTATGGTATGATATTAAAGTTCAAATTGACTTTTAAGTATTATTACGAATCGATTGTATGGGAGTATAGAAAAGTGTTGTTTTTAGACTTTTTCAGGCAATTTTTCTAATTTTTCTCTCCGTAAGAACCATCTTCGTACGTCAAGGAATATTCTAAAAAAAGGATTAGCGAAATCGGTTCAGCTGCTCTCGAGATTTGCGCTTACCGACACACTCAGCAATTCATTTTTATATTATAGAGATAATGTGTAGCGCTACTAAATTACTTGTTTATAAATAAATGGTAATTAATAGAATGAAGTTTCAGCTTTCCATTTAGCGATTTTGTCAAATTATTAAAAATCCGGCCGAGTGCGACGGGGATATAATTTTACTTTTGTTTTTTTTTTGTATTGTGGACGTACATGGGCGGTAGATATCACGTACTATCAAGTGACCCACTTGCTCGTTTGTCGGCCTATGCTATAAAACAAACTAAAATATAAAAAAGAGTAGTAATAATGTTCCTTTTTTACTCTTTGGATACGGACCTAAAAATAGCACCTAATAATAATGATTTTCTTATTATTATTTAGTACCGACAACCTCCGTAGCGCAGTGGGTGAGAGTCGGATGCTAAGCGTAAGGTCGTGGGTTCGATTTCCGCACCTAGACAAATGTTTGAGTGATCCATAAATATTTGCTTCGGGTCTGGGTGTTGTGGGACCGCAAGTCACTCATAGTTCCTGAAACCCACGACATAAGATAATCGTAACTTACTGTTGGGTCAGGACTATGTGTTTAACTGTTGGGTGTAATAATTATTAATTATGTCAATTTAAAATTTTGATAGCCTCCGTAGAGCAGTGGACGAGAAGCCGGCTGTGAAGCGAGGGACCGCGGGTTCGATTCCCGTACCGATAAAAAACGTGTGTGCGATCCACAAATATTTCTGGTCTTGGTGTATTCTCCCCAGAGGTGTAGACGTCAAGCAGGCGGCCGGTCGTAAAAATTACATGCCGAATCTTTCTGTAACATAATTAAAAGCATGATAAAGGTGGAAGGACTGTCAATTTATAATGTATTTAATTTAAAAACAATGCAACGCCATTCAATAGATACGTATGAACTGATAAACCTGTATAAACTAATGACAGTGAAAATGCAATTGCTTTCTCAACAGCCTTCTTCCGGGATTCAATTAAAGTAAATGGTCTCTCTGGAAGCGAGTTAAACTTGGCGATCGGGATAAACAGGACTCGTGGCCGAATTCAAAGTTTCCTGATAAATAGCCACTTTTGTTCTGCGATGCCATGAATGCTATAATGCTGCATTTAACTGATGCATTCTTTGTTGATTGTGGATACCTAAGAAATTGTGGTAAACATTTTTTTAAGTGCCCAGATAGACGAGTCACCCACCCACCTGACGGTAATCGGTTTCCGCCGCCCATCGACCTCAGCAATGCCAGAGCACAATCAAGCCGCTGGCTACCGTGAAATTACCGTTACATCATACTACTATTATAACTGTGAAAGTTTGGATGTTTGTGAATTTAAACACTCTTGGTTCATCACCCTTAAATAAGCCTTATTATTAATAAAATGCCTTAACTATTTTGGATATTTGGCACACAAGTAGACCATGGTCTGGGTTATGACATAGGATATTTTTTATATGGAAACCGACCGAACTGTTATAACCCTTATTTCTATGTACACAAAGCTCATTCAGCATTCTAGTACATGACGATGTTTTATTCCATTGCAAGTGATTGCAAGTCAGCACTTTTGCCATTTTACCTCAGTACATTTAAATTTTATAATTATTAAATCAGTCAGAATCAAGACCTCGCGGAGTACGGTTTAGCCGCTCAAAATTCGGGAGTCAGTGCTATAGTGTGTAATTAAGTTTTTCTTTAATAAAACTAGTGCAGTGTATTTCGTAGTTTTTTTTAAAAAGACAAACGCGGTCGGCCTCCTAACAAATTGGTGTCAGAAGTGGGATGTCAGAGATAAGTCTTACGACGTAGAGTCATATAGACGCTGGCATCCAAACCCAGGTGACCTTGTACCGTATTGTCTTCTGATCGACAGTAAGACTTAACCTTAGGCTAAGCCTGCATCAGCTACGCCACTACGCACAATTACCAGGACGACGGTCAGCCTCCGCTGTATAGCGCGAGCCCGCTCCGCACACTCCACTGATATCTCTCTGGTCGACGGTCAGTCTCGTATCAACGAGCTCGCACCAGCCAAGCAGGTTTCTGACTCACCATCACCATCTCCGTCTCCATCGCGACACAGCATCTACACTTCGTGCAGTTCACTAGAGCATCAGGTCATCATCTTCGCTGGTGAAATGTTACTACTACTTGTAGTTATACAGTGAGTGTTTTTACAAGTTTTATCTCAGTTTTTTTTTCTACATCTGTGTCGTTTTAGCGAACTTTATTGTACTATATCTGCCAATTTTTATATTTTACTATTTCTTTTACAAATTTTACTATTTCTTATACATTCTATACATTTTACTATATCTTATAATCTTACAAAGTTTTCTATTTTTGTTCAACATACTTGCTAATGTCACTTAAGGAAGAAAATTCTAAAGCAACAACCATGACCGAAAAAATTGCTCTTTCAGTCCTTACCAAATTTATTAAAGGGTACAACGGTGACAGGGAATTACTTCCTGCGTTTTTAACAGATTGCGACAATGCAATGTCTCTGGCCACCCCAGAACAGCAAAATGTACTCTGTAAATATATCATATCTCAACTGGAAGGCAAGGCAAAGGTTGCTTGTAGCTTAAAAACTTTTAGCACGTGGCCGGAACTAAAAAACTACCTCAGATCTACATTTGGGGAGAAAAAGCATGCCACACATCTGTTGGTCGATTTGCAAAATTGCAAACAACTTAGTTCCGAGGATGTTACCAAATATTCGTTAAGGGTTGAATCTATATTAACCAGAATACAATCAGACATCCATTACAATTGCAAGGACGACAAGGAACTCATTGGTCGTATAGCGGCTATGGAGGACCTTGCACTTAACACTTTTATGTTAGGGTTAAACTCCTCAATTTCGAATATTGTTAGGTGTCGAAATCCTGCCGACTTAAACGAAGCGGTACAGCACGCTATCGAGGAGGAGAAATTGTACAATCTTTCCAAATCTAATTCTAATTCCAAATACCAAAAACAGTGTTCTATTTGTAACAAATTAGGACATACTTCATCAGAATGTTATAGAAATAAGAAAAAAATAAATGATAACTCTCAGTTTCATAAATCATATCACATAAATTCTAATTCTAATTCAAATGCTATGCCTAACTCTAACTATCATACAAAACATAATTCTAATTCTTATTCTAATTTTAACTCAAATACTAAAACGTGTAATTATTGCAAAAACATCGGTCACACGATTGTGCAATGTCGCAAAAGGCAATATAATATGCAACGCCGCGAAAATGCTAACAATGCACAACCTGGTCCAAGCGCATCGCATGGTAACCACGTTGTGGCGGTTCACAAGTTCGATTCTAATGAACCAATCTGTGACGAAAATTTAAACTAAAAATGATTTCGGATACGTGTCTGCCGAAATCAAATAGTTTTCTAAAAGACACGAAATCTAATGCTATTTCTATTAACTCATCTCAACAAATTAAGTTGAGTCCTACCAAATTTGCTAAATCTTTTACATCTCAGCCAAAAGTGTTGAGTCATACTAATTCTTTTACATCTCAATCAAAAGTGTTGAGTCCTACTAAATCTTTTACATCTCAGCCAAAAGTGTTGAGTCATACTAATTCTTTTACATCTCAATCAAAAGTGTTGAGTCCTACTAAATCTTTTACATCTCAGCCAAAAGTGTTGAGTCATACTAATTCTTTTACATCTCAATCAAAAGTGTTGAGTCCTACTAAATCTTTTACATCTCAGCCAGAAGTGTTGAGTCCTACTAATTTTAATACATCTCAACCTAAAGAGTTGAGTCAATATATTGCTATATCTACTAATTCTTTTGCACCTCGACCGAACAAGGCGAGTTATCCTATATCTACAATATCAAACACACTGAATCCTAATTCTAAATCGAATGAATATATTATACCTATTTGTGAAATGAACACTTATAATAAAAAGGTGTCCTTACCTCATGTTTTTATTCACACTGATCATGCTAAAGAAAAGTTATGTTTTCTTATTGATACTGGAGCAAGTATCAGCATCATTAAAAAATCTAGCCTACAAGAATTTCCAACCCTCTCGTCTGAAAAGGTAAAATTGAAAGGCATTACTAATTCAGAACAGTTAGTTGAAACCTTAGGCACATTTCAACTAAAATTTATTCTATCTCAAGAAATATTTAATTATAAATTTCATGTCACAAGTGATGACGTCAACTTAAAAGACTATGACGGCATTATTGGCAGTGACTTTTGTAACTATTTTAAGGCAAATATTGATTATTCTTTAAAAAAATTACTAATTAAAGACTATTCCATACCAATTATTTATACAGAACCAACTTATATAATTCCCGCACGCTCTGAAGCTGTTATTGAATGCGCAATATCAAATGACATTCGCGAACATTATTACAATAACGAAGCTCTCGTATTAGATCATATTATATGCAACGGCGTTTATGTCGCTAATTGCGCTGTTCGCATTAAACCTAATGGTAAAGTAAACATATCCATTTTAAATACCACTGATTCTAATATTGAAGTCAAAGATTATCACGTAGAACTGACATGTTTAGAATACACCGATTTTAACTCTAATCAACATCACGAAATTAATACTATATCTACTACTAAATCTAATCGGCTCAATCAAGTCTTAGACTTAATTCGCTGTTCTCATTTAAACAATGAAGAGAGAAAATCTCTCCTTGAATGTTGCTCTGAATTCACTGATATCTTCCATATCGAAGGCGAACCACTATCCTTTACTAACTCAATCGAGCATAATATTAATACGGGTGATGCACCTCCTATCCACGTGAAATCTTATCGCTTTCCAGAGTGTCACAAAAACGAAGTTGACACTCAAATTAAGAAAATGCTCGACCAAAATATTATTCGGCCTTCTATTTCGCCTTGGAGCGCCCCAGTGTGGGTAGTCCCGAAAAAAATGGATGCTTCTGGCAAAAAGAAGTGGAGAATAGTTATTGATTATCGTCGACTTAATGATGTCACTGTTTCCGAAAGCTATCCACTGCCTCTTATCACCGATATTCTCGACCAATTAGGTCATTCTAAATATTTTAGCACACTTGATCTTGCAAGTGGCTTTCATCAATTAAAAATGAGCGCCAAGGACGCTCCCAAAACAGGATTCACTGTTAGTACCAATTCAAGCATGTCTGGACATTATGAATTCACCAGAATGCCTTTTGGGTTGAAAAATGCCCCAGCCACATTTCAACGCCTGATGAACACGGCTCTATCCGGTCTTCAAGGTCTTCATGCCTATATTTATTTAGACGATTGTATCATATACTCCCATGACCTTGAATCCCACATTACTAAACTTAAATTAGTGTTTGACAGATTTCGAAAGTTCAATTTAAAACTTCAACCTGACAAATGCGAATTTTTACGTCGCGAAGTCGCATACTTAGGACATATCATCACCGATAAAGGTGTTTCCCCAAATCCTGATAAGGTCAAGTCCGTCTCTGAATTCCCAATTCCAGTCAACGTCAAACAAATTAAATCATTCCTAGGACTTGTCGGATATTACCGACGTTTTATTGAAAACTTTTCTAAACTCACTAAACCCCTAACTTCGTTATTAAAAAAGGATGTTCCTTTCAACTGGACCTCTGAGCAGGACAGTTCATTTCAAATTCTCAAGGACAAACTTACCACGGCTCCTCTGCTTCAATATCCAGATTTCTCTGCTCCGTTTTTATTAACAACGGATGCCTCAAACTATGCCGTAGGTGCAGTCCTCTCGCAAGGTGACATAGGTAGAGACAAACCTATCGCGTATGCTTCTAGAACGCTTAATAAGCCGGAAGGCAATTATTCTACCACCGAGAAGGAACTTCTAGCTATTATTTTTGCCGTCAAAACTTTCCGTCCCTATCTTTATGGTCGAAAATTTAAGATAGTCACAGACCATCGCCCTTTGGTTTGGCTATTTAATGTCAAAGACCCAGGCAGTAGACTCATTCGCTGGCGCCTCAAACTTGAGGAATACGATTATGAAATTGTTTACAAACAAGGTCGTCTCAATTCTAACGCTGATGCGTTATCTCGCTATCCAATTAATGCTATCGACATTAACAGCCTAAATAATTCAAGTTATGAAAAATTCTTCAAGGACCAATTTACCAAATCCCTTTCCAGTCCTAACACCGTTAACGAAGAATGTACACAAGGTTTACACCTATCTAAGTTTAAAACAATCGCTTGTCCAGTCTCTTTAGACTTTGATTATTCTTTGCCTCACTGTGAAGAAATACTATCGCAACTCGACAATTCCGCTGAGTTACTAAATTCCGAACGTGAACCTTTTACAATTCAACGCATAAGCGACAAGAATAGAATATACTACTTTTTATACACTAAAATTTATCATTACGAAGAAACTAAATTTAGAGATATTTACAATTTACTAATAAAATTAAGAGATGCGATCCTAAGTGAAGATCCAAATATTACTGATCTCGCTTTACCCGATTTTACGGATCCATTTTCGAAAATAGCTTATATTAAGGTTTATAATATGATCGCTTATATTTTTCATAATACTAATATTAAAATTCATATTTACAAGAACCAATTGATTTATCCTACTCCAGTCGAAGTCCCTAAAATATTAAAGGAAAATCATGACTCCACTATCGCGGGTCACCCAGGTTCAAAACGCATGTATAAGCGAATTAAAGCAGCCTATTATTGGAAGGGCATGCGCTCTGACATTGAGCAATACGTAAAGAAATGCAAACTCTGCCAAATTAATAAGCCTTTACGAAAATCAAATAAAGCTCCAATGGAGATAACTTCTACTTCCACAAGACCGTTTGAACGGTTAGCTCTCGATATCGTAGGTCCCTTACCCGAATCGGGGTTCCAAAAATTCAAATTTATACTAACTCTCCAAGATGACCTCACGAAATTTTCTAGTGCTTATCCCATGGTTACATCTACTAGTGACGAGATAGCTCGTAACCTCGTACATTTTATGTCTCTATTCGGTTTTCCAAAAATGATTTTAACAGATTTAGGTACTTGTTTTACCTCAGATCTATTTAAACAACTAACCGAAATTTTAAAAGTCAAGGCTCTATTTACTACTCCTTACCATCCCCAAACAAACGGAGCATTAGAACGATCTCATGCTACCTTAAAGGAATATCTTAAATCCTACACTAACGAGAACCAAAATGATTGGCACTGTTATTTATTTACTGCTATATTGACCTATAATACTACTCCTCATTGCACCACTGATTTTACTCCATATGAATTATTATATGGTTATAAACCTAATATTCCTAACTCTTTGTATGAAACTAGTACTAATAATACTTATAATGAATATATTCGTGCATTACAATATCGAATGCGGTTTAGCCGAGAAAAGGCTATTCAAAACATAATTAACAGTAAAGAAAGGTCTAAACAATATTACGATTCTAATTCTCGCGATACTACATATAAAATAGGTGATATGGTGTATCTCAAACACCATCACAGACTCCGAAAGGCTCTATCTCCTATATGGAAAGGTCCATTTAAAATAATCAAGGTTCATACTAAACATAACGTAACATTACAAGTAGGTCGTAAATATATAAAATATCATACAAATGAAATTAAACCTGCTACACCCTAATCTTATCTTAACAAATGCTATATCTCTGTTTTCAGAGCCTTATGCTATGGATGTCACGCTGAATTCAAGATTACTCCTATATCACATAGTCCCGGAATATATTTTGAACCTATTACTCATATTAATTTTTTTAATGATAATTGGAAAGTTATAACACATATTGATCTGATATCTTTAGAACCTTATCTCGAAAATGTTGACAAACTATTACACAAAACTCAAGATCTGTGCACTAAAATCCAGTCACAAGATTTAACTCAATGTAAAGATATCTGTAGTCCTCTAGAAGTTTTAATCCAATCTAACTATATTAAATTACAATCTTTATCTCATGTTATCACTAATAAATCACCCACTAAGACTAAAAGGTCTCTAGAATTTGGTGGTGAAATTTTAAAGTTTATTTTCGGTACTTTAGACGCCGATGACGCAAGAAAATATGATGCTGCGATTAACGCATGTCAAAAGAGTGAGACAGAACTATTTCATTTAATGAAAGATAATATACACGTTATTAAATCAACTATTAATAATTTTAACTCTACTATTTACAAACTTAACCAAAATGAAATAAAGCTTAATACCCAAATTAATCACATGAATGAAATTTTGTCGCAAATTACCAAAACTGATAATTTATTGCTCTATTCATCTAAGTTAAATACCTTTTTAAATATAATTGAAGGTTCTCTATTATCTATTTCTAATTTACTAGATACTACATTAAATGCTATTTTATTTTCTAAAGTAAATGTTCTACATCCTAGTGTAATAAGTCCCATAGGCTTATATACCGAACTATCAAAGCATAGTAATCAAATAAATAAAAGACTAGATTTCCCAGTGCAATTAAACATGGCTAATATTCATTCCTTAATTGATGTTTCGGAACTTAGATCTTATTACTATAAGAATAGAGTTGTTTTCGTTTTGCAAATTCCACTAATCACTCCTGATAAGTTCATTGTTTATAAAAACATACCTTTGCCTACACCTCACGATGAGTCACACATTAAAACGTTTGCTCTTATACAACCATCTGATTCCTACATTGCTATAAGTAACGATAGGATGCATTATGCCATGTTGAACAATTTAGATTACTGTAAGATTATAAATGACGAATATTCGATTTGTGAATTAACTTCTATATTTTCAACTTTAGTCAACCCGAACTGTGAATCAAAGTTATTAACAGAGGTGACTCTAATATTGCCTCCTGAATGTAACAAAAAATTGATATTTGGCATAAATTGACAAATAATAGATGGATATATGTCCAATCGACCTTGAATAAGTTAACAATTAAATGTGATGAAGAAATAACCGATCATTCTATTGTCGGTACAGGAATTGTTAAAATAACAGATAATTGTATTGGTTTCTTTAAAACCACTCAATTAATGCCAAGTAGCTCGTATTCTGTTATAATTAAGTCTCCTTTAGATATAAATTTTGATATAACAACTGATGATTGTTGTAAGAAGGACATATTTAATAAAACATTGCCATATTTGTCACCGATTTCTTTAAGTAAAATTAATTTAGACTCATTAAAATATGCTACTCATCAAATGGATAACTTAGAAAATGAATTAAATAATTTCCAGAAAGAATCTCATTTTATTAAATATGGTTCCTATTATTCTACATTTACTTATATTTTAATTGTTTGTTTGTTTTTCTATGTTTGTTTTAGACTTTATAAATGTTTTAAACATAGTCGTTCTAACAACACTGGATGCTGTATTCAGATTTTTAACCAATGTTATAATAAGAGATCAGTCAAAAATAAACCCAGAATGTCTAATATTCTAGAAATGACTGATATTTCCACATCGGAGGATGATAAATCTGTTAAGTCTTTGCCAGTCCTTCAGACAAATTATATGTCATGTGATAAACGCATTTCAGATATAACAACCTCCAGAAGGAATTTAAATTTTTAAATATTATATTGTTTCAGTTTTTGACTATGTTATACTTATTGTTAATAACAATTAATTTTGTTTACATTCTAGATTTACTAGTTCTAACATTATACTATGTTCAATTTCTAATTTTAAGCTAAATCCTTATTTTCTATTTTTGTTTGTGATGACTTCCTAATTTCAATCGTTTTTCTATTTTCACTTCGCTTCATCTTATTGTGATAAAGCTTCGTCAAAAAGGGGGAGCTGTTATAACCCTTATTTCTATGTACACAAAGCTCATTCAGCATTCTAGTACATGACGATGTTTTATTCCATTGCAAGTGATTGCAAGTCAGCACTTTTGCCATTTTACCTCAGTACATTTAAATTTTATAATTATTAAATCAGTCAGAATCAAGACCTCGCGGAGTACGGTTTAGCCGCTCAAAATTCGGGAGTCAGTGCTATAGTGTGTAATTAAGTTTTTCTTTAATAAAACTAGTGCAGTGTATTTCGTAGTTTTTTTTAAAAAGACAAACGCGGTCGGCCTCCTAACAGAACGACGCGGGTGGAGTCGCGAGCAAAAGCTAGTAGTTCATAAGCTCGCGCTTGTGTTTCCGAAGGGGTAGGGTTCGGCGGTGTTGTGGAGTCACCAAGTCCCTCGTAGTTCTTGATACCTACGATACACAAGTACTGGGCTTTAAACAACGATTATTTGCTCCCTAAGGGTCCCATCACGTTACCCACTAACCACTTACATTTCACATCCACCCTTTGAGCGTGAAGCTCTCGCGACTCTACTCTGACAGGCCGGTGAAGCCAAGCCAGAGGTGGGGGATCTGTTCCTCATCAGTCTTCACTCTAGCCGGCCAGTGAAGGCAAACCATAGATGTAGAACACGAGCCTTCCCCAGGATCACTCGTGTACGTAGGGTCGCTACTTCCCAACAGCTCGCCACGAACTGCACTGCGGGCTTATAATTATTAATATTGCGCAACTGGTATATCTCGAAGTTATTTTATGAGAAACTACTTTTACCTTTCAGCATCGCCCACGTCGAAAAAAAACTTCTTGTGTGCCAAATTATATATTAATTCAAGCGTGATTGTTTAACAAACATTCAAAGTTACAAATTCACAAACATCCAACTACACAAACTCATAAACACCCAAACTTGATAAATAAATACGCCCAACTATCACACACATAATCGTGACCCCACAATAGGTTAACCTGCATCGTGGGTATCAGAAACTACGAGGAACTTGGTCCCACAACATCCAGACGCGAAACGAAAATTTGTTGATCGTGCGGGAATCGAACCCACGGCGTCTAGCTTCGCAGTCGCCTACTCACCCACGGCGCCAAGGAGGCTGGCAAAAAAGGCGATATTGAGAAGAATAAAACAGAAATATTTAAAAATATACGCTTCAATATATCAAAAGACTGATTGGCGTCAACTTTAGTAATTGCGTGCTAAAGAACTCATTTTTTGCATTTATCCGTCGATGAAATTAAAATCAGTTTCCATAGCGATGTTTTGAATTTTTTGATTGACGCCCATGTTGCTTGAGCATCTCATTAACGTTTATTGCCGGCCATAAAACTGTTCGACGTTATTTTTTATGTTTCCCCATTGCAACTCCTATTAGGAATGATGTATAACTTTCAGTAATAGCGTTTCCACGAATCTGATGGTTTGTTTTACCAGAAATATAGCGCAGAAGATTAAGGATGTACATACTTATGTCCTATGGTTTTGTTTAATTATGCCTTCGCATTATTTCTGCATATAGCCAATGAAAAGTTTTTATTACTTACAAGTATTCACAAGGACGGTGAAACACCGGTGTGGCCGTTTTCAAATTCATGTTGGAGTTTTGGTTTCAATTCCTTCCTGTATGACCCTTCATAAATGATTTTTTCCAAACGGATTGAACGACCAAAGTCGATCAATACGACAATACACTTGATCAAAATCACCTAAATTCACTTGTTTCAATGTTTCCATATAGGTACTGTTCATCACCATCAATATTTATTGCACAAATTCACACCTCTTTTATTCGCTTATACCACCTCAACAAACGCATCTTTAAACTAGTTTAGGAAATAATTAAAATAAGAGATGTCATCCTGAGATCCTCTGAGACTCCTCCTGAACCACGCAGCGGATTTAGATACGGTTACACTATCATTTAAACAATTTCTTCCGGAAGATTTATATGTATATTACGCTATGATTCAAAGGAGTAGAGCAGTAATGTCCCATAATTGTCCCGTAAAAAGACTTTCACGCAGGTGGAGCTGCGAGCAAAAGCTAGTACATTATATATACATACATACGCACGTACGCCTGTAATCCCCGAAGAGGTAGGCAGAGGTGTAACCAGTACACCCACATTTCGCCGAGCGTATCTCCGTCCCTTATGTGATAGGGGGCGAGCCTATCGCCATACCGGGCACAAATTCCAGACTCCGGGCGTATACTGAGCATTTCGTAATAGAAAAACCCAATACCACTTTACCCGACCCGGGGGTCGAACCCGAGACCTCAGCGTTGGCCTCAATCGTAACGCATACGCATTACAATTGCGCCACCAAGGCAGTCAGTACATTATAAATGTCAAATAATCTAAAGTATGTAGACACCCTATCGTTAGAAACACATCCATTTCTAAGTATGGGCAGCTGTCGCAAGCAAGTACATTTCTTGCAGTAGGTAATTTCATTAATGGCCACAAATAACATTCAATGTTAAAATTTATGGCGCGTAAATGTTTTACGTACATTTTTTATGGTACCTTTCAAGAAAATAACAGGCATTTGAAAATAAAGCGTTTTTTCCTATTTTTTCCTCCTCAATACGGCGAATGTATTCTCTAGACCCAGTAAATGGGATGGGTGTAAAAAGCCTTTCCAATCTGGACCTCTAAAAAGAATAGAATAAACAATAGTACCTCCGAGCAACTTTTCTTATTATTTAAGAGGCTGAATGTTTAATGCATGAATTGAGATTTATACGAGAAAGTGAATAAAGCGTGCGGCATAATTTCGATGATTGCTTTTCTGCACACATTTTTATTTGGAGTTGTTTTGTTTTTTTTTTGAATTGGCGACGTCTGTAAGAATATTCTATCTAGACATAATCTAAGGTTTAACTTTCATCAATAGACAAGACGATAATGGTAGTAAATAAGTGCTTACAACTTATATATACTTACGTAATAACGAGAGTGATTCGATTGTATTGCATTGCATTTCACCTCATACCCCGCATTGTAAATTGTTTTTTTTAATGTAGCTGAAGTCGAAAAACGAACAAATGGGTAATGGTATGGTCCACCACCGACAATACTAGGAGAATCACGTGAAAGGATATGAATGGTGATTAGGAAAAGGAGTGGGGATTTGGGCTTCCGAAAACCTTACTCATAGTACGAAAACAGAACGAAACGCAAAAGCAAGCTGCCATTACGGCTTACTGTGAGTTGGTTTTCGGTAAGTAATTAATTGTAATAATTTTATTTATAATATTTACAAAATAATATATCTAAAGATACGATAGTATTTTACTTTCCTATAAAATAGAGACTTGATAGCTTCCGTGGCGTAGTGGGCGTGAAGCGAGAGGCTGCGGATACGATTCCCGCAACGAGACAAAAATGAATTTTTATTTGAAATATTGAAATAAAACTAGTTTATACGGATTATATCGCGGTTTAATTTCTCTTTAGTTCCGACGTTTTATTGTGTAATATTCGCGTAAACATGAGAAATATTTAGGTGATCCAAAAAAAAATGTTACGTCGAAATTATTGACAAAGACTTTTTCATTCTATTTTCCATCTATAAAAGCTGCTAAAAACTCCGTATTCTCAAATTAAGCTCGTTATTGTATAACAAACATGAGCCGAGAAGTCGCAAACTACGAGTAATAATATATCACGCACCGCCCGCCGCGATAACACTGCCCACCGGGATTTATGTGTGCCGATTTTGAAACGATTTCGATACACCGAGGTATATTTTGCTGGTTCGATAAGGTAATGTAGATCTAAAATTTACGAGGAACAAAATTTGTTTCGTTAGCCAAGTTTTTTTATATTCGGCCGGGAAACGAGCAAGTGGGTCACCTGATGGTAAGTGATCTGCACCGCCCATGTACGCCCATAATACCAAAAGAATAATGGGCGCGTTGCCGATCTTAAAGGAAAGGGATAATTAAGGGATTGGCAAGGGGAGGGGTATTTGGGCCTCCGGATATCTCACTCACCGTACGTAACGCAACAGCAAGTGGCTACTATACGTCGGTTTTCTGTAACACAGTGGTAACGGCCCGGGCGAGCGAGCCCATTCATGCTGTAGACAAAAGGGTCTACGGAATTGGGGCGAAGGTCTTACTGAAGGTTTTTCTAGGTATCTCGTATGCGAGAGGCCGTCTATTGGTACCACCACTTTGTTTCTTTTGCCATCAAGCAGCAGTGTGTAAGTGTTGTGGTTTAAAGGACATTAAAGCTATTGAAATTACTGGGTATTATGAGACTTAACAACTTATGTCTGGGGGTGACGATCTCAGTGTAGTGCTATGCAGTGCATTGTAATTTAAAATTCTATGTGGTGTTGGTTCTGTTTATGGGTAGCCATGACGCTTACCATCAAGCGAGCGACCTGCTCGTCGCGTCATTCACGCTGATAAAAAAGCAGTCTTAGACTCTGGCATTTGTGACGCTTTCGAATGTCAACACTATACTAAATTCCAGCTTGACGTTAAGTGTTATGCTATCGTCAAATTATCTCCCATAGATTTTCATAGTGCGAAGTATTTACGCGCAGATAGAGCGTCACTGACGCTCGTGACGCGCACAGTGGGTGATATATCAGGTAGCCCAAACCCTCACCCCTTTCCAATCCTTTAATTATCCCTTTCCTTAAGGGTCGGCAACGCAACCATGATTCTTGTGGTATTGTGGGCGTTAATGGCCGGTGGAGATCACTTACCATCTCTGAATTGCTTGTTAGTTTGTTGTATTGCTTATAAAAAAAATACAATAGCGCCATTTATACTTTACACCTATTTCAATCCGATCAATAAATGAGAGCAAAGTATTACTCGACTAAGAAATATATAATTTGACTCTTAACATTTTACTACATCCATCTCTCGGTTTATCTGTTTTGTGAAGGAATTATAGCTTTCTTTATTTAGATGGTGAAGGTTTTTCTTAGGATTATTTTGTTTTTCTTTTTATAAGACATCGACTGATATTAGACGAATTAATATAACCGTTTCTGACGCAATAAGTACATCTAGACACCTGAATTTTGTTTTCGAATACAAATGGTTATCTGATATAAAATGATTCGTTTTATTAAGAAGCGGTCCAATAACACTTAATCAGTTCAAGATCTTTAATTAATGCGAATAGATAAATAAATACACCCAATAGTCCCAATTTCTTAATAGGGTAGTTTCCTATATTGAATTTTATACATTATTTTATAAGCAACAGAAAATGATACGCAAAAGAAACCCTTTTATTAAAACACAATCATAATTGGTTCAGAAATGGGCCCGCAGTTAAATGTTGGTATGAGGAAAAGTGGGTGCGTAGTAGGGATATCTCACTATCTCGCTTGCACGCGTGCACTATAATGAACATTTTACACAGTGACGTCAAAGGCTGCATCGTCTGTCATTTGACAATTACCCCTTCTACAGGATTTCAATGGCTTCTATCTTATTTATTTTTGGTCCGATTTATAAAATTCTTTCTGCAATAGATTTTGAGTAACGTAACTTATTGATTTAAATAATAAAAAAAATCTAGTCAACTCCCCTTTTATCCCTTTCCTTTAAGGTCAGCAACTCACCCATGACTCTTTTGGTATTGTGGGCGTATAAATAGTCACACACATAGTCCTGACCCCACACTAGGTAAAACTGTATCGTCGGTATCAGGACCTACGAGGGACTTGCGGTCCCACAACACCCAGACCCAAGACAAATATTTGTGGATCATACAAACATTTGTCTAGGTGTGGGAATCGAAACTACGGCCCCACGCTACTCACCCACTGCGCCACGGAGATATTTATTATGTTTTTATAGCAGAGGTTGGCAAACGAGTAACCTGCAGTAACCAGATAGTAAGTGACATCCACCGCCCACAGACACCCGCAATACCAAAATAATGAACGTGTTGCTGATCTTAAAGGAAAGACTCAATTGATGGATTGGGGACACGAGAGGGCATTTCGGCCTCTTGATATCTCAGTCACCGTACAAAACAAAACAGCAAGCTGCTGCTTCATGTCAGTACCTATTCTATGAGAGAGTTGGAACAACCCGGTCGAAACCATTCATGCTGTAGACACAACTGTCCGGGTCTAGCAATTAAACACTACGTTTGAAAATGAATTTCTGGATTGATACAAACTGAAGAATTTTAACTGAATTTTTAACAGACTTGACACACCTGAGCAAGGTTAAAGTAAGGGATCGTATGAATTGAGTTTTCTGTAAGCATTTTTTCGCAGCAACGTAGACACGCGATATCGTCCGTACAAAAGTTAACAACTTCATAAATTTTATAACGTGCTATCAATAAGAGCGTACATAAAGGATAAATATTTTTATGGGTGATTTTATTACGCGTAAGACCTGTATTACGATGCGGCAATGACATAAAGATAGGCACAAATGTCATTAAGTTTTAGCGGTAAACAGCGTGTTACGGGTCCTATTGATCGTAATCTGGTTATGAATGAGGGATAATTTGTGAAATGGTTCGTCCTGTTGGCGATCCATTTGCAATAAACGTTGAATTGCTTTTGGTGTCTATATTGGTAAATTTTGATTGATGACAGTGATTCATTAGCATTAAATATATTTCGGCTCATACTGTCACATGATGCTATAACACTTATTCTATTAAACCATGGAGTTAAGAAGTCATTACGTAAAAGTCTTTTAGTATTAAAAGAAACATAACCTTATAAAAAAAGTAATCTAAATATTGTAGCCAACTTAAAATAAAACGTCGAGACGGCAAAACAACGGCCATTCGAAAGGTGAGCCAAGTGGGTCACAAAACAAAATTAGAACAAGCGAGTTGCACATTATATACATCATTTTATTAAGTAAAAGCCATTCCAGGGCTCACGCTACTATGACGTATTTACGGTGCGGTGACGCGGTGACGTAGGAATAAGTTTAATTGAAAATTGTCACGCACCTTTCCTGTTTATTGCTAGATATGGTGTAACATGGGCTGACTGGGAAATTAAAATTATTTGTTTTGCTTTTATTATCCTCATTCTAGATTAAAACTCATAAAATCCTTAAGAAATTAAAACCTAGCTGGTATGAATAATAGAGAAAATGGTGATAAGGATGTGAAATTTGACAGTCTCGTGAGTCAAGGGTACATGCATTACTTAGGCTTTGTCACGGTATGGTTAAATCTAAGGAAGCTGCAGAAGTGCGTCAGCATTATGCCCTTGAACCTTGTGTTGTAGTTCAAATTCAGATACTTGACATTATAGTCTAAGATAAGGACGTGATAAGTTACGACATTGAAAGTATTTCTTTTGAGCATAAAAATGCAAGAGGTCGACCATTATAGCCCGAATGGCAGTCACTATCTCTTAAAGTCATTTTTATTTGAGCATAGAATAGATAAAGCACGTTTATATTTTCGTGTTTCTTCTTTTTAGGAATATTTCGTTGATGGTGAACAGCTTCGCAAAACACAGATGACGGAACGAAATGTACACACAAAGTAGGAAATTCGGCGTTGGTTTTCGGTTTTTTCCCAGCACTTCTAATTGCTCTAGGCCTTTGTCGTCGCTCTCCCAATTAAAAACTTGGTAAAGTCTGAATTAGAGTGGTAGACCCCTGTCAGTTATGGAGTTATGTTTTGCACTGATTTCAGTCAATAGATGAGCGTATAAACACTTTTTTAATACCTACGCTTTTTATTTTAGTGTGGAAAAGGACATGTCATGACACAGCATGGTTACAATTTATTTTACGTGATAGACCCAGGTTGTAGCCGATTTTTCTACAACATTAGCTGGATCGACTGTGGCGGTACTACTGTCTCGCAAAAAAACGATGTGAATTGACAGCTTGCTGTTGCGTTTCAATATCGCTTGGTGAAGATATACTAGTAGAGCCACGCTGTAGACAGTTTTGTCTAGCCACTGTCTCATTGTAAATCGATGTGAATTAGTAACTTAGTGTTGCGTTTCGTACGGTAATTGGCTAATCCGTAGGCTCAATACTCCATCCCCTTCATAACCTCTCAGTTGTTTTTTCCTTTAAGGTTGGTAATGCATTCATGATCCTTAGGTATTGTGGCTTTTCGTGGGTGGTGGAGCTCACTTACCATCATATGACGCAGTTGCTCTTTTTCTGGCCTCTGCTATAAAAAATGAAGATTATTAAAATATTCACTGAGTCAGCATTTTCTGTTAGTATGATTTCCGGTCAAGTCTGGGATTAGAACTGACACTTGCTTGATCAAAATATATTTCATACTACTAAAGAAATACCTTGAACAAATTTAAATACTTGGCATGGGTTGTGTATATTCCATTATTTGTATTGGGTTCTGACATTAACACCAAATTATGTGCCCAATGCGGTTGCTAAACGGAAGGACTATTAGGCTAGTGGTCACTAGTGTCAGCAGTTTTAGGCCAACTTGGGGTTGATTTAATAAATGTATTATTCGAAGATTTTAGTATGTTTTTAGAAGCTGTTTATTTTGAGATAGAAGTAGCGGGAGTGATACGGACTGTCGAGATGAGAGTCGGTGGTTCGAAACCAGTCCCCAGAGCATGAGCCTCTGACTTTTCTAAGTTACATATTCATTCATTGTAAATTATCGCTTGCTTTAACCGTGAGGGAAACATCGTGAGGAAACTGCATGCCTGAGAAATTCTCCATAAGAATTTCGAAGGTATATGAAGTATTCCGCATAAGGCCAGCGTGGTGGACTAAGGCTTAACAATTCACATTCAGTAGAAGATACCCTTGCCTAGCATTGGAACGTGTATAATACAGGGCTAGTATTATTAGTGGAAATCCGTTGTCTCTGCCTACCCCTAAGGGAAACAGGCGTGAGTCTATGTATGTATGTATGTATGTATGTAGTATTATTATTTAGAGAATCCTTTTGCTGCTTAACCAGTATGATATACTCGTTATCCATGAACATTGTCATAAAAAATACAAGAGGTTACAGTTTTTCATTTCATCTATTTTCAACAGTTACCTGCCAAAAAATCTCAAATCTAGTTTAAAGAAGATTAAAGTAATGAAATTACTGTACATTATGGGACTTAATATCTTATATATTGAGATGATGAGTGCAGTCTAGTGCCATGCAGCACTTTGCAATTCAAAGTTCTGAGTGGTGTTGCTAATGGTAGGTAGGTAAGCATAGCGCATATCATTAGGGAAGCGACCTGCTCGTCTCGTCATTAGGTTATATAAAAATATAAATTTTAGAACTATGCCGAATAAAATATTATGCAAACACAAAATACCATAGGCTAAAATCTTGATAGCCCATGACAGCACACAGTTAATCTCCATAGACATAATTTACGAAGAAATACATTCGGAATAAATTTCTGGCCGTCTTCATAAATTGTGCTCCCCTCTGCTGACTACACTACATCGGTTGGTTTAATCTGACTGACTATAAATATTAACGTTGTAGTTTGGTTGTTTAGTCACACTTACAAAGGCGTGTGGGTTTTACCGAATGACTTTTACGCACAACGATTTCAGATCGGAATCTGTAATGAAATTTTAATTCTAACTTCAGAGGAATGTGTGTGTGTCATTATGAATACTGAATATGATTATCATTAGTCTTCCAAGCTTATATACAATAAAGGTTAAAATAAATCAATAATTAATAATACCACTCACCCTCTCACTGATTAGTCACGATATCTAAAAACGATTAAAGCTAAAATAATGAAATCTGGTCAGATGGTAGTTTGTATTATAGTGATTTGTTATTTCTATTAGTCTATCCCGTGACCACGAAGGCTGAAAAGCTTTCAAAACGTCGGGACTAAAATAAAATTAAACCGCGATAAAATCCGTATAATCTAGTTTTATTTCAGTTTGTATTATGTTGGGGCAAGCTAAGAAAGGATTTTTGGAAAATTACATTAGGTGTAAAAGGAGGGGGGGGGGGGGAAGGAGGGGGTGTTTTGGGCCACCGGATATCTCATTCACCATACGAAATGCAACAGGAAACTGTTACTTCATGTAGGTTTACTGTAAGAAATTGGTAAAAACTCGGTGGAGTCGACCCATTTACGGTATAGAAAAAACTGTCTGTGTGGTTCTACGACCGATTCTTTGCGTAGTATGAGAATAATATGAAACAACACGTACAAATTGGATCGGAATATTTCGTATTCCATGTTATTTAACGGAGATAAAGACACGTAGGAGCGGTAGATATATCGTCTAGCCTAGACCAACAATATTCCACGCAATGAGCTCTCATCTTTATTCTACGATGCAGGCACCTTCATTTTGAGAATTATTTATACAGAAGTTATCCGGGGTATCGGATAGCTGATGAATCACTTTTATATCTTGTTTTTATAATGCTTGAGTTAAGCCGCATTTATTCGGAGACAATTTATAGCATGACAAAGGTGAGAATAAAATAGAAAAATAATCATGGGTGGAATGAATATGGGAGTGGAAAAAATTAGAAAATGTATTATTGATTTATTTAAATGTTTATTATACATCAGAACATACACAGTAAAAAATATATAAGTAGGCACAATTGGCGGTATTATCGCTCAAGCCAATCCCTTATAGAATACAGACAACCTTGGGATGGAGAAAAAAGAGAAAGAGAAAAGGGTGGTCTAGGGCGTACACTACACGCGTACTAAGCTAGTTACTATAGTAGGTATATATGCACCGTTGTATTCGGTTTAGAAAGGACATTGAAACCGTTCAAATTACTTGATATCCACGTCTTAATATATCTCAAAATATCGAGTGCAGTGCAATGATATGCAATATTTTATAATTCAATATCCTGAGTTTATGGACAGGCATGGTGTTTACCATCGGACGAGTATCCTCCTTGTCTCGTCGTTATGGCTAATGTAAAAAGTAATAGATGTTAGAAGGCACTTCCATACTTGTTTAAATAGCCAGTTTTTTATTTAAGTCAATAATAATTATAGTTCATACAAAAATACAATACTAGAATAAATTTTATCGTAACATTACTCAGCGATACTTATACTGGACATTCGTATTGCAATATTCATAATTCTACTTGCAAACAATACGAATTCTACGAGAAAAAATATTAAACATCACATAAAGTCGAAGTTTCATTTATCAGGCGATGAAAACTGTTTATACAATTCAATAATACTAAGATCACGAAATCAATAGAAACCAATTTCACATAGGAAGATGTTGTATTTACATAGAAATGAAATGAAATTTTCTATGTATCGAATTGAATCTACCCACCGTTCGTATTACGATATACGTGGATACATTGCATCAAAAACTGTTTCTGTTTTGTGTTACATCGATACATATGCGAATGAAATTCGTCTCGTATTGGCACGTCAAACTGGATTTACCGATTTTTGTATAGGTAAAATCGTGAGTGTTTTTACAAAGGTCATTCATAACTTCGAGTAATATGAAGATTACAAATCAGTATTGTAATCATCAAGGACTAAGAAAGCTGAAAGTGTGAATATTTAACTTTTACAGCTTCTGCATACTGATTTATCGATTTCTATCTTATCAAGGATATAACAATGCATTTATCTCTTTTAATCGTAAATCACTTGCTGATAAAATTGTACTTACTTATTTATTCTCTTTATTTCCGATTTATACTTTGAAACTTGAACGGGCGGGAGAAATGGTTTATTTATACAAGTATTCATAGAAGGTTTATTTTTCTTTGCATGTAAACATAGCTCGATATCTTGGTATGACTTAGCTTGAATATATATCTTGGCGATCTGGAGATTTTCATTGCCGTCTTTCTTAGAAATATTGTTAGAGAAGAAAAATTGCTGATACGTCAGAAACCTAGAGGATCTTGGAATTATTACTGGCACTCGTATATCTCTCGACGCGAAGTGATCGAAAATGGTCACAATCATGATAAGTGAGATTCTTGGAAATGTGTATTTTACTTTCTGTTTTTAACCCTCAACAAAAAGAGGGATGTTATAAGTTTGACTTCTTGGATCTATATGTCCGTCTGTGTATCTGTGTCATCGCAGCGCCTAAACGAATAGAACAGTTTGAACATGTTTTTTAAGTGAAAACAGCTTTAACCGATGACATAGCGAGCGAGTCGGCGGTAAAACTACAGGAGGCCAATTCTCGTAATTTTAAATGTTCAAAATATCATTCCGATCTAGTCTCAGCGTCAAGAAAGTTGCAAATGGAATTCCAATAAACCAATAATCAACGTCAAATGTGAACATAGATCGTAATGAGGTTGAATGTATAATAAAAGTTGACTTAAGGCAAAACGGTAGGTATAATGCTACTGCTAATTCTAGGTGCATTCGACGTTAATTATTGGTTTAAGAGAATGCTATTTGCTACTTTCTTGGCGCTGAGACTAGATCGGAATAATATTTTGAACATTTAAAATTACGAGAATTGGCCTCCTGATCTTGAGTTCGGTCCCAGCACGAGGGCACATGTTTCCATGATTCAATATTCCGATTTTCGATTCGATAAAACGTGGGTGCATTAGTTGCAACTCTGACTACCTCTACAGGGATAAAGGCGTGATATTATGTTATTTAGTAAGGGTTAAGGATAGCGATGTGGGTGAACTGTAATTGAAAGTATTAATTAATTTATTATATATTATTAGTCCTGTATTGGTCGAAATCTCTATAATCATATATTTTTTGTTCTGTAGCGTCAGCTGACAGAAACGAAATTCAGAGATTGACTATATCATACTACTATAGTGAACGTTAATAATGAAAGTTTTATTTTTCGACAGCCTCCGTGGCGCAGTGAGCGAGTAATCAGCTGCGAAGCGAGAGGCCGTGCCTTCGATTCCCGAACTGAGACCAATGTTTGTGTGATCCAAAAATATTTTTTTCTGGTCTGGGTGTTGTATCGCAAGTTCCTCGTAGTTCCTGATACCCACGATACAGGTTAACTAAGTATGGAGTCAGCACTATGTGTGTGACTGTTGGGTGTATTTATTTATTATTTTACGTATTTGCTAAGTGAATTTGTTGCAGGTATTATACTTATATAAATAGTTTTCTATACTTCTCCATATAACTATATATTATTATTATTTAACTATTCCAAACCTCACACACATTCTACTCGTATATGTACCAACGAATTTAATGTATACTACTAGACGTAAAGCTGTATAGAAGTAAAATTTCGTGACATAATGTGGGAGTTTGACAGCTAACACACAGGGAACGCTAGAGGGGTTCTCGTTGAGAGTAAGCGAGATGGTAATATTAAGTTACGGTCAATTGACCGTAACTTAGTGGCGCAATTTCTATGTACCGCGTAGCTTGTCTAATAGTATACATAAATGCCTTTGTTATGTACATATTAAATGTTGGAATAGAATTTATTAATTATGGGGAGGTACTCGTTATTCCATTTATGATAGTCTACCCTCATGATTATTAACTTATAATCGAGTCGAGCGGCGCCGTCACGCGTTCTGTAGTAATACTAGATGGTGTACTACCCATCGGTCCCGGTAGTGTAAAACAGCGGTGCTAATCACGCGCGAATTTCGGTTATTTAACGCGGTATGAACCTTTGATTTCATGGTGATTATTGTAGTGATAATAAAAGTATTCGATTCGGGAAAAACTTTAATCCAGTTGAAGTGTGCCAGTGAACCTAAGGCGTTCGCCACACGGTGACCGAGATGACGCTGGGTCCACTGGACAGGACGAACATTACCGTACACACTGATTATGCAATATTCCCTTGTTTACTGTTAGTGTTGACTCCTCCCTGGGGATCCCTTTTCCCGAAATAGAAGGTACTGAACGACAACAGCTGTGTGACTTATTCACGATTCGAATGCACAAGTCATAAGGTAAGTGGTATAATTCAATTGTATATACATTATGTATTTACGTTATAAGAGTTTTGTATTCTGGACCGCAGATCTCAGCTTGTATAGTACTCCTCTCTTCTTTCACCTACCCTTATCCCACTCGCAGTGGGGTCGGCGCAACCTGCTTTTTAGCGCATGTTACAGAAACATTTGGCTTGTTTTGCGACCGGCTGCCTGCCTGATGTCTACCCCTCTGGGGAGAAAAACCCAACTCGTATGGTACAATAAGCTAAAACTTTACGATTACAGTCATACATACCCACTCACGCCTGTAATCCTCTAAGGGGTAGGCAGAGGTATACCTCTGGTTATTATAACCAGTTCACCCCCATTTCACCAAACTTATTTCCGTCCCATGATGCGATAGGAGGCGAGCCTATCGCCATATCGGGCTCAATTCACTTTTTTTTTAATAGTATAGGCCGGCGAACGAGCAAGTGGGTCACCTGATGGTAAGTGATCTCCACCACCCATGTAATTGTAATTCAATCGAGAGAGTCGACGTTATAAAATATTTAGGAGTACTACTAGACGAGAAACTTAATTTTCAAAAACACCTCGCATCACTAGCGGGGAGGACTAGAAAAATTATTTATATAATGAAAACACTTCGTCGCACTGCTAACAGAGATATCCTTTTGCAGGTATATACGGCTCTTTGTCAATCAATTCTGTGTTATTGTATATCTGTTTGGGGTGGGGCAAACAAAACCAGTATGATTGGACTTGAAAGAGCTCAACGCGCGTTATTAAAGGTAATGTTCTGTAAGCTTTTCCGCTTCCCTACTGACGCTCTTTACAATGAGAGTAAGGTCCTTCGAGTCCGTCAACTTTACATTTGGAAAACTGCTGTGAATATGCACAAAAAAGTTCTTAATGCCCCTTACTACACAGAGTTACTTAAAAAGCGAGTCTTCAGCATTCCAGTGCCAGCCGTTCGTACCTCTTTTGCAAAGCGTCTATCACTCTATCAACATCCTCACATTTACAATAAAACTTGTCACGCATGCGACATTAAATCTTTATCACGTAGTTCAGCTAAACTCAAGATCAAAATATGGTTACTCGGTCTATCATACCAACAAACCGAAGAAATACTCACTAACTCATAACGCTTTCCAATTACCCACCGACTCACACTTACGCACGCACTTACACAATCGTAGATATATGTATACTCACTCGCGCGCACACACACACGCACACACACACACACACACACACACACACACACATACACGCATACGCGCACACGCACACACACGCACACAAACACACTCACACACACACACACACACACACGCACACACACGCATACGCGCACACGCACACACACACGCACACAAAAACACACACGCACACAAAAACACACACACAAGCGCGCGCGCGGCCACGCTCCCACCCACATACGCGCGCGCTCACATATAGAATAGATTTTATACCTATGATTACACCCACTATTTTTAATTCTAAATTAAATTTAAATACTAAGTATACGCGGGTACCTATGTCTCAACAATTGTAGACATTATAAGATTGAAATAGACATGTACTATGTCGATGAACACAACTGTCAGTCTCCACTCAGATCTTCGCGATACAGGCCCTGAGCCTAGTGCAAAGATCGCTGCTATCTCACTTACTGTACAATTATGTTGTTTATGGATAACATCTATACTATAATATTGTTTGTACTTAATGCTTTCTGGAAATAAATACATTTATCATTTATCATTCATTTATCATGTACGCCCACAATACTAAAATAATCATGGGCGCGTTGCCGACCTTAAAGGAAGATAAGTAAGGGATTGGGAAGGGGAGGGGAATTTGGATCATAAACTCCAGGCTGATACTTAGCATTTCGTGATAGAAAACCCCAATATCACTTTTACCCGGCCCGGGGATCAAACCGAGACCTCAGTACAGCAGTCATCCCGCACACCGTCTTATCACAGTCATGTAATCCAAATAAAGATGTGGTCCAAACAAAACGCCTCTAAGGCAATACGATTGAACAAAATGAATTCCACGTTATACCATTGTCGATACTTAGCCGGCAGATAATGCTTAATCCCAATGATTATGGCCACAGTTTGGCCAAAGAAGCCAAGTCCATTCCGTTAATTGGATTGCTTCCATTAATTGTTTGATATTGTATAGCGTGTGCCCTTTTCGTAGAGGTGGTTTTATACGTTATTATTTGTTTCAATTTGTTTACTTGTGTTTGCACATCCGAACTAATATTATTAACACGATATTGAGTATGTTTGGGTGTTTGTTACGTTTTCACGCCTAGTTGGTTAAACCGATTTTGATGAAATATGGTACAGAGAACCTGCCGACTGTTATAGGTTACATTTTATCCTGGAAAAGGCTGTTCACGCGAGTGGAGCCTCGAGCAAAAGCTAGTCTTTAGTATTGATTCGGATTATCAGCCAATGTGTGCAATGACGAATTGTTGTTTCTAGTTTGAGGTTAGTATTAGTTTTCATTAGATAGGGAATTAGTGTTAAACATACGCACTCAAGCCTGTAATCCCCGAAGGAGTAGGCAGAGGTGCTACTAGTGATAGGGATGATGTGATAGGGGCGAGCCTATCGCTATACCGGGCACAATGCCAGACTCCGGGTTGATGCTAAGCATTTCGTGATAGATAAACCCAATATCACTTACCTGACCCGGGGATCGAACCCGCGACCTCAGTACAGCAGTCGTACCGAGTACGCATTACAACTGAGCCACCGATGCAATCATTATTTAATTTACTTTTTAATTAATTTAAAACGTAATACTGCGAAATGCCCACATTATTAACCATAAAGCCACGACGCTTTATCATATTAATTTGTAACCAATATATTTTCAAGTAATTTCATTGTAAAACGTTTAATGTGAGCCAAGTTTATGGGCCATATACTGAGATAATGGAAATAAATCGAAGTTTAATTATTGGATTTATTACAGATAGGCACTTGCGACAGCATCGATTTTGGAATAAGCCGGACTTCTTGTATTGTTTTTCGAGGTTATTGGGTCTTCTAAGAGGATTTACTTTATGGTATTTGAAAGATTTTATAAAAGTGATTTGTGTGGTTTCTTTATGGTGACGTATTTATGTGATTTTTCTTGATTGTGTCCCAATAAAAAACATGTATGAATTCTGCCTCAGTCGGGTAACGGTGGTATTGGGTGTTTCCATGACAAAATGCTCAGTATCAGCCCGGAGTCTGGAATTGTGCCCTGTATAGGGCACAGCGATGGGCGCGCCCCCTATCATCATGGGACGGAGATACTCTTGGCGAAATGTGGATGTACTGGTTATACCTCTCTCTACCTATTCGGGGAATACAGATGCGAGTACGTATATATGTGTGAATTCTTTTTATCCTCCGACAAAAAAGAGGGATGTTGCTTTGTCTGTCAATTTTTGGTATCGTAGCATCAATATTTTTATTTAAAAGCTATCATGAGTGGTAACCATAGTTTGATCTGCAACCAAGCCGCCTACAGCTTCAAACTCCTCGATAATGAATAGCAAATATACCGTGTTTGGGCTCATCGAATAGAAGTAGAGAGTAGTTCGCTTATATATACAAACCTGTGTATCAGATCAGACCCTTCTGATGATGGAGTAGGAGGAGGGTGACCACAGAAACTGAAAAGGTTATTTCTACATGTAGTCCTACTATCTACTATTATAAATGTGAAAGTTTGGATGTTTGTGGGTTTGTGAACGTAGATGTTTGTTAGTCCATCACGCTGTAGCGGCTGGACGGTTTTGGATTTAATTTGGCACACAGGTAGGCCATGATCTGGATTAGGTTTTATCCCCTAAAAGGCCGTTCATGCGGGGGGAGGCGCGAGCAAAAGCTAGTCTCAAATAAATCTCGAAATACCTGTGTATTTTAATCGGGCTATCCTATTAGATTTAAGCTTAAACTCACGATGAAATCTAGATAATATAAGGATAGTTCAGTTAGTTAGTTAGGTAGTTAAGGGCATGCCCTTGGAGCATTTCGGTGAAGACTCCTTCATAACCAGTCGCCAGGCGTTCGCATTGAACAAATTTCTTTGATCTTGTTTAGGGTAAATCTTTTCGATTTATATGTTAATTTATAAATTTGAATCTTCTGCGGCTCCACATTTTGGGTTGTTACTCGTTAATCCACGTTTTTCTGTAGGCTTATTTTGTTTTATATTTTTTTTCCTAACTTATTATAAGAGTTTTTCTGGAATCACTCATATCTCGCATGGCTGGTTTAAGGCAAAATTTAATTGAAAAATTATATAGTTATTATATAATAAAATAGTGCTTAAACTTTTTGCAAGGTACTGCACTATTTGATAGGTCCATTGTATGCGAGAGGCCATCTGAGTTGGTACCACCGCTTTGTCTATTTCAGCCGCCAAGCAGCAGTGTTAAAACACTGTTGTGTTCAGTTTAAAGGATATTGAAGCCATCAAAATTACTGGGCATTATGAGACTTAACTCAAGCTAATAAAAAAACTGCGTTAATAAAGCCTTTTATCACATTCTCTTTTGTTTTTCGCCTGCTTGGTCTAGTGGTAGCGTATTAAGGCTGAGAACAGTGAGGGTTCAATTTCAAGATTAGGCAATCACAATATGTGTTTGAAGTTTCGATTCCAAAATCACAATGAATTTGTCTAGGGCTGGAATTTGAACCCAGTTCGGCAAGAGGCTCGCCGCCTGCCACACCATGGGACGGAAATAAGTTCGGCGAATGTGGGTGTAGCTCATGTCTACATCTTAATAAGATCCGGTACATAAATGTCTGTCAGGTGTATGTAACGACCTTTAAATATGATCTTTCTGTAACACGTTGTATACAGATGAATTAAGAACCTCCTCCCTTTTCATGGGTTAAAAATATCAAAGCCATCATTTTTTTTTTTTAGCTTGAATGACGAGACGAGCAGGCCGCTCGCCTGATGGTAAGCGCCACGTCTGCCCATAAACAGAAGCAACGCCACACAGAACTTTAAATATCAAAGCACTGCATGACACTAGACTGCGCTAGTCACCTCCAGACATTGTTGTTTTGTTGTTTGTTTCCCTTTCCCGGTGCACAAACCGCCCCCGCTAACATCTAGAGAACCTCGTCCCCCCCAACGTCTTGTACCTCGTAGGACGGTCGCGCACGATCTTGTCCATCTATAGTACACCCACATTTCACTGAGTGTATCTCCGTCCCACAATAGGGGGCGAGCCTATAGCCATACCAGGCACAAATTCCAGACTCCGGGCTGATACTGAGCATTTTGTAATAGAAAAACTCAATACCACTTTAACCGACCCGGGGATCGAACCCGAGACCTAAGCGTTAGCTTAATCGTAACGCGTACACATTACAACTGCACCGAGGCAGTCAAGTCAAGTGTATTACTAAAAATAAAATAACGGTTAACAAAACTTAGAAACCGACTTCATAATAAAAACACTGAAAAGTTAAAAATAACAAATTCTATATATATATAGTCGGTTTCTAAGTTTTGTCTCCTCCTCCTCCTTGTGTGTGCCCCCCCCCCCCTACTATATGCATGTATATTAATTATAATGAAGAGTATCTACGTCAGCTACCGTTAATATTATCCTCGCCATCGGATTCAGGGTAAATTGAATGCATTGTGTTCTAATCTAGATAACCTTAGACGAGGACATTGGTTGAATATAATATACGTGGAAGGAGAAACATTGATATATCAACTAAGTATAGCAGCACTACGTAGAAGCTAAATCTTGGAGTTATAGACGGAATCTATATAATAATACGTGAAGAGAAAGAAAAGAAAGAAAAGAAAACGTAACAGCAAGCTGCTACTTCACATCGGTTTTCTATGAGACAGTGGTCACAACCCGGTCGAACCGGCCGATTCATGCTGTAGACAATACTCTCTTTAACGTGGCTCTACCATTTAAAAACCTGTCGGTGTCTGCGGAGGATTTTTTTCAGGGTTAGTGCGAGTTGGTTGCTTCAATACTTAGAAAATACGTACATCTTGTGATGTTTAGGATCTAATGCAAATTATGGCCGGCCATTCAATACATATACGTATTAATTCTTAAAATCTGAAAATTGGCGAATCGCATATTTTATGTCGTTGTACTATACATAAAAAATAATATCAAGTCTATATCCTCTATATCTTGACCGATATCAAGCGTCAAATATTATCAAATAATATACTGTACCGTATATCTAGTTATTTGAATAGTTTTTTAACCTCGGAAAAAGAAGGATGTTATTAGTTTAACCCCTTTGTGTGTCCATGCGTATGTAAAGCCTTACGAATATACCAATTTGAGTGCGGCTTTTTTGTTTGAAAACTGGTTTAATCGAGATGGTTCATTACCTATATTTGAAGATCATCTGTTCAACCATTTAAAAGTTACAGATGTTTTACTAATTGGCGTCGGAACTTAGAATTAATGTCTTGCCAAGGTATGCAAATGAATACTTGCTAACTTGCAGAATTGAGTGAAATTTCTTTGCCCAGCACAAATTTTATCGAGGACTCGTAATTTCCTTTGATCCCTCATCTATATTCAATGATCCGAGGACCGTAACGCTTCGTAAGCGAATTCATTATATTTGTGTGCTCTTTGTACCGCGCACGTACGCGTACGTTGTTTGATGATACGTTTTATGCAAACGCATAGTGCAAGTACTAGATAAAAGGACTTTTTGTTTGATTCATTTATTTTTTCTAGTGTAAAATCCATTGTCAATTGTATAACATTTCTACGATTTAAACTGCTTTGGAATTTTTTTTTTACTATTTAGCACGACTATGCAAACATAGCCCGGACCCCACATTAAAATACAAGTCTTGTGTCGTAGGTATCAGAAACTACGAGAAACTTTCTCATACAACACCCAGACCCGAAAGTTTTTTTTTTGGATCACACAAACATTTCTCTCGGTGCCGGAATCGAACCCGCGGTCCCTCGTTTCACACTCGCCCGCTGCACCATGGAGGCTGTCAAAATATATTAGTACCGACTTAAACTAAGTTTATAACTGCACTGTCTTGGATCGTCATTATCGCTTTCGTGCTTACAACATAAATGAAGTTTACCGAAGCGCATAACTTAAATCATTATACTACTGTACATATAATTTTCACCTAAAAGTAAGTAAAACCTATTGTAGTTAAAAATTCTAACAACGTCTTGTAAATTATTTATGTTATTTTATTTTTTTATTTTATTATTTTTTTTACATTTAAATTAATGTAAAGGCGGACTTAATGCCAAAGGCATTCTCTACCAGTCTACAAATTACTGTAGTACTTTGAAGTGTGATAGTAGAAGACGAACATTTTAAGCAGATATAATGTTAGGTTTTCCTAAAAGCAATTGAATACGATATGAATAATCATTAGCTTCGCTATGACTAAATAGCTTAGCAGCGCATAAATTTAAGGGGACAATAAACCTCGGACGTAAAGATCTGTATATCAAGGAACGTGACATTACCCAATTTTATGTTCACAAAAAACTCCACATCGTTCGTTGAATCGTTTTTGTGAAAACAACGGGAGCAATAAAGGGTCTTATTGTTATCCTTTGAATTTATATCCAGATATTATCGCTCTCATAAATTTCAACCACGTACAGTTTTCTCCAAATCGGATGCTTGAAAAAGTGACCGCCGGATAACCCTACTACTTTATATACGACTTGCCGATAAAGGCTAATACACCTCGTTTTCCGAAGAGTTCGAACCAAGGCCTTCTCATAACATTCGAATCTGGGGCGAAATGAGTGCTGTGCACGATTAATTTATGCGGTTTGCGGTAATCGAATAAAAAACATTCGTTCGCTATTTGGCGAGCGCAGCATCTGTTTTCTAATTGAGACATTAAGGGTGGGATCGCTCGAACGGGTCTCCTTTAATAACACACATATATATGATGGGAGGTGAAACGTACGGCATTACAAGAGCGGCGCCCAACCAGCGAAATGATGGCCATTGCCCGCAATCGCCGCTCGGGTAAACTCCCGGATAATTGACACGAATTGTGCGAAATGAGTCGACTGGTGAAATACGCGTCCCTGTTTCGTGTGTGGTCTTCAACAGTTTAGTTTCAGAGGAATTAAATTGGGACGTCGCCGGCATGTTGCTACAAATGTCTTCTGAAAAATTACTAACTTTGTGAGAATCTTTCTCTCTTGTAGTTTTTTTATAATTGAGTCATTGAGTTGAGGTTTGTGTGCGTAGGCAGTTTCGCGCTTTGAAGAAATATTTGCCCACGCAAAAATCATAATTGAGTTATTGCTGAAACCATCGAAATAAGATCTTATTAGGCTGCTTTATACGTCAGATATCTGATATTTATATTTGAATGTAGGTTTGTTTTAAAAATAGACACTGTTGGCGACGCGACCTCCGACTCCGCGGTTAATGAACTCTAGCGAAGCTCCTATGTGCGCGAGTGACTTATTATGAGTATTACGTAAATGCGCCCGCGTCGCGCTTGTTTGTAAAATAGAGTACATAACGAAATATATAAGCGCCTTATGCGCAGAGTAAATTGTTATTGTGCAGTTTGTGAACTTTGAATGTTTTTTATTGGTTACGTATTATGTGTTTTGTTCATTTACGAATTGTAGTGTTTTATATTAATGTGTAGAGCTAGTTATGAGCTATGTGAAAAGATATGGTATATAATTGTAATGTTGTGTGTTTCTGTATTAAAAGTGTCGTTTATGCCAATCGTCATAGTACAAAATGGGCCGTTATGGGGCTAAATTTGGGTCATTTTTCCGGGGCTCTCCCGGCGGTATAACTTCGGACCACTTAAGTGTCTGCAAGTATTAAGAAAAAACTGAAGAAAGAAAACTGATGAAAAGAAGAAGTCAAGTAAGAAGAGGAAGACAACCTGCTTCAAGATAGACATCTCAAGACATCACGGCGGAATAGTGCATAGGTTCGCGGGGTTTAGGTGCGGTTGGCATACGACTTTATTGTGAGATTGTGGTTTCTCTGGGTCGACCCCCTCCTCCCCCCGTACTATTCTCGCACACATACTGCACACCATCCACACTTTACACATACAAGTACTCACTCTGACATACATACATACATTATATACTTACATACATAACACACAACGGTGCCTAGTTCGCACACACACCGGTGCGCTCTCACATTCATTACTTTCACATCGTACATTATATACTTTACAGACGTACGGTCAGCACATACACTCTACATACAAGAAACGCTCTCAAGAAATAAGAGCTTCAAGAGTTGTCGGCAGTCCCGGCATAGGTGACGCGAAGAGCCTACTGAGCTGGGTGTGAGACCGGCGGCCGAGGTCAAACTCGGTCTATCGCCATCCAGCCCCGCTAGCGGAGATCGGATCCCGGTCTTACAAACCGGGGGGTTAGTCCTGATCGTCCGCGACAGACACACTTATTGGGAAAATCCTATCATTTGCAATTTTCAGAATATGATACTAATTTTATAGAAGTTCATATTGAACCTACATCTAGGCATTATTTAATATAGTGATTGACAAGCAAAATAAGTTAATAGTCTAGGCTAATTTAATTTTTTGCAAACAAGTAGGTCGCCTGATGTTAAGTTATCTCTACCACCCATAAAGAAGAGACATGGGTGCGTTGTTGAAATTAAAAGCAAGGATTCTACTTGGGCCTCCAGAAATCCCAATAACCTTAAGAAAAGCAAAAAAAGCTGACAATTCACGTTTTTTGGTAACAATCGTACTATTTACTCAGATAGAGTCAAGTCATTATTCACGTTTAAGTATTTAAAAGTGAGTGTCGTTCATAATAAATAGCGATGTGATCGATTTTAATAAATGAGTTATTAAAATTGACGTGAAATTTTAAGAGGTCTCGATTTTGAAAAGATTCGGTACTTATATAAATACACACTGTAAGGTGCCTCGGTGGCGCAGTTGTAATGCGTACGCGTTACGATTGAGGCCAACGCTGAGGTCTAGGGTTCGATCCCCAGGTCGGGTAAAGTGGTATTGGGTTTTTCTATTACGAAATACTCAGTATCAGCCCGGAGTCTGGAAATATGTGCCCGATATGGCGATAGGCTCGCCCCCTATCACATAAGGGACGGAGATACGCTCGGCGAAATGTGGGTGTACTGGTTACACCTCTGCTTACCCCTTTGGGGATTGCAGGCGTGAGTATGTATGTATATGTACACTTTAAGGTGTTTGTAATTATCCCTAAATATGACCACACCTTTCTGTAACACGTTGCTTATAAAATGTATGTTGATATATCTGTTTAAAATGATATGACTTGGAAACCGTTTAACTGATGATCATGAAAGTTGGCACATGTATATATTTTATATGGAGAAGGTTTTTGCTCAAATCAAATGAAATGCCCATACATATTTCCACCAAGACTTGATCACCAGATATCATTTTAACCGTTTTTTTTTATTTGTTTGAATGACGAGACGAGGCGGTCGCTCGCCTGATGTTAATCGTCGCGCTTGCCTATAAACAGAAGCAACCTTACACAGAACTCTGGATTATAGAACACTGCATGGCACTGAACTGCGCTCGTCATCCCGAGACATAAGATGTTAAGTCTCATAATGCCCAGTAATTTCACTGGCTTCAATGTACTTTAAACCGAAACACAACAGTGTTTACAGACTGCTGCTTAAAATTCTAAAAGAATATATTCCTATGTTTCGAGCCCACAGCAAAACTCAAATCTCCGAATATAAACTTGTTGATTATTTTTTTACATCCAGTCATATTTTCAGCACCGTTGTAAACAAAATATCATGTACGAAGTTATTAGTTTGTACAAACCGCGTCTCGATTTACACAATATCGATGCAATAACGTCGGATATCTCTTTGTGTTGTTGCGATGTCGCTGCTGCATGGAACCGAGGCATTCACGGATTCCATTGGAAAGTAAGCTACAATAACCGCAAAGCCTGTCTTTTACATTCTGTTGGTAAATGAAATTGCTGACTTAGTAAGCGCAGTGTAAGTAAGCAGTAAGTTTTGTCACAGAGCCACGCTGTAGACATTTGTGTCTATAGCATAAATGACTCGACCGGATTGTTACCACTGTTTCACAGAAAATCGAGAAGTGGCTGCTCGCTGTTGCGTTTTGGGTGGTGAGTGAGATATCCGAGGACCCAATTCCCCGCCTTCTTATCAATCCCTTAATCATCTAGTCTTAGTAGTTTCCTACGTTTGTTTACGTGTGATGCTAAATGGCTTAATCTTTTGTACTTCTCCGTTATCATTGTTGTAATTTAGTCGTAGATATTTATAACGTGAAAAAAAAACTGCCGCGTAGTTTAGAAGAACTAAGTGGACAAACAGGCACACAGACGTAGATAGCGACTTTGTTTTATTCTACTTATTATACACACACTAATTTGGAAATTAGACTACCGATTGTTAGCTAAAATATGTAATATTTTTAGTGTCGCCTCACGTTATGGAAAACTGTTCGCCATTTAACCACATTATGGATGGTCGCTATAATGATAGTTTTTCATACATGAACACAATATACATTTAATAGCTAACGTTTTATTTTTCTGTTAGTATTGGAAAAAAATATATTTAAACTTAATGATAAAACATAAAACGCAGAAATGTATAAATGTTGAAAGTTGGAAAAAGTTCCATGTTATTTATAGTCTCCGCATTTTTCCGTGTATCTATATAACATAAACTTGATTCTTCTGGAAGTTTTGTTCCTTTGATAAAGTGAACACTAGTCGCGCTAACGGTGTACCTTTTTGCTGTGAACTAGACCATTTCAAATGTTTTTGCTCCACACTCCAGCAGTAGCGCGAAAGTGATTTATCATAAGGCAACATGCTGCGGTTGAGACGAAAAATAAAAGTAATTCCTTTTGTATTTGCCGAGTGGGGCGGTCGCCTGGAGACATATTTGCCAAACGCGTGAATAATGGTTCTTTGCTTTGATGTAACCTGCCCAAGGTTTCATGTTATTGTACGAGTACCGCCGGCAAAAGACCGGATTCCTTTAAGTAATTTTTCATAGTCAATGCAGCGAGATCAAAGGCATGTATTTGACTACGGATTTATAGCTTTCAGGGAAATAAATAAACAGTTAAACGCTATTCTATGTAACAATGACAGCATCCGTAGCGTAGTGGTCGAGTAGCCGGCTGCGGAGCGAGAGACCGTGGATTTGATTCCCGCACCGAGACAAATGTTTGTGCGATCCACGAATATTTGTTTTGGATCTGGGTGTTGTGGGACCGCAATTTCTGCATTGTTCCTGATACTCACGATACAGGTTAACTGTAAGGTCAGAAGGCCAATTCTCGTAATTTTAAATGTTCACAATATCATTCCGATCTAGTCTCAGCGTTGCAAATGGCATTCTCTTAAACCAATAATCAACGTCAAATATTAACATAGATCGTAATGAGATTGAATGTAGAATAAAAGTTGACTGAAGCCAAAACGGTATAATGCTACTACTATTGCTAGGTGCGTTTGACGTTGATTATTGGTTTAAGAGAATGCCATTTGCAACTTTCTTAACGCTGAGATTAGATCGGAATGATATTTTGAACATTTAAAATTACGAGAATTGGCCTCCAGGACTATGTGTGCGACTGTTAGTGTATATAAATAAATACACAGTCTTTGTTGCTTCAGTCAATTTATGATATATGCATCAAGAAAAACTAGCAGTTGTAGAAGCTAGAAAACATATTCCTTTACAAACGTATTCTTTATTATAATACGTGAAGAGAAAACGTGATATTTGGCATAGTTAAAGTTTATATAGAGGAGGAATACAAATGAAATATATAATAGTAATATATGTACGTTTAGTTAAATAAAATAAAACATTCATCGCAACCACTAGTTGAAATAATTAGTCGCAATTTCCCAACAAACTACACACTCGGCTGCGAAACATTTCGATAATGTCTTAAATGGACATAACACGAGTAAGTAGCTGTTACTTTTACGTTCGAAAAAATAATATTTTGAACGCAATAAAATTCTTTCTTTATATCTTCGGTGTCCATGAAAAAGACATAACAGTGCGTTGAATTTATTGTAGCAGACGAGGACCCAGATGGCTTTCCTCATAAAATACTACGAGTGGTTCTGCTGGTAGCAACGGTATACTTAAAGATAATCACAATTTACGGGAGCCCTTTGGCGAAATTTGGGAAATACTTTCCCTTTAGCGGGACGTGAGAGCAATTACACTGCCTTAATGATGTAGTGGAGCTCCGCTGTTCCTCAACTTACCTTAATGGTATGTCAAAATATTTTGTATTGGGAGGTAAGATGTGCCTATTCAATAAAGTATTCACGTATTCAATAAAGATAAATACTTTGTTTAGTGGATTGTCATTCCTAAAACAAATTGTATGCGTTGATTAATGTCTAAAGATAAGTTCAACTCATCTTCCTGCCCTTATCCCACTCGCAGTAAGGTGGGCGCAACATGCTTTTTAACACATGTTACAGAAAGATTTAGCTTATAGTTTTACGCCCTGCCTGAAGTCAACCTCTCTGGGGAGGAAATACCCAGACCCGAAACTAATATTTGTAGATCACATATATATACAACATTTCGTCTCGGTGCGGGACTCGAAGCGCCCCACTGCGCTACGGAGGCTGTCAGATACGTTCAACTAAAACTTTGTAATCAACTTGATAAATTAGCAATTCTAATCCATGTATTTTTTGCTGAGTAGATTCCTATTTTTATACGATCTTATTCAAATTATATACGACTATCCTCAAGATAAACAGGAATACAAAAATAGTCGTCGAAATTGGTTCAATTTTATGAAAATATCGCCTACAAAACATAACAAATACAGTCGAATTGACAACTTCTTCCTTCTTTGCAGTAGGTTTATTAGAAAAATTAAAATGATTATTTTATCATTGCTATTAACTAATGCTGTTAATGGCTTTAACTGACGCAAGGGGGATGTGACTGAATAATAAATTGTAATTACCACCGACTGAAAATTCCCAGGGGACCAATGGCAAAGGGTTGCATGGGATGAAATTTATGTTTATGACTTTGGAAATGTAACAACATAATTAAATCACAATTCATCACCTGATTTCGAAAATTTGAACAGAAACCCCCTAAGGGGGTGAAATCGGGGATGAAAGATTCAAACTTTGTCATGTATGCACCGATTTTGAAAATGCCTTCACTAAAAATGGTGAAATAATAACTTTTTAACAAAAAATATAACCGACGAAAGAAAACTAAAAAGTTAAATATAAACAATTTTGAGTCCAAATCTATCTGTAAGAAAATAAGTTCTCTTAGTATGGTGGTATTTAGGAGGAGGGGCAGAGGTATATCTAATGCACCCAAAGTGCTCTAATCTTATTTCCGTGCCATATGGGGCGAGCATACTGGACACAAATGCCCATCACGGCCAACTCTTGTGTAATTTTTGGAATGGATTAACTCAAACAAAAATTGTAATTGTCTTACCTGGGATTTGAACCCAGGACATCATCGATTTCTTAGCACTGCCACTAGACAAATAAAAAAATGATGGAATTCATTTCAGTCAAGTTTCATAACTACTAAGAAGACAATACACGAGTACAATGTATCTAATTATATCTCTACTTCACTTTGATGTATAGTAGAGCAAGTTTGAAGACGTTAGTTAAGTTTCCAAGAACGGACTGTCACTGTTATCAGCTTGTATTAAGAAAGGACTTTCAGCTAACTTAGTAGACGTTGCAGTTATCAGTTAAGATGTTCTGAGACGGGACAATGCCCTTGCAATTCTTGTTTAGGTATAAGTTTTTTTTTAATATTCTGTCTACAGAGATATTATTGGAATGGTTTATTTTTGAAAGTTAGAAGTCGGAAGCTATATAGTTTTTATATTTTTAACAAAAAAACAACCTGGTTAACATTTTAAAATTCCATTCACACTTATCTTGGCTTTCAGTCACTTTTAATACAATATTAAAGAGAATCTCTTCTTTACATTACTTGTATTTAGTCGGTTATCTCAGCAGCTGAAGTTTAGACGTTTCTTAGACGCGAGTTATAAATTCGATATCAGTGCTTGGCTAAACGTTGTGAACTTTGTTTTACTAAATTATTATATTTATCAAGTTCAGATTACCAGACATAATATAATGCCTAACACATCCAACATTACTTTTCTAAGTTTGTATGCGTTTTGATAAGAAATGGTTAGCATGTAGGTATTATGTATATGCATCATTCAAACGGTAGTGGGCTAAATCCTTCTTTAATGACTATATTTTTCTTCCACCGGTGCTTCTCCCATTTGCATTGGAGTCGGCGCAACATGTTTTTAACAGATCTAACAAAAAGATTTGGCTTGTAGTTTTTACGACCGGCCGCCTGCCTGATGTCATACCCTCTGGAGAGACCCTTAAGTATGACAATTTTTGTAACACCGACACCGACTGATCTTAAAACGTGACTCGCTAAAACGAGCTACTATGGTGGGATGCTGTATATAAAGTGGTCGATATCCAGTCGAACACAAACATACAAATGATCACAAAACATATAATTTGATTAAATATGTAAAAACGTTTGAAATAACTCGAGCGTATTGAATTTCTGCGAGCATTTGATATTCAATAGCTATGTTGTACATAGAGTGAACATTCAGGTATAATACAAACCGTCTATTTTACTGCTTCGGTGGTGCAGTTGTAATGCATACAAGGTACGACTGCTGTGTTCGATCTGAGGTCTCCAATTCGACCCGGGGTCGGGTAAAAGTGATATTGGGTTTTTCTGTCATAAAATGCTTAGTATCATCCCGTAGTCTGCAATTGTGCCCGGTATGGCGATAGGCTCTTCTCCTATCACATCATAAGACAGAAATAAGCGCCGTGATTTTTCAATTACCATATTTATATATTGTTACTAGCTGTTGCCCGCGGCACCACCCCCGTGAATGCCTGTTTCCAGGATTAAAGTAGCCTAGTGGGCGCATCAAGCGAGTCCCGGTGAGAAACGCGCTTGACAAAAATACTAGTCGCTATTAAAAAATAGGGGTTAATCGTAGAGGGTTGAAAATTTGTATGTATTTTTTAATGCTGTATCATAAATAAATAAAATCAAAAAAAAATCTAAAAATTTAAAATTTAGGGGTAGGGACCACCCTTAACATTTAGGGGGATGAAAAATAGATGTTGGCCGATTCTCAGACCTACCCGATATGCACACAAAATTTCAAATCGGTCCAGCCGTTTCGGAGGAGTATGGGAACGAACATTGTGACACGAGAATTTTATATATTAGATTTATATTACACATCTCCCACATTATATATTATAATTTGATTTTGACCTAATACCGATTAATTTAAAGCCTAGATACACTAATCAGGATTATTCAGTACGACTAGTTAAAACACTTCGGCTAAACGTTCCCAGTGAAGTTGCCAAACTGTAATGTTTGTCGATTAAACTAGAGCTAATTTGCCAGTTCGTAAAGTGCTTGTGTTTTATAGACCTAGACGTTTCACAAATTGGTTAGTTTTAAACTCAATCTATAACGTTTTACATTATTTATTTAACGATATTGCGTTTGCTTATATTACTATAAATATTTATTCAATTTCTTTTTATGTATCGAAATTTTTATAATTTTGAACCTTTACTTATTACTTTTTAAATATTATATCAGCACCAACATTAATATAAACGAGTATAAATATTTTCTTTCAAAACTTTTCGTCTTTTTTATAATATCAATATAATATTACAACGTTTGACGTTGCGGCATATTTTATGACATAATATTCTTCTTATAAGTAGTTACTAGATTTTTCTCGCTGTTCCACCCACAGAAAATATTTTCTGGAATAAAAAAAAGTTATGTTACCTCAGTGCTCAATAAATACCTCAAACTACATCTAACTCGGTCTCGGTAGACTTTGATGTGCTCGACTGAGATAAGAGACCGCGAAACACGACGACAGCCGCGACACTTAGCATGCAATTCAAACACTTTTGTGTAGATGTACTTGTACTTGATTGACTTGTACAAACTAACTGTGAAATGGCAGAAAATGGAAATATAAACAGTGCGCATAGTGGAATTATCCCTAGATTTGGTGGGTTTGACCCGCCGCTAGTGTGTACATTTTTCTATCTAGTAGCTAAAGGATGTCTTAGTGGTTTAGTTAACTACTTAGGTAGTTAGTGGAAAGGAATGTTTTCATCCACTAAACTAACAAATTAACATTTCTAGGTTTTCGAATCATAGGTATACAATTTCACTGTTCATAGATATCCACACGATTTCTTTTAAAGAAATGACGATGCTGACTTGGAAATTATATTATTTTATTTCCTATCCCGAAAGTCACTTCTTATAATAATTTCTCGACTATGACTGAAAATATACGACTTACCTAACGTGAAATATGTGTGTCATAACACCAGAAATATCCCTCATAATGAATGATTACTCGTTTAATGGCAATACTGAGCAACGGCGGCGACGCTAGTCATTTCACAGTTAGCTTGGTACATCTATATCTGTTTTGAGGTTAGCACACAGCAGGACATCAATGAGTGTTGTAAGTCAGACTATAGCGACAATTCTGCTTTGTATGGAATTGTATGGAAACAGTCACTGTTGTCTCGGTCGCGTACCTCAAAACGTTTCTATACAAATACATACATTAGCACTCACGCCTGTAATTCCCGAAGGGGTGGTGAGGTGGGTGTAACCAGTACACCCAAATTTCGCCGAGCGTATCTCCGTCCCATGATGTTGTAGTGGGCGAGCCTATCGCCATATCGGGCACAATTCCAGACGGGCTGATATTGAGCATTTCGTAATAGAAAAACCCAATATCACTTTTACCCGACCCGGGGATCGAACCCGAGACCTCAGCGTCAGCCTCAGTCGTAACGCGTATGCATTACAACTGCACCACCGACGCAGTCCTATACAATTATGATTGAATATGGATGACGTGACAGGTATCGAAAAACTCCCACCAAGTCTACGGTTGTGTGGTTTCGATTTACATATCGTATTCAAAATTATGTTAACAATTAAAATACTCATGCGATCAAAAGCATTCCACAACAATGTTGCACGCTCGAAATGGTATTAATGCGTATTAATGAATAATTGATTACGTTATATTCAACAACATTTCCATTGGACGGTGTTGGGGTAGTAAAATACATATCTACATTTAAATTACATTATTGTGACTTTTAATTCTGTGAAAGGTATAATAACTGCTCGATAACAGCTCCCTGGTTCATTCGATCAAAAATCGTAAAACAATGCAGACGTTTATTTCCACCGCCTAATTTCAACAGATAGTTCAGGTCCGGTCCTGTCCTGAGTGGTTCAGGCAATTTTGTGCAAATTATGACTAAAACGGGCGATAATTTTTAGGGTATTGCACCCAAAGAGTGCGGGTCCCTTTACTGATATGCTGATAGCTCATTTGTCGGATCCATGTGAGATCCATGAGAATGGCCAAGAAAAAGATTGTATTTACCTATAAATGACTATTTTTTTTTGGAAAAGCGTTGCACATATCAGGCGAGCGACTAGCTCATCTCGTCATTCAAGCTAATAAAAAATAACAAACAATTTGTGATTGCTCGACGTGGGATTTGAAACCAGGACTTCACTATTTCCCAGACTAACTAAGCTCTCATTAGACCACTGAGGCGCTATTTGTAATTTACTGTCTATAACACTACTCATACTATTCACGTGTATTCTATGCTAAGTGCTATGTCACGGTAGGCAGCGGTTTCGCTGTGCTCTGGCATTGTTGAGGTCCATGGGCGGCGGTAACCACTTACCATTAGATAGGCCGCCTACTCGTCTATCTTTCTGGGCAATAAAAAATAAATGCCATGTTAAAACTCCGCCTACTAAATTTCAGCCGAGCGTTCCTCAATGAAGTAGCTTTTTTGTACAGAGCTCAAATCCTGAAAACCGTTGGAGAACGCTACCCACTAGGGTACACTAGGATGCTTTTTATTTTTATTTTTAGTAGAGGCCGGCAAACGGGCAAGTGGGTCATCTGATGGTAAATGAAGGTAAGTCCCTCGTATGTGGGAGGTTGTCTGGGTTGGTACCACCGCTTTGTCTATTTCTGCCGCCAAAAACACTATTGTGTTTAAGTTTGAAGGACATCCAAGCCAGTGAAATTACTGGGCATGATGAGACTCAACCTCTTATGTCTCGGGTTAAGGAGCGCAGTCAAATACCATGCAGTGCTTTGTAATTCAAAGTTATGTGTGGTGTTGCTTCTGTTTATGGGCAGGCGTGGCGATTATTATCAGGCGAGCGAACTGTTAGTTTCGTGTGACGAAGCTAAAAAAATGATTTGATGATGATGATGAATGATGACCATCCATGTGTATCCACAATACCTGAAGAATCATGGACGCGTTGCTAAACTTAAAGGAAAGGGGCATTTATGGAATTGTGAAGGGAAAGGGGATTTGGGCCTTCGGATATCTCAATCACCGGACAAAACGCTCCAGCAAGCTGCTACTTGACGACGGTTTTCTGTGAGACAGTGGCAACGAGCCGGCCCATTCGTTCTGTAGACAAAACTGGCTACAGCGTTTCTATATCAACTAGAAAAGATTTTTCGTCTACATTACGTCACGATACGTTACGTTACGTCTTTTCGTCGTCAGACGCAGTCGTCTACTAACATATATACGTAAACTTTAGTCTCTCTATTGTTTAGCAAAGCACATTAATGTACATTCATGCGAGGAGATTAAACATATTTGCTTAATTTCCGCTGTGATTTCAATATTGAACGTGATATTTCAACATATATTGCTGTGTTTGACACAAATTGTACGTACATTTAATCTAATAAAAAGTACTGAAATTCGTGGAACGAGTCAATTGACAATTTATTCTTTTTGTTTGGTATTGATTGTAGCTGTAATGTGACTAATAATTCTTTCTACTATCCCTTTCTTATGGGACTGAAATGTTGAATTAACAAAATGCAGTGAGTGGGATATCCGAAGGCTCAATTCCCCCCTGCCGTTCCCAATCCCGTAATTAATTGTCCCATTCCTTTAAGGTCGGCAACGCGTCCGTGATTCTGATATTGTGGTTGTTATTGTGTATGTATTGACCTACTAGTTCGTTTTGAGAATTGAAAACCTCGCGAATTGGGAACTTCCTCCTTTTTTGAAGTCTGTTAATAAAAAAGACGGGCATAGGCTTAGAAATAATGTTCCGTTGAATTCTATGGATTCATCGTCAATGAATGGACGTAAATGAATATATGGTGCAATCCTTGAGCCCTAAAAATTAACAAATGATATTAGTTAATGGATATTAGGTAATATTTCCTAAGACATAGATATCAGTTTACCTATACCTTTGTGTACGGTTTACGCAGTGTACGTGTCCCGCCCCTTGTTTTTGTCTCCATATGGAATTGTCCGGCAAGATTTGTGTTCTCAAAACAAAAACACAGTTTTTGCTCATTACCCTTATGGATGTTGGGGACGTCCATGTCCATCCTTTATATTGTATAGTCTTTGTTTCGGCGTGGCGTTGTCCCGGTTTAATGCTAGGGTCCGCCTTCTCGTACCATAGTTTTTTTTATTTTATTTGCTGGAATGCCGAGACGAGCAGGCCGCTCGCCTGGTGTTAAACAACGGGTAAGATGTGTTTTTCAACCGACTTAAAAAAAGAGGAAGTTTTCAATTCATTCGTATTATTTTATGTACGTTAGTCACTATCTACGCCAATTGCTCCGATTTGAAGATTCTATTTGTGCTTGATATGGTTTTATCCAAGAGTGATCCTATACAAATTTTAAGTTTGAATATCGATTCTGATATTGCGGTTAAAACGCCCAACAGGGGTTTTGTTACATCATATTCATATTATAAATGTGAATGTAAGTTTGTTTGTTACGCTTTCACGCGAAAACTACTTAACCGATCATCATGAAACTTTGTACCTACACATATTCTTGGAGGTATAAGAAGTAACATATACTTTTTATGAAAAAAAATATCTATTTGTTTGTTACGCTTTCATGCCTAAATCACTGAACCGATTTTGATGTAGAGATAGATGGGGCCCTAGAGACGGTTATAGGCTACGTTTTATTTCGGAAAAGTCTATTCACGCGGGCGGAGCCGCGAACAAGAGCTAGTATTGTATAAGCCCATGGGAGTCCATACGACACGATCCCCGCGTCACTCACGCAAGCTTTTTAGTAGGGTCTTGAGAGATGATTGCGTCATTGATTGCTGTTTGACGCTTTACGCAACTATCGAAAGTCCACCCTATGAGCAGTGTTCTAACATCAAACTCTTCATAAAGCAGGGTTACATCATAACAATTCTAGCTGTCTAAATGAGCCCACCACGAGCATAGCAATCGATGTAAAAGCAAATATCTACCACCGAAGGCCAGTGAAAAAACAAATAACACGCACATACATCAAGCAAAAACCTCAATAGCACTCGACAAACGCGCATCCATATCCAACCAAAACACGAACTCGTACTTTTTGCCTTATTCACGTCGAGACGTCGTAAGATTTTTATTATTACACTTACCTTTTTGTTGTAACACCGAGCTGTATTCGCTGTATGGAGCAGTAATGACGCTTGGGGCGTGAAATACGCGCACATTTCGGTACCCTAGAAATGGAATGCACCTGCCTCCTTAGGTTTTATGCGAACTTTCCTCACCTTCTTACGTTGCTTGGTAAGGACTCCAATAACGTAGTCCTCACTCTGTGACCCCTCATAATACTTCTTGAAAGGGTATTGAACGGGAGCCACCCTCGCGTCTTACCGTAATTTTACGAGCCGAGTTGTTACTTCAGTTTGTTTTTCGCCGATGTAAGAATGTTTGATATTAACATTTTTATGATGTCCGACAAATTGTGTGATAAGAATACGTTGGGGTAATAAATGTTGACTACACCGTTTGCGTTGTAAGCGACGATATCGAGCAAAGTACTGTGTTAGAATTTTATATTGAGTCGTTGAAGAAGTAAACTGTACGAGCAAGGTTATGACACAACATAAGATCACGGCTGTATCAGCGAAGGGATGGTAGATGGATAAATGGGCCGGCTCGACCGGGTCGTTAGGTAACTGCTGCAGACTTTATGAGCAATACACATTACAGTTGGATATGTTCGCTCCTTTTTACACACGGGTTTTTCTGCGCGTTTAATATAGTCGCTCTCCAAGCAAGGACAAGTCCTTCATCATTTCTTCATACAGTGTTGTTGTGGAATCAGCATGCACCTGCGGTATTTCAAGAACAATACGGCTTAAGGAACTTAAAGAAAAGAGCCTATTTTTACTTCTAAGGTCGGAAACGGACTGATGATAACTTTGGATTTATAGATGTCCATGGGCGGTGGTAATCATTTACCATCATGTGACCCTCTTGCTCTTCCATAAAAAGGAGGTCATTTGATTCGCGTGTTTTCGTGTCGTATGATCCTGGCTCAGCAAAGTGACTATTCTACATCTGGATGGTTAGTGCAGCGCAGTCGCAAGAATAGTATCGACCAACCTAGAGAATGTGTTTATCGTAGATTGGCAGAATTATGCCGGCCCGCCTGCATATCTTTAGCAAGGAGGGATCATGTATACCGGCAAACTATTCCACAGCTGTATGGTTTGATAGAAGTAAGATTTTGTAAATCTCTTGGTTCAAGCCGAGATGGAGGAGATCACGAAGCTATGATTACTTTATCTTGATTGCTTTATCTCACATGTTTGAATGTATATAGGGTAGGAGTTTGTGGAGGCGGTTATGGTAAAGTCTCACGCCTCAAATATTAATACACGCAAACCAATGAATAATTCAGCCACAAAATATCAAATAGAAGTCTTAAATATTCCATACACATCCAAGAAACTTGTGTTACTTTCGTCAAACTTATTTCTATCTATGTAAATATCTAACTTCGTTATCTCAATTTGGGTCTAACCTGACACCAGCGGTCGCGAGGGACCGTTCACCATTCAGATGTGGCCCAATTGAGTGACAAATAGTAAGGCAACTTTTATTTATTCAGGGAAATGTTCATGTTTTAGGGTAATTTTGTTTAGGAAAAAGCGACCCAGATAGTTACAAAATGGCCACCACAGGCGACTATACCCTAGTTTTTGTGTACTTTTATCGCGGAATACTAAATTACTTGTAGTTCAAACAGATGTTTTTGTTGAAGATCTTTTTCTATTTTTGCAAATTTTGCGTATTTGTTAAATACTATCAAAATGTTTTAACCTTTTTCTTTTCGAATCATATCTTTGCTTATACTCGTAAATGTATTAAGATTTTCTTTCCTTTAAGTTCTATCACGTACCTACTAATCAAACATGAATTGTCCTGGATTAAAATTAGTGGTGCCCGGTATAGCGATAGGCTCGTCCGCTATCACATCATGGGACAGCAATAAACAAAAGGTGGGTGCCGTACTTGTTGCACCGCTGACTACCCATTTGGGGATAATCTTATGTTATGTTAAGTTTAAAGGTTAGGGGGTAAAATATCTTACTCAGGGCGATTTCAAAACACGATCTACCGATTGAAATGTTTGTACTAACGTTTTATATAATTACCATAATATCCACATACATCATCTACCTTCCCTGATTCCACTAGCGGTGAGGTCGGCGCAACATGCTTTTAAAACATGTTACAGAAAGATTTGGCTTATAGTTTTTACGACCGACCGCCTGCCTGACGTCAAACGCTCAGGGGAAAAAATACCCAGACCCGAAATAAATATCTATGGATCACACAAAGATTTGTCTCGGTACGGGTATCGAACCCGCGGCCTCTCGTTTCACAGCGAGCTACTCGCCCACTGCGCCACGGAGGACGTCACTCCATATTCATATTACACAAGAATATTCCTAGAACCTCATTTAGATGGAGATATTTTATCGTACGACGCAGGCAAGAAGATCCCAGAAAATTTTCATTTTCGTCGACGCGTCATAAGATTCTTATTTTCAAATTGCATGACGCGGCCTTTCGAATGACTGTTGTTTGTTAAATTCTTGCTTCGGTAGTATGATAAACTTTCTCCATTTAAATGTGGGCAATATGTAACAAAAACCCTGTTGGGCATTTTAACTGTGATATCAGAATCGATATTCAAACACAATGAAAAACCTCGCATACGAAAATTGGACTGTAACAATAATCTTTCGTATACGAGAAATATGTATGACGCTTATATACGTTTCCACAACAGAGGTGCTGTATGGATCTGCATAGATATTTTCGTAAATATGGATGCCGTGACAGCTATCAAATGAATCGCAAGGGCTTTAAGTATGGGCGTAAACTTAGCATGAGCAAAACCGATAGAAACATCAAAAGAAACAGATTTCTACAATCAATACCGTCTTTGAATGGAAATTCAGTGCCAAGAGACGAAACAATCGAAAAAGCATTCGATTAAAATTTCATGCAGCTTTGTATTTACACTGCGCAATGTATCGTTTTACTCTTTGCCTTTTCATTTATGTATGGCTCCTGCATATATATTTATTACACTTATCTATTTTATTAGCTTATGCTGTAAATGAATATTTATTACCTTCTGTTATTTTATAAATTACTCCCATTGGTAGATTTTTTATATATTTTTTTTATTAGTTTTAATGACGAGACGAGCAGGTCGCTCGCATACGAGGGACCTACCACCTTGTAAAAGATCTACGCTGTATACTAGCAAATTACTATGAATCTGTCATAGGCAGTTACACACACCAATAGATATACGATTATCAAGTTAAGCAATCCTTAGAGCCGTCAGTCTATGGTTTATTATATCATAGGCCGGCAAACGAGCAAGTGGGTCACTTGATGTTAAGTGATCACCGCGCATGTAGGTACGCCCACAATACCAAAAGAATTATGAGTGCGTTGCCAACCTTAAAGGAAAGGTATAATTAAGGGATTGCGAAGGGGAGGGGATTTGGGCCTCCGGATATCTCACTCACCGTACGAAACGCAAAAAGCAAGCTGCTACTTTACGTCGGTTTTCTGTGAGACAGTGGTAACTAGCCGGCCCAATCATGCTGTAGACAAAAGTGTCTACAGCGTGGCTCTACCACTCAAATAACGCGACCGTGAAAACAACGTAAAAACATGACGGGTGACCGCTTAGTGATATTCCAAGTTTCACATGAGCGTCTACCTGTGTCGGAGGGCAGGTAAAAAGTCGGTCCCGGTTGTTGTCAACTGACAGCAGTACTTAAGCCAAGTCGGTGGCCTTCGGGCGGCTTGAAAACTTTGACACTAGGCTTGACCACTAACTATTCGATAGAGATACTAGATAGACTATATTGTATTGTAAATGTCCAACTGCTGGGCACAGGCCTCCTCTACTGAGTGAGAGGAGTTTGGTCTTAGTCCAATAGATAGACTGGCAGATTTTATTATATTTGCATAGTCATGACATTTTTCCGTTTGCAATATTATATTTTACAATATTTGTGACTACTATGGACATACGTAGACTTACACTTACCATAAGTATTTCGACTTTACGAATAGTTTATATTCTTGTGCCATAGTATCTGTATAATTGAAAGTGTTTGAACTTGGAAGTCGTTATGTTATTCACCAAATAAATCATATTTACTATAAATTCAAGTCAGGATATAAAATACAAAACACAAACAGTACTACAATTAAAGCTATGCGCTTCGGTAATCTTTATCTTCTTCTTCCACCTGCCCTTATGGATATTTTAATAGTACAATCGTTTTTCACGAATAAGTATGAATCTTCTTTCACGTGCCCTAATCCCACTCGCAGTGGGGTCGGCGCCACATGCTTTTTACATGTTACACAAAGATTTGACTTGTAGATTTTACGACTACGACGACGGCGATGGACGTCGGGCAAGCGGCTGGTCGTAAATAAAATATCCAAATTATCAAGGTATAATTTTGAATTTACCTCCCGTGATCAAACGTGATAAATTGATAAGCGGGAAAATTCGAATACACAATTTTTCTGTAAGTGGATCATAAATATTGAGTTAATGTTTTTGCTACTTCACTATTCATATTTTCGCGTTATTCATTGATGAAAATATTATAAGTTTAAAAAAAGCTGTGTATTAACAGGAGCTTTAAATTGTCAGTATTTCGAATTGATGGTTAAAATCGTAGTTTTCATGTGTTTTTGACTATATCAATATAATACTGACGAATGTCGCAGCTGGTGAGTAGCCGGATGTGAAACGTAAATTTATGTATATATCTCAGCCTGTTGTCGTCCACTGTTGGACGTAAGCCTCCCCAAGTGAGCGCCAACCATCCCGGTCTTGAGCAGCCCGCATCCACCCGCTACCCGCCATCTTTTTCAAGTCGTCGGTCCACCGTGCAGCAGGGCACCTAAATTTATATGACCTACAAATATTTATTTAGGATCTGGGACCATATTAAGTCCTTCGTAGTTCCGGGTACCCACGATACAGGTTAACCTAGGTAGTATGGGGCCAGGACTATGTGTGTGACTGTTGGGTATTGAATGGTTGTATTAACTTGTTTTTATTGTTCGTATTTACTTTACTGCCTCAGTGGCGCAGTTGTAATGCGTACGCGGTTCTACTGCTGTGCTGCGGTCTCGGCTTCGATCCCGGGACGGGTAAAAGTGATATTGGGGTTTTCTATTTCGAAATCCTCAGTATCAGTCCGGAGTCAGGAATTGTACCCGGTATGGGAATAGGTTCGCCCCCTATCACATCATGGGACGGAAATAAGCTCGGCGAAATGTGGATGTACTGGTTAAATATACCTATGCCTACCACTTCGGGGATTATAGGCGTAAGTGTGTATGTATTTTCTTTATTTTATGTTGTTTTTAAGCCGAGAAATAATGGATGATGTGATAATCTTATATATAAAATTCTCGTGTCACAATGTTCGTTCCCATAATCCTCCGAAAGGGCTCGACCGATTTTTATGAAATTTTATATACATATTCAGTAAGTCTGAGAATCGGCTACTATCTATTTTTCATCCCTCTAAATGTTAAGGTGGTCCACCCCTAAAATGTTTATTTTTTAGACAACATTTTTTGTTTTTATTTTTTTATGATACAACATTAAAAAATACATACAACCCTAAATTTTCCTTCTACCATCAACCCTTATTTTTTAATAGTAATTTTAGTATTTTTGTCAAGCGCGTTTCTCACCGGGGGCGCCCACTAGGCTACTTTAATCTTGGAAATAGCCATTCACGCGGGCGGAGCCGCGGGCCACAGCTAGTTATATATAAAATTTATATTATATCTATTAATTACTTTTCTCTGGCTGCTATTTCTTCGTAAGGTTATCTAACGGAAATGGCTATTTATTACAAGACAAAAATATGTATTGTAACAATATACTCGTATTATCTATTGTAACGCATATTTTATTTTATTTTCTTTTGTTGTCAAATGATAAAATAAATATGCAAGTAGTATACAATAAATAGTTATCTATTTGTCCTAGAAACTATCGTGTAGATGCGTAGAAATGTATACTTTATCGATGTCCAAAGTTTGGAAATATAATAATAATCCATCTGTACTGGAAGGACTAATCAGATTACCTTTACAACCTAAATTAGTTTCCAAAATTATCGAAGCCTTGTCAATACAAACATTGGTTCATTACAAAGATCGCTTTACATTTCGGAGTGGCGTAAAAGTGGCGAGGGCTTCACCGTGACGAAAAAAATTACCCTAGACAGTATTATCATGGATTATGAATTACAGTAGATAAGGCATACAACGCGTTCTCATTAAAAGAGAATCCAAGGAAAAATATAGTAAAAAACACAGCGCAAGCCAGTCTCATTTGTCAACTTCCTAGCATTGCATGCACCACCTACATCACTCGAGGAATGGCCGACTTTTTATACATTCCACTTTTTCCGGCGCACACAACTTTAATAACTCAAAATGAAAATACGCTTTTAAAATATACCGTTTTCGTCGCGGCACGTGTTTGAATTTAGCGATGTAGATAAGCCCAATTGATAATAGGCGAGGAATTCGTGTTCAGTGTTGTTAATATTCGGAATTAAGTTGACTCGTTTCGTGTAACATTTTGAGGTCACCTTTTAACTTATGTTCCACTTTACAATATTTTTATTAGACAGTGTTTTTATTACGGAAAGTAACTGCATCGATGGTGGGTATTAATTATGATTAAAAAGATATGACGGTGGGACTGTAATTTCCATTTTTAGTGGTTGCTACAATTAAACCAGCTGGTTTAATTGCGTCCTCGTGATTTAAATGTTTAATATAAGGATAAGCAGTGGTAGCTCAGCGGGTAGTGGTATGGACTGTCGAGACGAAAGTCGCAGGTTCGAAACCAGCCCTAAGTGCATACACCTCTGACTTTTCTAAGTTATGTGTGTATTAATGTTAATTACCGCTTGCTTTAACGGTGAAGGAAACATCGTAAGGAAACCTGCATACCTGAGAAGTTCTTCATAAGAATTTTGAAGGTATGTGAAGTCTGCTAACCCGCATTAGGCCAGCGTGTTGGACTAAGGCCTAACCCCTCTCATTCATTAGAGGAGGCCCGTGCCCAGCAGTGGGACGTATATAATACAGGGCTAGTGTTATTATAAGGAAAAAGAGGAGAACGTATTGACGCATTTCGAAAAAATTATGACATAGCTAATTGTGGGTTTATATGGTTAATGATTACGATTACGAAATAATTCACAAATATTTTTTTCAGATTTAAATGTAGTGAGACTGACACTACCCACAATATATGTCAATAAGAGTCCTTCGGGAAGGAGGCAGACAACTGAATTCTGTTAGGCTGGGCGGCATTCGAAAAACTACGAGTATGTAACATTTTGAAATCATCGATCCTCAATTTCCAGTGCGTTCTACCCGTAATGACATACGGAGCTGAAACGTGGACACTGATCAGAGCCTGGCCCATAAATTGAAAGTCGCTCAGCGTGCTATGGAGGATACTACGGTGTTTGCTTTGCTTGAATAACGAGACGAGCAGGTCGCTAGCCGAATAGTAAGCGTCACGCCTGCGCATAAACAGGCGCAACGTCATTCATAAATCTGGATTACAGAATACTGCATGACACTGAACAACAGTCCTTCAACCCGAAACACAACAGTGCTTACATACTGCTGCTTGGCGGCAAGAAATAGACAAAGCGGTGATACCAACCCAGACGGCCTCTCGCATACGAGGGAGCTACCACTTTGTTGTACCAGTTTGTTTTTAATTTCTCTGGTGGGTAGAATTCTAAGTGAGGTCATCCAGAGAACCAAAGTCAGACATTGCTCGCAAAATTAGCACGCTGAAGTGGATGTGGGCCGGTTAGGTCTGCAGACGGACGGTTAGTCGGTAGAGCAGACACGTGCTGGAGTGGAGCTAAGACAGCGCTTAGGCAGACCGTAGTGTAGGACGTCCTGCTATACAATGGACTGACGACTTGAATAAGGTGGTGGGTGGAAGGCGGTTGCGAGGTGTTCACGGCTAGGATGGTTGCCACTCACTAGTTGACGCCTATAAATAAATAAATACACCCAACAGTCACCCACATAGTCCTGACCTCACACTAGGTAAACCTGTATCGTGGGTATCAAGAATTACGAGGGACATGTGGTCCCACAAGACCCAGACCCGAAACAATTTTTTGTGGGTCACACAAACATTTGCCTCAGTGCGAGAATCGAACCCACGGTTTCTCGATTCGCAGCCGGCTACTAGCCGACTGCACCATGGAGACTGCCTATATCTAACAGTGGACGGCAAAAGGCTTGGTTCGGTTCGAAATTCTTGGCTTACGTACTCTCTAAATTACAAATATTGTCCCCTGGCACTACAAACAATAATTCAATACTCATATAACGAGTTAAATGAGCAAAAACTTATTAGATCCATACCTGCATATCGAAGCGAAATGAAAGAGCGAAACTAGAATTGCCACTTCAATTAATCGAGTGCACTTTCATACGAGTCTATTTTCCCATTACTGTATGAGTATTGCACAAACCGTTTTTAGTTACGTTACTTTACACAACCTTTCTGTGGCCTATCATCATTTTTCGTTGTTAACTCGATTTGTTTCTAATATAGTTTTTGCATTTTGACGTCAACAATTTTATTTTTTTGTACTTTTCAACTGCTGCCTTACTGCTGACTACAATTTTCCTTTCCTTCTGCCTGGCGTTATCCCGGTTAAATGCCAGGGTCCAACTTCTCGTATCATAACTTTGACGGTATTTAGTAGGTATTATTATATGGGGCGACCCATCGCTTCGTTTGACCCCCACAACCAGCAACCGGAACCAATTTTCGCCATTGCCTCGTCCGCTAATCAGCAGAGTGTACTACGTGCAGATGAGGTTGGCTTTGAACCTAAGATGTTGGTGGCCCCACTTACACTCCTAGACAACATACCTACTCGTATCTTGCATGGTCGCCGTAGTAAAATAGCATATTCTAGCTAGACTACCAAAATCATTTACAAATCATGAAGTGAAGTTGAAAAAAAGATTGTGTGGTTTTATGAAACCACGGTAAAAGTGAAACTTTTTTTCACATTATAGACATTTAACTAAAAATTTTTGGAATAATATTACATTAAACACTAACAAAAACAAACAAAATAGCGTGCGAACTATAGACGCCGCCATATTGGCCTTGGCTGCTCTTCACTTTAGCGCCTTTCACTTTATCCCTACTCTGCGGCCGACCGTCACGCAACATGCAACACACAGGCCAAACAAATTGAGACGATCTACCATTAAAATCTAACAGAGGCGTGTTAAAAGAAATAATATCTAAACTTTAAAAATACCTCCAATATTGTCAGAAAGAGTAAATTGTTTGAATTCACACTTAGTAGGGGTCATTTTCACTGGATCTTTTTTAAATGAATAGTTACTCCGTGTGTCAACTCACTGGTCAGTGGAATAGCTTTCTTTTTGTTTTTATTTACTTCATAGAATATTACAAAGGAGCAGTAAAGCCGAGGTTTTTCTATAAGTGCCCTGGACTTTGTTTATCGACTGTGTACAGTGGTAGTGGTAAACTTTTATGGTTTTTCTTTTATATTGAGTAAGTATTTGTTACTGGCTGGACGCTATGAGCTCTATTTAGGCATAATATTCGAATTTTACGAAATCGGTTGCAATAATTTGCGTAAACAACCTCCGTGACTCAGTGAGCGTGTAGCCGGCTGTGAAGCGAGAGGTGCGAGTTCGATTCCGCTTAATGGTATTTAAACTGAGCATCTGAGGGTTTACACCCCAAAATTGCCATGTGGCTATACACTGTGGTAATACGGCCAATCATCACATACGGAGCCATGGCCTGGTGGCCCAGAACCAAACTGACCACTGCCAAAAACAAACTGCAGCACTTTCAGAGGCTAGCTTGTAGCGCCGTAACGGCCTGCATGAAAACCACACCCACAGCGGCACTGGAGATACTTCTAGGGCTACCGCCCCTAGACCTATTCATCCAGCAGGAGGCGGCCTCAGCGGCCATCAGACTAAAGTCACTCTGGGATGCAGCAAACGGGGCTCATACCGAAATCCTTGGGGAGGCTATATCCTACCAACCTTTGATAGCTGCCCCCAAGGACAAAATACCCAAACAACACATCTTCAACAAGACGTACATAGTCCAGCTTATTGAAGAACAATACGACTCGTCTGGAGTCCACGAACTGCGCATATATACCGATGGTTCCAAAACCAGGATCGGGCGCAGGAGTGTACTCACCCGAGATAAATATTAATATATCAACAGCCTTAGGGGAACATAGTTCTATTTTCCAGTGTGAATGCATCGCCATCACGCAGGCTGCCAGAGCAGTGACTAGACGGAATATCGAAGATCATAAGATTCGCATAGTGTCCGATAGCGCTGCAGTGCTACAAGTCCTCGATAGTAAAACCATTCAATCCGGGCTCATACTAGAGTGCCACCAGGCACTGGAAGTGATAGGTAGTAATAACCAAGTCACTTTATAGTGAATAAAGGGGCACAGTGGCTCTCTATCTAATGACGCAGCAGACGAGCTGGCGAGAAAAGGGTCGGAACAGAGGGTGTTTGGCCCTAGTCCAATAGTTCCACTACCCTTTAACCAGCTAAGGTCATGGCTACGCCACAGAACGCTTGAACAACATGCAGATCAATGGGCAAACATCAGTGCGTGCAGACAATCCCGGGAAACGGTGCCACACCCGGATGCACGTTTAACAAAGCGCCTGCTATCCTTAGATAGGACATCCCTACGCATAATCGTAGGCAATATTACAGGACATTGCCCACTTAACAAACATTTATATGTTCTAGGTATAACCGACAGCCCCCTATGTAGGGGATGTCTGTCGGCTGATGAAACAGCTTCACATGTCATCCTGAAATGTGAAGGTGTAGCTACACAACGGGCGGAAATCCTCAATACACCGAGGTCACTCCGAGAAGCCTGTGGAGACACCAGGAGGATCCTGCGCTTCTGGTCGGAGTTAGGCTGGCTAGATCTCTAGCCGGCACAAACTTCACGCACAATGGCCCGACATTCAACGGGCTAAGTGCGGAGAAAAGGAGCCCACAATCACAATCAACTGAGCATCTCTATGCTTCAAAAGGTACGTAAAATGTCAGAGCTGTCGGCATACTTCGACTTGATTGGTCATTCGGTATAGAGTAGAAACTTAACAGTTTGTGAAATAAAATAATATGTAAACAGGTCATATAAGTTCTCCATTACCATCTTTACGATAAATCACAGGACAGTGCCATTAACGCGATTACCGGGTGTGTCCAGTTTACGGTTATTTACTTAAAAGCTATTATTTAATTTAGTTATATTAGAGCACGTGTAACACGCGACACAGCAATTACATAATTCAGTATCATAATTGACCGCCGCCTTAATTAATTGCGGACTGCGGTTCATTCTCATAACGCCACGAGGCTTCACTCAAAATACCTTTATAGTGCTCCATCACGATAGTATGGTTGCTCATAATTTTATAATCCTTATTATTTCGTGTTTATTATCAGGTCGACTGAATAAATCTTTTTTAAAAATTAATGAAATTCGTGTTAGTTTCAGCGAGGGTTTTCAGACGATCGGAAGATATAATATATTTATATAATTATTTAATTGGTCATAATAGAAAAGAAAAAATATACATTTTAAATAAAGAAGTTGTTCGTAATTGAGTTACGATTTAACGAACTATAATATTAATTACGAAATTCGTTCGTGAAAATTAATGATTCACATAAGCCAGAAAAGTTCTAGTGCAGACAGGTGAATGCAAATAATTTGGTTAAAAATAAAGCGGGATTTTATATTTCGTGAAATTTCAATGTAAAATTCAGTCGGGCGCGGGAGAAACAAAAAGAAATTCACTGGAGTGACACTTTTAAAAGCGTCGACGGTTGATTTTAGAAAAGCCTTTGTTTCTGTTAACCATACCGGGCGTCCTCTCGTTGATTTAAGTACACAATAGAATCCCCCTTACGTTTCGACAATGCTCCGATAGCTTAGAAAATGTTCACAATAAAAATGTACAAGACAATGGGGAATTGAAAGGAAATGGAAGATATCATTCGCTTGGAAGGTTTTATATTCGATTTGTTTTTAATTTAACGTGAACACTTTGCGAAATAATCATTCACACCTTCATTAATTCTGTTGTTGAAAATTAATGAAATGAAAGTGGAGAAAAATAGAATTAACTGATCGATTTCTTTTATCCTCAGTGACGAAACTAACAGTAAGGCCTAGTACAAGTTTATAGTTTTCAATAACGATGAAACTTTTCGTTTTCTCTCCATACGTCGAGGATCAGTAGGCACTAGTGGAAACTATGATGAATTAAAATTAATAATCTGGTTAATTTTATTTTATATTAGTCGAAAATTAAATTAGTTTTCAAGCGATTCTTTCCTTTATTACCGTATGAATTACTAGTTTGACACTTTGACAGTAGTAATTTTATACGAATACAAAACTGTGAACGTATTGACGTATGTACTAGGCGTAAAGGTCGCTTGCTTGATGGTAAGGGCCACGTATGTTCAGAAACAGACGCAATACCAGATAGAATCATAAATTACAATGGACTGCATGGCATTTGACTGCGGTCGTCTCCCCGTCTCATAATTCCCAGTGATTTCAGTAGCTTCATGCTTCAAACCAAAACACAACAGTGCTTACACACTGCTGCTTAACGGCAGAATAGATAAAGTGGTAGTACCAACCCAGACGAATAATGGCGCCTGTATTGGGTCCTTATTTCATCTTCAAACGTAAGTATAAACGATCATCCCGTAAACGTTAAAAAATTATTAAATAACAAATGTTAAACACATTTAGAAACATGCATAAATTACACCTGTTGTTTGATTCTAATGAAGCTCGCCCTTTACGGCTTCTGTAACTGCTGCCAGTCACCATCAATGTAATTTATGAGTCGGTAAAGAAGAGTAATTCAGCTTATTAATTTTACGCGGGCGCGCTCTGAGGTGTGGCTTCACGGCTTACATGACTGGGACTCTTTAATCACGTCGTCTCCGTTCCGTTTAGCGAAAAAGCCCCATTATTCATCACAGAACCACTTTGACGTTCTATTGAAATTTTGAAATGGAGATTGCTATCAATCGTTCGCGATTCGGTATTTTTCAAATTGAATCCTATTATTTTCGTACCAATGCATTTAAATAAGATTCTATTTGGGTTAAAAAAAATCGTGAACGCTCGAGTGTAACTGCTGAATTGCCCATCCAGTAAGCCCCTTATCGACTGATTTTCATTCCCCTTTCGCAAGAAATATGCGTTTTTGTACGTCATTTGCGAGAGTCTTTGTATTGTTACCCATTTGAATAGCGTGTTAGTTTGCGGCAATAAAACATGTTCAGTAGGGTATTGAGAGTTTATGGTTTTTATTTAAATGAATAAGAAGGCTAAACTCTACTAGAAACACCATTTACTCCTTGAAACTTGAAATTTTATAAGGATCTTTTTTCTTTTATAAGTTTGAATGACGAAACGAGCAGATCCCTCGCCTGATGGTAAGCACCACGCCTGTCCTTACACAGAAACAACACTACGTAGAACTTCGAATTTCAAAGCACTGCATGGCACTGGACTGCGTTCGACATCCCGAGACATGTTATGAAGTCTCATAATAATCAGTAATTTTACCCGGAATACAATAAGGGCCACGTCATAGACAGAGATGGGTGTAAGAAGTTTGCGCTAATACGCTGCTCATAACTACTCCAAGAAGATACTTTTTTAGTTCACTTAATGCTATTAACAGTATGATACAATATGCTAATAAAAAAAGTTTACAGTGCTAATAAAATATAAAAGTGATCTTAAATTATTATTATTGTGTAAACAACCAAACAATCCTTTTTACCTGGAATGTAAACTAAAAAGCTCTATTATAAGTTAGTTTTTCACGTGGCTTAGCAGAACAGTTGTTAGTAATTTCGCTTAACCTGTACATTCATTCAAAGTTTTTCAATTTAAAATATTTTATAATTTGAGCAGTTGAGCATTAGTTTATTCTCATAAATATGTGACGTCGTAAACTTTTAATTGGTAGGACTCGGGTACATTTAGTGATCGTGATAACGCTTAGTTCACGCGATGTAATGTTCGCTTTTGTTTGGCCCCCGTCGTTACGTGCGCCTTCCTAGTTAAATGTCTAAGTGAAAAATTGCACGCTACGGTTAAAAGGTTAAATGGGAGTGACCATTTATCCTTTCTGAATCGTAGCTTAAACGCTCCGTGTAAATTTAAAAAGGTTTTACATTTAATGTTATTTCTTTTTAAAAGAGATCGTTTGTGTTCCGATTTACGTTTTGTGGAATGAAATTCACGTTGTATTTATTTTTAAACTGTTCGACGTTTATTTTGTATCGAGGAATATTGCATTACTGTGTTCAGATTTTGTCTTTGTTTGAATAAAAATAAATACACCAAAGATCACACACATAGGACTGACACCACACTAGCTGAACCTGTATCATGGATGTCAGGAACTACGAAGGAATTCTCACAACACCCACACCCGAAACAAATATTTGTCTCAGTGTGGGGATCTAAACCGCGGCCTCTCGTTTTACGGCTGGCTACTCCCTCACTGTGCCACGTAAACGGTCAAAATTTAATTGAAGGCAGTACCTACTAATTATTGTATTTAAAATTCATTTTAACCAACTAGGTAAGTAGGTATATTAAGTGGAGCTAAAATATGATTTATTGTGTCATAACAAATTTTAATTTTGCGGTTTCCACGCAGAATTCAAAATCGTCATCAAGCACCCTGCCTTATAACAAAGGCTTAAAATCTCGAACAAACATCGTTATATTAGAGTATTGCTTCTTAAAAATTAAATACACATTTTATTATCTCAAATATTTACGTGCTATAACGTGCTTGGACGAAGCTTATAAAATAATTTGTATCGTGTATATTGTTAAACAATAAAACTCTTTAGTACAACAAATATTAGGTTTATTAAAATAAAAGTACAAAAATATTATGAGATCATTTACAATTTTCTTTTAATTTAGCACCAACGCAAACTGGACTAGCACCATGGTATATATCCTCAAATCAAACCGGTGATGGGTGGGGTGACCTGAGCATTGGGACGCTTAGGATATTTCGTACCCACTTACGTATCAATCACCACACCTTGGGTGCAAAGTTCCTTATAGAAGTGTTCATCCAGCTGATAAAAATTTAACATGAACCTTAAATATTATTAATCTTAATATAACACATATTTTCTACAACAAAATATCCTCGTTGCAGTTTTAATTTCGAAAGCAAAACGCGCCTTCCAAACATAAACTGCGATTGCGAGAAACACTTCAATAAATCGAACACTTGGCTGGCTTGCTTTATAAAGTAATATTTTGCTATTTGTACAACAATTTATTATATTTATAATCTGATTACTTTAAATAATTATGTTTAATGCGGTCTTTACTGTTGTTGATTATGCGGTGGGTAATAAATATACAAGTTAGTGGTGCCGTAGTGGTCGCAATTCAACCTTTTTAATCTTATAGTAATTTTTGTTCAGACATTGACAGTATTAAACGTAAACAACGAATGTCTTATTTAATTTAATTTAATGTATAATTGTTATAGATATTATGTTAAAAATAGCATTCTGCACTCTTCCTCCATATAAACTTTAAGTATGTCAAATCACTCACTCCTCCGTGCGCACATATTGCTTAACACGTTGACGGACAGTAAGGCTACAGGCGTACGTGTGAGAGTTCGTGATATGAAAGAACACCTTTTTTATAGCATAGACCGGCAGCGAGCAAGTGGATCACCTGATGGTAAGTGATCTCCAACGCCCATGTACGCCCACAATATCAAAAGATCATCATCATGGGCGCACTGCTGACCTTAAAGGAAAGGGATAATTAAGGGATTGGGGAAGGGGAAGGGAATTAGACTCCGGATATCTCACTCACCTCAAACGGCTCAAAGAATCACCTGCCGACGTTAGACTTTTCTCAAATTTTACGCTAGTACACCAAGCGATCGATTTTCTATACTAACATAAAGAATATCAGTTTATCATCGCATGTATAATTCATTTATTCCTACTGACAGCGCGGCGTAATGATCAAAAACTTAACACAAAGATAATGTGAACGCGCACACATAAGTATGCCTGTGGGCTGTAGTGCCCCTTTGGCATCGTGTTTACGTACATTTAGTCGAGTATTGTTCATTGACGGTCTGCCAATCGCTTGCTTTGAAATTGTACGCCCATAGGCAATTTATGGAAATTAGTAGTGTCATAGCAGGTGCCACTGATAAAACAGTACTGTTTGTCATCTTGTTAAAGCGGGGCCAAAGATTTCTCTTCACGTATTAATATATAGATTACGAATAATTAGGTTTATTGAGATTTTATAATGAATTTGAAAAACATCTGCTACTTTTAAGCTCTTGACAGATTTTCTTCACACATATCTAAGAATCTTGATTAAACTAGTTTTATAACTTAAAAATTTAATTAAAGCGGTTTATACGGTTAGGCGCTCCAATGCTACAGATAGCTACACGTACAGCGATAGATGGACAAAGGGGCCTTCAACAAGTGGTAGAGCCATTCTGTAGACTGTTTTACAGCATGAATAGGCTGGCTCGACCGGGTTATTACTACTGTCTTACAGAAAACCGAGGTCAAATAACAGCTTGCTGTTGCGTCTAGTACAGTGATCCAGAGACCCAAATTTACTGGTGACCCTAGTAGACGGAATAACGCCAGGCTGAAAGAAAGACTTCAGCTGAAACATATGAAAAATTAAATTCTAACCAGTTGAAGCCATCAAAGCCACTGTAGTTAAATAAAATTCTGCTTATGTTAAATGTTAAAATTCTTTTGTGTATGATATTTAATTTTAAGTTTTGTCATAAAATATTATAGTCATGTTATCCGTAGTTTAACTTAAATATATTAAAGATGTAACGTATTTTCCAGGAAATATGTCGCAGGTTTTATATTGTGTCTTCCCGCGGAAAACCGCCTTGGCATTTTGCCTTAGCTCATTATATTTGTAGTTTGTAGCTTTCGACGTCCAACTATTTTAATTTTATGTTATATGATTATTATGTTTGGCCGTCCCTCTAGCGCAAAATTAAAGCAGCTTACCTTTTACAATTTCAGTGGCGTAATAGTTTTATATCTATTAGCTAAGTGATGTCGGAACTTTTGAATGTACATACACACATAAGTTCACGTTTCAGTTCACTGTTATGAATATACGGAGTTTCTATAAGTTTAGCCAAGGTTCCTCGAGGTTATTTTCATATGATAATGTGATGTGGTTGGTGTTGAGCCTATCGCCATCTCGAGCACAAATTTTAACCCCGGACAACTCTTAACTCATGTATGATTTTAAGGAATCGATTTTTTTAACAAATATATAATTTCCCGACCTTGAATTTGAAACCATTTGACCATCAGTTATCTTATTATTAATGAGGATGAAAACGGTGAACGAAAACATCATGAGGAAATCTGCATATCTGAAAATTCTCCGTAAGAATTTCGAAGGTATGTGATGACATTACAGACTCACATAAGGCAAGCGTGGTAGATTAAGGCCTAATCCCTCTCCTTAATAAAATAGGTCCTGTGCCTAGTAGTGGGAGTTTGGACATATATAATACATGGTTGGTGTTATTATATATGTTAACTTGATGTGGGCGTTACATAATATTGAAACTGGCATCGAAATCCAACCAGCTTTACGTGATGCGCGAACAAATTAAGAGCAAAGAGTACTGCTTTATTACGTGTATAGAGAAATTAGTTTATGTGATTAAACAAAAGTCTTTAGGAAATTCATTTTTGTATAACTTATTTTGCATCAAATACAATTTGTAATACAAACATCTAAAGTAGTATACCGACTTCAACATCCACTGAAATTGTAATGAACCAACAAAAAGCAGTAAAGTACAACATTGTAGATTGCAGCTTGCACTTTATTTACAACAACAAACTACCGAGCTCTGACATTTATAGAGACGATTGTGTATTTATGGGGTTTTAATGGCGAAGCACATTACCAGCCGCGCCATCAGCCGCGTTAGTGAAAGAAAATATTGCATTTGTTGTTATTTATGCCGAATCTCGGGAAGTCTCGTGTTTAACCCACTGAGGTATGTTCTTTTACATCCTGTTTTTATGCAATGTTAAAGAAATGCAATGTTTTAAAAATATTTCAGTGACCTTATTAGTTGGTAACAAGGAAGAGGTTCTAAATTCATTTTATTATTTTATATTTGCTTTTAAGTTTTGTAGTCAGTTTTATTTTACCATCTATCTTCTGTTAATATTCTGGCTGTTGACATTATCCTTCTTCTTTGCTCTGGCCAGCATCATTCTGCTAACGCAATGTCTTTTAATGTTCTGCATTAGATTTGGACTGCACCATACTTAACATCAGGTCCAATATAGTCACTTTGAAAGATATAAATAAAGTATCCTCAACAATAACAGAGAAGTTGAATAGAAAAAGATCACATGCTGTTAAAATTTACTACTTCACTGACTTACCTTTCCCACGGAAATTTCAGTTAAGCTAAAAAAGTTAGTGCTTGTGGCTTTTCAACTTTAGCTATCTTTTGTAATAAGCACGAGCTAAAATACACCGCAGCCAGCAAGGGCTACATTTATTTTCATTTGTTGAGAAATTCTTACTTCTGGACCCTTATTAACGAAAAAACAGGAATCGTAAAACAGCGGTATGGATTGATACTTAGTTTTTATAAGCGTGGATTTGGGCTTTATTTTGTAGAATTGAAGATGTGGGGGATAACGATGTTGCTACCGATAATTGGTTATGATTTGTGACTGTGTTGTGATCGGTGAAAGATAAAAGTCTTTAATCTTTATACTGTTTTATTGTTTCCCGTATTTTTTCCACAATACTAAGAATGTCATCTCATTACACAGTTTTGTTATTGTGATTATATGACGTAGGATTTAAACCTAAGACCTTAGTTAACTTAAGTTGGCTAATACAACCTAATTATTATAAGGCTCTCTGTTTGTTGTTTTCTAGCATCAGACAAAACTACTGGATTTGATGAATTTACGCACACAGTTAGGCCACTACGTGAATGAAAACATAAAGTACTTTTTAGCCAATAAATATTTTATGAAAGTAAATGATAGGTACATTTATTTATTGTTTAAAGCACAGTCCTCTAGCGCACTGTTAAACCTAATCACGAAAGCGGAGCCATAGGCAAAAACTAGTGTTATAATAACAAAATATGCTAATGTTCACTAGCGTCTCTCGTAGTTGGTAGTTTATTAGCCCACGTAGAAGTCTTTCCCTTCATATTTTCGAGATAATAGCACTTGAAAATCATTATTTTTGTCGACTTAATTACAAAACATCAAATTTTCTCTGGTATTTATCTGTGCTAATTTAATTTGAATGTATTATATACCCTCCAGTAACCTTCCAGAAGACGTTCTATAAATGATAGCGCTCTATCAAAATCTGCTGCGAAGCTTAGAAGAACTAATCGGACAAACACGATTTGCGACTTTGTTTTATACTATTTATGTAAGATAGATGTTTGGTGAGTGGAAGAGCCACGCTGTAGATACTTGTGTCTACAGCTAGAATGGGCCGGCTCTTCCGGGTCGTTACCACTGTCTAACAGAAAACCGGCGTAAAGTAGCAGCTTGCTGCTGCGTTTCGTACGGTGAGTGAGATATCCGGAGGCCCAAACCCCCTCCCCTTCCCAATCCCTTAATTATCCCTTTCCTTTAAGATCGGCAACGCACCCATAATTATTTTAGTATTGTGGGCGTACATGGCCGGTGGAAATCACTTACCATAAGGTGACCCACTTGCTCGATTGCTGGCCTATGCTTAAAAAAAAAGTTAATTGAATCCTCTTGAATTCATGTTTAAAATTGTTGAGGTTTAGATGACATCATCACGAGTTTCGAATACAATACTCTCGTAAATCTTCCAAATAAAATAAAAGTTTATCAAGAACGAGTGCCTAAAATAAAATTGTTCTTGTAAAAACATTATCTTCTTATTCCTAAACAACAGTTTTGCGTCGAGGGTAATGAGAGTTTACGGCACCCTAGCTCTGGGCTGCACCCTTATCATGACGTACGACCGAGGGGATACAAGGCCTAAGGGCGTTGGCAAATTCACTCGCTATTGGGCTGTATTTAAAATTAGGAGCTCAAGTTGTATTACGATGTTTAGACATACTTATATATGTACTCCCTGACACTGAGAGCCTCTATGGTGCAGTGGACGAATAGCCAGCTGCGAAGCGAGAGATCGTGGGTTGAATACTGCACCAAGAAAAATATTTGTATGATCCACAAATATTTCGGGTCTAGGTGTTGTGGGACCGCAAGTCCCTTGTAGTTCCTGATACCCACGATACAGGTTAACCTAGCGTGGGTTCAGGGCTACGTGTGTGACTGTTGGGTGTATTTATTTATATTGTACCACCAAAATATATTGACTAAATGACGACACGATGAGCGTCACGCCTGTCCATAAATAGGAGCAACACCACGAAAAAAAGTTGTATTAAGTACTATGTTTAGTTACAGAAGATTTTGTAACCCCAGAGGGGTTGAAGTCAGGTAAGCCAAATCTTTCTGTAACATGTGTTAAAAAGCATGTTGCGCCGACCTCACTGCGAGTGGGATAAGGACAGATTGAAGAAGAGTTACAGAAGATTTATTATGTGTATTTCTATTGTAGCAAAAAAAATATTTTTATTATCCTAAATGCAGAGACGAAAAGCGCCATGCCTGCCCATAAGTAGTAGCAACACCACCCTGAACTTTGAATTATAAAGCAATACATGGCACAGAACTGCTCTCGCCACCCCAAGACATAAGTTATTATGTCTCATAATGAATGTGCGGTGTCGTGCTGTTTCGCGACGTCAGTAGCTTGACTCGCGTATGATATAAAATTCCGATTTCAACGTCTTTTCTAACTTTCATGCTGTTACCATCACAATCGAACGAGGCAATTAAACACACTTGAATATTGTCAAAAGGACATCTGACGAAATACAATATTCTACACGCGAACAAATATGAATTCTGTTTCACGCTATGAAAAATCAGTACAATGATGTGTTTGTTCAGAAATTAATAAAATTTCCATACGATTTTTCGAATCAAACAACAAGAACAATCTGTACGTGGCAGCATGATTACGGAATACGGTTTTCAAAAACCAGTACGGAACGCGCATAACAATTTAAAAAATGTTGTTTGTATTTCCATTTCAATATTTAAATGTTTCTTTTATGAATGGAAGTAATCCAGGAATGTCTTAATTCTGGAATTCAGTTTAATTTAAATAATTTTTCATGAATATAGCAGCTTTGTTATAAAAAATTAGCTAAACATTTAACATAAAATAACCAAATAATAGTTCTAATAATAAGCAGTGTAATGTTACAGATTAGGTACCTAAAATCTCTTTTGAAAAGACTCGCTAAATTATGATATCTTTATTACAATCAAAGATACGATACAGTAGCAAAATAATTTAAGAAGATATATTTTATAACAAATAGTAAGTATATAACTTACGAACTAGGCTTACAATATGATATTAATGATTTATTAGGTTTTATTATACCTCTGTGTAGTTATCATTGCTGGGTACGGGTCTCTTATACTAATGAGAGAAGTTAGGCCTTACTCCACACTGGCTTTATGCGGGTTGGTAGACTTCCCTTTATATTCTACTATAAAATTCTTATTAAGAACTAGCTTTTGCTCGCAGCTCCGAAGGCGTGAATGTCTTTTTCCGTGACAAAATGTGACCCTTCCCCAGGATATATATAACCCATCTACTTACCAATTTTCACTAAAATTCGTTCAGCCCTGAAAATGTAATAGACAAACAGATAGAGTTACTTTCGCATTTATTATATTAGTAAGGATGTTGACCAGTTATGCAGTTTCCTTATAATGTTCTATTTATCCTTATAATATCTATTGAAACGATCATTCCAAATTTTGATATTACAGTACATATTTCACTCTTATGACATCAATAAATTCACGGTAAAATTAATGGCTCCAACTGACTGACATGCAATCGAACTTGTTAAATCAAGCACAAAATATGTCTCTAGTCAGATTGGGCCAATTAATGAGGGTACAGAGGTACTACCTCGCCAGGACCTTTACAATCTAGTGCGAACATAAATTGTGATAGGGGGCTTCGGGGCTTGTTTAATTTCACGAGTGAATAAATCCAAATGTTAATACCGCTGAGACCGCGGCGTCGCACTGACGGTCCCATCTGTCCTGTCCATAAAATTCGACTGCAAAAATTGCAAGTTCAAATGTTACTGTGAAATAAACAGCGCGTTTACTTAGTTTTGAAGTCATTGATTTACTTACAAACGACTTCAATACAGAAGAGGTTTAGGATAGTAGATGTATTTTTGGAGTTGGTGCAATTTCATTCAGGCAGTGACTCCATAAATACCTACTTTACTATTGTTCACGTAAGAAGTAAATGTTATTCCTGAATTTTGTAAATACTAAGGAAATATTGGCTAGGACTGCCTCGGTGGCGCAGTTGAATTGCATACGCGTTACGACTGAGGGTGACGCTAAGGTCTCAGGTTTGATCCCCAGGTCGGGTAACAGTGATATTGGGGTTTTCTATTAAGAAATATTCAGTATCAGCCGGGAGTTTGGAATTTCTGCCCGGTATGGCGACAGGCTCGCCACCTAGCACATAATGAAACGGAGGTACACTCGGCGAAATGTGGGTGTAACAATAGCCAGTAATGAAGAAACATAATAAAATATAACAGTTAAAAGGAAAATTGCGTCTCCCCTTGTGCATGTCTCTACACCGAGAGGCGTGATTGTGACAAACATGCATGAGACACTCTCAAGTACAAGACCATATGAAAGGGACACGTACAGTTTCTTACCATAATACCTTTTAACGTGAGTCATTGTCATAATAATGGGGAAATATAATGGTGCTGACGAAACGATTTGCCGGCAAAGCTGAATGGTATCAGAAATCATGGTAATACGAACGAAGGAAATACGCCGGAAACGCTTTCTGAATAAATAATAAACGTATTCAACTTTTTGCGTGTTAGGAAATTTATTATGACGCCATGTTGCCGCTGGTTTACACGTAATTATAATTATGGTACATTCGGGAACAAGTTGGGTTCGCAAGTTGAGTTGCGTGTTAGGGCAAAGTATCGCAATCAATGAGGGCACTGATTTATTTATGTGATCGGCCCGAAGGCCTATGATACTGTATCGATATTCAGTATTGTAATATTAATAATTGTAGTATTAAGTACATAATATAATACAAGAGTAAATTCAAGTGGCATAAGATACGGAAGGAAAGGGAAAGGGAAAATTCGATTTAATATGTAACAAAAAACCTTCCAATTAATGACCCTTTTTAACCGACTTAAAAAAAGGAAGAGGTTCTCAATTCGGGAATGATGTAATTAATTCAAAACTTAGGGGCTTTATATCTCTTGATCACTTACACCATTATATATTTCTTTATAATGCTGCAGGGCCTGCTATTCCGTTTAAAAAAGGTGAATACATGTATTCTACTTTCTACTACTATTATAAATCTGAAAGTTTGGATGTTTGTGAATTTTGATGTTTGTTAGTCAATCGCCGTAACAGGAGAACGCTTTTGGATGAAATTTGGCACACAAGTAGATTATGACCAGGATTGGGATATAAACCACATTTTATCCTGGAAAAGGCCGTTCACGCGAGCGGAACCGCGATTAAAAGCTAGTATTACATAATATACCCTAACGCATTTGGTGACTCATTCAAATCCAGTCGACCGATATTCGATCACAAGCAGTCAATGCGAACATTCTAAATATTGCTTTAAAACTCAGTGAACATTAAAATAGAAAATCATGGACGAAATTAAATTAGCTTTAGAGTTAAATATGTTGTTATGAGTGGGAATGTTTTACGTGTCATTGGTTTGGAAAAGTCACCGACAATACAAAAGTTAATCGAATTGATTTTGTAATTTGATTTTTAAATGATTGCATTTTAATCGATAATTAACTTTTACTGTTAATGACAATATTAAGAACAACTATCCCCCCTTGAAATGTAAAATTCCAAAACTCTTTTCTTAGCAGGCACTATCATATGACTAAATTTCACGATCCCAGCTTTACTACTATATGAGATTTCGTAATTAATCAGTCATTCAGTGAGTGAGAGAGTAGTATTTCACATTTATATATATATCGATTAAATTATTTCTGAGAAATTACTATAAAGCAGAAAATGTTTATATCCAACTATCATTTATTCTAAAAACTGTAGAATATATCACCTGGAATCTTTAAGGGGGGTGTATCAATGATATAAGCAAAACAAATCATCACGACGTACTTACAAAATAGCAATAGTGAGTACTAACATTGTTACAAATAAAGTGCCTTTAAAATGGATACCAAACAAATTCCAGCTGCACTATAAACTAAACTGAGACAAATGTAAACTCGGATAGGTAAAGCTATCTAATATAGGGGCATGTGCGACAGTACGGCCTCGGGATTCCGCGCTGTTTGATTTCGTTTTCAATACGACCAAAACAATATCGCTATATTGAAGAGCGAACAGACTATACCGTGGTGCAATACAATATACTGGTACTCTTATTGAATATTTACCCAGCGACCGCCCGGCTCTCTCATTTCCTACTGTCAACTTTTAAACATTGTATTTTCGGGAAATGAGTATTTAAAGGCGACATTTAACTATTTGCTCGGGTATCTCTCGTATGGAAATAATGAATGAAACATGGAATTTATAATATTGATAAAAATTAAATGCAGTTGCGGAATATGTAAATGTAAGTGAATGTCAACGTGCACTTTGTTAATGAGTTTTCGTGCTACTTGTTTCATTCCATAGTTCATAATGGTTATACATTGAAATGCCTTATATACTGCGATAATGACTTTAGTTCAAATTAATTGCAATACATATAACGAGGATATTAATAACAGTTTGTTTAATAAAGGATGTGTCTACTAGTACGTTTGTTTATCCGGATTTATTTGTATAAAATTTATTTAATTTTATGATATTGAAATAAATGTGAATGTTTTTTATCCGACGAATAAATTACTATTGACGATATTTCAAATTGGTAATTTAAACTGTAAATAACAAATTATATAGGTATCTTTACAATCGGAGCCTGTATCGCTACCGGTCAAATAAAATTGCACCGACTCCAAAGAGACCTATAGAATTTGTTATTTTTGACTTTACAGTGTTTTTATTTTGAAGTCGGTTTCTAAGTTTTGTTAAACGTTATTTTGCAGCAATAGCATGTAAATTCCAATACAATAACACAATCGCTATGAGTGTCCGTTGAGGAGTTTTATTTTTTTACTCCGATCTCCGTTGTCAGATCTTAACCAAATTGAAATGGGACCACAGCTTTCAAATAAAAAAAGAATCATCAAAATCGGTTCACCCAGTCGAAAGTTCTGAGAAAACAAACATTTAAAAAATACAGTCGAATTGAGAATCCCCTCGTTTTTGAAGTCGGTTAAAAATTAACCATATTTTCAATTTAAATTCATCATAGATCTAGTGCTAGTGCTACTCGATGTAAGGAGAGAAAACGGAAACTGTCATCGTCTAAGAAAACTATCAAAACTTGTACTAGGCCTAATGCTCGTTTAGTCATTCAAGCTAATAAAAAAAAGTATTAAAAAATATTGCATAGTCAAAGTTGCAAAGAAAAAATAAAATGATGTTCATAATAATATCAACACTGGCGAATCGGAAAGTTGGCTCGCCGGTAAATACAATAACGCGCGGGGACCCACGAGTAACAATAGCCGGTAATGAATAATGCAAAAAGGTAGATAAGGCAAAAATGGAAATCCAAGTCGAAAAGCTAAATTAAAAGCGCAGGACTTACTAAGAAATGGCACCCTTGGTACCAATCGAGAAATAAAACGTGGAAGCATTTGCATAATGATCAAGGTTAAATGTTTGCAAGTTCTTTGAAAAAAGACAAACTGTTCAAAGACGGTCTTAATGTTTTTATTAAGTAGCTTTTCAACCGACTTTAAAAAGTGAGTGTACTGGTTACACCTCTGCCTATACCTTCGGGGATTACAGGCGTGAGTGCGTATGTACGTATGTATTTTATATTTTAATCCCTTCACATGATTTCAATCACTCACCATCAGTCGAGCCTTCAAGTTCTTCACGATATTAAAACTCTTTTTCATTGAACACGTGATATACGACGTGACAGATTTCTAATATGCCAATAATATAGATATAGACCGAGTCTGTCTGCGACCTAAAAATGATGTGAAAGTAGGTGACCTCGCCCACGTCTTTATTTTCACGACACAAGTTTTCAAGCATATTCTATATTTTATGCATTCATCCGCGGTTATATTTAACACTATGATAGTTTGTATGTGTTTGATATGTAAACTGAATATTGTCTTTCACATTTTTGGAGAACAAATGGTACAGAGGATGTTCAATATCCAGCGAAGGGGAAGCTTTTGAGTAGGAAGGTGGACCCTGGCACTAAGCCGGGACAACGCCAGACATAAAGAAAAGAAAAAGACTTTGTGCATAGTCCGGCAATTAGGCATAGATTTGGAAACTGAAAAGAGTTCTGAGGGGCTAGCACGAATAATATGCGCGAAAGTATTCGTATTGAAATGTCAAAAAATTGTTTGAACGTTCATACAAATGCTAGCGTTCTCGATTCGAATACTTATTCTTAAGTTGTTCGTGCTCGCCCCCCTGTATGCTGTTGCTTATGGGTAGACCTGACGCTTGTAATCAGACGAACGACCTGCTCCTTTTGTCATTCATACAAATAAAAAAGACAATCGACGTACATGAGTGGTAGAGCCACGCTGTAGATACTTTTGTCTACAGCATGTATGGGTCGGCTCGTCCGGGTCATTACCACTGTCTCACAGAAAACCGGCGTAAAGTAGCAGCATGCTGCTGCGTTTTGTACGGTGAGTGAGATATCCGGAGGCCCAAACCCGCTCCCCTTCCCAATCCCTTAATTGTCCCTTTCCTTCAAGGTCGGCAACGCACCCATGATTCTTTTGGTATTATGGGCGTACATGGGCGGTGGAGATCTCTTACCATCAGGTGACCCACTGGATCGTTTGCCGGCCTATGCAATAAAAAAAAACTGTTATAGGCTTCCGTTGTCGATTTTGTCGGCTACATAATATTTATTTAAATGCCAAAATTGATGTCAGTAGACGTTTGTTACTAATTTAATGTGTGGGTACTAGTTGACTGGATAAATAAGTTCAGTTCACCCTCTGATATTAATCGGTTTCAAGCTCTGATTTGTGTACAGCGAGTGCTAACTATGCGAAGCTATGGGCTCGCGTGCAAGCGTTAGGCGCAATTATGCTAATCTTATTAGTCAATCCACTTCACTGTGTGCACTTTTATATTACATAAGCATTGCACATCGTATAAATTTTCTTTATTTTCATAAACAGAGCGGATTACATTAACATTCACATTAACGCTATTTAAATAAGTGTACATTAAATAACCTTTGTTGTTTTAAAAGCAAAAGAGGTATGATTAAGTGTATGGTGTTTTTTTTGTAAGTAATAAAACATTCAATTCTATTAAGTGATAGTTACGCTGCAGTCAGTTTTGTCTACAGCATGTACCGGCTCGTGGTTCCACTGTCTCACAGAAAACCGTTGCACCCTTATTTTTTGCTGGGGTTAGTAAAATAGTTTGAGCTCCCATTACTCTCCCAATTCTTATTCTTTAGAGGTCGATCTATCCACCGATTGTCAATCTACCATAGATATTCAATTTTCGAAGTTCATGCGCGGTGATGACTTACTAACAGATGATGCCCTTGCTCGTTTGCGACATTATGCTGTAAATAAGTTCTGTAAATTGAGTACTCCTTAATCTTGCAAGAATGTCTTTTACACCTAATAAGAACACGTGTCTATCCATAAAAAAACAATACAAAATATGGTTACCTTACAAAACAACAAATAACCATCAAACACAAATCAAAGGTAAGTTAAACGAATCACTACAAAACATCTTCAATACAAAGAAACAATTTTTTCAATCGGCCAACTTTTACGACACAAAGAGTAAGTGCGGATTTACAGCGAAAGCCCCGCCTTTCAAACTTAAGAAATTTCACTTAAGAAACAAAAGTACTCTAATAAAAGAAGAACAATCATAAAAAGGAGATGTAAGAAGGCGCTTTCTTGAAAAATCGATGATTCTGTGCCACTGTCGCATGTCGTACGCATTATGTACCTTTGTAATTTACCTTGCCAGTTCTACTTTACGTGATATTCTTGTAACGTTCCGATGATGGATCCAGTAGCCTTGGTGTAAGTTTTTGCGATTTTTTTGAGTGACAGCTTGCTGCTGCATTTCGTAGTACTTAATTCCTTAATAATCCCTTTCCTTTAAGGTCGGCAACACGCCCATAAATTTTTGGTTTGTGGGCGTACATGGGCGGTGGAGATCGCTTACCATCAGGTCACCCACTTGCTCGTTTGTCGGCTTATGCTATAAAAGAAAAAAAAAGAAAACAAAATACAGTACTATTCTAATTGGGATTTACCCATCATTCATTCATTAGCAATTTCGTTTTGGCCACAAACTTGCCAAATTGTTTATATCGCCAGAAATTATAGAAAAAATAACAAAACGCACATAAACGCACTTAAATGATAATAATATTATTTTTATATCTTTAGATCTTAGCCCGTAACCTCGTACTAAATACCGTAACTTTTTAATTTTAATTTTAGTAAATAAAGGTTTAATAAATTAAAATTTAATACCTTTGGTGTCTAAACGCTTTACCTGCTCGAAGCTACGAATGCTCAATATGAATCCAATATCATGAATAATACAAAATAAAAAGTGGTGTACAATATTTATTAGTGGAAATCCAACCGTAGCTAAATTCAAACCCGCAGATTAATGAATGAGGTCAATTAGCATGTGATTCGGTCACCTCTAGAGCGGTAAGGGCGTCCTCATTCTGAAAAAAGCACTTGTGTCCACTTTGACATTGTATCTTTTTTTATTAGTCTGAATGACGAAACTAGCAAGTCGCTCACTGATGGTAAGCGTTACTCCTGTCCATAAATTATACAAATTTATCATTTGATGTTACTAAACTTGTAAGTCGACATGTTACTCGTTCGATAAAAAAGAAAATTCTATAATTATAATTTATTATAATTAATATATTAGGACTGCCTCGGTGGCGCAGTTGTATTGCGAACGCGTTACGACTGAGGCTGACGCTGAGGTCTCGGGTTCGATCCCCGGGTCGGGTAAATGTGATATTGGGTTTTTCTATTACAAAAAGCTCAATATCAGCCCGGTATGGTGATAGGCTCGCCCCCTATCACATCATGGGACGGAGATACGCTCGGCGAAATGTGGGTGTGCTGGTTAAACCTCTGCCTACCCCTTCGGGATTACAGGCGTGAGTGCGTGTGTCTATAATTATGTCCAATGATGATGTACGGATTTGGTACTATAGGTGATGAAATACTTATATCGTACAATAAACATTGCTTAAATTTAGATACATCTTTCTGTAACACGTTGTGTATGGAATATAATAAATACCATAATTGAGTGTTTAATGTATATTAGTGAAATATTCATTACTCTAATTTGTTTGTAGAGTTTATAATACTTTGAATAATTTATTCTCTTTCTGGTATTGTTAATTTTGTTTTGGCTGCAGTTCCCCACATTTAGACATAAATAAGCAATGGCTTTATAAGGGAATTATATATCGATGTGAAAGACAGCGAATAATACCTTTCAGCATACCCATTAGAGATGTCAACTTGGATTTTATTTTTATAAAGTGAATGTATTCCTAAGTACTTTTCTCGCTCTAGTCCATTGAAATGTTAGAATTTAAGGACCGAATATTGCATTTTTTAGAGGACGCAATTTTATTTTTGGGATATGTTTGGGGGGTCAATAGAAGCTTAACCTCAAAATTGTGGGATTCTCGTGAGCATTGACGAACTCGGTCAACTTTGGAGCGCTGTAACTTCGTTTTAAATGAATGAAATAAAAAAAAAATATAGGGAAACATTTTCCTTAAAAGATTACCCACAAGATTGGTCTGAGGTTATTTTTTTGTAAAATGTATAAAAAAAAAGTTATAGATCAAAAAAGAACATTTTTATAAAAAAAAACACACTTTTTTGCTTATAACTTCTTTGTTTTTAATATAAGGCAAAAAGTTATATAAACAAAACATATTTGTAGGCGAAATAATTTGCTACAAATTATGATTTTACAAATTTTTTGTAAGACGTATAGTTTCCGAGATATCGCGAAAAAAGTGTTTTCACCCCTTTTTCCAAGATGGCCGCCGGGGGACGAGGGTGGTGACCCCACAAACTTGAGGTTAAGCTTCTATTGACCCCCCAAATATGTCCCAAAAATAAAATTGCGTCCTCTTAAAAAATGCAAAGCTCATGTAACATTTCAATGGAATACTCCGCTTTATGGATTTTTGTGTCAAGTTGTTTGGGTTATGTTTTGACAAGACCGCAGGAGTCACAAATGCCTGAGCCAGTTCGTACTAGGAGTACGATCCCGCGGACGGCTCAAAAAGCACTGGAAGGAAGTATTTAGAGGGAGCCATAAGAGCCATTGGTCTCAGGAGGATGTTCAAGATGGGGCGAATGGAGACGTCTTAGTAGGAAGGTGGACTCTGAAATTATTCCAGAATAATTTCGGACAGAAAGAAAGAAGAAATATCACTAAGGGACTAAAATGACGTACCTTTTTATTTTTTGCAGTAAAAATCATATACTTGGTTTGATAAACGCGGGTTCAATCCCCGCACTGAGACAAATGTTTGTGTGGTCCACAATTATATGTTTCGCATCTGGATATTGTAGGACCGTAAAAGTCCCTCATATAGTTTCTGATACCCACGGTAAAGGTTAAACTAATGGTGTTGGTATTTATTATTTCTTTATTAACTTCTATAGAGTTTATATAGCTGTATATAATCACAAATCTAGAATAATTGTTAAAAAAATGAAGAATGTACAATTGGTATACATATGTATGTAGGATATTTAAATTCTGCCACAATAATTGCATATATGTTAGGCTAGAAAATTAATTTGGAGACTGGCGCAGAGCATCCAACATTTTTATTAAAAATTCAATTTGCTTTAGATACTGCCGTAAGCGACGGCGGCTTCGGGCTTTGGATAATTTCATCCTGCCTAATCCCGGTATCACTACTTACCTCGCACTGATTACTCGGAAAAATACGCAAGTACCTTTTCATATTAACGTTAGGAATATTTTACTGTAACCAAATGTATTTTTTATGTCGTTTTTACGGCACGCTGGGAACTTATGAATTTTCCAAGATTTTTTGTGCCATTCTACTTTTAAGGTTCTCTTATTTTACTGTCACGTAAAATCCAAGGTAAAAATATCATTTGGTTTAAGGTTAATTTATAGGCTTAAATCTTAAGTATTCTTTGTTGTTTTTTAATAATAATCGTAAAGACTTTCCCAATAAAGGACTGCCTTGAGCTGTGTCATCTTAGGAAAATCTTATTTTACCCAACAGTTACACACATAGTCCTGACCTCACACTAGGTTAATCCTGTATCGTGGGTATCAGGAACTACGAGGGACTTGTGGTGCCACAACATCCAGACCGGAAACAAATATTTGTGGGTCACACAAACATTTGTATCGGTGCCGGAATCGTACCCACGGCCTCACGCTTAGCAGCCTGCTACTCGCCCACTGCGCCACGGAGATTGTGGAATATGGGCAAACACAATTGCTTTCTGGTTATGAACATATTATAATTTATTCCAGAACAAAGCATATTTAACATAAACTCTAAACAGCTCGTAATGTTTTGTAACAACACCTAAATATCACCCGAAAAATATGACATTATAAATCATAAAAATTCCAGCCACGACGGCAAATGATTCCAGAACACAGGGGACTGCGTGTCAGGCGAATCCTCTTATTTCATTTGTCAGGGTGACGCGAGAGATGTCCACGAGCGGCGCTGACAATGCGCTGTCTGTTGGCGCGTACACAGAATGGATCAACACTGATGTGTCATGTGTGTATCACTGCTGACGCTGCTTTTTTTTCGCGAAATTGATTGAACGAGTTGGCATTTGCTCTTTTTTTGGAATCGACAACGGTCGCCTTTATGTTGGCATAGATTGGTTTTTGTTGCCTTTGATGCTGGCTCTGGATAGTTTGCTATTTCAAATATATTTATTTTTACAACTTTTCATTAAATTTGGAAACATATTTTTACACTTATAGTTCTGGATAACATGGATGTGGCATCATTTGCCTGAATGACGAGACGAGCAGATTACTCGCCTGATAGTAAGCGTTACGTGTGCCCATAAACTACTGTTTATGGTGCTACTGCACCACTACTCAGAATACAAATACTGCTTGACACTGCACTGCGCTCATCATCCTGATACGATAGTAAGTGGCATAATACCTAGTAATTTCTCTGGCTCCAATATCCTTGAAATGCGGTGCTAATCGGCGGACGAAATAAAAAAGGCGTTGGTATTTCCCCACTCAGATTCTCGCATATGAAATACCTGCCACTACAATTACTTCTAGGCTTTGGAATCTTTGAAAGACATCTTAATCAGATTCTATGCCAGGATGGTAAAAATTTACATTTAAACGTCTAACGAATCAAGCCCCTTTCTTGCACATTTCTACTTGATATAGTAAAAAAATGAGCTGCAAATGATCTAGAACATTATTCTCTATGAGCGTGTGGACTTGTAACGCGCCCGTGTTATATTAACGCGAACGCGTTGGGTTGATTTCGTAAAAATGGCATTGAGTGGGGTTTTATAAGCCAATTTCAAATTTAATAAACGCATTAAAGTGCGTTATCTGCTTTTTATGAACATTTAGATTGGCTTAAAAATGACATTCGATACGCATTACAGGTTTAATCAGTCATACAGAATATGGATCCTGATTCTGAAGTTAACGTAAAACATGCGCGTTACGTATTTCTGCGGTCATAGGGATAGGAGTCCCAGATATCCACATTAAAATACGTTATGAAATCCATATCTATGCCGACGATGGTTTACAAAAACAACAATCAACGAAAAAGTGAATCATGATCCCAGCATGCTCCCTTATTAACTTCGTTAAATCCACATTGCTATGTTAATGAATATACCGCATCGAGTTTCCAATTATCCAAGCTATCGTTATTCCACCTTAATATTCCTATAATGGTCCTCTTTTAGGCCTCAATAGAGTAGGCTACTATGTTTAATTTTGTATATTATTTTATACACAACAGGAAAAAGGATACAAAAGAAACTTATTTGTTAAAACAATGTCAAAATTGGACTATGGCCAGACGGATAGTATCGAATTACGTGTACTTTTTTCCAGTTGGTAGAGTCGATTAACGAGCGGTGTACGTTTTAGGGACCATTTAATTACATTAGACAGACGAACAAAATATAAATATCTAAACCATACACCGTGTGATACTTTATCCCACTCTTGGGTATAGGTCTCGTCCACCAATGAGAGCAACTCCTTGGTCTACCATGTTGATGTAATGTAGTTCGGTAGAGATTACACTTATTTATTTTTAGAAAGCTCTTGTTACAGAAGTTTGCTCACGAGACTTTCCTTCATCGTTAGTGAGACTCAATTGACATCAGATCGAAAATCAGATGTATGTTCTGTGGGCGAGACTCAAACTAGGGGAATCCGTCTCAGCAGTCCGTTTCAATGCTGGTTAGATTAATTATCACTTATCACCGCTTTTATTAATTCGGACGTAAAATGTGATTTAGATATTGTTATCCATTTAAAACCTATTAGTAAAAGTTTAAGGATTACAGTTTAACTTTTTTTATTAGCTTGAAAAAATCGTCTGGATATCGATGAACAGTGAAAATGTATACTAATGATCCTCACACCTAGACATATTTTTTTTTTATGTGAGACAAAACGGGCAAGAGGTTCACCTGATGGTAAGTGATCACCACCGCTCATGAACACCGTCAATACCAGAGGAATTATCGGTGCGTTGCCGGCCTTTGAGGAAAGAATAGGCTCTTTCTTGAAAGTTCCTAAGTCGTATCGGTTTGTTTAGTGTATAAAGACGTTCCTTTCCACTAACTGAGTAGTTAAATAAACCAATAAAACATCTACTAGCCACTAGATAGCAAAATTTACATACTAGCGTCGGATCCAACCCGCCAAATCTAGGGATAATTCTACTAAGTTAGGAACACTGCCTGTAATTCCATTTTCTGCCATTTTACAGTTAACTTTATACGAGTGCATCTATAAACTGGGAGACCATTTGACGGGCATGGTGTCATTAGCTGTCAATCTTAATTTAATAGGATATTGATAGATCACACACAGCCTCTGTGGCGCAGTAGGCGAGTAGCCAGCTGTGAAGTGAGAGGTCGTGGGTTCGATTCCCGCATCAAGATGTTTGTGTGGTCCATAAATATTTGTTTCGGGTTTGGGAGTTTTCTCCCCAGAGGGGTCAACGTCAGGCAGGCGTTAAAACTACAAGCCAAATCGTTCTGTAACATGTGTTAAATAGCATGCTGTGCCGACCCCACTGCAAGTAGGATTAGGGTAGGTGGAAGAAGAAGATTGATAGACGAAAGCGTCACTTAGGTTCTGTCTGACCCTTGCTACGATCATTAGAAATAGACTTTGAGAGTAAAGTCAATTTAGGAAAACACTCTGAAATCTTAGCTTAGCCAACATAAATTTTATCTTCGAATCCTCATATCTTAGAAATACAAGACAGGGTGCAGGGTTGGGGCGTCAATTAACGCGCGTATTAACGTAGGATCAGACCGTCGGAGTATAATTTGATCGCAGCAGTACCGAATCAGGGGCGGCGTGAGGGATTTGCTTAAGGTCCCGAGAGACGCAGCCGTTTGAATTAAACACTATTTCATTGTGATTATTGGTAAGAGTTTGAAGTTTATCACTGGATTAGGAGTCATTGTAACTAGGAATAATATTTAAAAAAGATTTTTTGTTGGTAACTTTGATCTAGTTATAATCAGACAACGATTTACTTCCGTGATTATAAGCATTATTATATATAATTTGAGATACTAATAGCATTTACAAATTATGGTTATGGAAGAACATTGTTTGTAATTGTAGAATAAGTTTAGTTAAAGTGTCAAATGTTAACGTAATATATAAAAAAAAACAGATAATATTCATGAAGATTTTTGTACAAAAGTAATTAAATTGACACGTTTTTAATATTCCAAGACAGTCAAAAAGTATTAAATAACTCGTCAACAAATTAAATCCACGTACAGCGTTGCATTGTGTTCAATTTCATTATGCGAACGTATCATGTAAAGCAGTAATTTCGTTAAATAATTGTAACCGTGGAGTTCGTTCGCTTTTATTAAAGCCCATAGATTTCGCGGGTCGCTCGGGCGAAATTACACGAACATTATCCTTAAATTATTGCCGCTAATATGTCGGTGAGCAAGTCCCGGTGCTCGCTGGATGTGCCTCCGACACTGAATTTTACTGAAGCCTTACATTCACCCCATTTGAGTATACTAAATGAGATTTACGAATTCCACTCGGCGATATTGTTTTTAATGTTACTGCGTAACTGCTATGCTTGACTCAATCTTAATCAATATTATTGTGCTTATGAATATATTATAAAGCTTCTTGTACCGTATATACAACGTGTTACTGAAAAATGTTGTCATATTTAAGGGTCGTTACATATACCTAACAGTGAGTTTTTATGTACCGGATCTTATCAAAATCTAGAAAAAATATATAAACATCATCACGTTATTTTTTATGACTAGTTGATTAAGATTGATCACATCATTATAAATTCAGTAAATTGTGTAAACGAGAATTGCAATGCCGAAGTATTCATTCCGATACATTATTATGTAAATTGTCAAGGTCATTGGCGTGGGGTCTTAATTATTTTGTATAAAGATTCTCTATAAACCTATTCGTAATTTACTTGTATCCATTTATAAAAATTGTTTAAACTTTCAAGCTTTTTCGTTATTAAAATATTATTAAATTATTATTGTTATCTTTTTTCTATTTTATTACACCAGCTTATACTTACACTGCACAATATAAATTATATTCAACCGTCCGATATAAATAATAAAGATGTAGAAGGAAGTTATTCCCGGGTCCCTCATCAGCGCTAAGTTGTGAGTGCAGATTGTTGTTGCGGTAACCGCGGTCGAAACTCCACGGTCCAGACTCCGGACTTGTGTGAACAGCTCAAAATGTTTAGAGTTTGATGGTATTGATGTTTTAATCGATTTAGAGTTTAGGTTATGGATAAAGTGAAAGGAAAACGACCTTAGAGGAACGGAATGGGCATTGAGCAGGGGGAATTGTACCTCCGAAAATCTTTCTTTTACATCCACCCATACTATATCAGACCATACCATCGTCTACATACAATGTCATACAAAGGAAACGTGTCCTTAAAAAAGGGTTTAAGGTGTATTTTCATTCAACTAAATTAACATTATTTTAATATTCTTATTACTTCTAATAGCAGCTGAGAACCCTTAAATCATAATCACCGCTAACCTGTATTTATACATATCTACAAAGAATTAATTGAGGATTTAGAAATATTAATGTAAATGTTAATGAGTCATTGAGTGGTAGAGCCACACTGTAGACTGTTTTGTCTACAGCATCAATGGGCTGGATCGGTTTTGATTTGATTTGATTTGATTGTGGGCTCCTTTTCTCCGCACTTAGCCCGTTGAATGTCGGGCCATTGTGCGTGAAGTTTGTGCCGGCTAGAGATCTAGCCAGCCTAACTCCGACCAGAAGCGCAGGATCCTCCTGGTGTCTCCACAGGCTTCTCGGAGTGACCTCGGTGTATTGAGGATTTCCGCCCGTTGTGTAGCTACACCTTCACATTCCAGGATGACGTGTGAAGCTGTTTCATCAGCCGACAGACATCCCCTACATAGGGGGCTGTCGGTTATACCTAGAACATATAAATGTTTGTTAAGTGGGCAATGTCCTGTAATATTCCCTACGACTATGCGTAGGGATGTCCTATCTAAGGATAACAGGCGCTTTGTTAAACGTGCATCCGGGTGTGGCACCGTTTCCCGGGATTGTCTGCACGCACTGGTGTTTGCCCATTGATTTGCATGTTGTTCAAGTGTTCTGTGGCGTAGCCATGACCTTAGCTGGTTAAAAGGTAGTGGAACTATTGGACTAGGGCCAAACACCCTCTGTTCCGACCCTTTTCTCGCCAGCTCGTCTGCTGCGTCATTGCCTAGAGAGCCACTGTGCCCCTTTATCCACCGCTAACCTGTATTTATACATATCTACAAAGAATTAATTGAGGATTTAGAAATATTAATGTAAATGTTAATGAGTCATTGAGTGGTAGAGCCACACTGTAGACTGTTTTGTCTACAGCATCAATGGGCTGGATCGGATCGTTACCACTGTCTCAGAGAAAATCGACATAAAGTAGCGGCTTGCTGACGTTTCGTATGGTGAGTGAGATATTCGGAGGCTCAAATCCCCCTCCTATTCCCACTCCCTTGATTATCTCTTTCCTTTGAGGTCGGCAACGAGCCCATGACTCTTTTGGTATTGTGGGCGTACATAGGTGGTGGAGATCACCAATCAAATTCGTTACGTGATTTTCATCGTGCAAGTAACTAAGTATAAAATTTTATATTCTTCTCGTTATAATGAAACTGCAAATGTAAATGAGATTTATATCCTTGAGTGTTTAAGGAAACGGTTATAGTTTGAGGACAGAAAAAGCTATTAAAAACGTATTAACAAAGCGGGAGCGAATCCGACCGCTGCAGGCGCGGACACCTGCGACCCATTACAGAGGAGTTAATTGCCCATTTTGGACCATGAAACTATTGGACTACTCTAAGCAGTTTGGACGTCTCTTAACAGCTTTGCGAATGACTCGAGCTATTTGGAAAAGTACACCTCGCCTTTTAATTTACTCGCAATCGTTGCTGGAGTGTTTTAGTTTTTGAAAGCATGATAATTTTTTATCGTTCGCAACTGAACCGGCTTCTCATTCGCCGGCGCCGTTCATTGCTTGCGCTTACAACTCTTTTCTCGTTATTCACGTCGCCCTTTCCTCCTTCTTATTTATCTTCCAAATTTCTGTGTGATAGTCATAATAGAAACCTTCGCTCTTCTAGCAATCTTCTTCTCAAGTGGCCCCTGATAGTTCTGATTTCACTAATTCTTCCTTCGCCATTCAATCCATACTTCTATGGAACGCACTCCCCCTCGAAATCAGGTCGTCTATAACCCGGTTAGCTCTCAAAATGAGAGTTCGGCAGCTACTGTTGAGCCAGGTGGCAGAATCATCAAATTAGTTTAATATTTTTATAGTATGTATTATATAGTATTATTAGTTGTCTTATATATATGTATTTATTTTATTTTATTAGTAGCCATGTGTCTATGTTTATATATATTAATGCCTATTTATACTCTATGTGTTATTTGTGTATCTTGTCGTCGTTATCTTTCCACCTACCTTAAACATATCTGCACCACCCAAAGGTTGACTGGTAGATAATGCTTTTAGCATTAAGTCCGCCTTTATACTCCATGTATATGAAGTGTAATAAATAAATAAATAAATATTTAACGTAGTACGTCGCCTGATTAGTCTAGTGGTAGTGTATTAAGACTGAGAACCGTGAGGGCGCGGGTTCAACTTTCAGGTTGGACAATCACAATTTGTGTTTGAGTTTGAGATTCGAAAAATAAATAATAAAAATAATAGGCCGGCAAACGAGCAAGTAGGTCACCTGATGGTAAGTGATCGCCACCGCCCATGTACACCCACAATACCAAATGAATCATGGGTGCGTTGCCGACCTTCAAGGAAACGGATAATTAAGGGATAGGGAAGGGGAGGCGGTTTGGGCCTCCGGATATCTCACTCACCGTACGAAACGTAGTAGCAAGCTGCTACTTTACGCCGGTTTTCTGTAAGACAGTGGTAATGACCGGACGAGCCGGCCCATACATGCTGTAGACAAGTGTCTACAGCGTGGCTCTACCACTCATAAAACATATTATTTATTATAATTACATTTTATTTATATAATTACCCGTGATTGGAATTTATGCCGGGTATTATATATTTGGACTTATCGCTATAAGCCAGTAAAGTTACTGGGCATTATGAGACTTAATATTATATGTCTCGAGATGACGAGCGCAGTCCAGTGTTATGTAGTGCTTTGTAATTCAAAGTTATGTGTGGTGTGGCTTCTGTTTATGGGCAGGCGTGACGCTATCTATCTATATATAGATATTCTATCAGACGAGCGCCCTGCTCGTCTTGTTATTCATGCAAATAAAAAAGCAACTAAATTCATCATAATTTGTTGTGTATTTTCACTCCCTTCTCATGTTGTAAACTGAACGTGATTATTCGTAATTAACCTAAATAGGCTGTAATTTGCGTGTAAAACTTATATTAACCCCATTTTAATTTAAAATGTCAAATCCTCCTACCCTTCCCAATCCCTTAATTATCCTCTACCTTTAAGATCGGCAACACACCCATTATTCTTCTAGTATTGTGGGCATGGTCGGCGAAGATCACTTGCCATCAGGTGACTCACTTGCTCGTTTACCGGCCAATGTTACAATAAATACACTACTTTAAAGTAGATTTTATAGGTCAACGCGCAAAATGATGTATTTGAGAATTTACCTTACCTATACGACTGTAGAATAATTTATATTTGTGCATGCAATGGTAATAAAAAAATGGGATCATCTTAATCACGTAAGCAAGTCACTCGTAAGCACTCCAACTTAAATAACAAAACAGTTAAATATTATTTTGTCGTAAAAAAGCAAGTTAAAAGCCTTTCTTTATACATATATGCACTCACGCCTGTAATCCCCGAAGGGGTAGGCAGAGGTGTAACCAGTACACCCACATTTCGCTGAGCGTATTTCCGTCCCTAATGTGATAGGGGGCGAGCCTATCGCCATCCCGGGCACACTTCCAGACTCCGGGCTGATACTGAGCATTTCGTAATAGAAAAACCCAACATCACTTTTACCCGACCCGGGGACCCGAGACCTCAGCGTCAGCCTCAGTCGTAACTCTCAACTTTTTGAATCGTTATATCTCAAAAACGGTGGCTCTTAGGAAAAATCGGATCGATGAGGACTTTTCACATTTCATTTATAATGGTGTTTTGAACAATCCTACCAATTTTTAGCCAAGTGTGAATTATTGTAACCTTGGATGTCTAAATTGACCGGAGTAATTGAAGTCATATCAACTAATGTATACATAACATACATAGCATCATCATCATCATACACTGGGCATCTATAAATTTTTCTTATGGAATAGTCCAGAATTGTTAAGTATTATTCTATTTTTCTTCTTCTTTTTTATGGGTCGATATAGACCATAGGCATTACCGAAATGCCACGTATTTTAAAACTACCACCGGATCCAAAACGACCCAGCTTGAGAAGACCCGGCGAAAGACTGTGATTAACTTCACATAGTAGAACTAATTAAACGAGCGTACATAACCACTAGTTATGGGTTAATTGTAATAAACGATGTTCTCGTAAGAGCAAAGGACGTTGCCGAAAATTCGGCTCTTATTGCGCCAGCACTCTCAATTAAAGTGATATAAGATGCGTAATAAACGTCAATTTGTATGATTTATTGAATCATTCCTAACAAACATTCGGCAGAGGTTAATTGTAGGCTTATCTTTAGTCTTGTTATGGAATTGACGAAGATGCTCTGTTTGTAGAACACGAGTCAAATTAATAGCAATTTGTTTATTTATGTTCATCATTTTACACAAATTGAGTATTTTGTTATGAATTGAATGAGTAATTCTTTTAATTAGAGCATGATTTTTAAGCAGTTCTCCCCAGAGGGGTTGACGTCAGGCAGGCGGTCGGTCGCAAAAACTACAAGACAAATCTTTCTGTAATTTTTTATAAAAACACGTCGCACCGACCCCACTGTGAGTGGGATAAGGGCAGGTGGAAGAGGATATATAATTATGGTAAATAAATATCCCAATTCAATCGAAACGACGTGTTTTACTTGTTATTAGTTTTAAATAAGTACCAAAATATAATCAAAATTATAATAAACTTGTTATGTTTTAAATTAATTTTTTATCTAAATTGAAGGATTACAACTCAATACAAATTGCGCTGTTCGAGGCAACGCTCAAATTAATCAGCTTTCGTACAACGGCGCAACTTAATTTTCAACCCAAACTGAAGGAATGAAGGCGCTTTAAGAGCCAAAGTATTAAAACCGACGGATTGAGCTTGATTAAAACGAAATATTTGAACATTTATTACTACCTCTCATGCTTAGCTTTTGTATTAAATGAACAAGATGTGGAAAATGACGATCGAATTTGCGAGATACTGAAAAACGCTTGAGACTTCGTTAGTGAAAATTTATCTAAATAAAAAAAAATGACGCCATTTTTATCGAAATTACATTCATATTATTCCATTTGAGGTAATTTCGTGATATATTTAGGTATCCGACATTACACCAGTTACTTCATCAGTGGCAAATTGGAATAACTATTTCCAATGAAGAACGTTTACTCTGAGTGTGAGTGGTAGAGTCACGCTGTAGACAGTTTTGTCGTATAGAATGAATGGACCGGCTCGACAGGGTCGTTACCACTGTCTCATGGAAAACTGACGTAAAGTAGCTTGTTTCTGCTTTTCGTACGGTGATTGATATACCCGGAGGCTCGAATCCCTTCTATTTCCCAATTCCTTAATTATCTCTTTTCTATAAGTTCGGCAACATGACCATGATCCTTTTGGTATTGTGGGCGTACATGGGCGATGGAGATCACTTACCATTAGGTGACCGTTTGCCGGCTTATGTTATAAAAAAAACTCTGTTTAAGGAATCTTGGTTGAGTTGCAAACCTTTGAGGGGGAGTGTTGGCGGGAATTCTGACAGTGCGGTCGATCTCCTATTTTATTTAATTCCTAAACTAGTTTAAAGTTGTGTTTTTTGTATAAAAGTGTTGTGGATTTATACAATAAATATTGACTGTGATGAACATGTATGGAATCATTGAAATTTTGTGAATTTAGGTGATTTTGTACTAAGTGATTCCTCGCCTTTGGTCGTTCGATCCGCTTGGAGAAAATCGTCTATGAAGCATCGCACTGGAAGAAATTGACACCAAAACTCTAACAAGACTTTGAAATCGGCTACACCGGTCTTTCATCGTTCTTGTGAATACTTGAAAATACATTATATACTGTATATGTATATGTTATTGGCGATATGCATAAATAATACGAAGCCATAATTAAAGAAAAAATTACTTGTAGGAAATGAAAGGGGTTTTGAGCAAAAAAGGAGGTAACAGCAAAACTTCACATCGGTTGTAGGTTCAAACTGGTCCATATTTGCGTCCTTTAAAATTTGACACTTCGATCAAACATTAAAAATAAAAGCGAAAAATACGAATATGAGGATTGGTATTTAAAATAATAGCAGCTGTACGTAGATGACGAACATGAAATAAAATATTAAAACAATGAAATTTACACCACCCATTCAGCATATTCTCTAGAGCATGGACGAAAATAAAGTTTACTAGCTCTAAAACTTCCGTCCCAACCAAATAAGTACGTATTCAAAGAAAATTATGATTTGTCGGTCCCCATAGAATGGCGTTGAATAAATTTTATTAAATCCGGGAGCAGTTTACGACCAACCACGTCAGCGACCCGGCTGGTGAAGGGGGGGGGGGGATATCGTAGGGTTTTAATATTATAAATCACTGCTTACTTTAGCTTCGTCTTGAAGAATACTGATTCCACTCCCGTCGCATTTACATCTTTGAAGATTAGGGAATTACTCGTAAGATCCCTTCGTTATTCATCTGTGTCATCAAAGAGCGCCTTTCTGGACAGTTTCCCTGTTTACAATGGATTGGGGTAATGAAACAACTTAGCCGTTCAATAGTATTTTTATGGAGATGAAGGCCTTTTCTGAAACATAGAAATGATACTTCTAAATGCTATTATAATACGTATAACCTAATTGCTACAAATTCTCGATGAGGAAAAACATCTCTAATATCTAAAAAGATATTCTTCAAAAATAGGTATATGAACCATCTTGATTATAAACCAGCTTTCAAACAAAAAATCGTATTCAATTTGATCCATTCTCTACGATGCCACATACAGATACAGTCAGACAAACAAAGGGGTCAAACTTATAATACCCCATTTTGTGGGGTCATAAAAAGAGAAAGTAACAAAATTATTGATCCTTAATACTCTGGTTGAGTCCAGTGGCAAGTTAGTACCCAACTTGCTGCGACATTAGCGACTTTGCAATGAGATAAATGACTGTGCTTTACATAATTAATTGTTTCGGATTTGTATTATATTAACTATGGAATTATTAGACCCGCTTATTTTAATTTTGTGCCTTAAGACGAAAGTCTTCAATCAGTGCGTCCTACCCGTCATGACCTACGGTGCCGAGACGTGGTCACTCACGGTGGGGCTAGTCCATAAACTAAAGGTCGCTCAGCGAGCTATGGAGAGAGCTATGCTCGGAGTCTCTTTGAAGGACAAACTTCGGAACGAGGTGATCCGACAAAGAACCAAAGTGGTCGACATAGCTCAAATTATTAGCAAGCTGAAGTGGCAGTGGGCTGGCCATATATCACGAAGAACCGATAACAGGTGGGGTATACGGGTACTTGAGTGGAGACCGCGTTTAGGTAAACGTAGAGTAGGACGCCCTGCAGCAAGGTGGAGCGACGACCTGCGGAAAGCGGCGGGTAATGACTGGATGCAAAGAGCCAAATATCGAGCTCAATGGTGTGCATTAGGAGAGGCCTATGTCCATCAGTGGACAAATACAGGCTGATGATGATGATGATGATGATTTGAAGCCCAGAATCGTCTGGGCGTACGTTACGTTGAAATAAAACTAGTTTGTACGGATTTTATCGCGGTTTAATTTTTATTTTTATTCTCGACGTTTCGAAAGCTTTTCAGCCTTCGTGGTCACGGGAGAGACTGAGGTGTAGGTCATCTCGAAAAGTTAATGTTACATTGGCTACCTTCATTTTAAAATTATACATTTATTTTTTAATTATTTAAAAAAATTAGTTGACACTAGTCCGATCTACGCAGACAGAGCTCACGGTGTCTTGAGTTCTGGCAGTTGGTCTTTTGGGTACCGATTTAATTAAATGTATAATTGGATCCCAGGCTAAAATCCGTACAAACTAGTTTTATTTCAATGTGTAATATTCGCGTAAACCTAAGAAATCACTACGTACGTTACGTATTGACGTATAAGAGTTTATTTAGTATTTTGGTACGACTTCTTCTGGTACTTTGGTATTAGTTACGACTCGTATTCTATTAAAAATAAAAACTGGTGGATAAAGGTCTGCTTTCAAGATTACATCAAGGATGTTAAGCACGGTTACACTGAACATTAAAGGCAGGCTTCCAATGGCCGTATCAAGCGTCAAAGGACTATCAGTGACGCCGCATCTGTGTGCCTTTGTCGGCAGTTAGTACAACTAGTACATTAACGTTACGAACTGACGGCATCAATGACGCTCATGTTGGATGCTTGACGCGATCATCGGAAGTTTGCCTTAATGCACTAAATCATTAAGCGCCTCCTTTGTAATTCATTTTTATCAAGAGTTTTCTAAAAACAAACTAGAACTATAAAACAAATCCAGAAAGACAAAGAATGTTTATTACTTTATCGATCCGAACCCAAATGATCTTATAGACTAATCATAATCCAGAATTTATCATCCTAGAACGATGAAACATTCATCTATATTGTTATTCCGGAGTAAAAACCTGTGTAAACGTTCCTATGTAGTTTGGTTCTACGAATGATTTGCGAGTCGAATATAATGACAAGTGTGCGGGGGCTTGCAGCGATGGCTATCTTGTCCATGAAGAATTATTCTTCAAACAATAAGGATTCCATCACATTAGCAACGATGGACAATAGCCATTGATTTCTATCTTTTAAGTAGGAAATGCTTTGAAGCACAATGGGATTACTCCTACGCTTAGCAAATAAATTATAGAATATTAGTTTGTGCTCGCGGCTCCGCCCGCGTGAATGGCCTTTTCCAGGACAATAAGTATATAATTATATCCTAATCCTGGTCATGATCTACCTGTATGTAAAATTTCATCCAAAACAGCTGTTAAGGCGTGATTGACTAACAGACATCCAAACTCACAAATATCCCAACTTTCACATTTATAATAGTAGTAGGAAGTAGGATGATAGAGCTATTTTTTTATGTTGTGAAGTTGTTAAGGATTTTCACTCGCTAATGTGTTTGGAGTTATTGCCATTAAAAAACAATCCTCAATACATACTATTTCCGCTCAGGTTACATTCAAAATGTTCTACCCTCTTTCGCGCTTTAGGGGTTGAATATTCAAGAATGCCGAAATAATGGTTTTTAATAGCAAGCTTCAAGTCTCAACCTTTTCTCCCCTTAGCATTTGAGAAATCCCTTTTTAATCGATAGTTACAGTATATAAAATAAACACGGTCTCAAAATTTCAAATTTCAAATTTCCTTAATGGTTTTGGGCTGGGCGATGACAAATTAGATACGACTACGTGGTAGGTCCCTCGTATGCAAGAGGCCGGCTGGGTTGGTACCACCGCTTCGTCTATATCTGCCGCCAAGCAACAGTGTGTAAGCACTATCGTGTTCCGGTTTGAAGGACATCGAAGCCAGTCAAATTACTGGGCATTATAAGACTTAAAATGTTATGTCTCAGGATGACGAGCGCAGTCAGTACCATACAGTGCTCTGTAATCCAGAGTTATGTGTGACGTTGCTTCTCTTTATGGGCTGGCGTGACGCTTAACATCAGGCGAGCGAATTGCTTTTCTCGTGATTCAAGCAAATAAAAAGAAATAATGTTTATCAAAAACTTAGAAACCGACTTCCAATTGTAAATTCCAATACAATAACGACCACGACTGTACTGTTGTCCGTTAAAGAGTTTTACATTTTTTCTCCGTACTTCGTCATCAGATCTTAACCAAATTTTAAAGGGACCACATGGCAGCTAAACTATATCGAATGACATTTTTGCCAACAAAATCGGTCCACAATTGGCGGAGAAATCGATGTACATACATTAAAAAACGCACCGAATTGAGAACCTTCTTCTTATTTAATTAAAAAATAACCACCTAATAAAAAGAACCTCCCCCTTTTTTGAAGTCGGTTAAAAAAAGGAATCTGTTTTAATATTTGTACAGATATTGCTGTCCATGCCCAACACATGTCAAGTCTAGATCTTTAAAGAATCGCAGGTTTTCTACCGTATTTTATGAAAGGTGGAAACGGAATGTTTGGGAAGGATTTTTTTACTTTAGCTCTCAATGAAGTGACAACCAACAAGGCTTTTCGAGGAAAGTCCAGTATTTGTGTTCGCATTGTGTGACAAGTTAGCGCAAATACGTGAGACGTCAACTGTGTGAGGGCACAATATAACCGTCTTGTCCATTAATGTAATGAGGAAAGAGAAATCACAAAAACCTTCTGGATATTACATAAGGTGATGGAACGAAACATAAAACTTGGATGTATGAATATCATATCGAAATATATATTTATTATTAGATGCAGTCATCAGTCGCGTAGTTGTAATGCGTCCGCGGTACGACTGCTGTGCTGAGGTCTCGAGTTCGATCCCCAGGTCGGCTAAACCTGATATTGGGGTTTTCTATTATCAGCCCGGATACTAGAATTGAGCCCGGTATGGCAATAGGCTCGCCCCCTGTCACACCATGGGACGGAAATAAGCTCGGCGAAATGTAGGTGTACTAGTTTGGTACACGTCTGCCTACCCCATCGGGGATTACATGCGTGAATGAGATAACACATATTGCTCTATAAATATATTTTTCCTGGCGCTAGAATAGAATCCGCTAACAAGAAAATATACCAGTTTCATAAGTGTTATCATGATATTTTAGACATCAAAAGCATTATCAATTTTTTTTCAGTAGTTTTTGCGTGATACTCGCACATACAGTTAGGAGTTTGATTAAGACTACCCTTGTCTATAGCTCAGCAGGCAGTGGTACGGACTGCCGAGACGATAGTCGCAAGTTCGAAGCCAACCCCGAGAGCATGCACCTCTGACTTTTCTAACTTGTGTATTCATTGTTGATTATCTCTTGCTATAACGGTGAAGAAAACATCCTGGGGAAATCTGCATACCCGAGAATTTTAAATGTCTGTAAAGTCTGCCAACTCGCATGGGTCAGCGTGGTAGACTAAGGCATAATCCTCTCCATCGTAAAGATAGCCCGTGCCTATATTTTTTATTGCATAGGCCGGCAAACGAGCAGTGGGTCACCTGATGGTAGTGATCGCCACCGCACATGTACGCCCACAATACTAGAAGAATCATGGGCGCGTTGCCGACCTAATAGGAAAGGGATTGTGGGATTGGGAAAGGGAAGGGGATTTGGGCCTCCGGATATCTCACTCACCGTACGAAACACAGCAGCAAGCTGCTACTTTACGCCAGTTTTCTGTGAGACAGTGGTAACGACCCGGACGAGCCGGCCCATTCATGCTGTAGACAAAACTGTCTACAGCGTAGCTTTACCACTCTGGACTGTATAAATACCAAGCTGAAATATTATATTTTATATAAATGCCAAGCTATGAGCACTTTAAGGAGATAACTCAACTAATTTATTTCCTACCTTCGCGATTCCCATGTTATATATTTTTTTATAACCTGACGGCAAATTCACTACACAGGAGCTGATGTTAAGTACAGTGTAATCCAAATATAATGTAGACCATCAAGACATCGGATCCCTCGACAGTCGGCAGAATTATGCCGGCCTGAATTTACTGGATATACACAGACTGATCCTGGAACGCGACTCGCCTGTACGAGTAGCGATAGCAGGTTTGTCACATATGTCTGAATGGTTGAGCTACGCTGTAGACAGTTTAGTCTACAGCATGAATGGGCCGGCTCGTACGGGTCGTTACCACTATCTCACAGAAAACCAGCTTAAAGTAAAGTAGCAGCTTGCTGCTGCGTTTCGTAATGTGAGTGAGATATCCGGAGGCCCAAATTTTCATCCCCTTCCCAATCCCTTACTTATCCCTTATCTTGAGGTCGGCAACGCGCCCATGACTAGTTTAGTATTTTGGACCATATTATTGTTACCATCAGGTGATAGATAGGATAGTATTGTGGGCCATATTATTGTTACCATCAGGACATAGTATTGTTACCATCAGGTGACCCACTTGCTCATTTGCCGGCCTATACTATAAAAAAAAAATGTATGGTGGTCGCTATCCATCGGGTACAAAAATTATCACGAGCAAAACTAAATACATTATTATATTTTGACACCACTACGTTCTACGTGGAACAGTGGTCTAAAACAACATCATTTGCTACACGTTCGCAAAAGAAAACAATGTAATTTTGGGAGAGTCGGAGACAAATCTTTACGTAGGTGTGGAAGCAGTTTGTTTTCATTTTCTGATTATTACCTTCGCATTCGGAGTTTTCTTTTTAAAAGATTACACTTTAATGAAACACATAAAAGCGCACTCTTATTGTGTTATCAATTCGGACACATTTAGATGATGCTAAAAAGCATGCGCTTATAAAGAACTCTGTAAATAGCATGACAAATAGTTTAAATATAAAAATGCCGCAATATTTATTCGTTATAAACACGCACGCCTGTATAAAGACGAGCATATTGCGTGGCGGCAGAAATAGACATCCCCACAAGACGGCCTTCTGCATACTAGTCATTTTATTTAATTAGTTGTTACCATTTTTTTTTAATTAGCTGGATAATAAGCTTCCCACAGGGGTTAGGTAGGCGGCTGGTCGTAAAAACTACAAGCCAAATCTTTCTGTAACATGTGTTAGAAAGAATGCTGCGCCGACCCCACTGCTAGTGGGATAAGAGCAGATGGAAAAAGAAGCTGAATAATAAGCTGAAGCTCCTTTACAAGGGCAATTCATGTAAAGGAGTATTAACTAGGTAAGGCACAGACAGATAAATAGCAGGGGTTCAACAAGTCTCGACGACGAATTAGATTTCTTTGAAAACCGTACTAATTGCCTATTCAGAATGAAAAACAAACAAGTATCTTTATGTGCTCTTAAATTGCCAATAATTATTTAAATATAGAATATTTTACAGAAACGTACAGCGACGGACACCCGGCGCCTGTACCGTCCACACCGCAATTCGCCTCCGAATCACATTCAGGCGTATTTTTGCAATATTATTTTTAAATTACCAACAGCGGTTTGATGGCGATTTTATATCCTCCCGATGGTGCTGAAAATAAGGAAAACAAGACATTGCGGATGGGAATTCGGGTATAGTGCTTTTTATATTCACTTCAGACATTCTTGCACGTTGTTTTAATGGGATTTTTGTAATATTCGTGTTTTCTGGGTACAAGTTTTTAAAATATGGTGTTTGTGTTTGTATGGTTGAGGCAAATAAAAATTTATATTATGAATTATTGTGAAACGGCCTCGGTGGTATAGTGAGCGATTAGCCGGTTGTAAAGCGAGAGACCGCGAGTTCGATTCCCGCGCCGAGACAAATGTGTGATCCAGTAATATTTGTTTCGGGTTTTATCCCAAGAGGGGTTGACGTTAGGCAGACGGCCGGTCTTAAAAACTACAAGCCAAATCTTTCTGTAAAATGTGTTAAAAAACATGTTACGCCGACCCCACTGCGAGTGAGATAAGGGCAGTTGGAAGAAGAAGAAGATAAATGATTGTGAAAACAAACACATCACTATGTGGTAGGCTGTCTGGGTAGCTACTAGAGTTTTGTATATTTCTGCCGTCAAGTAGCAGTGTGTTAGCGTTGTTGTGTTCCGGTTTAGAGGACATAGAAGCCAGTAAAAATACTAGACAGGCGCTGACCATAACGTGACCTGCTCGTCTTGTTATTCAGGTGAATATCCTCATCCTCAAGTGACCATTAATAATGAATACACAAGTAACTTAGAATAGTCAGAGGTGTATGCACTTGGGGCTGGATTCGAACCTGCGACTTTCGTCTCGACAGTCCATACTACACCCCGCTGAGCTATCACTGCTGGTTTTAAGTAAACCGTAATGAATAAAAATAAAATAATCGATCAATCATCAAATCAATTGGGTTAATATCTAATTAAATATATATGCGGCAATATTTTAGTAATAAATAGCCAAATTGTGAGTCAGCGCTCACCAGCCGCGGCACGCTCGCTTCGCTCGCTCTACACCCCGCTGAGCTATCACTGCTGGTTTTGAGTAAACCCTAATGAATAAAAATCAAATAATCGATCAATCATCAAAATAATAATCAAAATTGGTCCATTTTATTCTTATGTTTCGTTTCAGGGTTCCTGCTATGTATTAAACATTAGAATACGTTATATCTGTAACCCAAAATAAAATTATTATATAGTTGAAGGTTCAAACAAACATTCTTCTCGGAAAATAAAGAAAATACCTCAGACAGATAATTTGTCTTCAGCAAAAAGTGTTACTTACGAAATGTCTTCAAATATAATGCTAGACATTTTAGGCACATGAATAATATTTGTATTACTAATGTTTTTTTGAAATAAACACTGTTGTAAGTACGACAAAAATGATTTATGTGTTGTTCACAAAAGACTTGTAGACACTTTTTACATAACATTCCTTTCAGTGTTTCGCAACATTTTAACGGACATCAAATAACGAAGAGTTTCTGTATTCGACCACTTTTGATTTTCATGATTATTTTTCCGACTGCCTCGGTGGCGCAGTTGTAATGGGTACGCATTACAATTGAGGTCAACGCTGAGGTCTCGGGTTCGATCCCCGGTTCGGGTAAAGTGGTATTGGGTTTTTCTATTACGAAATGCTCAGTATCAGCCCGGAGTCTGGAATTTGTGCCCGGTATGGCGATAGGCTCGCCCCTATCACATAAGGGACGGAAATACGCTCAGCGAAATGTGGGTGTACTGGTTACACCTCTGCCTACCCCTTCGGGGATTACAGGCGTGAGTGCGTATGTATGATTATTTTTAGAGTTCGGGTTAGGTACGATAGGGTCAACCTCCAATGTACTCCTACAAATATTATAAATGTAAGTCCGTGAGTTCGGATTGGCTGTGATTTTGTGAATTTGGTTGTTTGTTAATCAATCATGCATTAACCGCTGTTCGGAGTTGGATGAAATTTAGGGTACAGGCAGACCATGACCTGGATTAGGACATAGACTATTATATATCTAGGAAAAAGACATTCATGCGGGCGAATCCGCGAACAAAATGTAGTGCTATATAAATCTGATTAAGAGTAAGGCTGTATAGTAGACATCGTGTTTTTACCATTTTAAGCTGTTTAAATACATAATAAAATGCTGTAATTTATATAAGGATTGTGGCATATTTGTCGGCACTCTACGGCATTTTATTGATATGTGGCACATAGTAGAGATAGGAGTGCGAGGCTGCATTAGGATTTAATAGAAAGAGTTCTAGAATGCAGCGCGTGCTTAGCATACTGACAAATTATTTACGAACACCCTAATACTCAATTCTTTCATATGAATTTATTCTTAAATCAAGAAAATTGCTGACATCATGACGACAATATCAACAAAAAGGTTGTTTAACAATGCAAATAAGCACGTTTAATTTCCATAAAAATAAGCACATAACACGGCGAGAAGGGAAAACGGATAAAAAAATGTACGTACCATAATTCTTAGCGATATAACTGGAAGCTTAGTCATCAAGCTGCGTAATAGAAGTGCGATTCCGATCTTTTCATTTGCAGTCAACCATGAGTAATACCGCCCTTCCCGATGGAGTTATAATGAACAAGAAAATTATATTATATTTCTGATTACTCTATTGTTTCACGAGGATTTTGATTAAAACGGGTTTTCGCCGTTTCGCCGTGCTGTTGAGTCGAGACAAATTATTTAAGATAAACGTGATTAGAAAGCTAATAAAGATTTAGACGTTTTAAGTGTTTTTATTATATTTTGTTATATTGTTAGAAGTCATTAAGGGGATATTGTATTATATTAACGCCATGATTTAAATGGTCAACTAAATATAGAGGTTTTGGCCATTTCTATCAGTAAATATATTGAATTCGGACGCTCCTAGTGGCCAGTAAGAATAACAAAATTTATCAGCAAATAATGTTATATTGAGCAGCTCTAAAATTGGGTTAATATCTAATTAAATATATATGCGGCAATATTTTAGTAATAAACAGCCAAATTGTGAGTCAGCGCTCACCAGCCGCGGCACGCTCGCTTCGCTCGCTCTGCTCGTGTATTTGTTGACACCGTTCTAACTTAACCTAGCCTACCAGGTGATATTATTTTCGAGCTAACCAATTCTATAATCCTGTTGACCAAGTAGGTAATTAGTTTGTATTATGATTCTTTATTTAATAGTTGATTTTTCTTGCTTACCCATTAAATAAATGGCGAATCATTTAATTACTTCCCTAGTGTTTTTTGTCGTCTTTAGTTTATTTTATATGACACGATGTTACGCTATATCTTCGTAAAAGGTAACAATATGCTCTCGCATTCCAGCTACAGCATTTCCGTCCCAGAATGTTATAAGGTCAAACCCAATTGAAATACACACAGAAATTGCGAATAATTGAAGAAACTCCCATTTAGGTATGTTTTTTTGTTGAATCTTTGTATCAAACTCAGCACAGGAGTTCACATTAAATAAAAGTATTACCACAAATAAAAAAGCGGAATACATTCTGGAATAAGAAATCTTTCCGCGAGTGTAAATAAGGATCGGGCTTTAAAAAGAAAATTAAGACATCAGAAGACTTCGAGATTAAGCGTATACAGTAAGGTAGATATTATTTATTCTATATGAAAACCCCTGTCTGTTTTTACAAGTCCCACCGTAAAAAGGACGATGAAAGTTATGAGGGTAGGGGAAAGTCTCGTAAATAGCAGAGGGAGAATGGGGATAAAGGAATAATATATCAATAGAAATCTTTAATATTCGCGCGCCAGCGCCGTAAATCAAAACGAATGAAAATGGATCATAAATCAGCCGCCTTTTTTGCGTATATTTGCGCTTTGAAAATTATTGTAGAGAATGTCATAAAAGTCATTATTACATTGATATTATTTATGCTGACACATTTTATTATCGATTATCGGACGTTTGGTAACATTTAAAAGGATATATACGTTGACTTTTGTTTAAAAAGCTACAGAATCGACACTTTACGATGCTACTTGGGATAACTTAAAATAGTGTTGTAACTTATAATACACTATAGTTTCAGCGACCTACTGCTAGATTCTGTATCACGGGACCTATCAATGGTATATGCGATTCCTACAATAATAAAGTAGCCTAATGCCATTGTGCTTTCATATACAGTTATCAATAATAAGGAACTTCATGAGCGTGCATATATCTCAAACGACATTGTTCGGTGCCGCTACTGTATGATCAAAAACAAATATTGGATTCAAACTTACAATTTGACGGTTTACAGCCAATCTACAATCTACGTATGTAACTTGTAAAATGACTAATACGTTGAGGTCACGAAAGTAATTTTAAAATAAATAAATAAATAATAAATACACCCTACTGTTGTCACACAATAGTCCTGAGACTAGGTTAACCTGTGATGTGAGTATCAGGAACTAAGAGAGACTTTCGGTCCCACAACACCCAGACTCGGGACCGATATTTGTGGATTACACAAACATTTGCCTCGGTGCGGGAATCGAACCCGCGGCCTCTTGTTTCCCAGCCGGTTACTCGCCCGTTGCGCCACAGTTTATGTCATGTTTTAGATATTTTTTCTCGGAAATGTTAATTGCTTTTAGCTGATTAAGTATGACTAATTTTTCACTACATCTGAAAATACACTATCAGAACAAACATGTTTGCTTTAAAATCTACATTCCGTAAGCCTCGTGCATACCTGCCCTGCATATTTATATTGGATGGAGATTAACGAAAATAATGCATGCCTTCATTAAACGTTGTTACAAACTACCAGCTATGAAGAGCCTTGGCTCCGTGGTCCATTCAAAACCTGAATGGTTACTGGCTAGTCTGTTTATTCGTTCGGACAACTATAGCATTTACATCGAAATGAGCTATTCAGGCCACTTGCAAAACCGGTTATTCTGCCGAATGTACCATTTGCTTAAAATTTCAATATAAAATACCGGTAAAGGGAGTTCACTTGGCATATCAGACGGTTGGAAATGTGACTTTTATTCATTCACCACCGCAGGGGAAGATATTTTAAATCGAGTTTTAAAGTGAAGGATATTCGATCTTTGGAACGGCTTCATGGCGATTTGTGAATTCCGGATATATTCTTTAACAAATAATATTTTAAATTTATTTTGTCTTCGCAAAATAAGACACCAAAAAATATTTAAAGTGTTAGGTAGAGATACGCTGTAGATAGTTCTGCCTACTGCCACAATGGGTCAGCTTGACCGGGTTGTTACCACTGTCTCTCAGAACTGTGTCTCTCCACTGTCTTCAAGTAGCAGCTTGTGCTTGGTACGAAATGCAATTGCTTTTTTTTCTATGTGGTAGACCTGTCGGACGCGAGAGGCCGCCTGGGTTGGTACCACCGCTTTATCTATTTCTGCCGTCAAGCAGCAGCACTGTTGTGTTTCGGTTTGAAGGACATTGAAGCCAGTGAAACTACTGAGCATTATGTGACTTAACAACTTATGTCTCAGGGTGACGAACACAGTCCGGTGCCATTCAGTGCTTTGTAATTGAAAGTTCTCTGTGGTATTGCTTTTTTATGGGCAGGCGTGGCGTTTACCATCAGGCGAGCGATCTGTTCGTTTCGTTATCAAGCTAATAAAAAAATCAAAAATCATATAGAGGCACAAATTCCTCTAACCCTTCTGAATAGTCATTTCTGTCCTTTAAAGTTGGGAACACCCCCATAGCTCGTCTGTTATTTTGGATGTTCATGAGCGATGAAACTCACGTAACACGTGCAACAGGCATCGAAATAAGATGACAAGAAACGTATCTCAAGCAAAAAAATGAGCCCACCAAAACTCTGTGCAAGGGGGCGGGGCTATAAAAGTCTGTGCAGCTCGTTCATTCATGAATTCATAAAAAATGATTCATGATCTCTAGTTGACACTTAATAAGTCTAATTTTTTGCGCGGTGCAGAACGTCGTATCTCGATTTAAAAATTTAATATTTAGACATTAACTTTTATGAAATAAAGTTGATTTTGAACGTGCATTAATTTTTATTGCGTGTATGAGTGTTACGTGTGTATGATTACCTTTGCACGTGTAAGTAAGAGGAGCCGTATTTTTGGCAGATTCATATGAGAGTTATCGCTCTAGTGTTATCTTATTTCGAAGCTAACCGGCGACTTACTTGCTCGTTAACTGGCCTCAACTATCCAAAAACTCCAAACAAAGTTGGAAAATGCTTTTCCAAAGTAATTGTACGACACCGACTACCCACAATTATATACTACATCAATCATAATATCCACGTGTCACTGCAAGAGACAGGCGACAGCGAACTCCCTTCAAATTATTAGAAGGAGTGTAGATCATAATTAAGGTGCTTGCTTGATGGTACTTACCGTCAAATGGGTTAAACAGAAATGCAAGGGTAAATCAGGGGGGAACTTATATATATACATACACACTCACGCTTGTAATCCCCGAAGGGTGAAGGGTGTATCCAGTACACTTACATTTTGCCGAACTTATTTCCATCCTATGATGTCATGTCACGTTTTTTCTTTTTTATCGGAAAAATGACTTGCCTGGATCTGATGTTAAATATAATATAGCCGAAGTATAATTATATTGCCTTATCCGTTAATCAGCATGTGCTACGTGCAGGTGATGTTGGTTTTGGACCTAATATGTTGGTGGTCCATACTCCTTACCATTAAGTAGGATTAGCTTTCCATTTTAACATACATTTAAATTAAGATACTTTTTTATTACCCTTTTTTTTTCTTTACGTTGGGAAACCCTTTATGGGTACCCCTCGGCCGCATGGTCGGCCGGGGCGGTTATGTCCGACTCCCACGGACTAAAACCCAACGATGTTCCTCCGGGTGCGCTTGTTCGGTCAGGGCTGCGGGGACGCTTTTGTACTCTTCCGCGGCCCCGGCGGCGCCGGCCCTTATAGAGGGCCTCTCCGGTCGGTGGGTGATGGGGGAGTTATCCACCCACCACTGCTCCGCTCAGACGAGGTTCGCACGGGAACACCGCGCGCATCACCTGGAGGCCTCAACTGTCGGACGACGGACTTCCACGTGTCCGCCGCCCAGGCCTCTGTCAGGTGGGTAGGAGTGCCTCCCGGTTCCTCCTTCGCGTGACCCTTCGGCGGCGGATAGCAAGCTGAGATGTAATTTCCCGCTCGCGCTCCGCCGCGCCATAACTGTTTCGCAGAAGGCGGTCATCGCGTTCCACGCCCTCTCGCTCTCGACCATGGCTTTAACCACAGCCGGTAGCGAGAGGTCGTCCCCCAATTCTGCGACGAGTTCGCGATGCTGCTCTGCCCACGCGGGGCACTCCTCCGGAGTATGCGCCGCGGTGTCCTCGTCGCAGCTGCAGTGGTGACACTGGTGTGTCGGCTCTCTTCCGGCTATGCGGCACAGGTACTTCCCAAAGCAACCGTGCCTCGAGAGGACCTGCACCAGCCGGAAGGTCAGTGACCCGTGCCGCCTGTCAACCCAGTCGTTTAGAACCGGAAGGACAGCCTCGACAGTCCTTGCGCCGGCCGTAGGATTGGCCAGCCTCTGCCTCCACTCTTGAAGCAGGGACTGTCGAGCGTGACCTTTTTTTTATTACCCACCCTAACCCAACCGCTTGCAGGCCTATGTTTAAAAAAAGAAAAAAAATCTTATGAAGAATTATGAATGTCTTCATCTAAATTTCAAACAAATTTTGCTATTTCCCAACTCCATCTAGCTAAGATGTATTTATTTTTAATTAATGTTCTGCAACTTCGCCTAGAACACGTTATAGTTTCTCCGAAAATGAAAATGTTCCTCAAGGAACTCCTCCATTACCTGATTAAAAGCACACGCCAAGCTTGTTTGGACAAAATTAGGAATGTAATATGAATTGTGTTAAATTTAGCACTTTTAATATAGGACTTACATGCATTTTCTAGCAAACTTTGCATCTATTATGCTTATGAAGTTTGGTGCAGATTACAGTTAAGGCTGGCAACGCATCGACAATTCCTCTGGTATGATGGTGTTCAGGTGATCAGGTGACCCGCTTGCTCCGTTACCCCATTTTTCATTGAAATCGTGGGATAGCCCGAGCCGAGTTATGTGCGAGGCACAGCCGAGATATCCAGAGGCCCAAATCCCCTTCCTAATCCCTTAATCAACCCATTCCTTTAAAGTCGGCAACGCGTACATGATTTTTCAGGTATTGCGGATGTGTATGGATGGTGGAGATCACATACCATCAGGTGACCCACTTGCTCCTTTGCCGTCCTCTGCTGTATAAAACAAAAAACTACTCGAGCACTCAAGGTGGCATACTTTTTATTCATAGTGACTCGTCAAAATTTCAGTACTTTTGGAGACGGTACAAGAGGCAAAGTCTCACTGTAGGCAGTTTTGTCTAGAGCATGAGGGAGCCGGTTCGATCGGGTTTTTACACTACTCACAGAAAAACGACGCGACGTGAAGTAGCTTAGCTTGCTGTTAGTTAAATCTCGTGCGGTGAGTGAGATATCCTGACGACCAAACCCCCCTCCTCATCCTAATTCCATAATTCTTCCTTTTCTTTAGGGTCGGCAAGGCTTCCATGATTCATTGGTATTGTAAGCGTTCTTGCTATTGCATTTGCTATGCTATAAAAAACGCCCCATTTATGCCTCGCATTGTTCAACCATTACTTTTGATAAAGTAAAGAATTTCTACGCGCACAATATGCCATTGCTTAGAGCCGTTCCTTAAACATTACATTTGCATTAGATTTAAATGTAACAAATACTAAATAACTCGGATAACATCCGTATAGCGTGAAAATATAAAACTCCTTTGCATATAAAAATAAACATTACCGTCTTTCGCCTAGAATGTGCAACACGTAATTTTGTGCAAGAAATTATTTATGGTAAACAAACTGTATAGCTGTTGGAAGTTTTTTATAAGAAATACCGGTAACAGAAGAATAATATAGAATAACTAAAAATAGAATACAATAGTCCAGTTCTGTTATCACGACCTTAACTAAAATATAGTCATAATGACAGGATTTAATTTAAGCTTCACAGGACTGGCATGTGCTTGTAGATTATCAGTTGACAAGATACATGACACTGTAGACTGATTTTAAACTAAAACTGGTATCAACTAAAAAATATCATCATTTCGTTTAAGTTTAATACAACAAAACTAGTAAATGACAATAGAATTGATACATAGGTTCTCATAAACATGAAAAGCAAAGTAGCAGTACTTATTAAAATACATGTCAGTAGACATTCATCCATCCATCACGTCTGTCACCTATCCGAACTACGGAGATTACATAATGTGATATAAGTATAGATGTACCAACTTAGCTGTGAATTGAAGAGCGTCGCTCTGAATAATATAGAATAACTAAAAATAGAATACAATAGTCCAGTTCTGTTATCACGACCTTAACTAAAATATAGTTATAATGACAGGATTTAATTTAAGCTTCACAGGACTGGCATGTGCTTGTAGATTATCAGTTGACAAGATACATGACACTGTAGACTGATTTTAAACTAAAACTGGTATCAACTAAAAAATATCATCATTTCGTTTAAGTTTAATACAACAAAACTAGTAAATGACAATAGAATTGATACATAGGTTCTCATAAACATGAAAAGCAAAGTAGCAGTACTTATTAAAATACATGTCAGTAGACATTCATCCATCACGTCTGTCACCTATCCGAACTACGGAGATTACATAATGTGATATAAGTATAGATGTACCAACTTAGCTGTGAATTGAAGAGCGTCGCTCTGAATAATATAGAATAACTAAAAATAGAATACAATAGTCCAGTTCTGTTATCACGACCTTAACTAAAATATAGTTATAATGACAGGATTTAATTTAAGCTTCACAGGACTGGCATGTGCTTGTAGATTATCAGTTGACAAGATACATGACACTGTAGACTGATTTTAAACTAAAACTGGTATCAACTAAAAAATATCATCATTTCGTTTAAGTTTAATACATCAAAACTAGTAAATGACAATAGAATTGATACATAGGTTCTCATAAACATGAAAAGCAAAGTAGCAGTACTTATTAAAATACATGTCAGTAGACATTCATCCATCACGTCTGTCACCTATCCGAACTACGGAGATTACATAATGTGATATAAGTATAGATGTACCAACTTAGCTGTGAATTGAAGAGCGTCGCTCGTTTCGCTCCAGTATTGCCATTTTACGAACAATCATTCAATATGAGAGATATTTCTGGTGTTATGATACACATATTTCACATTAAGTACTTAATTCGTTTATTTTCAGTCAAGTTTCAGGAATTATCAAAGTGACTTTCAGGATACCATAAAATATACGCTAGTATCGTCATTTCTTTTATACAATCTAGATATTTATTTATGAACAGTAAAGTTGTATGTACATGGGTACATACAACTTTATCCAAAAACCTAGTCATGTTAATTTGTTTGTTTTGTGGATGAAGACATTCCTTTCCACTAACTGGGTAGTTAACTAACCAACCCACCAAATCTAGGGAAAATTCCACTAAGTTGGGAACACTGTCTTTAGTTCCATTTTCCGCCATTTAACAGTTAACTTGGTATATTTATACCACATCACCGACCAAACATATATACATTTATTCTATTTTAGTATTCATAGACACAGAATATTACATCTCAGTTTCGGTGTTACTTTATTAATAGCAAACGAATGGAATAAAATATAAGTTCGCATTGTAACTGTATTAAACAAGATATTTTATTCCATTTGAATTTATCGAGTTATTACCGCGGCCCAATTCATCAGTGTACGGTGGTCGATCAGCCGCCTCCCCGTCGATACCTTATTTCGATTTCTCAATAAATTTGGTTCAATCTCACAGAGAGCCCTGTTTATTTCACCAAAGAATAAATTCCTATTGCGAATATTAGAGAAGTTTCATCAAGTTTCACAATAGTCCTCTTCCAGAACCCGCTTTCAAATGGCGTTATTCAAATTTTACTTTTGATAAGAAATTGAATAAATATCTCAGCCACGAATTGTTGCTAATTTTAATGGCGGCAATAAAAAGTGTTTGCGAAACATTTTTTTTTTGCATTTGAAAAGATTTTTACGGGTTCGGGAAAAGTTTGAATTTGTTTGTATCGGAGGAAAAGACGTCACTTATTGTGATTGTATTTTATAAGAGCTCTTAAATGGTATAACGCAGTTTATTGTCTTATCGAACATAAGTAGCAGTAAAAAATTACATTTCTATATACAATATATATTTACATTTTTATATAGCAGTGATAGCTCAGTGGGGAGTGGTATGGACTGTCGAGACGAAAGTCGCAGGTTTGAATCCAGCCCCAAGTGCATACACCTCTGACTATTCTAAGTTATGTGTGTATTAATTGTTAATTATCACTTGCTTTAACGGTGAAGGAAACATCGTGAGGAAACCTGCATACCTGAGAAGTTCTTCATAAGAATTTCGAAGGTATATGAAGTCTACCAAGCCGCATTAGGCCAGCGTGGTGGACTAAGGCCTAACCCCTCTCATTCAGTAGAAGAGGCCTTTGCCCAGCAGTGGGACGTATATAATACAGGGCTAGTATTATTATTATTGCTTTTTACCTTTTACAGTCTCCTCCATTACTGGAGGGTAAATGATAACTATACACGGGCCAAAGCCAAGTGCATAATTATGTGGATATTTAAACATTTGATAAAAATTTCCTGACTAGACGACACGTATTTAGAATGACTGCCTTTTGTAGTAGAGTGTAAGTGGAAGCGTGTAAGTTCAGGGCTTTGATGCTTGTGTGTAGTGTATGAGGTATGACTCCTGTAGTTGATAAGACAATAGGGACAGTCTTGGTAGTGTTGACTCTCCACTGGGTTTTAATTTCAATGGCTAGATCTGTGTATTTTGCGATTTTGTCTGTATGCGTAGAAGCTAGGTTATGGGTGTTACAAATTGCAATATCTATTATATATACGGTCTTGTTATTCTTGTCTAATATTGTTATGTCTGGTCTATTAAAATGGATAGTTTTGTCTGTAACTATTGTCCTATCCCAATAAATTTTATAATTATTGTTTTCGAGAACTGATTGTGGTTGGTAGTTATAGTAGGGCACTTTTTCGGATATCAATTTATATTGGAAAGCTAGATATTGATGAATAATAACTGCAACTTGGTCATGGCGATGTTTGTAATCACTTTGTGCTATTGATTTACATGCACCCGTAATATGCTGAATTGTTTCTGGACTACTCTGGCAGTGTCTACATATATCTGTGATGTTGGGTCTCCGAATTTATTATTATTATTATTATTATTTAAATACAATATAGGTACTGATTATTTTGCTTAAATACATATTATATTATATATTAATTAAATTTATAGTTCTAAAAACTAAACTTGCAACAAAGGATTACAATTTTTGCGTTACAGTACTAACAATCAAGCAGAGATAGCTCAACGGGGAGTGTTATGGACTGCAGAAACGAAAGTAGCAGGAAACCTACCCTAAGAGCGTGCACCTTTGAATTTTCTAAGTTACTTTTATATTCATTTGTAATTATCGCTTGCTTTAACGGTGAAGGACACATTGTGAGGATTCCGCGTACCCGAGAAGTGCTCCCCATGAATCTAGAAGGTATGTGAAGATCTATTACGAAATGTTTAGTATCAGCCCGGAGTCTGGAATTTGTGTCCGGTATGGCGATAGGCTCGCCCCCTATCACATCATGGGACGGAGATACGCTCGGCGAAATTTGGGTGTACTGGTTACACCGCTGCCTTCGAGGATTACAGGCGTCAGTGCGTATATATGTATTATAGTACTAACAATCCCTTATACTGTGTAAAACAGTATAATAACACGTGCTTTACATACGTCGTATTTTGAAATTGTCAGAAGTTAAAGCCTTTTGCGATATTGCTTTTTTCAGACGGACCGTCGCACGGTACCCAAGAGTATCGAAAACCCATCTCTAAATTGAAATGGAAAAGGGTCAAAACTCGTAAGGGCAACGACGGTAAGTTTTGAGACAGTAGTGGAAAAGTTATTAGAGTGGGCTTGAATTCAGATCGAAATATTCGGAATTGGAGAATTTCATCAAAAAGTAATTATAATTTTAATTGTTTCGTTAAATACTTTTAAAGTTGATAATGGATTTATCATAGTTTGAAACATAATTTTCGGGCGCCGAGTCAAACAATAATTGTACTTGATGAATTCAGTGATCGATTCTTTTAATATGTTTGAAATGCTGTAATATATGTTATTATATGGTTGTGTGTCTATAAATCATGGAATCAAGGTTATTTTTATGCTGCAAGTAATTCTATGAAAAGTGGGAAGTATTTCAATGTATAAAGTTTACAAAACAAAGCTGTAAATGAAATAAAATATAAAGTCAAATCAAATATAACTTGAAATTTACGAGTACCTATAAAGACTCAAAGGGGAGTTTAATAATTTTAACTCAATAAAAGGGTGAAGCATGAAGCGAAATATTAAATGATTGTTGAAAACATCGACATGTTTAAATATCAGTAGCATATTACAGAGTAGTTGCAGAGCCATCGCCGTTCACCGTTCAACGGCTCTGTATCGCAAAATTGCTCCTCCCGCTTGATTGCATATTCATTTGCAAATCAATATTCGTTCACCACTCACTTAATTTACATTGTCAAAACACACAAATTATAAAATCAACGAATTGATAATAAATTAATTTGTAAAAATTATATTTATAGACAAATGATAATTCTATTGGTTCCGACGCTCGATACCGTAGAGTTGTTCTTTTTCGTCGCGCTGTTATCGATAGCTGTTTTGTAGCTGAAGTGTCCTCTGTTGGTCCTGTGTCCAATATGAGCAAAAATCTATTTTGTCCGTTTCACGGCTCGCTGCGTCCTTTGTGTGACAGTGAAAGGTTATAGTTTGTTTTCACGGATCACTAGGGCTGGGAGCTAACTCGTCGCAGGGGATATTGTTCTGTGACAGGGCGAACTGGCTATTTACTAATGGTTCGTGGTGGTTCCACGCACTCTACGTACCGCGCCGGAAACGTTCCGCCATTACGTCTAGTGGCTACGGTGCTAAGTAATGTCCATTTGTGTGATTTATATTGTTCGCTTTTATCGATTCTTCTGAAGAAGAAAAAGATTTTGTTTGGAAATCGGACAGAAAGGGAAGCGTAATGGTTAATGGCTAAAAATATAGATAATTTTAAGACTCTTAACAATCGACTCATCTCTAAAATGAATAAATAAACTAAAAAGCGATAAATAAAATTAGTGTAATTTAATCATTCAATCGCTTTGATCCCACTCGCAGTGGGGTCATCACTACATGATTTTTAACACATGTTATAGAAATATTTGGCTTGTAGTTTTTAAGACCAGCCGCCTGCCTGGCTTCAACCCCTCTGGGGAGAAATCTCCCAGACCCGAAACAAATATTTGTGGATCACACAAACATTTGTCTCGGGGCGGAATCGTACCCGCGGCCTCACGCTTCACAGCTGCCTACTACCTACTACGTCACGGAGGCTGTCCATCTAAAGCATTGTACTTCACAATAAAAACTGTTTATTTAGACAGTAAAAAACGCGCGGGAATCGAACCCGCGGCAGTTTTACTTACTTTAGTATAATATAAAATTATAGCTTATCACTTTCTTTGTCAACAGGGGATGGTTAACTACTCATATTCAATTCCTTGTATCAACGATACGTACCTAATATAATGAATATGCAAACTACAATATTATTTACGTAAAATAATAATTTATCGGCTTTTGTAAGTGAATTCGAAAATTCAAATTTCAAGCTCCAAAATTGCCAACCTAGTCGTAATAAATTCGAACAGAATATTAACCCTGACAAAATCCTTTGTTACAAAGGGTATTACTTTCAATATTTCAACCTACAAATCATAGCCTCCTGATGAAAAATAATTCATAACCTTTCGCCTATTCGCACACAATAGATTCTCTGCGGACCCTTTAACCTTCTGTATAAGCGAACACACGTGCTTTGTGACATTTAAAGAATTATGGGCGAAATTGTCTGCCTATATGATTCTAATTGGACATGAATTCTCCAACCATTTCTGACAATATACCCTAGATTTGGGTCTCCAGAATAAATGTGGATTGTTTTTCGAGTGATTATGAGAAAATGTTGACTTTGAGGTTTACCCATATTGATTTATTTCAATAAAGTCCCAATACACTATAGCGACATACCAGAATGGTCACATACCAGATGCCTTTTTATTCGCCTGCATAACGTAATAAGCAATTACCCATAAACTATAGCAACATGAACCAGAACGTTTAATTACAAGCACAGATGGCACAAAACCTCGTCACCAGCTCGTCTCGTCATTCTGACGAATAAAAAAAATTGCGGATGCAATACTTGCAATAAATATTCAGGTACTCGAGAAAATATTAAAGCAAATAATATGACGATGGCAGGTTTTTTAAATTGAGCATGAAATTAGAAATCCCACGACAAATTTGTACCACCTTCACCCGCCCGACATTTAAGAGGAGCGCTAAAGAGGTTACTACTAAGCAAATTGTATTCACCGTTGCGGAATCGCCGTGCCAACTTTTCACAAATATCTTGGTGAAAATATCTCACGTCAACCTGAGTGCCGTAAAAAAGAGAATAAACTACTCGTTCGCATTTGTTTCTCTAATTCGAAACCCAAATGCTACTAGAGAGAAACTATAAATATATAATTGCTGATATTTTACGCATTTTTCAAACCCCCATTCTTTTGAACAAAGATAACGCGTACGGTAATAATTTTATTAAAGCGCTTGTCCTTTTATTTTGTTTCTACAAGATGTTAAAATGAATTTTAAATGGGGAAAAAATGTTGGCTGTAACAATTTTTGCCAGTAGCAAGCAAATAGCCGGGCGCAGGGTGCATCCCCCTTTCGTTTTAATCAAAGTTGCAATAACGCAACGTTTTATTTCTGTCTTAGTTACAAGTTTCATAAGGGAACATCCTTTGAAATATAGTTGTACAAAGCGCTCCGTTCGTTAAAATTAGATTCAAGACGAAAAGAGCCGTTTTGTATTTCATATTTGTTAGCGGAATGGATCACTTATCAAGAAATTTCATAGCCGACGTCAAAAATTGTATTGTACATATGTTTTGTGAGTAAACATAGTTTTTAACATAAATTTGATTACCTTTCTTTAATTTCTGATTATTTTTGTGGTCTTGTGGGGGTTGATGAAAATGAAAATAAAAATATTTATTGAATCCATAAAATGTTATACATCATTTAGATTCAATCAAGTTTTAACTTTAGCGCCAGTTTGGAATGCCGTTTCGTTAAAGAAGAACGGGCAAGAAACTTTAATGTTACTCTTTTCAAAATGGATTTACAATATTTGCACTACAATAATACACTTAGGTTTGAATAAGAGTTAGACCCCGAGTAGTCAATGAAGAACATTATAAAGTAAAATAATGAAAATAATGTTCATGGGGATGGAAATACTTACCATCAGGTGAACCACTTGCACGTTTCCGGCTTCTGCTAAAAAAGGTAAACAGTTTATGAACCTAGTGTAGGCAGTAGCGAGACAGAATAAAAATTTGTTGAAATGGGTTATCCGAAATAAATTTTTGGAAAGAACTTCTTGGAAATGTTCGATTTATCATACGCAAGATGTACGTCGCTTGAGCTAGGTTACTACTTACCTACTATATGAATAATAGTGCACTTTATGTGACAGAGGGGATTTCTACAGAAATTCGTGTGAATAGTATTGTAGCCCGTCGTTACATAAGCGGGCTTTGTCCACCGCAAGCCGGTCTGCGGAAGGGCTAAGGGTTGGATGTTCAAATGTCTTTGACAAGGGTGTTAGCATTGCTAATTAATATTTGTACCTACATAAATTAATTTAAATGTTTTGTCATTTATCCAAGCTTCATATTTTGTTGAGGAATGTTGATAAAATGACTGCTGCGACAGAATCCGTTTATATTTAAATAAACAGATAAGATTTCAATATTTGTGCGATACGAAAATGTATATTTGGCCGCATAAATACAATAAATCACATACCTATGCCAGGAAATCTGGCAAATAAGATGGTAGGTCCCTCGTGTGGTCCTTATTTCTGCCGCCAAGCAGCAGTGTCTAAGCAATGTCGTATGCCCGTTTGAAGCCAGTGAAGTTACTGGGCATTATGAGACTTAACATCTTAATATGTCTCGGGGTGACGAGCGCAGTCCAATGCCATTCAGTACTTTGTAAATTACAAAAGTAAATTACAAATTGTAATTCAAAGTTCTGTGTAGTGTTGCTTCTATTTATGGGCAGGCGTGACGCATACCATCAGGCGAGCGACCTGCTCGTTTTGTCCCTCAAGCAAATAAAAAATGCAGCTTGCTAGACAATGGAAACTATTCATACATATTAATACAAATGCATTCCAGCTTTTGTTTTGATTTGCAGAATGTCGAAAGACAAACGAATATTATCTCGAAAATTCTTCAATATGCATATTATATTATGCTCTATGACAGCCTCCGCAGTAGGTGAATAGCGGTTATGAAATGTGAGGCCGTGGGTTCGATTCCCGGACCGAAACATAACGTTTTTGTGATCCACAAATATTTGTTTCAGATCTGTATGATTTCTCCCCAGAGGGGTCAACGTCAGGCAGGCGTAAAAACTACAACCAAATCTTTCTGTAACATGTGTTAAAAAGCATGTTTCGCCGACCCCACTGCGAGCGGGATAAGCGCAGGTAGAAGGAGAAGATGCTCTATGCTATGATATATTTTTTATAAAACAGATAGATTTCCAGTTCATTCTATCATATAGTCCGCATGTGAAAACACATAGCTGTATCGATTTTACTCTCAATTCCACACATATTCGGTCCGTTGCACCTTTTAGAGTGCAATAAAAATAATCTTCTTTGTTCAGTGGTCCATGCTCGCACACAGACGGCCGTATGATAACAAAAGCCCGCTGTGCACAACACAACTTGTTATTCCAATCTGAAACTGATACATTCATTGAGCTCTATACATTTTAATCGACACCGTTGGGTATACAGCGATAGTTTACATTTAAAAATGCAATATCAAAATAAATAAAGTCTGTCCCATATATGGTTTAATTGTCACTCTTTGTTTGATTGTATAAACGTTTAACGTACATACATACGCACTCACGCCTGTAATCCCCGAAGGGGTAGGCAGAGGTGTAACCAGTACACCCACATTTCGCCGAGCGTATTTCCGTCCCTTATGTGATAGGGGGCGAGCCTATCGCCATACCGGGCACAAATTCCAGACTCCGGGCTTATATTGAGCATTTCATAATAGAAAAACCCAATACCACTTTACCCGACCCGGGGATCGAACCCAAGACCTCAGCGTTGGCCTCAGTCGTAACGCGTACGCATTACAACTGCGCCACCGAGGCAGTCACGTTTAACGTGATAGCAATTTACAAGGTGGTATGCGAGAGGCCCTCGTATGCGAGAGGCCGTCTGGGTTGGTACCACCACTTTACCTATTTCTGCCGCCAAACATCAGTGTGTAAGCACTGTTGTGTTCCGGTTTGAAGGACATTGAATCCAGTGAAATTACTGGGCATTATGAGTCTTAACATCTTACGTCTCGGGGTGACGAGCGCAGCAGATGCCATGCAGTACATAAAAATTATGTGTGGTGTTGCTTCTGTTTTAGACAGGCGTGGCGCTTACCATCAGGCGAGCGATTTGCTCGTATCACTCACGCTAATAAAAAAAAATCTTTTCATTGGGCATTAGCATACATCGTTCATAAACGTACGTGACTGAAAATTGGTGCACATTGCAATATACCCTTTTAATATTATCGCGGGTAAAATCGCTACCGCCCCACCTGTCTACAGCATGAATACACCGGTTCGACCGGGTCGTTAACACTGTCTCACAGAAAACCGACGTAAAGTAGCGGATGTTTAAATCCCCCTCCCCTTCCCAATCCCTTGATTATCTCTTTCCTTTAAGGTCGATAATGCGTTCATGATTCTTCTGGTATGGGCGGTGCAGATCATGTACCATGAGGTGACCCACTTGCTAGATTGGCGCCCTATGCTATAAAAAAGTGAACAACTTAGTCTTTTGCCAGGCATTTTTAACAGGAATAACTGGTGCACTATTATTGATCATTGATCATTGATTTGGGTGGAAAAAGTAATAATTAAAAGGAAAAATCTTTCCATCATAATGAGTGACCGTAATAAGTATTTTTTATTCGGTTAGATACTAATTCATTTGTTGCTGAACTTTCTACAAATATATCCTCAATTTCCACGAATAACTTAATATCGATAAAGTATACGAGAATAGACTTCGTCGTCAAGCGCCTTTTAATTTTTACTAGCAATTCTGATAACTGTATTATTGATTCGATATAATATTCATCAGTTGGTATGTACCTCGGTGAAATCAACTGAAAATATGTCTCATTACGTTAGTAAAAAGAACTTGTGTTTTGCTAACATTGGAAACGAAAGTAAACGATGTGTTTAGTAATTTTCTTTGAAATATAAAATAACTAAGTTGTTTTTATCGTAAGTACCTACCTTTATTTTAAGTATATTATCAGATTACTCTGGTCGGATTTTATCGTTGATTGATTAGTTGGTAATATAATATATAACGAATTATTATTTAATACGTACGTACCATCAGTAAAGTTTACAGGTAACTATTTGTGACAATTGTATCGCGATACAATTTTAAAACGAGATAAAAAGTCTTCTCTATACAAAGAAGATAATAATATATTTTAGCCATTTGGCTACACAACCCTGAAAACTACATTTGTTTATACACTTTGAAAAAAAAGTTTCTATTTATTTATTTCTTGGCATGAATTTATTAGGCATTGTCGTATCCACTACCGCGACGGTGCGAAGTTTATTTTTCCGTAAAATATACACAACAAACCAATTAACCAACACTGGCTAAAAGTATTTTATGTTGGGAATAAAAATACTTCTTTTAAAAGCATTTGCAGATAGCGTTGGCGATTCACAAAGAAAGCATGGCCGCTTGTTAGCATGCAAATGCAGTTCTGTGGAGATTCTGCGGTAATATTCGAGCCATTAGTGTTTGTGTGCCCCACTGTACGATAGCAAAACGACACTACTACAAAATAGTCGGTTATCGAAAGCTTAACAAATGTTGGTATGGTAATAGTTTAAATTATTATTAAATATTTAATTATATTCCACAATGATAGCCTCCGTGGCGCAGTGGGCGAATAGGCGGTTGCGTAGCGTGAGGCCGTGGGTTCGATTCCCGCACCTAGACAAATGTTTGTCTGATTCGCAAATGCTTATTTCGGGTCTGGGTGGTGTAAAACAAAGTCGCGTTCGCGTCTGTCTATTTGCCCGCTTAGTTCTTCTGAACTACTTTACAGATTTTGATGTGGTTTCCACTATCATTTAGACAATATATTCCGGAAGGTATATATGTATAATATAAACGAATTGAATATATAAAACGCAGAGAATAGACGTCAAAAATAACCATATTCAGGCGCTTTTATCTCGGAAATATGACACGAATGGCTTCTACGTGGAGCCAAGAGCAAAAGCTAGTTATATTCTAGCTAGTTACATTATAATATCTTCCTACTAGTCTGAAAAAATCGATAAAAGATAGTTTTTAGGTAAGCGTTAACGGTATTTTTTATGAAATTTATCGAACTACAGTTACTTTACATACATACATACGCACTCACGCCTGTAATCCCCGAAGGGGTAGGCAGAGGTGTAACCAGTACACCCACATTTCGCCGAGCGTATTTCCGTCCCTTATGTGATAGGGGGCGAGCCTATCGCCATACCGGGGAAACCCAACCCGGGGATCGAACCCGAGACCTCAGCGTTGGCCTCAATCGTAACGCGTACGCATTACAACTGCGCCACCGAGGCAGTCACTATAGTTATATAATTATATCATTGATTACAGCATATTATTTTACACAAGCTGACGTTAGTTTGTACAGATTCAGTCTTTTGTACAGTATTTATGATTTAGTATCAGATAGTTTTATCTATGCAAATTGAAAACTCCTCTAGGTTTTTTCATCACGCGAGCGCAGTTGCGTCCAATAGCTATAATTTTATATTTGTTTTTATAAAAGCTGCATTCTGCACATGTTTTAAAAAATAACTTCAAGTATATTATATTGAATTGGATTTTATTTGGCGATTTTGTTTTATGTTTACTGAAGGTTGAAATGGGCGGACGAAAAAGTCAATAGTTGCAAGTAAGCAATCTGCACTATCACACGTATTTCAGTTAAGGGTGTAACATAGGTTGAATATGAAAAATGATGGGCTGCAAGAATTTTATGTACAGCCTTTTCAATTGATTGTGGTACAAAACATGTATGTCAAAATTTGGATGTATTAATATGAGGTTGGATAGAAATATAACTTGATGTATCGTTTTTGAACTTTGTATATAACCATCATACAATTTCAGTATTTAACGTTTCTTAAGTACTACAAAGTCCACTGTTATAAAGTACTTCTTGTAATAATTAACTACTAATACATAACATTATTACATACATTTATTGCAAACAATAAAAAAACTAATACATTAAGAGCCAAAGTTTCTACGTTAAAACTGTTACAAGAGAACTGTTAGTGACCTAAACCGAACCAATTTCTTCCAACACTCTGGTATGTAACCGCGTAGACTAACAAAGACGTCTTCAATATCAACAATAAAATAAAAGTAAATAATGAAATATCTACAAATACTCTTCTACAATTATAAAAGGTAAATATCTAAAATTACAGAGCTTTTAGTCTTGATTTTTTTTGTGTTATGAAACAATATAAGACGTCTTAACAGAGAGATGATAGTGGTTTTATAATCAAATTGTCTTTTAAACTACCCATAAATACCAAGGACGTATGGTATACAAGGGCCCCTATTCAAGAAGAACACTCAAGTGAGCTCTTTGCTAAGTGTCGATTACTGTATACGTGATTGGTCCGTTTTTGCTTAGTGCCAATATGAGAAGTGAAATGCCATCCTAAAAAAATCCTGTAAAAAATCAAAAATCCTATAGATAACTAAAATTACACAGAAATGCGCGCGAAACCTCCGCATAACCGGTTTTTTAACCGACGAAAAATAACGTAGAAGGCCCTCAATTCGTCTGTGTAGTATATACTCGTACGCATGTATATATAATTGTATGAACAAAAGGAGTAAAAATCGTTGACCTATGTAACACCCTTAATCTTTCTAATTCAAGATACAAAATTCACTTTGTTTTCTTTTACAAAACGTGATATTTGCTGAAGGATCAAATCTTCAAGTTTATTCAAGTCAATGGAAAGGAAAGACTTTGGCAAAAATTCAATTTAGTGATACGTCAAAAGTAATATGTGCAAAGTGATTGCTCGTCACATACATCTTAATAAATAGCAATTTATAAACAAGATTATATTAATTAGATCTTTATATATATATTAAAGGCACCATAAAAAATACTTGCTTGAATAAAAAAAACTATAAAAGTAGAGTTAACGTATAATAAGTTAATCATATTATATCATTATAAGTATTCAAAAATCTACTGTATTTTTTACTATCTTTTGCTCTTTCTATCTTCTTTTACTATCTTTAATTATCTATCGCGGCTCCGCCCGTGTGGACGGCCCTTTCCGGTTTAAAACGTACATAGGGTACGTTCTAATTCAGGTATTAGCCTACCTGTGTGCCAAATTTAATCCAAAAACGTTCTGCCGATAAGGCGTGATTGACTAATAAACATCCAAATTCAAAAACTCACAAACATCCAAACTTTCACATTTATAATAGTTATTTGTTATTTTTTATTAACGTTAATGACGAGACGAACAGATAGCTCGTCTGCTCGTCGTCGAGCGTCACTCCTACTGATGAACAGAATCAACACTAATTAGAACTTTGAATTATGGAGTACTCTATGACACTAGATTGCCCTCGTCATCCCGGCACATAAGATGTTAAGCCTCAAAATACCAAGTAATTTCACTGGCTTCAAAATCCTGCAATCCGGAACTTAGCAGTGCTTACACATTGCTGCTTCGCGGCAGAAATAGACTAAGTGGTGATACCTATCCAGCCGGCCTTTCGCATACGAGGGACTGACCACCTTGTAAACCTACTTGTAATCCATAACGCATCACATAACGTGGGAATTTGACAGCTGACAGACAGGTAGCGGGAGAGAGATTCTAGTTCATATCTATAAATAAAACGTAGAATACAGGAGTACACCTTCGATTTTCCCTGTGTTTCTGGTACCGCCAAGGGAGATGATAATACAATAAAAACACTGCGCTTTGCACCGAATAATTACTAAAGCTCTCATAGAAATTTAACTATATTTTTAATTTCCCTACATAATTTGGTTACTAGGTAATTTCGGTAAACTATGACAGATTATTGGGGAATATATAGAAAGTTAAATATATGGTGAGTGAGATATCCGGAGGCCCATTATCACCTCCCCTTCTCAATTCCTTAATTATCCCTTTCCTTTAAAGTCGGCAACGCACCCATGATTCTTTTGGTATTGTGGGCGTACATAGCCGGTGGGGATCACTTACCATCAGGTGACCCACTTGCTCGTATGCCTATGCCATAAAAAAAAAGTTAGGTGACGATGAAGCAACCTTCAGTTATAAGAAATAGTTGTTTCTTATACGAGTCACAGTCGAGTGTGTTCATTAAATCTTAAGAGATTATCAAAATTTTTAAAAGCAACAGCAGCAAAACATGTCAGTATGGCCACGTAAAATAAAGCAAAGCCGCATATATTTTACCGAAGATTAAAAACACATTGCTAGCAATCAGCAATTTAGGGCGTGGTTAATCTAAAAACGAAGAAAACTCCTTAGTAATGAAAATCTCAAAGCGTAATTGGACAGAAGAGGAAAAATCGGGAAATGGTTTACGAGGCAAGATACTTCAGAGATTTTTGTGGCGAACCAAGAATTTATTTTTGGGTAATAAACGTGTAAAAGCAATGACAAAAATTCAATGGAATTGAAAAAGCCTGCAATAAATTACTATAATGGAGTTTTAATCTTACATCTCCGATTTAAGCCCCTTAGGGGTAATTATTTTTAGAGCGTAGACTGGCAAGTGGGTCACCTCATGGTAACAGCTTCACCGCCCATGGACATCTACAGTACTTATGGAATAATGGGTGCATTGTCGATCTTAAAGGAAAGGGATTGGGAAAGGAATTTGTGCCGTCAGATATCTTACTCACCGTACGAAACGCAACAGCAAGCTGCTACTTCACGCCGATTTTCTGTGAGATAGCGGTAACAAACCGGTGGAGCCGGCTCATTTATGCTGTAGACAAAACTGTCTACAGCGTGGCTCTACCAAAATGACTTCCTAAGATCTAAATAGGACTAACTTTGACATAATTTGGCGATGGTGAATGATACATTAAAAAAAACAGACGCATACTTATTTCTTCGGTTTAAAAGAACGGTCATCGCAAGGAATAGGCCATGATATTTACAACTGTTCTCTTAAAGTCTGTTATATTTTAAATGCTAAAATTATTTTATTTTACATAAAATGCAAACAGAAAGGCGTGTTACATTTGGTTCTGTATACGCTGTGCTTTCAATTAAGTCTCCAGCCACCGTCTGGGCTGCTGTGTTGTTTTTGTTTATATTATTCAATTCAAGATTGCTTGCTGCTCTTCTTTCCTTGCTTCGTAGCCCTTTGGCGATTTTGTTACATAAAATGGCCCTTATAAGTAATAACAAATTATCATTTTGAACTATTTGGTGAACCGAATTTTTATGGCTATTTTAATTCGACGTGAATCTACACCGGTTACTGTTTATGATATCTAGACAAGAAAAAGTTATATAGATGGACTAAAACTTTGATCAAGAGTTGCCGATGTTAAGAAAGCAAATTTCAGTTCATTTGATAATCCTGGTATCTGAAACATACAACTCTTAGATAGATTAGCATTTAATTAATTATTATTTATCCGGGTAAAGTGAAATACCACACAACTGGTAATATACTACTATTATTATAAATGTGAAAGTTTGTATGTTTTTGAGTTTGTATATTTCTTAGTCAAGCACGCCTTAACAGGTAAACGGTTCAGGATGAAATTTGGCATACAGGTAGACCATGACCTGGATAAAGACATAGGCTACTTTATTCCGGAAAAGGCCACGGGTGGAGCCACGATCAAAAGCTAATCTTTTTATATATCAACGCCTACCTCTTGAACTCTTTAAAATAAACAGACCTTCGATTTTCGCTACATGCACAAGCATAACAATTAAGTCTATATACCTATAATTAAGACGCGGCTGATTGAGATTACGTCATATAATTCCGTCGTGACCCGCCCCGGTAGCTCAAACAGGATCAGTTGATAGCAAGGTCAAAGGTAGGCAAAATTCGTTTCAGGAAATCAATATTTTAATGGATCTGGTAGACTAGAGAGCTATTATGTTCATTTCCTTCATTAAGTTCTACAGGTTTTGCAATGAATCATTATTACATTTGTAGTTAAATGTTACTTTAGTTACATTTTACATCGAAATAAGACAACAGGAAATGTAACTCAAGCAAAACTATGACCCCACCAAAACTCTGTGCAGGGGGGCGGGGCTATAAAAGTGTGCATCTCGTTCATTCATGATCTCTAGGTTTTTTTTATTGCCATTAACTTTTATGAAATAAAGTTGATTCTGAACGTTCATAAATTTTTGTTGCGTGTATGAGTTTTAGGTGTGATTGACCTTTACGTGTGTAAGTAAGTGAAGCCGTATTTTTGGCAGATTCATATGAATTCATATGAATATTTGGTTATCATTCTAGTTATCTTATTTCGATGCGTTTCTATGTGATTTGGATTTGTTGTTTTAAATGGGTTTGTTTTGTTATATGCGAAGTAAAGTATGTTACTGTTAAATACATGTTTGAGTTAATTTTCAAGTTAAATTGCAATTACAGTGGTAGAGCCATGCTGTAGTTTTGTCCAAAGCACGAATGGGCCGGCTTGACCGGGTCGTTGCCACTGTCTAACAGAAAACCGACGTAAAACAGCGACTTGCTGCTGCGTTTCGTACGGTGAATGAGATATCCGAAGGCCCAACACCCATCCCCTTCCCAATCCCTTTATTATCTCTTTCCTTTAAGGTCGGCCACGCTCCCTTGATACTTCTGGTATTGTGTGCGTACATGAGCGGTGGAGATCACTTACTAACAATTGACCCACTTGCTCTTTTGCCGGTATATGCTATAAAAACAAGAAAAGTAGAAGCGATAGCCCAGTGGGGAGTGGTACGGACTATCGAGATGAAAGTCGCAGGTTTGAAACCAGTCCCAAGAGCATGGACCTCTGACTTTTCTAAGTTACGGGTATATTCATTGTTAGTTATCGCTTGCTATAACGGCGAAGGAAACATCGCGAGGAAACCTGCATACCTGAAAGTTCTCCATAAGAACTTCGAAGATGTGTGAAGTTTGTCAACTCGCATTAGGCCAGCGTGGTGGACTAAGGCCTCTCATTCAGCAGAGGAGGCCCGTACTGAGCAGTGGGTCGTGTATAATGCAGGGCTGGTAGTAGTAGCAGTAGTATTAGCTCGCACATATAAAAATCCAGCCCAATACAAATTATCAATCGGAGGTGTGAGCAATCGCATAAGATCTATTGCTTCGATGTCCAAAAATATAATAAGTACATAATTTTCTTGAAATTATATCTAATTAAGGTATAAGACAACCTTTGTAAATATTTGTGAAATAAATGAAATGAAATGAAATAGGTTATTAATCATTTAGGCAATTAAAATAGCGCTTATTAGTCAGTACAAAATAAAGAAACTTATGTATAGAAATCATATCAAGTAATGTATACATAACATACATAGTCAAAATACACTAGGCAATTACACTAAATTATTTATTTGTCGTCTTTGCATTTTAAATTTTACATTAGTAACAATATTTGTACTATGGAAACGTCCAGAATGATTAAATATTTTGAGTCGATATGGACCACAGGCATTTACCGAAACAGCACATGGTTTAAAACTAAGGAAACAGTAAATAAATTAATGTTTTTGAGAAATTGCCTTAAGTGGTCCTTTAAGGTCTTGACATACTTGACATTTTCAAAACAAGTTCACGGAAAAATTACCTCGATGAAATATCCAATTATGTACCATTTCATATTCGGGGAAAATCCTGGCTTATAATGTTAAATTGTGTCAAATTATAAACAGGGATGAGCGCTACATCCACACAATGGGATTGAGCAATATTCAAAGCTTAAAACCTTCACAGGCTCAAGTTAGGAGGCAATTGATAGAGGCCTTTTCCTCAAAACATCAGAGAATCCTGCGTCGTATTTTCTATGTACATACTTCTCTGTGTATCCGTGTATATCCAATTTCCCGCTTTCAACCGCATTCTGTCTTTGTGAATTAATTAACGCTATTTCGGAATCTATTGATATAGTAGGCATCTCAATTTGAACCAGTTTTATTTTTGTTAAAAAGTTTTAATATTGCTATTTTTAAGAAAGAATCATCACTATCGCTGTTTATTTTTATAGCATAGGCGGACAAACGAGCAAGTGGGTCACTTTATGGTGGGCCCATGAAAGCCCACAATAGCAAAAAAACATGGAGCTTAAAGGAAAGGGAAGACGGATTTGGGCCTCAAGATATCTCACTCACCGAAACGCAACAGCAAGCCGCTCCTTTACGTCGGTTTTTTGGAAGACAGTGATATTGAACCGGTTGAATCGTCCCATTCATGATGTAAACAACACTGTAAACAGCATAGCTCTACCACTCTAATACACACTGTTTGTCTTTCATCCTCGATTTCACTTTTATAGATCTAGATTTTTTTCACGAAATAAAAATGCGACCAATTTGGAGATATATTCTTTCGAATGAAAAAACAATCAGTATTCGTATCATATCGTATTTCGCGGAGAGATGCATAAAAAGAACTTCCTCTTGTTTCGTCGGATAAAAAACCTAAGAGTTCTCAATAAGATTTTCGAAGGCATATGAAGTCCACTAAGCTACATTGAAGCCAGTGAAATCTCTGGGCATTATGAGACTTAACATCTTATGTGTCGGGTTGACGAGCGTAGGCCAATGCCATGCAGTGCTTTGTAATCCAAAGTTCTGTGTGGTGTTGCTGTTAATGGGCAAGCGTGACGCCTACCATCAGGCGAGCGACTTGCTCGTTTCGTCACTCAAGGTAATAAATAAAAAATATATTCTTATATTATAAGGTAACTCGTGGTCCAGCAGTAATATTGTTATACTTAATACTTATGTATAAAGTCCCAACATATCAATCAATAGGCACTTTCATCAGCTGACTCCTAAATGATTATAAAATTTGGTATCATTTAATAACCACATTTTAATATAATTGTTATTCATCTTGATAGCGAATAAATTACGTTGGCAGGTCTTGTAAATGATCTATTAGCAACTATAAACAAATGATTTGCGCTTTTTGAAGCAATATCAATCTTCATGTTAAGAATTTTGGATATTAATGCGTTAAATTGCGAATAACTCACTATATCAAACGTTATAAAGGCCTCATGGTTTGGTTGGCAATTATTCAACCATTGGTCAGAAGGGATGTGCGTTCGAGTTCTTAACACATGACATAAATAACCTAACATAATATAAGCTGGCGCTTGTATACCCAAAGGGGTCGACAGAGGTGTAATTAGTGCTGAGCCTGCCGAGCTTATTTATATCCCATGAGAGGGATTATTACCCATTATAGGAGGAGATCCTATCGCCAGAACGAACTTAAATGTCAATGCCGGAATATTCATGTGTGATTTTTAGTACAGAATATTCAGACACAAAATTGAGATTGTCTAATCTGGATTTGAACCCATGACGGTTTGTCTGCCTAAGTAGGCTGCCACCGATGACAGGATAATATTGGTCAAAATAAAGTAATCTGCTCTTATTTTATGGGTGATTCATCAATACCACAATACAAATAAACAATATTTTTGGTGTAGCTATTGTAAACTTGTATGTAAATTTATAAATAAATTTAAAAACTTAATGAGTAACAAAGAGACCGTTTGAGCATGTAAAGACGATGGATGAAAGAAAATTGACGAAACAAATATACATGGCGAGTGTGAATGGTACAATTAGTACGGGAATACCTCGACGAACTTTCTCAGATCATGTCGGAGATATTCTCGAGAAAGGCCTAGTCGGAAGTACCCTAAACTGACATACATGTATGAAGAATGGAATAAGAGTGAAGGATGCTAAAAAATGTGCAGGAATCGTAGCAAGATTTTTTTTAAGAATAATAATCCTGAAGGTTTTGCCCGTTCCCCTCCGAAGAAATGTCTTCCGTACTGGCGGCAGAGTTAAAAAATTACGGAATCTAATAGCAAGTGGGTCACTTGATGAATTTGGGTCTCCGGATATCTCACCCGCCGTACAAAACGTACGGTGGTTTTATGTAAGACCGTAGTTTTCAATTAACTTTTTAAAAATAGAAACATTCCAGTTTACTGGTAAGATTTCTAGTTACCTACTCTGCTTCGTTGTGTCATTAAATTCTTAAAATACACTAAAGATATACATACATACGCACTCACGCCTGCTATCCCCGAAGGGTTAGGCAGAGGTGTAACCAGTACACCCACATTTCGCCGAGCGTATCTCCGTCCCATAATGTTATAGGGGGCGAGCCTATCGCCATACCGGGCACAAATTCCAGACTCCGGGCTGATACTGATCATTTCGTAAAAGAAAAACCCAATACCACTTTACCCGACCCGGGGATCGAGCCCGAGACCTCAGCGTTGGATTCAATCGTAACGCGTACGCATCGCAACAAACCGAGGCAGTAACCGAGTATATAAAGTACTAAAGATATATATTATATTTTAACCCATACTTCATATTATGTACTCTCCTTCATCTTTAGCACCTACTTTGTTAATCTCTGCATCACCCTAAGGTTGGCTGATAGAAAATGCATTAAGTTCGACTTTATATACTGTAGTGTAAAATAAATAAATAAAGATCAGCATTAAATGATTTGACACCGACATTGCCTCGAAACAGAGTCGCTTGGAAAAGCTAGTGTCTTGATTTTTACCCAATAAGTTAATTAATGATTATTTTTCTTTTTTACTTAACGCCTAAAAGACTCTTAAAATAAAGTTTATTCCTTGTAGGTGTATAGAAATAACTTCTTTGTTTACGTCAAAATAATCAAAGCTCAAAGATGCCCCTCTCGAGTTGCTTTTAAATATGCATCGTTTTATCACATTACGTATTCACAGCCCCCTTGAGAGGCATGTCCACAAATGGCCAGCTATACTAAGAGCAACAAAGGAAATTAAATCAGATAGGTCTAGTTTGGGTAAGTTATTTTAAGCAGTAAGTTTTAATAATTTCAAGGTTACATACAATTCTGAATTAGATTATTTGAATTTGCCTTATTGTCTAACGGTCCTGAGGATCGCAAATGAACACCGATTACGCTCAAAAATAGATCTGTCAATTTTTTTGATCGATTACAGAAACCTAAAAACTGTCACTTTTATACAAATATCAATCCAAAAATGTCAATAAGTCATCCTAAAAGATAGATAAAAATATAGATCGTCATTTCGATCCGTCGATCGATTATTAAAAAAACTATTGTATCATCCTGGCACAGCAGTTTGACTAACCCTACCGGATAATGAGTGCAGTGCAGCTCTAATATAATTTCAACTGTCGAGAGATATTGTATATCTCAACGCTCGCCAGTATTATACCAGCCTAAAGTAACTGGATATACACCGGCTGTCCCCCGAACGCGATTCGCTTAGTAGTCGTTATATAGGTAGGCTAGCCCTTATTCAATCTGGTACAAATATTTATTAGGTCCTCTACTAACAGCAAACATTTTTATTGAAAGAGCGTGTATTTAAAAGAGCTGATCCATCGCTTGCTACGAGAAATCTTGAACACTAGGAAACGACATAACCTAAAAATGTTCCCAAAAATCGTGATTACTGTTCGATGGTAACTCGAAACGCACGCAGGAGGACCTGCAAGCAAAAGCTATTTTATTATAAGTCGTTTAAAAATATTACATAGAAATTGTGATGTGAATTTTAAAATACCGACCTTACAAATATTTGTCAGTGAAGGTGAGTAAAACGCAAAGTTTTACAACAAAATAGACGCATCTATAAAATTATCTCATCTACGCTCTCAAGAGTATGTAGTGGCATTTCAGTGCAAATAATCCATATAGGATTCTACGTTGATACCGTTTCATTAAACCGTTGGATAAGCAACTGTAGCTTGTTTCTATTGTTGCATAATTGCAGATGTAGAAATCGGAAAACTATTTAGAGACTCGATACGTATAATCGATAGTGATGCAGACCTTTATCTCTTATGCGGTTTAGTTTGAATATAGTGAATTTTACATAGCTGAGGCCAGTAAGCATTCAAGTGGGTCACCTGTTTTCTGCCGCCCATGAAAAAATCATAAGAATAATGGGTGCGTTTTTGACCTTAAAGAGAAGGGATGGGGATTGAGAAGAGGGGAAATTCGGGACTCCGAAAATCTCATTCCTGGTACGAAAGGTAACAAGATGCCATTTCACGTCGGTGTTCTGAGTTAGGCTATTCATGCTGTAGACAAAACTGTAACTGTACTGTCATTAGGTTATACCAATAACATATAGTTTTGGAAAACTGTCGATAGACTGCTTGAAAAATAACCCATTGTTTTAGATATGAAAACCTTCATGAAAGTTTTTAAATTCCATTATTGAAAAAGCATTAAAATTGATTCATTAGTTCTTGAGAAAAAACATACATTCTTGAGAAACATACATACACACCTATATTATCATGATAGAAAAACCAAATATCACTTTTACCCGACCTTTTACCAAACCCGAACCTGAGACCTCACGACAACAGTCGTATCGCGTACACATTACAACTGCGCCACCGAGGCAGATAAACATATTGCTTTGATAACATTAATAATACTAGCCCTGTATTATATACGTCCCACTGCTGGGCACGGGCCTCCTCTACTGAATGAGAGGGGTTAGGCCTTAGTCCACCACGCTGGCCTAATGCGGCTTGGTAGACTTCACATACCTTCGAAATTCTTATGAAGAAATTCTCAGGTATGCAGGTTTCCTCACGATGTTTCCTTCACCGTTAAAGCAAGTGATAATTAACAATTAATACACATATAACTTAGAAAAGTCAGAGGTGTATGCACTTGGGGCTGGTTTCGAACCTGCGACTTTCGTCTCAACAGTCCATTCCACTCCCCACTGAGCTATCACTTTGATAACATTACCCTCCACATAATGCAGTACATTGATACCCTTTCAAGATAACACAAGCATCTGCCTGATATCTATTACGAGACAAGTTTCAAACACCATCTGCGGCCCGATTATGTGCGTTTACGAACTCATATAGTGCCTACCTGATCTATCGTACCATTTAACCAACACACTGGTGAAAATTATCCGCCTGTCTGGAGGAGATTGTCGCAGTTGAAGCAGTAAACTCTATGAATATACCGTCTTTTGTGTCTACAAATCGTATTCGATACTAAATCTCTACAAGTTTAAAAATTTTATAGACATCGAAATAACTGTCTCGGTGGCGCAGTTGTGATGACTTACTTAAATCAATCATTTAGCAACCTCTACATATTGAAATAAAACATCCTCAGTTACATGTTTTGATAACTAACAAAAAAAATATTTTTTCTTAATTTCTCTACACCTACCATTCAACATTCAACAGTTTCAGAATAAAATGGCTGTGACATACGGACGGACCGACGGGCATGAAGAAATTATAAGGGTTCCGATTTTGGCATTTGGATACGGAACTGTAAAAAAGCAAAATATAATACCGTATTGAATATTATAGCTTCCACTACAACAGTAACCTTTCAAAAGGGACTTTCAAGTTGAATACTCAATACGCTATTTAGGTAAAAGGGTTTATCGGTGATGGGAAATACGATAATACTGGCACGCAGCTTTGTGGGCTTTACTCATAATGGGGACGAGGCAAACAGCGTGATGTTTGCGAGCTGAATTCGGTGGATAGGTACAAGAGTAGTGCGAAATTCGTATCAGTTGTTTTGAAAATCGTCTGATATTACACGCTGCTTGGTGTAATTATGTGCATATACATACGCACTCACGCCAGTAATCCCCGAAGGGGTAGGCAGAGGTGTAATAAGTACACCCACATTTCGCCGAGCGTATCTCCGTCCCATAATGTGATAGGGGGCGAGCTTATCGCCATACCGTGCACAAGTTCCAGACTCCGGGCTGATACTGAGCATTTCGTAATAGAAAAACCCAATACCACTTTACCCGACCCGGGGATCGAACCCGAGACCTCAGCGTTAGCTTATTCGTAACGCATACGCATTATAACTACGCCACCGAGGCAGTCAGAACTATTGTTTATGTTTTGTAAAACCGAATAGGACAATTAACTGTAATGGGAGACATATACAAAGCTTGTTGATCAGTGTATGTTTAGATATTTACAAAACGAATGGAGAATGCGAACAGAATTGTACAGACCTAATGTAGTAACTTGTTTTGTACGAATTGCCCACAATAATTAAGATAAAATGTTAATATAGTGTCTCATATACTTAAGTGAATGTAAATTATTAGGAGAAATAAAGTTCTTTAACAGAAAATCTAGGCAACATTAGTATAGACATGTCTTTATGAAAAAAGTGTGTTACTACAAGCTGTATTTTGTAACACTATATTGTCAGGCATTGTCTCATAGATTTTAATAAATATCTTAAGCTTATAAGGTTTCACCCCCGAAGTGTAGACAGAGGTACAAATAGTGTACTCACGGTGCGCCAAGTTTGTTTCCGTCGCTTGACGTGATGGGAGGCGAGCATTCTACAAGGCACAAGTGCGAATTTCAGATAACTTATGTGTGATTGCCTGACCTGGCCATGAACGTAGGACCGCACTGATTTACAGCGTATAAACACTGCCAGTAGACCAACTACCATTTACTATGCATGACATATGAGCATTTTCTATTCGATTGGGTGCGGTACAAGCTATATGTATAGGCGTAGCTTAATTTCTTAGGAATTTCATGAGGATGTCGAACATGGAAAAAACTAATTAGGCTAAACAGTTACAAATGTTGTTGGGGTTAAGGGTTAAGGGTAGAAGAGCGATGTACACGAGAATGAGCAAGGGTTTACGTTTACTCGTAAGTAAGAAATATCAATGGTTTGCTACATAAGTGTCTTGGGTTTTCTGGGCTAAGAAAATATACGTGCGGGTTATGACACCTCTAGTCAAAACCTTTAATCCTTAATAATGCTACCCAAAACAAAAACAAATTATGGAAAAAAAATGTTTACTTATGAAGGGGCACATACTTACAACTAAATACCGTCAAATATAGAAAATGTAAACTCTTTTAACACATTTAAAGTAAAACTTGCTCGATATGTTTTAGACAATTACTGATGTGCTGATCGAGTAAGTTACCAACATGACGAATGTGTTAGAAGTGTATACTTGTGCGAATGTGCAATTCTATGTCTACTTTAGGCAAATTGTATTCTCATGTAAGTGACTGTAGTCTTTTTTGAGAATAAATTTCTTCAAACGTTAATCCCTTTTTAACCAAAGAAAAAATTGAGGAGGTTGTCAATTTGACGCGTGTAATAAGTCCAAAACTTGACACTCATCGTCATAACTTTAATCAGTAATGCGAGCAATTAGCTGCGTGCCATGATACCCAGACAGATTAGACACAAACCAATATAAACTAATCCATACCGCGTACCCTATAATCAATTATGTTGAATAGGCATCGATTTGTGTCAAGATATGTTCACACGTAGTTAAACTACGATATACGTAGCTTGTGACTTAGCGTTTACATTTGTGACATTTTGACACACAGTTTTTTTATCAAATGCGCGCATCGAAATAAGATGACAAGAAACGTAACTCAAGCAAAAAATTACCTCACCAAAACTCTGTGCAAGGGGGCGGAGCTATAAATGTCTGTGCAGCTCGTTCATTCATCAATACATAAAAATTGATTCATGTTCTCTAGTTGACACTAAATACGTCTAATTATGCGCGGTGCAGAACGTCGTATCTCGATTTAGAAATTTAATATTTAGACATTAACTTTTATGTAATAAAGTTGATGTTAAACGTTAATTAATTTTTGTTGCGTGTGTGAGTGTTACCTTTCCATGTGTAAGTAAGTGGAGCGGTATTTTAGGCAGATTCATATGGGAGTTATCGTTCTAGTTATCTTATTTCGATGGATACGCGTAAGAAATACTTAAGTGGACACTGTTGTCAAATGTTACAACCTAATGTCATGAAGCAATTCCTTCTGAAACCTCATTGAAACTAACGAATATTTTTGCCGTTTTATTTTGTCACGTGACAACTCTTGTACACAGAATTGAAGAAAGAAAGATGGGAATGACGAGAGTTAATGTGGATCAAGTGTAGCAAATATGTCAGACAGCCACAGACTCCCGGTGCGTCAAAATATCACTGTGTCTTTAGTAAGTGTTGTGCTAGTGTGTTAATAATGTTAGCACTTTGTGAGGGCATGTTTGGAGGCTTATATGTTGATGTATATAGCAATAGCTTTTGCTCGCGGCTCCGCCCACGTGAACAGTCTTTTCGGGGATAAGAAGAAGTCTATATCCTAGTCCAGGCCATGGTTTACCTGTGTGCAAAATTTCATCCAAAACTGTTCCGCCGTTACGGCGTGATTGACTAACAAAGATCCAAATTCACAAACGCACGAACTTCCAAACATCCACATTTATAATAGTAGTAGGAAGTAGGATGAATGGGCCGGTTCGACCGGTTTATTACCACTGTCTCACAAAAACCCATGTGAAGTGACAACGCTGCCTTGCATATTCTAATTGGAAGACTTAATCGAAAATAGCAGTTTAGGAGGACATTCGAGGCGATTGAGGACAGCATATTATAATACTTGCCTGCTAACAGTGACAAAGGTTAACTTTATTTAAGTTGACAAAGGTCAATAAAAAGGTTTTCTGTTTTCTAGACTTTTTCTTGAACCTGTCCTTACGTAATTAACATAGCAGTAGACTAAATCTACATAAGGACTGCTAAGTACAGTGCAATTCAAATAATATAATTTCGCCTCCTGGGAGATGTTGCGTCTCTGACGTGTACCAGATTTTTGGAACCCATAGTACCCATCTTTTTGCTACCCATATTTGGGACATCCAAATTTCTTATATACTATATGATACTAATACATTCTCTCACAATTGCAGTATTCTTTCATCTGATTAATTCCAGAACCACATCAATCATTTCATTCATTTTGTCTGGTTCCGGGTCGTTTAGTGTTACCATTAGTGATTTTCCGTTTGCATCATAAAACTATTAAGTAACTGATGACCAGTAAGCTTTTATCGGATTGAAATATTTTCATATAAAGTCAATTATTTAATATTTTCAATATTTGTGGGAAAAGATCCCAAGTAATATTTGATCATGTAATATTATTTACGTAGGTAACTATGGATTTCTTCTTCTTTTTAATCTTTCTGGCTTTATCCCGGCCTTTTGTCAGTATTCGCGTTCTTACTAAGTTGCTTATACTACGCCAGGTCTTCAGCATCCTCCATAGTGAGACCATTAGCTCTCATATCTTCTTCTTAAATGACAAGCCTGCGCTTCTGTGCCGCTTGCGCGACCGTATCCCTGGTACATCTAAGGCATTACCACTGTCTCACAGAAAGTAGCAGCTTGCTGCTGCGTTTCGTACGGTGAGTGATATATCCGGAGGCCCAGGTGGATTCCCCTCCCCTATTCAATCCCTTAATCCCTTTCCTATATGGTTGGCACCGCGCATGGGCGGTGGATATCACTTACCATCAGGCGACCCACTGGCTAGTTTGCCGGCTTTGACAATAAAAAAAAGGCAAAGACTCGTACGGGTTCTTCCACCATCACCTCAAAATGTAATTATGTATGTTTAAAATCACAACTACTTGTAGGCAAGGTAACACGAGCAGTCGAAAACTCAGACCTCAAATGTTACATACCAACTTATTTAATTGGATAATTTTATGGAAATCTCAAGAGTATCTAGTAAGATAACTTTATTTCTTTTATATTAAGTAACAAGTGCATATTTGTTAATCTTACAAATATAGATAGATAAATTTAATTAATTTAAAAAAAAATTATAATTTTATTGTACACTTACAATGAAATTACACATTATGAACCTTACAACTAAATTATGATACAAAAGGCGGTCTTATCGCTAAAAGCGATCTCTATCAGACAACCTGTAATTGCTATGGATTTGCAGTTTAGAATTACAAAAAATATTATTGACCCACAGTAAACTACAATTATCTTATATCGCGGATATCGACTTTCGGTCTCACAACACCCAAACCTGAAAAAAAGGGGACACAAACTTGTTATATCTCGAAGCGGGAATCAAAACATCAGTCCCTCGCTGTACAGTCGACTACTCATCCACTGTTTTTTTTTTGGTATAGGCCGGCAAACGAGCAGCGGGGTCACCTGATGGTAAGTGATCTCCACCGCTCATGTACGCCAACAATACCATAAGAATCATGGGTGCGTTGCCGACCTTGAAGGAAAGGGATAATTAAGGAATTGGGAAGGGGAGGTGGTTTGGGCCTCCGGATAGCTCACTCACCGTACGAAATGCAGCAGCAAGCTGCTACTTTACGTCAGTTTTCTGTGAGACAGTGGTAATGACCCGGACGGGCCGGCCCATACATGCTGTAGACAAAAGTGTCTACAACGTGGCTCTACCACTCATCAAACTGTGCCGCAGAGCTTCTCACAACAGTCATATAAAACATCCATGAACGTAATTAATTAGATCCGGACCAAAGATACATGCCCTGTTATCTTCTGCTATACCTTTCCCTCCCTCCCTCATCCAGACAGAGGCAAGCCGATGGTTATCGCCCACATATTTTTCATACAGATTAATAGCCCCAGTAAATCACACAATGCGAATAATACAATCCGTGCGAAGATAAACTCATGCGATTTATGCGCCCCGAACTTTAACGTAGGGGAACAAAAGTTTTGTAATGTGTATTAAAAGTTACCTTAAAACTTATGCGGGCCGATTGATTGTTGATGACTGTACCATTTAATATCAGAGATCGGTTTTAATGAATGAGACACCTCTGCTATATTTATAGCGTCACATTTAACGATTGATATTGTATCGAATGCAAGGAGCGATTTATGAATTGAATGGACGGTATAATTAAGCACGATCCACGGATATTAGGATTTAGGACCCATTAGTTTATTTTATTGGTTTATTTATAAAATTATGTATGACTGCCTCAGAGGCGCAGTTGTAATGCGTACGCGGTAAGACTGTTGTGCTCAGGTCTCGGGTTCGATCCCCGGGTCGGCTAAAATGATATTGGGGTTTTCTATAATAAATTGCTTAGTATCAACATGGAGTCTGGAATTGTGTTCGCTATTGCGATAGGCTCGCCGCCTACCGTGTCATGGGACGGAAATAAGATAGTCGAAATGTGGGTGTACTATAGTTACACCTATGCCTACCCCTTCGGGGAGTACAGGCGGGAGTGCGTATGTATGCGTAGGGACATTGCCTCACTTAGCTTTTTTTATCGTCTGTATCACGGTGAATAGTTTGCCGGCACACGTGTTCCCTCCTTCCTATAATATGGGGTCCTTTAAACGGAGTGTGAAGAAGCAATTAGGCAGGCCGGCATAATTTTGCCGACCTACGATAGACACATCGTCTGTCGTTGGTCGACAGTATTCTTGGATTGCGCTGCACTTAACATCATGTGTAACGTAGTCACTTTGCCGAGCCAGTATAAAAAAAAAAATGTAGGTTGCTTCTTAACTTTTGTATCTTATTAACAGACTTAAAAAAGCAGGATCTTAATTCTTTATAATATATTTTTCCGACATTATATTATCTGCTGAAGATCTAGAACAAAACAAACACGTATAACAGCAAACGTACCGTGATCCGGTTATTGAAGTCTGTTTTTGAAGTTTTTATTAACTAAAATTATACTTATTTTATCTCTCATAGCAATCGCAGCTCCTTTTATTTATAATTGACTCTCAAAGTATATAATTGACACTTTGAAAGATAATTAAAAAAAAGATTAATTACAACATGCTAGTACAATATTGTCCGAATTCACCTTCCTGTTCCTATCTATTACCCAATCTAGATGGTAATAAATCAAGTTTACAATCAAGGCAATCCGTTGTTAATCCGTGAACATGGCACAGTGCAATACAGTATAGTACATACGTATTATAAACGTTCACTATGCAAACAGTCGGGGAGTTCGCTCAATTGTATTAGGGAATTGTGTGTATAGTACAGATGTGATGAAGATTTTAGAGATAATTGATTACAAACTGCACTGATGAAGAAATATACGTAGCTTATTGCAAGTGTGGAAGAAATTTTGTTTAAGAATATGAATTAATTATAATCGACATAGAAAATGAGACATTTTAAAGTTGATATTGGTTTAGGTATTATAAGCGCTTGCTTCACAATGTTCAAGTAAATATTGTAAATATTTTAATTACTTAAAAAATAAAACTTACCAAATAATAAAATTATGCAATAAATAATATCAGGCCTGTATTATATACGCTCTACTGTTGGGCACGGTTTTACTGAATGTGAGGTCTTATTCCACCACGCTAGCCTAATGCGGGTTGACAGACTTCACATACCTTCAAAAGTCTTATGGAGAACTTCTCAAGTATGCATGTTTTCTCACGATGTTTCGTTCACCGTTAACGCAAGCGATAATAATTAAGAATGAATACACACGTAATTTAGAAAAGTCAGAGGTGCACGCTCTTGGGATTGGTATCAAACCTGCGAATTTTGTCTCAGCAGTCCGTACTATTTCCCGCTGAGCTATGAATTCACGCAATTTTATTTAACCGGCAGCGACATAGGCAGCAACTCTGAAGATACCTATAGGAATTATTATTTTTGACTGTTCAGTGTTTTTTATTCTGAAGTGGGTTTCTAAGTTTTTTAAAGTACAAACAATTTAGTTGTTTGGATTGAACTAGGAGGACACTCTGTCATGTGTCTAGATTACATTTAACCCCGCATACCAAATACAACAAACAAAATGTTCATAGTTCTCCGTGAGTATTCCAGCGCATACAATGCGTAATTGGACCCATATGTAACTGGTCTGTATTCAACCACGTCACACTCCCTCTCGCCAGCTTTGTCGCGCGACTGTTACGTTATCCGGGCCTTTGACAAAAACGCCACGAACACTCCCAACTTCACAGGGAAATAAACATTCTAACTTTAATAGCTTTCATGTATTATAGTTGCGAGTAACGTTGTTTTGAATGCGCATGCAACTTTTATTTTAGCTGTTGAAACAAGCGCAAAATTCATATACAGCACTTAACTCGGATACGATGCAATTTGAATTCATCTGAATGTATTTGTTGTATGCTAATATTGAGATTTAATTTGTTTACGGTGCGGAATTAAGCATATATTGGGAGTGTATGTGGGCCACCAATATCTTAGGCCCAAAGCTCACCTCACATGCACGTGGTACATTCTGCTGATTAACGGAAAACGTTAAACGTTACGGGTTGAGGGGGTCAGCCGTCTCACATTATACCAAATCAACAGTCAAATCATGATGGGAAGGCAGACCCATATATAAAGCCGGGATAATGCTAGACAGAAAAAAGAAAAGTTGAATGAACTGTATTTTAATCCAGCAAGAGCAGGAAATAATGATAGTGTGAGAATTAATGCTTGGCGGTAATTATTCGACTGACGCACGAAATATAAATAAAATCACCGGCTAGAGTATGGAGTGTCCATCAAAATGCACCTGAAACAAAAGCTATTTAATATGCAGATCTGTACAGCACTCCCAGCGAACTGTACTAAATGAGTACTGTAATTTATGAGTGGTAGAGCCACGCTGTAGACGCTTTTGTCTACAGCATGTATGGGCCGGCTCGTCCGAGTCATTACCACTGTCTCACAGAAAACCAACGTAAAGTAGCAGCTTGCTGCTGCGTTTCGTACGGTGAGTGAGATATCCGGAGGCCCAAACCCCCTCCCAATTCCTTAATTATCCCTTTCCTTTAAGGTCGGCAACGCACCCATGATTCTTTTGGTATTGTGGGCGTACATGGGCGGTGGAGATCGCTTACCATCAGGTGACCCACTTGCTCTTTCGCCGGCCTATGCCGTAAAAAAAAAATGAAGGCGGTATTGGGTTTTTCTATTACGAAATGCTCAGTATCAGCCCGGAATCTGAAATTTATGCCCGGTATGGCGATAGGCTCGCCCCCTATCGCGAAATGTGGGTGTACTGGTTAGAACCTCTGCCTACCCCTTCGGGGAGTACCGGCGTGAGTGCGTATGTATGTGTGTAGGTAATAAGCCTAATAACCAAGACCTTCACGCTGCGTTAGTTTAACAATTAATGATCTATCATATTTCGCATGATTATGAAAACGGTTGTAGAATAGTCCACATCATACTAATTGTGGAAATAAGTTTAAATTACAAGATCCTTATCAATCAGTTAACATTGAACGTTCTAACACCGAGTTGCATTATTCGGACGGAATTTATGATTAATGAGGGCCCACCCAATAATCAGTCATATCCAAGGAAATGAGTGTCTGTTAAAATCGACCTCATTCGACGTTCATTTAGCAGACCTCTCACTTATTACAAAAAAAAAATTAAAAGTTAACTAACCTAACCTTGATGATACATTCAATTTCGACTGTCTCACCTATAAACCCATGTCCATATTTCAAATTTCCATGATTTTTTTATAAATTCCCATACATTTCGTCTTTCATCCCATTGGAGTATCATCGTTAATGAAATGATCAGCTTATCTACTCTTGAAATACGATTTCAATATGGAATCAATTTTAAAGTAATTTAGTTCTTTTTCATACTCTCGAGTATTCTTGTAATAGCGCCAATCAGCTAGCAGAATGATAAGGAATTAATAATAATTACAAACTCTTTATGTTTTTTGCCATTATCAGGCATCCCATTGCGCGTCCCACGCGGCTAACTTCACAGTAAACGATCTTAAAGCATATACGATAAAAAATAATAATAATACAAATCAAAATTCGATCCCAAGACGATTTTAATTTCCAGAGTTGTAATTTTATTGAGATCGGAATCGTAATGGATTGAAATCGCCTTGGAATGGAATTCACATTAATATATGGAATAGACCAGCAGAACACATAAAAAATATACGAAATATAGAGTATTTTTAAACAAGCTGCATAAATCTAAATGGAGTTCTAAACAACAATAAACGCAGTTCGCAAACAAAACTTCACCATAAAATACGATGGTTGTTATAAACATTAAGCGTCCGGCAATTCGTAGTTATTTAATATTTATCGTAGTGCAGAATTGGAAATATATTTGACTGCATAGTTCTTTCACAATTATTCACACATGACGTGATCGAGACTCTTATGAGTGAGGTATAAATCAATACCTCAATGACAATATTACGCACCTCAATATACAACGTGTTACATAAAAGTATGATCGTGTTTATGGGCAGTGAGTGTTTATGTAGCAGATCTTGACATAACCCGTTTTGCTACGATTGATAAGATCGATCACATCCCTATTAATTAAGTGAAGTGCGTGAGCGAGGTTAAAAATGCTGGAATGAGACAAACGCTCATCTGTTTCTTATTTAGTGTTGTTCAAAGTTGCAAGTCAAATATCGACATTTACTCATTCGATAAAAAGAAAACGCTATATTTAAACACCTAAATATTGACCTAACAATGCAATGGGATGTACTACGGGGGGTGGAATACTTATTCTGGTACACTATACATTGCATAAAGACTACACCTGTCTGTAACACGTAGTATAATTATTTGTAAACTGCAAATATTATAGTTTTTCATAGCAACATGTTTAAGTCCTATAATCATATCACTCGTTAATCTCCTTATTAAAACAGTTTTTTATTGGCCAGATTAACAAAACGAGCATGTCGCTTACCTGATTGTGAGCATCACACATCCCTTAAACAGAAGCAACAACACTCACAAACTATAGCATTAGACTGCGCTCGTCATCCCTAGACATAGAATAAATCTCATAAAGCCCAGTAATTTAACTGGCTTCAATGTATTTTAAAACAGTGCTTACACACTGCTGTTTGGCGATAGAAATAAACAAAGAGGTGGTACCAACCCAGAGGGCATCTTGCATATGAAGGGCCTACTATCTAGTAAATGTTAGTCACTCCACACAAAAGCCACTATATCAGGTACACATCTGTACATAGAAGCAGATTTACGAGTAGCATTGAATCAGTTTCACTACCGTTACTCGTTATACTTGATTACTTTTTAAAATTATTATTGTATGGTCGGCAATTATAAATTATACATAATTTCCGTAAGTGATTCAAGCAATGTTTCTTGCAAAATAAATCTAATAATGCTTACAGAATATTAAACTCATTATAATATTTATATTGTGTCTGCCAGCACGTTACGGTATCATAATTGTTATTAATTAGTTATATGATTATATTTTTGTGATGTTTGATTGATGTCTTCCTTGTTCCTTCTCCTTGCTTCTCTGGCTGCCTGAATACATTTTAATTATTGTTTAATAGCATCGAATTATTTTTGGTTTCCATTTTTGGTAAGAAGCTTTAAATTTGCGGTTTTTTATAGTTTTATTAGTATTAAACTCTTATTGATAAATAAGATTCATTTTGTACAAGGCCATACTCTTTCGAGTATACTCAAAATGTTTTTAGTGTTAAAAGTAATCAAAATTTGCATAATGTGAAATAAAAAAACGACAAGTTTTAGTACATGCACGCTATTAGCTTACCGGAATTCTATACAAGATATACTATTAGAAGCGAAACTCCAGTAAATGTCATAAAAAATACTTTCACGGGGCGAAGCTGTTGGTAAAAATCAGTATCAGATAAATATGGTATTAGTACAATTACAATAATAATATACCCAGATCAAACAAGAGATCATGTACATTTACAATTTACATAAAAATAAACAATATTTGCTGTTGAGTTTAGGTGCTTAGAAAATTCTTAAAACCAGTAAAATTGTATAAATATCACACGCCTTGTTGGCTTGCGGTGTAAGATGATAAGCTCCAAAGGTCCATTCATTGCACAATTTGGGTAGGGCCACTGAAAAAACGAAGTCGATTTTTTGTTTGTTAATATAATTCGAAATTTGAATAATAGATTATAGATCATTTATAATATTTAATGAGTCAATTCCTTTATTACTTTTTGAGACCAAAGGTATTGAGTTTTCTGTAATTTAATAACTAAATACCTACAATTATTACTTAATATTTTTTGTTTGTTACAGGTACTTTAAGGCACTCATTAAAATATCTTGCGAATAGCGAGGTAAACCGGCAATATATTGAACTCGAAATGAATAAATATCACCAAACTGAACATCATTCTTGTATTAAAGTCCTGATATTTTTACAAGTATTATATATCACAGAATATTCTAGTACGTGTATTATGTACTAAGTCTGCTAGAACGTTCATTATGTAGTTCCAACGTTTACACACGGTATTATTTTTTTATACAAATTACCATAAGTCCAACAGTCACTTCCAAGACAGCGAATGCAACGTAATCATGACATTTTCATCTCGCAGCATACTACAAAGAAAGTAGAAACATAAGTAAACAACTTTTATGACTACACACGTACTTAATGGCCACGTCATAACTCACAGCCGCTCACGAATCCACTGCACTTGATGTTGCAAAACCTCCATTGTCGTGCATCTCATTCTGGGAACGTGAAGTAATTATATTGTGAAGCCATGTTTAGTGTGCTCACTTAAATGTATGCATTTTAGTTTCTTGCATTTTTGAAATTCATCAAGAGGGAATGTTTTCGTTGGACGAATTGTGTGTAATTACTTTGTCTTTCATAAATATTGTTATTGTAGGTTTGTTGATTGTATATGTTCTTAGTTTTGCGTAGGAACTGAAAGCGATGAAAATGAAAGTTTGATGAAATGAAAAATTGGTGTGCAATTGTAGTTCCTACTATTTCTACTTTTCTACTACTATTACAAATGTGAAAATTTGGATGTTTGTGAGTTTGTGAATTTGGATTTATGTAAGTCAATCACGCCTTAACAGCTCAATGGTTTTCGATGAAATTTGGCACAAAGGTAGAAAATGCCCACGATTAGAATATATGCTTCTTTATATCCACGCTGCCAGAAAATGCTAGTACTATACAAAAATGTCTTGATCAAGAGCATCTCATTAAGAACGTATTACTGTACGTTCTGCTCTGCACATTTCAAATTACGATGCGACACAGTATTATTGTAATTATTATCATGTTGATTACAAAACACACACATTAAATATTCTTCACTAGAAAAAAAGGAAATGGCATTCTACATATAAGTATGAAAATTATTATCCCTAACTGACTCGGTAACAATTGCAGGAAACCCTTTATTTAGTGTTTCTTTTGTATTAAAAGCTTTAATAAGTTGAAGATTTGATTATAACATCGTTAATGCGGTTCATTGGCAAAGTTCTCGATGGCGGGACTTCTTCCACGTTGTTTCACACTAGCGTAGAAGTAAAGTTTGCTTCGAAGTTAGCAGTATTGCAATGCATTTCAGGAAGGTCGGGAAAGAGCAACTTTCTAATTAGTTCACGTTTAAAGATACGTGGATGTGTTACGTTTTAAACGACATTAGCTGGGTTTCATTAGGCGTCATTAGCTTTCCGACTGGGTTTTTGAAATAATAATGTTTCGGATTTACTAAACATTTAGTTCTTTGTTTTGTATGTTATGTTCTGTGTTACCATTAAATATATAATATTATTTGATGGGTTGGTCAGGCAGGTAGCCGGTCTTAAAAACTACTAGCCAAATATTTTTGTAACATGTGTTGAAAGCATGTTGCGCCGACCCCACTGCGAGTGGGATAAGAACAGGTGGAAGAAAAAGCAGAATAATTGATACTTAGAAAAAACATAAAAATGTACTTTTTTTGGTTTTGATTGGAAAGCCAAAGTTTTCTTTATATTCTAGTTTTTTATGTACGATGGGGCAACCGAGCAAGAGGGTCAGCTGATGGTTAGTGATCACCGCCGCCCTTGAACACCATCTATACCAGTAATTGTAATAGGTACCCCAACAATCTTTTATATGTTAAATTATTATCTGAAGTATCACATCACTGCCATAGCAAATAAACCCAAAAAACGAAGCGAAATACTATAAACTGAAATAGTTATTGGATCGGTTAGAAATCCTAGTTAAAGCGTTTAAAAATGCATTGACGCGAAAGTACTGTAGCGACCAAATTTTTAAAAGTTCCAAATATATCGGTTTCTGCAGTGTTTCAGCCGAATATCAGTATTGATATATATATTATGTATAATATATTATACATATTATTAATATTGACATGCCAATATTAATATTAATATATTATATTATTAATATTATTCAACCACTTTTAGGTGAGATGTTTAGGTCCTACAAAATAATAAAATCTAAAATAAACACAATTCTTACAGTTAAGTATCGGTAGTTGTACGTTGTCAAAACCGTAACCATTGATCTTATCTTATTTGATCGAACGTTTGTACAAATTTAGAGTACAACGGGCAGTAATTAACGAGATGGTAATTAGGCAGACCGCAAGAACACGATTTAATAAAGTTGGTTCTTATCACCTCCTTGATCTAATGGAATTTTATACAGGGAGTGAAAATATTATACGGCGTTTTATACGGCGAAGTCTTGGGTGCAATACGATTCAGGCAAATTTATGTAGAGTTTTAGGTACCATAAATTCACACAAGTTGCCCGACATTAGGTTTTTTTTGCCCTGATACGTTTAAATGACTACACTGGAGCTGATGTTAAGTAAAGTGCAGTCCAAATAGAACGTTGACCGTCAAAAGACGTCGCGTCTCTGGACAGTAGAATTACATACTGAAGTTATTGTATACACTGACTGACGCCAGAACGCGACTCCCCTGATTGAGCTACTATGGTGGCTTTTTGACCATGTGTATGGTAGTCGCTATCCAGTTAGGTACCAAAATGATTAGGCAGGACCAGCAAAATATATATTTTATCTCTTCCTTCCCTTATTGAAGAAAACAAGTATGCACAACTTATTAATAATTACCAGGTTATTGAAGAAGACAGGTATTTAAACACAATAACAAACTAGTGATTTCTTATGTTTACGCGAATATTACACATTGAAATAAAACTATTTTATACGGATTTTATCGCGGTTTAGTTTTATTTTAGTCCCGACGTTTTGAAAGCTTTTCAGCCTTCGTAGTCACAGGGGACTAAAATAAAATTAAACCGCGATAAAATCCGTATAAACTAGTTTAATTTCAACAATAACAAACTATTAACATACGTTTTAAGGCGCGCGCTCGAGACAAGAGACCGCGACGCGATAACAGCGATCGTTTTTTATCATAATGTATATACTGTATTTTATACAAAACGGACGTGTTGCTGTCGCCTGACTCGCGTTACGTGTCGCGGTCTCCTGTCACGTTCGCGTACATCAAAACGTACATATAACTAAAACCCGATCCTGAACCCGTTGAAGTACGCGGATGTATGTGTCCACGCACCACTGAGATAACATAGCTTTGTCAGTTCTAATTAGCATTACAACAGCTATTATAATATTTTGTATTCGCTAAGTATCGATTTGTATAATGCCGGATGGATATAAATTTATTTAATCGTATGGTAATTTGATTCATGCATTTTTGGTGAGATATATTTTAATGTGTTAAATATGTTTAAATTAAAAACCAACGATATAAAAGAGGCTGTAAGTAACAAAAGGAAGGATAATTGTTTATTTTAAAGTAAGTTTTGTTTTATTGATCAACGCTTATTCGACTCCAGACAAGTAATTTAAGTGGTAGACTTTATTGTATATAGCATGAATGAGCCAGTTGGACGGGATTGTTACCGCTGTCTCAGGGCTTTAGGCGGCCGCTTTAGGTTTTTTAAGAATGTAAGAAATTAAGAAAAAAAATAATATTAATATTAATATTATTATTAAGATTCTACGCTATCTGATTTATCTCTGAACAATATTTTAATAATGTCTGAAATTTATTCAGAATAATCAGAGAATTTTCTTTGTGTGTGTTGAGTACTACTAACAGACACTAAGTAAAGACTCTAACCAAAGTAAGAAAAATAGAGGCAAAGCCACTGATTTATACTTCTCGTGTTCACTGATTACTCATTTATAACATTCACATTATATTAACATTCACTCATAACATCAGCCTTGTTGCATATTTGTATAATTAAAAACAATACAATGAAATGCCCAAACACTTAGTACACCAAAGAGACAATTTAGACTATACGTGTTATGGATATTGTTCTATTCATATTTTAACTCATTTGAAGCAATATACGAAACCAACCGGTTCGAAAATGAAAACGCATTGTCAATTCATAATAATGCGACATATTTGCATACATCAAATTATTTTTACGAGTAATTAAACTTTGATGTCATAAATTACATGTGAAAATTGAACATGGTCTCGTGTTTAATAAACGTCTAAATTAATTCAAAACAAACACATTAGTCTCGTTTGTCAAATCATTATGCTAAAGAGCTGCCATATTTAACTTGATTTATGCTAATTACATAATAATTTCTAATAATTTTGTGACAGAATATTTCTCGAACGAGACATTAATCACTTTCAATGGTCGTAGTGTTTCATATGTTATCAATTTGCATTATTTTTTTGATCACATATTTGTATGCATCCGTATAACGTGCGATACTGATATCAACACGTGTAATTCTTAATTGAGGATTTTTTTTTATACTATAGGTGCATTTACCATCGTAAATGATCTCCACCGCCCATGTACGCCCACAATACCAAAAGAAATTTGGGCGCGTTGCCGACTTTATAGGAAAGGTATAATTAAGGGATTGGAAAGGGGAGGAGGATTTGGGCCTCCGGATATGTCACTCACCATACGAAACGCAGCAGCAAGCTACTACTTAACGCCGGTTTTCTGTGATACATTGGTAACGATCCGGACGAGTCGCCCATTCATGCTGTAGACAAAACTGCCTACATCGTGGCTCTACCACACAAAATTCTGTTTCATAGAATATCAAAAAGTAAGGTACAATGGTTATGAATAGAGTTAACGTAGACTTTGACGACGCGAGACGTCTGCTTTGTATGCAATTGTATGAAAACTGTCGCGTATCACGACATCCTGTCTTAGGCGCATACCTCAAAGCATACCTATACGAATTCTGTAATGAACTACTTTTAATTGTACAGCTTAAGGAGACTATCATCAGGTTTCTGAAAGGCTGATCAAATCAACATTGAAATAGCAGAACTTTGATTTTGACACCGCTGTCAAATCAATTGGAGTTGTTGAAACGTTATTTAGTGAAAAAAATAATAATATTTGATCTCTCTTTAGTACCGTTTGACATACGAATTTTCATATTAATTTGAAAGTTATGTTACAAAACAAAAGTGTTGATCACGCTGCTCGCAAATCAATTTCGACTTGACATGAGATTTGTCATTTAATTAGTTAATTTTACATTGATCAGCCTTTCGGAAACCGGGCGTAAATTCTGCGATAAAATTTTATAACAAATATGTAATTGACACCAAACGAATTGACTACGCTGGCGCGTTTATATCGAAGTTACGTTATCTTTAATCGATAATTAATCGATCATTGCGTACTTAACAACTTAATTTGCATGTCGCATTCTTTACAATAAAAAACACTGATAATATCGCAAAGAGAATAGAACTATATGTGGTAAAAACACCGGATTTAAGCCATTGCATAAATATTATATTATCTGTAATAGATCTACCCTCAGGTATTTTCGATATGATTATTTTGGACGTATAAGAGTCATTTGATATTTATCGATTATAAAAGTGATAAATTGGTTTATGCCTGTCAAAGGGTTATAACGTTTAGGATATTATTGAAGATGTATATTATTTTAATTTATGCATATTAATTTAGTTTGTTTATGTAAGAGTACGATTTTGGTTGTAATAATTAATAATATACGCATCACGCCTCTAATCCCCGAAGGGGTAGGCAGAGATGTAATCAGTACACCCACATTTCGCCGAGCGTATCTCCGTCCGTTGATGTGACAGAGGGCGAGCCTATCGCCATACTGGGCACAATTCCAAACTCCGGGCTGATACTGAGCATTTCGTAATAGAAAAACCCAATATCACTTTTACCCGACCCGAGAATCGAACCCAAGACCTCAGCATCAGCATCAGTCATTACGTGTACGCATTACAACTGCGCCACCGAGGCAGTCAATAATTATTAATTCAAGTATATAAAATACAATGCTATTTGAAAATGTTATATCGGTATGATTCATTTGATCTTTTGATGAAATCTTTAAGAAGCATGATAGAACTCACAAAGCTCGTTTTTTACAGGAAACAAATAGGTTGGCCACCTGATGGTAAATGATCCCCACTCTCCATCTTCCTGATATCGCTAAAGAAGTGAATTAAAATAGTGTGAGAAGGTATAGTAGAAAATGTGCATTCGATAATCGGGAGGGTACACAGGATTGATAACATGGTAGTTTCCTATGTTGAATTTTATACATTACTTTCTATGCTACAGAAAATAAAACGCGAAAGTAACACAGCCGTGGTATCTACCAAAACAGGCTCTCGCATATAAGAGATTTATGAACTAGTATATTTTTTTAGTCATTCCTTATTTATTTTATATATGTAGAAAGTTCAATATTTACAGATTATGCCACCCTGAATAAAGCAACAATTTTAAATAAAAGAAAAACAAATCAAAGACAATTTCTGACAACATTTAGGAGTCAACATCCTGGTAACAAGTGATGACCTAATATTTATTAAAGTGATTCTAAAGATCCTAATTTATCCGATAACCTTCTTAATTTAGAGCAAGTTTTAATTTAATTAAACTAAGAATATTTGTTGCTAGTTCCTGGTAAACAGATGTTTGCTCAAAGAAGCCTGTATAATCAGAAATTCGAAAGCCTGTCTAGTGAATGTTTCATATAATATTATGTATACTGTGAACATCTAAATAGTAAACAGCCGTTCACCAGGAAAACACTTGATGAATATTCAAATATATTATATTGTTAGTTACAAATAAATTGGGGATTGCTTTGATCTTTAATTATTAAATCCGAATTTATTCTATCAAAGCAATTTATATATTATTGTACACAATTCATCACTAAAGTCTCATAGCGATGGTAAAAACATCATCAGTTTCAATCATGTGTTTTATAGTACTAAGAGAAAACTACACACAAACTATTTTACATTAAATGTACTAGACATTGATAGTATTTCAGTTTTAACTTGTTAGTAATTTATCGCCTCAGTGGACTAGTGGCAGCGTTCTAACGCTGAGAACCGTGAGGTTCTAGGTTCAATTCTCAGATCGGATAACATAGATGAATTGGTCGGGATTGGAATTTGCGCTCGGTTTGGCAGTAGGCTCGCCCCCTATCACATTTTGGAACAGTAATAAGCTCGGTGAAATGTGGGTGCTGCACTAGTTGTATCTCTGCCTACTAAGATGAAGGTGTGAGCTTATGTTATATTAATTTATTCCTTTGCACATACTATAACATCCTCCATTCTCATTTTGGTAAAGGTGAGAGCGTAGGTCTCATTGTGTCCATGTCGCCGGTGCATGTCTGATGAAGCAGGAAGCTGATGCCAATGACAGACTCATTTACACATTCGACAGTTGACGCCCCTAGACACTTCGTTTAAAAGAGTGCATAATTTAATTGTACACCTACTAGGGCTAGAACGGTTGGAATAGTTATCTTGGGTCTACATTGTGGTTTAAAAATAAGATGAAGAAAATAATCTTTCTATTGTCTTGCTTCGGCGATTCTCGATTTATGATTTGGTATTACAACTTGTTTCAGCTTAGTATGCTAATAGACCATGGAAATACATAGAAGAATAAACTAACCTTTAAATCCGTACAAAGCACAGCCTTCTGCATCCTTCAAAACCTGTTCAAACTTTTATGAAATTCCGGGAAACCATACAATGACATCGCTTTTGGATTTTAAACTTCGAATCTCTTCACAATCTACAAAGCATTCCTTCTGATCTATGAGTTCCTGGTACTCCCACGGTCGCTTTAAAGTTTTACTTTGAATTCTCAACCGAGGTTTACGGCCAGAATATCTGAAAAATATGGTTTCATTGATACGTTATAAAGATATTATGGATTTTAACGTTCCCTTTTACCAACACTGAATATTAATATCACGCCTCCGTCATTTGTTACAATGACAATCGCTTTTTTGTATCTACATTAAATTATGAGTTTGAACTTTAATACCTCGGCGAGGCGACAGTAAAGGGATTATTTATGAGTTTATTCATATGATGGTCACATTAGTTTGCTGTTTTTGAATTTTCCTAATAAAATTTTCAGTTAAGAGAAAGTAATTTTGATAATGAAAGAAGAAATGCATGACATTGTTAATCGTGCATGTCGTGTATCAAAAACGAAACTCCGGTCATATGATGCGTGATAGCAAGGTGAAGTGGAGCAAATAAGTTAGGGAATGGTATATATTGTATCCAAGGGAAGGAAAAAAAAAAGCCATGGAAGACAATATACTGATAGGAAGTCGCATAGAGGGTTACAGTGGGACCAAATTGGAGAAGGGTCGCGCAAGACAGGCATCAATAGAAATCGTTGCAAGAGGCCTTTGCCAAGAGGCAAACCGAATCAACAGACATATTATAATGCAATTTATAGTTGTCTTTTGGATTTGCTTTCGGAAATTAAAAGGCTTGTTATATAATATACGGCTCAATTCTGGATTTGGACCGATAAGTTCATAACTATCTGACATTTCTTTTGATGATATTGTAACAGATTTACTGCCATAGCTGTAAACCTTCGAGACCCAGCGGACAAGTAGCCAGTTATAAAACGAGAGGCTACGGGTTCGATCCTCACATCGAGACATACTCGTATGTGTTTCGGGTGTTTATATTAATTTTTTGGTACATCTCATCATATCATCATCATACGGTCCGTGTAATTTTTGAGGGATCACCACCGCACCCAACTGCCTTTCATTTTCTCTAAGGGATGACAAATGCGTTAACATTCCATTCCCTCTAACATTGTGGATGTTCATGGACGCTGGTGAAAATTTACCATATGGTGACCCACTTGATTGTTGCTCTTGTTACGCGGTAGATAAATTGAAACACAATGCGTTCCACCATCTTCTATAAATATTTGGGCAGAGTAACGTCTTATGTTCCATCTACCAACCGACTGACGATGGACAATTTTTATTCAGCTTTTTAAATTTAGCAGCGACAGCTCAACGGGGAGTGGTACGGACTGTCGAGATGAAAGTCGCATGTTCGAAATCCCAAAGAGCATGCACCTCTGACTATTCTAAAATTACGTGTGTATTAATTGTTAATTATCGCTTGCTTTAACAGTGAAGGAAACATCGTGAGGAAACCTGCATACCTGAGGTTCTCCATAATAATGTTGAAGGTATGTGAAGTCTGCCAATCTGTATTAGGCCAGCGTGGTGGACTAAGGCCGTGCTCAGTAGTGGGACGTGTATAATACAAGTATAATCGAATTTTTTTTTTTTTTTTTATATCTTGTTCAGCAAACGACAGTGGGTCACCTGATGGTAAGTGATCACTGCCCACAATACCAAAGGGATCTTGTGCACTTTGCCGACCTTAAAGGTAAGGGATAATTAAAGGATTGGGAAGGGGAGGGGGATTTGGGCCTCCAGATATCTCTTACGCCGGCTTTCTGTGAGACAGTGTTAACGACCCGGACGAGCCGGCCCATTCATGCTGTAGACAAAACTATCTACAGCGTAGCTCTGCAGAAAAAAAACAAAAATTACCCGGCGATATATAGCTACAATCATAATATTGTGTCATAACTTTGTTGCGACTGTTTAGTACTGCTGGTGCTTATAATATAACATGACCTTCCAGGAGTTTCGCAATCTCATACACAAATATTTACATCATTTCGTTTCTCGCAAAAATACCAAAACAATAAAACAATCAACTTTATTATACTTATGATTAGATACGGCTCGTTCATGTTTACAATCATCAACAAGGCCGATAAACGTTACCGAAATTAAAATTATCAAGTTATTATTGATTCCATTAACGGTGTTAATTGCATTAATTGTTTAGGTCGTGGTTCATGGTTATATCGATCTTGCTAACTTAAGTCCGCCACTTCTGCTGCCATGATGTAACTGAGGTTTCGAGATGTCCAGGTGTAGTCTGTTTTGTCTACAGCATGAATGGACCGGCTCGATCGGGTTGTTACCAGTTTACCACTGTCTCACAGAAAACCGACGTGAAATAGTAGCTTGCAATAGTACGTTTCGTACGGTGAGTGAGATATCCGGAGGCCCAAATTAAAAACAGCTTGATGTATTTATCTTGTATAATAGTTTTAATTTTACAACCAGAAGACTCAGCTTATGATAGGAATAGAGTAGAATAGGAATATATAGAGTGATTCTAAAAGTAACGGATGATAGGTAAAGGATGTTCTGGACGCAATTCTAATGTGTCCTTTAAAATTTAAAGATAAAAAGAAGTCAATGTTTTTAGTGTTTATCTTTTATATTTTTTTATATTCAGATGTTAGATAGACAAACATTTTTATTGTACGTATAGGTTTTTTTATAAGTTTATTTGGCATTGCAAAGATTGCTTGATGATAATTAACTGCGTTGCTCATCGCTAAAAATTCTATGTCCTTATGTGTTTTGGTTAAGTCCTTAAACGATATGTAAATGTCTTTAAATATTGTGGTTTTATTTATTTATTCATTACCTAAATCTAGTTTCGTTTAATTGCCTTGTATATATTAGTAGGAATTTAAAGGTATTGAGGTATTACCTTCTTAAAGTTCAAGTATCCTTAAACGTGATATGTTGGCGTGTTTTAGATGAAGTTAGGAATCCTCCTAAATATTTAAAAGGTTATTATGGTCATGTGGACGAATAAGCTGTGTAAGTTTAATTATATCACTTAGTCATTGACCTAATGGTTCTAGAACTTCGCACGTACACCTTCGTAAGCACTGTTGTGTTCCGGTTTGAAGGACATTGAAGCCAGTGAAATTACTGGGCATTATGAGACTTAACACCTTATGTCTCGGGGTGACGAGCGCAGCCCAGTGTCATGCAGTGCTTTGTTATTTAAAGCGCTGTGTGGCGTTGCTTCTATTTATGAGCAGGCATGGCGCTTACCATCAGGCGAGCGATCTGCTGATCTCGTCATTCAAGCATACGAAAAAAACATACTTACGAATTATCTAATCACAATAAATAAAGAATGATCAATGTCCATGAAGCGTAAAACCACAGGAATGTTATACATGTCAAAATGTAAATAAATTATTTTTAAACACTTATCTGGCTATATCATAAGGCCGTAACAATGTCATTCATTCATCAATTGAACTACCTATCAGTTCCATTCATTTTCAATTAGAATACGTACTTAAGGCTACGAATACATATTCATTTAAAAATAGTTTACTCGAGGTTATTATATTGTTACCAAATGTTCATGAAAGGGTATTGAACAATTGTTAATCAAAATTTTCATTGATACTCTACATGTTTTGACACATTCGTAAGCTTGATAGCAAATGAAGAATTATTTTTATGCGTGGGCACTGTTCGCCTTGACTTGTCAATCGTAGGGAGCTTGGTAACTGGTGATCGTATTTGGCATTGCTTACATGTTTGGAATTTGGATAATAATGAGAATGTAAGTGAGCCACCAACATCTTAACACCAAAACCAACCTCACCTGCAAGTGGTACACTCTGCTGATTAACGGAAGAGGCAATGGTGAAACTTGGTTCCCATAACGGTTTCCCGGTGTATTGGAGAACTATCTGTCTATTGGCTTCCATTGGGGATTGTGGTTTCCCGGTGTATTGGAGAACTATTTGTCCGGACTTTAAAGGATTATATATTTTTCATCGACTTCAAAAAAGGAAGAGGTTCCCAATTCGGCGGGTTTGATATTTAATAGATAGTTGGCTGAAATTTTTACAGAATACAAAAAGTATACATTTCAAAAGGTGGGTACAAAACCCCAGCCAGTGTAACTAAAACATGCCAAGTTTTTTACCTTCATGCATACAATTCTCGAAAATGATCGTTATTAAAACAAAAATATGTGAAGATGAAGAAATATTATAGACGTATTTCCCAAAGATAACAATAAAATTTTCAAAGCATTTTGTCCATGACCCTGAAAGAATAATTAACAACACAAAAGACACTCTACATGGATTTATGATCGATCGACTTATATGAAACTACAATTCACTATTTCTTTAATTACGCCGCGTAACGTTGAAGTTTTAGGTGGTTTATTGCGACACGAAGACAATTTATAACAATAAACATCAATCATTCTATTGTGACTGGAAGGCTTTGTCTCCGAGTCAATGGGACACGTTGAATAACGTCAAACACACCTTTCCGATCGCACACTACACATCTGATAGATAATAACAGAAAGTTATAGAATATTCCAGAATTTGAATGCCACTAGGTATCTAAAGTAAACAATGGGTCTTTGTTTACAAGACTTTTCAACAAATAGTGTCAAGCCAGAACATTATTTTTTGTTTATTTCTGAACTCAGCCCAACGAAATACTACTTTACGTCGGTTTTCTATGAGACTGGTGTTACCCGGTCGAGCTAGCACATATATGTTGTATGCTGCTGGATAGAACTAAATCTACTAGATCTTATACTTAACGAGTACATTCGTGGTAGCCTAGGTGTCCGCGACTTGGTAGGAATATTTCAAGAACGTTGCTGGAGGTGGTTGGGTTACGTTTTGAGGAAACCCAAGGAATATGTCTAACGTACATGCCTGAGCTAGATCGTACCAGAGATACGATCCCGCGGACTGCCCAAAAAAGTTGTGTTGATGTATTGGAGAGAGATATGAGAGTCAATGGTCTCACTATAGAGGATACCCAAGATCGGGCGAAGTGGAAGCCTTTAGCAGGAAGGCAGACCCTGACACTTAATTGGAAAGATAACGCCAGGCAGAAAGAAAGACCCATGGATCGAACTCAAGAGCTACTACGAATTAAATTACAAATCGGCCAATGAAGTGATTGAATAATAGACCACATAGTTAATACAGTTTGTTTACAAAACCTATATCATTATACAAGACATCTCTATTTACGACTAAGTAAGTATTTCAAAAGGATCGTGCACCGTTGTTTACCTATATATACTAGTTCCCATTTCCCCTACACTTTCGTTTCCTACTTGAAACCCCTTCGGTACACATTACAAAAGCTGTAAGTGCTTTAGTATATGCTATTCAGTCTAGACGAGTAATTTTATTGCACCGACTAAAAAGAAATGAACATAATGAATATTACAAAAAATATTAGTGAAAAAAAATAAGTAACGTAAAGTTTGAAAATAAGTAACTTTTAAAAATGTAATATAAATGAAATGATTTCTTAGCATTTCGACACTGTACAGAATTAGTAATTCATAATCTGAAAACAAACTATGGTTACAACCACATATATTTTCGTCATATTTCTTGGATTGAAAATATAAGAATCTAGAATACGAATTGGCCAGCTCAACCGGGTACCAGGGTATCAAAGAAAGTTGACGTTAAGTCAGTTTGCTATTTGTATGATGAGATTTCAGGAGGCCTAATTCCCTCGCCATATCCCTAATACATTTCTTTAAGTTCGGCAACGCCCATGATTCTTCTGGTATCGTGCTTATTCATGAGCGGTAAAGATCATTTATTATCAGGTGACTCGCTCGCTCGTTGGCCAAACTCTGTAATAAAGCAATTCTACTACCTATAGTGTTCTACTATAGTAGAATTGTTATAGTAGTAACCATATGTGGATCATGAAACTGCGCACTACTATTTTTTAAAATCACTATTACATCGAAATAAAATTTTTCATTACATACATCAGTATAGACACATAGTTTACACACAGAATTAATCACAGCAGCTAGCACGTTACAAGTACGTACCCAAATAGATCCATACAGTGCGAATGCAGTTGGAGTGTGTTTGACTTGGATGCTAAGTTATGTTTATAATGCCATTAGGTCGGCCCCCGTTACGACTGAGGCAAGTGTTTTGCCATATATTACGGTACATATGTGTCCATTAATGTACCGTGATTGGTCAAGCTCGGCTGATCTGTATCAGAGTCTTGTAGTGCTATTTTAAGCTAATGGTTATAGAGTTTTTGGATATGATGTTAATTGTTTTATATGCAATATTAACCATACAAAGCCCGTAGGTTCGATTCTCGCACCGAGAGCAATGTTTGCGTGATCCATAAGTATTTGTTTCGGATTTGGGTGTTGTGGGACCGCAAGTCTCTCGTAGTTTCTGATACCCACGATACAGGTTAACCTAGTGTGGGGTCAGGACTATGTGTGTGACTGTTGGGTGTATTTATTTATTTGATATTATTTCATTCATTTTTATTCCGAACATTTGACACGTAATTTTACTTAACTTAAAAGCAAATTAAACGATGTCAGTTCGATACATGAATTTTATTTATAAGTGTCAATCATTTTTTTTTGCATTAATGTAATATTTACAATAACGATTGTATCAACATTAGGAATTGGATCACGTTATCGTGTACAGAATGTCTCAATTTATAATAGTCGTGACTTGAAAGCTCGCTTGATAAAGGCTAATGTGATTATGTTACTGAATTAAAATTTTACTGCTGTATTTCTGTTTTGTCTGTAGTGGTTTGCCCATTACTATCAATGGCTGGAATTTATTTCATACTGTCTTATTAGTGTTTAAACATTATAGTAAACTGAAAACAAGTTTACCGTTGTCAGCTTTCCAGTAAAGGGAGGTAAAAAATCTTTCAGTCAGATATGATGATTGTCAGCCAAAACTGGTAAGGTATATTTTAAAAATATTCCATAATGACGACAGAACAGATAATATAATTGTCTAATATAAAACCCCTATATTACGAGTATGTTCTACTCTTATCTTCTTAACTGTAGCAATCGTGAGACCATGAATGAATGCATTTAAATGGTCCACACAATCGACTGTAAACATTTAGCTAACATTTAAACAAGCAAAATATATCAGCAGGTGCTAACTGCAAAATGTCATCTATAGATAACAATTTTAAGGTCACAATACCGGCCGTATCTACTAAGTGCATTATTGGATTGAAGTAATTATTATTGATTGTCTTTTGATTCTTTTATAATTGGCATTATGAGGCGTTGACTCGTCACATACTGAGCTAATCTATTTGTAATTATGTGTGAATATGTTAGATATAGGTATTAATCACGTGATGGATTATTTGAATATACCATATTCTCAAATCATTAAATATGTATTTAAAATTCATGTTACATACTCATATTACATTATGTCTATTTCTGCTACCAAGGGACAGTGTGCTATTGAAATTAGTGAGCATTATGAGACTTAAAAAAATATGTATTGGATGAACGCAGTCCAGTATCATGCAGTGCTTTGTAATATAAAGTTCTGTACGGTTTTGTGTCGGTTTATAGGCAGGGGTGGCGCGTCTTACCATCAGGCGAGCGACCTGCTTATTTCGTCATACAAACTACAGCCATTAAAAATGTACTATGCTTCATTACTGAGTACATAAATAATCCCAAGTGACGTATCAGAGAAATAATCGAATTTTAAGAATGCAAGTCTCTGTATACGTCTGTCTGACTTTTCTATTCGATGTGTATTAAAATCAGAATACAAAGATAATCAAAATAAAATAAATGAATATTATGCAGTGAACTATATTGACTTTCGATCCAAAAAATCAAAGAGGCTCAAAGTTCAAAGCTAACTACGACCTTTCAAATCAGATCTCATTTACAAATGTATGCTTCATTTATTTTTTTTCTCTTTTTCACTATCTGAACAAACATGTCTAAGTTCATTACATATTGCATCGCACCGAGTCACGACTAAAGGTGCACGACTGCTCAGGCGCTCATTACTCGAGTAAGGAGGAGGACCTCGAGGTCCTGGCACATGGGCGACTGTCATTGGCGTGATTTCATGTAATAAATTACGTAAACTGTTATGAGCTGATGAGCCTCGGTTAGATAATAAACTAATGCGGTTATAAATGCAGAAAATTACTCGTTGATGTATTGGCAGAAATAATTTAGGTTTTGGGGCTGGTAGTATAGAAGTTGCTAATGGGACGATATATTGATGTTTTTTTGTAGCCACTGAGTCACGACCACCGAACACGTGATGATTGGTGATACCCCATTGTGGCTCGTTCAGGCTAGTCTCGTTCCTGGGTGAGTATTGTATATTTAATAACAATAACTTCAGCCCAACATAATTCTACCGAGCGTCGAGGGACGCAATGTCTCTCGAAGGTAGACATTATATTTGGACTATACCATCAGTTCTAGTGTTCCGTACAAGTTTAAAATAAAGTTTCAACAACTTAAGGTACTGGCACCATGTGATGTCACTTATACCGGGAACACACGGTTCGATTGTAATTGATCAACTGACTTGAATCAACAAAATCTGTATGGTTCATTGAAAGTCTGTTAAGAACGTTCCGATCACATGCAATTTAGCAGTGCGCAGTTACTATTGCGTTTACGATAACAATGAAGCACTGTTCCTCCATACATAGTTTTAGATATTTACAAAACTGCATAGGCTTGAACACATCCTTAAAGTCATCGCACGATGCCAGTACTGTAGTTTATGTTTCATGATGGAATGTTCAAGATTTATGTTTCTATTTCAGATATCTGTCTCTTCGTAGACAAAATTCTGACGAACTAAATATTTCTTACGATATCAATCATAACGAATAGCAAGTTTCATACGCCTTATAGGTCGAAACATGCCTACTTGAACTAAATTCACGCGAGTCCCTATCGTTCACTCTTGTCCCTTGTCAATTTGATCAAGTTCTTGCAGTGTAATCGCACGGAAACTTCCCCTACTCCGGTATTTGCGGCTGCTTTATTTCGTTCATACATTTTGTTTATATTTTCTTTAGTAATTTGGCGCTTATGCCAACATACTGAGCCGAATTTAAATAAGTTATTATATTCCTAATTATGTTAGAGGATGTGGGCAGGGGCGTCTCAAGTTTGCACAGCCGAAATTATTCATTGCGTTTACATAGCGGATCGGTGTGAAAGTTTGCTAATTGTTACAGAATGTGCAAAGTTAATTAATTTTCCTTTGGTTATAGGGATGCTCCAAATTTATTAGTGCTTGGTAATATAATCGCATGAACGTTAATGTTTGTTACTTTGTTCTGCTCAATTAAAAAGGGTTTGATATAATATTTTCAAATGAGAATTCTATGGTAGGGGTCAATTTAGAGTTAAACATCGATATAAATAGTGTATAATAGACTTTTCAAACAGGAAGACTGATGTATATTATTTCAGACGCAAAAAATATATCATAAGACTATAATATCAGCCCTGTTTAATACTGTCCCACTGCTGGGCATAGGCCATCTCTAATAAGAAGAGCGGGTTCGGCTTTAGTCCACCACGCTGGCCCGAGGCAGGTTGATGCACTTCAAATACTTTCGAAATTCTTAACGAGAAATTAATAGATATGCAAGTTTCCTCACGCTGTTACCTCCCGTTAAAGTGAGTGATAATAAAATAAGTTTTAACCAAAACTAGAAACCGACATCAAAATAAAAACACTGAAAAGTCAAAAATAACAATTTCGAATGATTTTTTTTCCAAAAAAAATCGGTCCACAATTGGCGGAGAAATCGATACATAAATAAAGCAAAAAATACGCCTTTTTTGTCTCCTTCCTTTCTTTCCCTTTTTAAACTCGGTTATTAGATTATTATTAAAAATCTTTGAAACTACAAAATTATCGATATCCGTAAAAATTATGATGCACCAACATCGAATCCTCCAACATCCTTATTGTCGCATAAACACTTATCTTCTGATTAAAATAAAAAATGGCAGCAGGGCCATCGTATATCATTAATATTCATTACAATGCGCAAACCTTGATACATCACAAACAGTCAGCATCACAAATTGTTTTTTTCTCACCTGCCATCTTCCTGACATGGGCCCAGCTGTCAACGTATGATTGTTACACACCCCCACAAATATAGTTATAGGAAGTGTGCGTTGGGCGTGTATTGTGCTCAAAACCGGATCCCGACCGCGCGACAAATATTCTTTGTATGCAAAACTATTTCAACCATCGTATGCTAATGTTGTTTTCCCTGAGACTTTTTGAGTTCACTATTTCAAATACTACGATAAATAATGCGCTTAAGTGGGTATTTTGAGTGGTAGAGCCACGCTGTAGACAGTTTTGTCTACAGCATGAATGGGCCGGCTCGTCCGGGTCGTTACCACTGTCTCACAGAAAACCGGCGTAAAGTAGCTTGATGCTGCGTTTCGTACAGTCAGTGAGATATCCAGAGGCCCAAATCTGCCTCCCCTTCGCAATCCCTTAATTATCCCATTCCTTTAGGTCGGCAACGCGCCCATAATTGTTTTGGTATTATGGGCGTACATGGGCGGTGGAGATCACTTACCATCAGGTGACGCACTTGCTCGTTTGCCAGCCTGTGCTCTAAAAAAAAGATAAGTTACAATATAAATAGACGCTTCAACCTTTTACGATCGAAACGTTACTTCGTTCGAGATGAATTCCATTCGATTATGAGATAAACGGATGCAAAAAGCCGTTGAAATATTGAATGTTCGATAGCAGAGGTCAGGGTCGATTACATAAGCATTACTCAATAATAACAATAGAGTTATTCACGTCAATCATAGATAAGGAAATATTTTAATCCATAAGATCTTATGCTATAGTTTGACTATTAGTTCTTTTTTTTAAAGGTTAGAAACGTTTGATCTTTGCATTATGTAATCTTATTGAATGTCATGTTATAAACAAATAAATACTATCAGTCCTGTATTATGACTGTCCTACTGCTTGGCACGTGCCTCCTCCATTAATTAGAGTGGTTTAGGTCTTAGTCCATCACGGTGGCCCAATGCGGGTTGGTATATGATAAATAAATAAAAAAATCCCCAAGTCAGGCAATCATAATTAATTTGTGTTTTCAATTCGAAAAATCACACATGAGTTGCCCGGGATTGGAATTAGTGCTCAGTATGGGAATAGGCTCGCCAACATTACATCACGGGTTAGAAATAAGCTCGGCGGAACGTGGGTACAGCACTAGTTTCACTTCAACCTACCCCTTCGGGGATAAAGGAAATATTGTACCCGATTTATCTGTATATTTAGGCAAATAATCACATTTCACATCGAGCTGATATAAGTGGACTAAACCGAGTTAAATGTTAAATCTATCGTAAATAAAGACTATATCGAAAACTGTTTAATATAAACTGCCTCGGTGGTGCAGTTGTATTGCTTACGCGTTACGATTGAGGCCGACGCTGAGGTCTCGGGTTCAATCCCCGGGTCGGGTAAAGTGGTATTGGGTTTTTCTATTACGAAATGCTTAGTCTCAGCCCGGAGTCTGGAATTTGTGCCCGGTATGGCGATAGGCTCGCTCCTTATCACATAAGGAACGGAGATACGCTCGGCGAAATGTGGGTGTACTGGTTACACTTCTGCCTACCCCTTCGGGGATTACAGGCATGAGAGCGTATGTGCGTATATGTTTAATATAATAAAATTTTGGAAGAAGAAGAAACGGGATGCATATTCCCAGTAGACACAGAATACATATTAAAAAATATCCATACGATGATTGAAAAGTCAATACACTGCAATATATACACTTTATCTTCTTCCACCTGCCCATATCCCACTCACAGTCAGTCACAGTGGGGTCAGCGCAACATGATTTTTAACACATGTTACACAAAGATTTGACTTGTAGTTTTTACGACCGGCCACTTGCCCGACGTCAACCCGTCTGGGGAGAAAACACCCAGACCCGAAACAAATATTTGTGGATCACACCAACATTTGTCTCGGTGCGGGAATCGAACACTCGCTTACAGCGCCAGGAATGTTGTCACCGCAATATATACTAAAAACGATAATACCTAATATAATATCGGGGTCTATCCGCATTCATATCCTCCGTAACTACAAATGTAGTCACAGTTGACCGTTTACACATCTTGTCACAAAACGTCAATCCAACATGACATGGATCGTATACAGAGAGACGCTCGATCCATCAAAACTGACATTCAATACGCATATTACTCGTGTTGACCATCCTACCTGCCTTTCAAACTTGACTTAGAAATACAGTATGTTCTGTCCATATTCAATGGAAACATAAGCACTAATAACATAACATAAGATCACGCCTGTATACCTAATGGGTTAGGAGAGGCGCACCTCTGCCGCAACTATTACACTGATGGTTCGCCGAGCTTATATCGACCCCGTGGTGCGTTTGCTGAATATCGTCATACCAGGCACAAATTCCATTTTTTTATAGCATAGTCCAGCAAACGAGCAAGTTGGTCACCTGATGGCAAGTGATCTCCACCGCCCATAATACCAAAAGAATCACGGACGCGTTGCCAACCTTAAGGGAAAGGAATAATTAAGGGATTGGGAAGGGGAGGGGGATTTTGGTCTCTGAATATCTCACTCACCGTACTTTACGCTGGTTTTCTGTGAGACAGTGGTAACGATCCGGACGAGCTGGCCCATTAATGTTGTACACAAAACTGTCTACAGCGTGGCTCTACCACTCAAACACAAATATGTTGTGTTTCCAACGGTAAGGGAGATTTCCAAAGACTGGAGGACTCAATACTTAAGGGAGGAGATACCCCTTCCTAATCCTCATTCCTTTCTTTAAATATAATACACCGTAGCCTCTGCTATCAAAATACAAATATTGTAGAATGACAAACACAGGACACTGTATATTGTATTCACTGATACATATAACACACTATAGATTGTATTGTAAACTAAAACTGGACTAAATTAAATATCGCTAAATTAGTTTTAGTTTAGTCGAGTAAAAACAGAATTGATATTATTATGTTAATGAAGTAACATGCCAGTTATTAAAGGTTAAGCTCTTCTCTACAACAAAACATTTAACAATAGCTGTAGGCGTGGAAGGAAATACTTACTATTCAGTGCTAAAATGCAAGTAAGGAGTTATAATCTCCAAGATTACATTAACAGTAACACGCTAAAATAACAGAACATTATAAGAATTATATACGTTTTGACACATTTACAAGGATTTTATAATTATAAAATCATGAGTTCGAGTTAATCAACAAAGTTCTGAGATCGAAACGCATATAATGTAGGAGTTTTAAATGTAATATGTTCAATATAAAAAATGTGTAGGAGTTGATTGTGTATTTTTAACCGACACAAAAAACAAATGTTCTCAATTCGTCTGTTTTTTTTATTAGCTTGAGTGGCAAAACGAGCAGGTCAATCGCCTGATGGTAATCGCAATGCCTGCCCATAAACAGTAGCAACACTACACAGAACTTTGAATCACAAAGCACTACATCGCATTAGGCTGCGCTCGTCACACCGAGACTTAAGATGCTAACCGAAATACAACAGTGCTTACACACTGCTGTTTGGCGACATAAATAGACAAAGCGGTGGTACCAACCTAGACGACCTCGCATACGAGGGACCTACCACCACCTTGTAAATATTTGTATATATATTTTTATATATGCTCACGTATAACGCTGACAAATGTGAACTGATTTGGATGAGATTTCTTTGAAAAGGTTTACTGCGGTAGTGGTCCCATTTAAATTTGAAAGATATATCCACCTCTTAGGGGAGAATTGGGAATGAAAGACTAAAACACTTTTATGCGCCTATTCTGATGATTCACAAGAAAATAGTAAAATAAAACCTATTTAGAAAAAAAATATGAATTAAAAAAAATCGCTAATAACAAATTGTTTATTTTCATTTGTACCCTTTGTGTTTTTGAGTTTTGTTTTTTTTTCTCACTTTTTGTAGTTCTAGAAAACTAAAATCGACGTGGGAGGTATAGCTTGCTGTATCCGTAATAAAATATATAAATTGAACTGATCACTTTGAAACACGAATTCAAATCATACGAATTCATCATACATATTTAATCACGTTGTTTGAAAATAAAAAACTAACAGCGGGCTCACACGATTCCATCTTAATTGATCAACTGAGTTAAAACAAGAAAGGCTGTACGAAAAGCGATTAGAAGGCAGGCCCTGGCGTTAAGTCGGGTTAACGTCAGGCAGAAAGAAAAATACGATTGATAAAATAATATGTTCAGACGGTTATTATAGTTACAGAGAAATGAATACTCGAACAGACTTAGCATATGCAATACCACATATCTCGCGCGTGAAAGAGATAAATAGATTTTGGTAGAGCTACAGCCACGCTTGTCGTTATCACTGTCTCACAAAAAACCGGCGTAAAGTAACAGCTTGCTGCTCCATTTCGTTCGGTCAGTGAGATATCCGGAGGCCCAAATCCCCTCCCCTTCCCAATCCCTTAACTAACTTCCCTTTTCTTTAAGATCGGCAACGCGCCCATAATCCTTTTGGTATTGTAGGCGTAAGTGGGCGGTGGAAATTACCATCAGGTGACCCACTTGCTCATTTGCCGGCCTTTGACTTAAAAACAACAAAAAAAAGTATCGACGAAAAATATATCGGGTAAAAGTGTCAACATTCAATAAAATTACGTCGTCATGTTCCGTAACATTCGTAGATAAAATACCACAGAGTTGAAAGTACTATTTTCTCTACTTTATATCTAAAGTAGAAATCTACTTTTGACATTAAGAGTCGGGCATTCTGTGCAAAAACATCGATATAACTATATAAATTGGTATTTCATGACAAAACAAGTGGACAAAATCATCTCGTGTTGCATATGGTAACCCCCTAGATATCAAAGATAGCTCAAAAGTATGCACGACGAAATATCTATGAAATTGTAATAGATGCCACCGACAATATTTCGTCACTAACTAATTACATCACAAGGCGATTTTCACGTGGCCTTTTCCTTAAAGTAACATTTTATTAGCACTTTATTACTTTGGAAAATATATTATTCACGAATTCCACGTAACACCTAAACAACATTTAGAAATAACAATCACTTCATAACTTCAGCGAAATCATTGAAAATGTTTTGGCATTTTGAACAGTCAAATTACGAAGGCGTAACAATGATCAAAATTTACAATATCTAACAAGGCACGTTTCAATAATCGAGATTGAATGTTTAGATAAAATTATTCGGATCAAAACGTTGCTCGAGGCGTAAGAGGTTCAACCCGACTCACTGTATGAGATTTAAATAATCCAATTGTAATCTGACTATTACTATTTTGATGGGACATAGCTGATCTGGATGTGCCAATTCAGTAAATACAGTTTTTTTAAACTACTGGTAACTATTCTGTTGTCAGCCGACTAAAATAAAAACACTCTGACCAGTTTTCTTTTTTATAGCATAGGCCAGGAAACGACCAAGTGTATCACCTGATGGTAAGTGATCATGAGAATAATTAAGGGATTAGAAAGGGGAAGGTTATTTCGGCTTCGGATATTTTTTTATTATTAAACATGATTAGCCTTAATATTTGTGCCACTCATATCACCATCCTTTTATATTCTTCCGTCTAATACTTTATGCTGTTTTTATCAAATTAAAACATCTTGTTCTACATTCACTCTATTTAACAGTTTGACACTTGACTTTGACAGAAATATTATTACGTGTCATCTGCAAATGTTTCTTTTGGATATTGGCGTTGTGAGACTGCAGTTACATACATCCATAACACAAAATAATCGTGTAGTGTATCTATCGTGTGTATCTTACTGTAGATTTAGGACTATATGCATGACTATTTGGTGGTATTTACTCGTAATCAATGTCACTTATATTTGTAATCACATCTAGTTAAGATACAGCAAGTGAATTCGAGTGATTATTGTAATGAGTGCAATGGGCATCAGGGTTAAGGTTTTGAAACCTTGAGCTTGACTTGTGAACGTACGTGTGTTTGGTTTGATCCGACACGCCGAATTAGAACGCTTTATTGCTGCCAACTGACCTAATCAAAAATATAACATTCGGATTGATTTTTATTGCAGGATGTATGTTTTTTAACTGTTGATTTGTAGTTCAACTTGAATAATTTCCTTTGGTTATATAATGGTATGATGTAAAAATCTTTATATAATATTATCTTTAAAAAATAATTGTTCTCGTTTCCATTGTCGATGAAGGAAGAAAAAACACCTGCCTTTGAATCAGATGCCCTATAAGGCCTATGTATTAAAAAGAATTGAAGAATACGTCATTATCGTCAGATGTTCATTATTCATATAAATGATAGTAGATAATAATATGACCCCTGAATTATACTGTCCCACTGCTGCTGGGCACCGACCTTGTTTACAAATAAAAGAGTTTAGGCCTTAGTCTACCAGGCTGGCCAAATTCGGGTCGGCAGACTTCATATACCCTCGAAATTCTTATGAGGAATTCTCAGGCATAAGTTTCGTCTCCACAGTCCATACCACTCCTCGCTGAGCTATCGCTGCAGTTCATAATTCCGTGGCGCAGCGGGCGAGTAGTCGGCTGCGAAGCGAGAGGCCGTGGGTTCGATTCCCACACCGAGACAAATGTTTGTGTGAACCACAAATATTGGTCTCGTGTCTGGGTGTTGTGGGACCGCAAGTCCCTCGTAGTTCCTGATACCCACGACACAGGTATACCTATGTGTGTGACTGTTGGGTGTATTATTATTATTATAATTATTTATTATAATTAGTATCGTCGATGTGTTTACACAAATACTGAAACGCTACTCAATTAGCCCATTATCTAATAGCTGATTACTTTTTACCGCGCTGGGTCGTACAATTCTGACATACATGAGGTTCGCGAATATATAACACAAATCAATAATTTATAAGTATCTTAAATGTTTGAATTGCATGTCAGAATTCGGGAAATAATTTAACGGTTGAAATAAATGCGTACGTACCAATCCCAAGAACTATATAACAATAATAACTTATCTGAATAATAGAGTCAAAGTAAAAGAAAACAGAAAATAAAAACAACATAGAAGAGACAATATCAGAACCTAAGCTAATATTTTCACCACTTTATCAACTAAAATAATTTCCGTCCACTTTAAAGCCATGTAATAAAACCACAGACACACGGGACAGAGTGCTCCCCATTCTAAAAATAAGGCTTTTATTACATTAATGACTTCAAGCGTATATCACGCCGACGCGACGCTGTCTGCGCTCCTAATGAAAACTGACTAAAATTTGATAAAATAAACCAACTACTTTAATTATAAGTCCCACGTGCTTTTCACGGTAAATTTTATTTTAGTCGATAAATAATTTTGAAACTAGATAATGTTACAAACATTTTGTGAAAGAAAATTTTGATGAAAAAATGTTTTGCCAAAAAAATATACGCCGAATTAATACAATATGTGATAGCATTTAGATCGTTATCAGCTAATTGGCGAGTTTGTAATCTCGATAGAGATTCTTTAGCGGTTCTACGTGCGTATATTTCCAGGATAAAAAGTAACAGCAGTTCTATTCCAGGTCTACTTGTAAGTCAAATTTGATCAAAATCCGTTCAGTCTTTAAGGCAACATGTGAATCAAACATGAAAATTCTAAAACCCTTACTGTATGTTCACTTTTAACACCGGCAAATGAGGACGGATTTGTATGATTCTTATTGTATTAGATAGGGTTTACATCGGTGGTGGTCCCATTTAAACTTGAAGATTAATTCCACACCTAAGAGGATACAGACAATTTATTCACAAAAAACTTTTCAACAACAAAAAAACAAACTCGAAAAAAGTAAAATTAAACATTTTTGAGTCAGTCACATCCATCATTGATCTTAAACTGCAGTAGTTGACTCAACAATGTTGGTAATTTTTATTTTTAGACTTTTTAGTTTTTAGGGGTCGGTTATATTTTTTGTAACAGAGTTTTTATTCTTATTACAGTCGGAAGTTTTCAACGGTTAGGTTATTTATTTCAATGATTGAAAGCACCGACTCAACATTGGTTAGATTAGGAGATCATTAAATTTTTTGCTTTTATGTTTCTTGTCGGTTTTATTTTTGTTTAAAAAAGTTATATTAAATTTTTACTGTAAATACACACTCACGACAGTACTCTCCGAAGGGGTAGGCAGAGCTGTAACTAGTACACCCACATTTCGCCAAGCTTATCTCCGTCCCATGATGTGACAGAGGGCGAGCTTATCGCCATATTAGGCACAATTCCAGACTCCGGGTTAATACTAATCATTTCATGATAGAAAAAACCAATATCACTTTACCCGACCCGGGGATCGAACCCGAGACCTCAGTACAACAGTCGTACCGCGTACACATTACAACTGCACCACCGAGGCAATTCTTATTTCTTACTGTATTAGAGTTGGTAATATGATGACGCTATATATTTTGAGGTTCCTTAATCCAAATATATATTTCTGAAGGTCAATTCGTCATTAGTTGACAACATAGATCTAATGTCGTGTGCAAGGAAGCAAATGTGACAGAGATCGTGACCAAATAATCACTTCACTATTTTTTCTTGTAGTGATATTTGCATGCCAAAATCTATTGTTACAAGACTAATGCTTGCACGATTACAAGCCCTTACATATAATCAAGACAATACGTCGCTAGTATTTTTTACTACAGCAATGATCACGAATATTTTTTGCTCTGATGGTTTTATTTGACAAATAATTAGATTATATTAGCAAAGTCATTTATGACAATAATATGGTAGATGCTTACAGCCTCCGTGATGCAGTGGGCGAGAGAGGCCGTGGATTCGGTTCGCGCACCGAGACAAAGTGTTTGTGTGATCTACAAATATTTGTTTTGGGTCTGGGCGTTTTCTACCCAGGGTTCTATTCAAGGGTTGACGTCAGACAGGCATCCGGTCGTAAAAACTACAAGCCTTCTGTAACGTGTTTAGAATCATGTTGCGCCGACCCTACTGCGAGTGGGATAAAGGCAGGTGGAAGAATGGTAGGTACCTTGTATGCGAGAGGCCGTCTGGGTTAGTACCACTGCTTTGTTTATTTCCACCAAGCAGCAGTATGTAAGAACTGTTGTGTTTAAAAGAAATTGAAATTACTGGGCATTATGCGACTATACAACTTGTGTCTCGGGGTTACGAGCGCAGTCCAGTGCCATTTAGTACTTTGTAATTCAAAGTTCTGTGTGGTGTTATGTCTGTTTATGGGCAGGCGTGGCGCTTACGCATAGGCGAGGGACCTGCTCGTTTCATCATTCAGGCTTGTAAAGTAAAGAGAAATTGTTATTTAAAACGCTTAACAGTTTCATCTGATAACAATATTTGCGCAACAATTCTTATGAGGTAATCGAAGATTTTAAAACTTCGTAGGTCGTAGGTAATATTGAAATCTCTCTAAAACACTAAAATACGCAAAACCGTAAAATACCAAATCTGTTAATTTAATAAGTTCGTCGACTCGTATTTTAATTTAAATATACAAAAATAATTTTTATAATAAAAGTATACTTTTCAAATACGGCACAGTTTGCCCTTAGGGGTCGTTTTACAAAACTTTGCTCCTAAGTCAGTCTTAAATATAAAGTTACTTTGTTTTGAAATTAAGTCTTAAAACGCGATGTTTATCTTTGTGAGCTAGAAAAGTATGCTATACTTGTGTGTGTGTGTGTGTGATTTTGTATGTGTGTGTGTATGTGTGTGTGCTTGCTACCGTTAAGTCATATAGTAACGTAAATATACCCACATGATTTTCCCATAAAAATCAGTTTAACCAATCAAATTAAAGCATTTTGTTTTTTCTGTACAGGAAAATAATATATTATGTACAAAAATTAATTCAGCAAACAAATATACTTACTAGGTATACTTAAATATACTTACTTAAAAGCGGTTTTACAGGATTCGATTTTAGTGGATCAACAGACTTGAATCAAAAAAGCTGTATGGTTTTTGTTGATCGGTTCTATTGAAAGTCTGTTCAGACCGTTCCATTCGCATGCGATTTAGCCGTTATTATACCAACCACCAAATAGTTGCGCATATGATATTGAAAAAAAACAGCAGATGCAGTTGCAACCACAAAAATACTAGGTACTATGCAATCTAAGACAAATAACACAGCGTACGTATTCAGCAAAGTGTGAAGCCACCGCATACGTGATAATAATTCTTCAGTTCTAAACGAGTTTTCGTGCAAGAAAACACGTGCCGAGTGCGCTCCAAGGATCTTCTCAGGCAAGAGTGCACTCCACTTGGAAATTTCTCACATTTCCAACATAAACGTGAGGCGCTCAAGACGTTCTCGAGATTATAACCACACATCTGGCCCCTTTATTAAACGACTTTCAAAAGAAAACACGCCGCGGCGGCTCTTTCTGAGCGGAAAACGTTGAGCTTTGAAAACACAGTGAGGTGTGACGATTCGGATGTTTCTTGCGTTCTATTGTGTGTTTTAGTTTTGAGCGAGCGATAATTCGTAATGAATACACACGTAACTTAGAAAAATGCATGCTCTTGTGGCTGGTTCAGAATCAGCGACTTTTGACTCGGCAGCCTGTACCACGCCCTGCTGAGCTATCGTTACATTGATCGATATACAATCCTTGAAAAATATATACGCACTCACGCCTGTATTCCCCGAAGGGGTGGGTAGAGGTGTAACTAATTCACTCGTATTTAGCCGAGCTTATTTCCTTCCCATGGTGTGATAGGGGGCGAGCCTATGATACCGGGCACAATTCCAGACTCTAGGCCGATAATAAGCATTTCATGATAGAAAAACCGAATATCAATTTTACCCGACCCTGGAATCGAACTCAAGACCTCAGTACAGCAATGCGTACGCGGTAACGCATTACAACTACGCCACCGAGGCAATCCTTGAAAAACTCATTAATAAAAGATCAATGTTCTGTAACTAACCTTTACACAGTTTATGGTTTATAATATCGATAATGATACGTGTAACCTTCCTTCCTAAGAACCTGCAGCAAAAAATACACTTGCTTTGTATGATACTGCCATTAGATGTTAGGATTAGCATCTGGCATCCAATGTTTGGCATCGTGTGTGACTCATTTGCACAAAATTCGTGACTGTTTTTGTCGCAAGAAATACGGCTCCAGAAGCAATATTATAAAGTCGACTATAAGATAGCTAGAGATCAGAGACGATTTTCACTTTTAAGTAATTTATTGATTTTTTTATAGTATAAGCTAGCAAACGAGCAAGTGGGTCATTGTAAAGATGTGATTGTAAGTGATCTCCACCGCCCATGTACGCCCACAACACCAGAAGCATCACGGGCGCGTTGCCGACTTTAAGGAAAAAAATAGGCTTTGCAAGTAGAGGATCGAGAAACAAAATGTAATACTATTAGTGGGCCATTGGACAAGCAAAAAATACACAATAAAAATGATATAAAGACACATTTTTTAACAATAAGTGAAAATAATTCTATAAAATACTTGGCATGCCACATTTTAACCGCTCTATCAATCTTAGTCATGAGTATCTCGCCATGCATAGCAATAAAAATATCTGAGAGCGGTGGTACGCCATTAAGCATGTTATAGTGCCTTCTGAAGAAGTTTACGTAGTTGCATTCGCTACGTGTGTACTAAAATGTACTTTTATGAGCTCTTACATCAGCCATAATCGACGGTCGAATGCTTGTAAATCTGCCCGATGGTGCACGCCAGTTTGGCAGGCATTAATGCACTGTTTAACCTCAATATGTTACATTGATTGAGAGTATTGCGGTCGTATTTGCTTTGGCGTTTGTTGCAATTTTAGTGTGACTAAAATTTGTTTTCGAGTTGGCGCAGGTTAATATTTTTTTTATTAAATAAAAATTATGATTATTTACATTGACATTATTAGCATACATTTGCGTGGCTATGCAGAGGTCAAGCTGTGTCTCTGATTCTCCTTAAATTGTTGGAATGTAAGCATACACAGCGAACTTGCTAAAATATTTTTACAACTTATTCTTCTTTAGTCTTTAGTCAAATGCTCTCCAGAGGGGTTGACGTCAGGCAGACGGCCGGTCGTAAAAACTACATGCCAAATCTTTCTGTACCAAGTGTTGAATCATGCTGCGCCGACCCCACTGCGAGTGGAATAGGGTGGGTGGAAGAAGGAGTTTTTAGTCAAATGCGAATTAGTACGCTAAAAACGTCTTTTTTATTTAATAAAGAACTCCACGCTCGCATGATAATAGCGCCAGTAGGAACTCTCCGATAGCTTTGATTTACAAAGCTGCATGGCACTTTTCTGCGTTTATTATTCCGAAACATAAGTCTGATAAAACCTCGCATAGGAGAGACATACTAGCTATTAATGCGTCTCATAATTTAATCTAGTTGCAACACCAAAAAATCAATACACAAAGGGCGTGTTATTTTTAATTTAAAAGAATGTCATAATGCATGATTTATTTCGTGACTTGTCGCGGTTTCTGTCCATTCTCTGACCATTAATGGCATAAATGATTTATTTATTAATGCAGCCATATCCGTATGGATTAATTTGTCTCTTTGTTATACACAATATATCTGGCTTATATTAAGTTATTTTTATTTATTACTATTATTTAATATGGTTATGACAGACATGATTAGATCTTATTTTGACAAAGACATGGACGCTAGTTTTTATTACTTTCCACATAAGATTAAGATAGTTATAGGTAGGTATATATTCAGCAGTAAAATATAAACTAATTTCTGTGGGACCACTGCTATTTATTTTAATTTTAATGAAATTATATTATATCAAACTTCTAAGAAACTTCTTCAAGGAGTGTAAATGGGCGACCAACATCTTCGGCCCAAAGCCGATCATGCTCGTACGTGGTACACTTGGTTGATTAACGAACGAGGCAATGGCGAAACTTGCTTCCTATTGAGGGTTCTGGGGTCAGACAGCGGGTCACCCCACATAATTCAAATCCACCGCCAAATCATGATGAAAAGGTGGACTCTGACATTACGCCGGGATAAAGCAGAAAGAAAGAAAAGTCAAACTTCTAAACGTCGGAAAGTAAAGAGAACTTTGCCCCATTTAGGTATAAAAATATTTCATTCCATGCCTATTTTTACCTCTCAGCAACCCTAATTATTTCTAAAGTTAAAATGTCGTATATAAAGTAACAATTTATGTCGCCTGATATAGAAACGTTATAATATAGAAAAACAAGCTAAAAACTATGCAATGCTCGGCTCCTGCACTTGATTAGTACAGAAACGATTTTTTAACACGCGACACTTAAGAGCCAGCACGCAACCTTATAGTTTTTGTACAGCATTGTAGTCGCAGTGGGCAAGAGAAATAAATTACTATTTTCCTGTCTAGTAAATCATATGCTAGTCAGGAAAGTTCTGGTGTACGGGAGGCACACGTCGTTAAACTATAACCTCTAATCCTTACTAATATTATAAATGCAAAAGTGATATTGTTTGTTTGTTACGCTTTCACGACTAAATCGCTAAACTGATTTTGAGGAATTTTGGTACAAAGATAGATGGGATCCTGGAGCCGGTTATAGACTTTTTATTATAATTACCTTAATCCATTTATGGATCTTTCGATATGCTATGCTATACCTAGATATGTTTCAAGTAATGTAGTACTACAAACTCCATTTTCTTTCTTAGAAATAATATAAACATTTTTTAATAGTGCGACAAGAGCAAGGAGATGATTCTTCGGTTTTAGTCAACATCATTCAAATATTTTAATGGTTAAATAAACAGAATTTCTTCTACATCCAACTGACTAAATGACTGCCTCGGTGGTGTAGTTGTAATGCGTACGCGTTACGACTGAGGCTGATGCTGAGGTCTCGGGTTCGATCCGCGGGTCCGGTAAAAGTGATATTGGGTTTTTCTATTACGAATTGCTCAGTATCAGCCCGGAGTCTGGAATTGTGCCCGGTATGGCGATAGGCTCACCCCGTATCGCACCATGGGACGGAGATACGGTTGGCGAAATATGGGTGTACTGGTTACACCTCTGCCTACTCCTTCGGGGATTACGGGCGTGAATGCGTATTTTTTAAACATCCAGCCAGTCTGCTCAGTGAACCAAAATTGTTGCGCAGCATGACTTTCGACTTTTAAAATATTTAATTTATTCATACTTGCGGTCACCTAGTTATGGAAATTCTCCCGTAATTCAATGTTTTTTAGTTTGAACGTTCCTTTGGCAAAGAGATACATTTAGTAATCATAATACATTTGTTTTGAATTTTATTTTATTACCTACGTCAGCTGCGTGCGTGTACAATGTACATGTATATAGGTCATTAGCGTGATAGACCATTATATGTTTGACTTTGGCAGTATGAACGTTAGTAATAAATATTTTATTTTATTTATTATATAATTGCTTCGGTGGCGCAGATGTAATCCGTACATGTTACAAAAGGCTGACACTGCGGTCTCGAATTTGGTACCCGGGCTGGGTAAAAGTGGTATTGGGTTTTTCTGTTACGAAATGCTCAATATCAGCCCGGAATTGTGCCCGGAATGGCGATAGGCTCGGCCCCTATCACATCATGAGACGGAGATACACTCAGCGAAATATGGGTATAACTGGTTATACCTCTGCCTACCCCTTCGGGGATGACAGGTGTGAGTGCATAGGTATATATATTCTAGCTTAATGCAATTCTTCTACATACAAACTTTAAATATGCCAAATCCCTCCTCCGTGTGTGCAATATGCTTAAAAGGGGTACACAGCTTTCTCTTCACGTATGTGACAATTTAACAAACATATTATTTCAATAAAAAGAACATCCTCGTTTAACATCCATTAATGCGGTGATTAAAGCAAAAGTGCACTTGGTCAGGTGTGGTTTTCGACTTTAATAAGGTCTTTAATTTATTCATACTGGAGTCGCAAGCCGCTCGCCGTTCAATCCATCATCGTGCTGCCTGACGCTATTCACCGGGAACATGCATGCTTTATGGCCTTTTTTAAAGCCAATGAAAGTAATTGTGTGAATTATAAGGCCCGTTAATTATTATTTTTAATTTTTATTTAATACTAGCTGTTGCCCGCGGCTCCGCCCGCGTGAATGCCTATTTCCAGAATTAAAGTAGCCTAGTGGGCGCATTAAGCGAGTCCCGGTGAGAAACGCGCTTGACAAAAATACTAATGTCGCTATTAAAAAATAGGGTTAAAAATGTAGGGTTGTATGTATTTTTAATGCTGTATCATTAAAAACGAAAAACAAAATTTTTTGTCTAAAAAATAAAATAAAAAAATTTGGGGTGGACCGGACCACCCTTATCATTTAGTGGGATGAAAAATAGATGTTGGCCGATTCTCAGACCTACCCGATATGGACACAAAATTTCATACAAATCGGTCCAGCCGTTTCGGAGAAGTATGGAAACGAACATTGTGACACGAGAATTTTATATATAAGATTTTAATGCATTTTCTTGATTAGTTTGAGTGACGAAACAAGCAGATCGCTCGCCAGATGGTAAGCGCAACGCCTGTCCATAAACAGATGCAACACGACACATGACTTTGAGTTACAAAGCACTGCATTGGCTTTGGAATGTTCTCGTCACCCAGAGACATAAGATGTTAAATCTCATAATGCCCAGTAATTTCACTGTGTTCAAACTTATTCAAACTGAAACACAACAGTGCTTACACACTGTTGTTTAGCGGCTGAAATAGACAAAACGGTGGTACCAACTCAGGCGGGGACCTTGAAATATTATTTAAATTAACTTTCTGATTTTTAGCTAATTTGTGCTTGATTTGAAGATAATTTATAAATAAGCTATTTTTACCACCATGCTACTTCTCAATGATAATAAGTTTTTAATTACTTTCGAGATTTATATTTTATAGTTGCAACCGATACTTTTGTATTTTTTAATGATTTATATACATTTGAATAAAAAATACTAAAGGTTATGAGAATATGTTAGAATAGAACGAAAAGACGTTACGCAATACTTAAACCATCAATAAAAAACTATGCCTCGGTGGCGCAGTTGTATTGCTTACGCGTTACGATTGAGGCCGACGCTGAGGTCACGGGTTCAATCCCCGGGTCGGGTAAAGTGATATTGGGTTTTTCTATTACGAAATGCTCAATATCATCCCGGAGTCTGGAATTGTACCCGGTATGGCGATAGGCTCGCCCCCTATCACGTCATGGGACGAAGATATGCTCGGCGAAATGTGGGTGTACTGGTTACACCTCTTCAGGGATTATAGGCGTGAGTGTATATAAAAAACGAACAAGCATCCAATAAGTATTCCATTACTAAACTTACGGATATAGTTTCACGGAAAATGTTTCATATTCTATTTTCGTCTATTTTTATAGTGGCAAGTAAATGTAATTTTATTGTTATCTCCAAAAGGCTGCCTCCCACGAGCCCTTGTATTGGCTATAAGAAGCTATTTCCTTTTAAAACGTCGACCAATATCGTCCGGACAAATATTTGCCGGACGACAAAATTCAACACCTCTTTATGAAAATTCTTTGACCGTTCCCATATACCATATCAACTTTGGTGTCCGTACAAAGTTTTAAATGAATGTGGTATGTAAATGTTTGGAATTATTTACCTAAATGTTGTTAGTGAACATTGTTGCTGTAAGTTTTAAAATGTTAATTGGCTTTTGTAACCATTTTGATAAGGTCATAAGAGAGGATAAAAGTTTTAGTGAACATGTGTGATGATTATTAGTTGATTACAAATTCAACTAATATTATGATGAATGATACTAATCAAGCTATTAACACAGGGCCCATCGTAGTATTCCCTACCAAGCCCTTCGAATTTAGATAATACAAATAAATGCATATTAAGATAAAAATGTTTATTGAATCCATAAAATATTATACATTGTTTAGATTCCGTAATTAAATCTACTTTTCCGCTAGTTCAAAAGGTTGTTTCGCTAGAGAAGAACGGGCAAAAAACTCTAGCGTTGCTCTTTTCAATACTAGTTTATAACTAGAATTGAGCATAAAGATTTTATAATATTTAATCGAAAAAAGAGCAGCTCACTTTATATTAACAAACAATCATAGGAATTATATATTACATAACATGCAGGACGAACAAACTATTTACAATTCCTTTTGTCAACTTTGCCATTGCGACTTGCGACTGACGACTCTTACGCGTCGGTGGTCGTCATTTTTTATAAATTGAATTGAAATTATCATCAATGTAAGAAAGTAATTTAGCCAGCTACTATAAAAACAGTCGAGTCACGGTTGTGAGTTTTTATGGTAACGATGCTTAAAGTGAAATGAATTTGCGTCGTTTAAATCAGTTTGGTGGAACATTTTCATCTTGAACGAGAGACTTTTAAAGCAGTCGATGCAATAAAATGACATATATTCACTCAAACATATAGTTGATTCTACCATTATATAGGTTCATTGAAATTTAAATTTAACCAACGTATAGTGTATGATATAAGTATTTTAGTACCTCCGTAGTATGAAATCCGATTGCATTGCTAGGACATAAACAAATTATTTTCTTTTTTATCGAATGAGTAACATGTCGATATTCGACTTGCAACTTTGGGCAACACTAAACTAAGCTTTTTTCTCAGTCTCACTAAAATTTTAGGATCTTTGGATTTTGACAAGATCCGGTACATAAACACTCACTGACAGGTGTATGTAACGACCCTTATTATATGACCACACCTTTCTGTAACATGTTGTATAAGTGTTATATAATTATACAGTTTCATGTTTTAAATAAATAACGCCAAAGTCACACATCGTATGTGAAAAATAAATATTAGTTTGTGTCGATGCGGAGATCAAACCCATGGCCTCTCCTTTCACAGCCAGCTACTAGCCCACTTTGCCAGAGAGGGTGTCTGTTTTCCATTGTTATTACCTAAGACGCGCAGAAAATATGTAATTGGTTTGTTTTATTTTCCAATGGCTAATGCCTTGTTTCAATTTATTTGTAATGTAGATTGAACCATCCGTCGATGATTGTTAAAGTTATTGTAATAGTTGACTCCACCTACAGGTTTGAAGTTTTGATAGTAGTAAAAACTAATGATACAACAGTTAAATACCGTGATCCATTACTTATTACAATAACTTTAATAATAACCGACATAATAATATCGTGCAATCCTCATTAAGTTTCTCCTGCACTGTTTATTTCCTTTACTTCAATAAAATAAAAATAAAGCAGAACACTTTCTATATCTTCCGCTGAACCGTGCCATCCTTCACTCCCTTTGCTTAAATAATTAATCAGAACAATTCCCGGCTTTGAAACGCTTTTAACAGCAAAAGAGAAACGCTGAATTAACTGATTATATCATCCAAACGTTCCTGAAATTAATTTATTATGTGAAGCCGCGAAGTGAGGATACGGGATTAAAAATTAATTACAGTTGCTAACTAAGCGACGACAGTACAGCGAAACTTTTTTGCGTGCAGATGAGTTTGATCAAAAAGGATTGTGACGAGCAACGAAAATGTCAAATGTCTTTCAAATTTAAAAGGGGATATTGGATTTTTCGGGTTGAACACGCAAGGGCGGTCGAGATTGCTCGGGTTTAATATTTTGTAAATTACACCCTCATTTTACCATGGCAAACATGACTTTTTACGTATTCATATAATATTCTCAGGATTCATTGAAAATATTATATAAAACGTTGTACAGAAAGATTTCATTTTAAGCAACGTATAGTGTATAATATAAGATTTTAATCTTCCCTAGCACCAAATCCGATTGTATTGCAAGGACATAAATAAAATATTTTCTTTTTTAATCAATGTGTAAATGATAAACTGCTGAGCTTTTGTACATGAGGCAAACATGTACAAAAGCTCAGCATCATGTATTTTTTACAAACTTGCAAGAGAGTTTCTATATAATCACTATAAAAAAATTAAAGAGATAATTTATTTTACTGAAAAGAAATTTTAACATCACTAATTACACGGTGTATGGCGCGGCTTCGTGTAAAGGTAGAGTCGACAACTCGTCCGGACGGTCAGCAACAATGGTGGCCGCGCTCGGGTCTCACTTCCGGCGCGGACGGAAATGGAGTGGCTGACCGTACTCACCGTACACGACGTGACGTTTACTTAACCCCACGACAAATGTACGGAAAATGCGGCGTTGGATGTGTTGATGGCGCCTCTGATACTGAGGCGCAATTGCATTTTAAGTATCGTAATGTAGACATCTGTCATATTTATTGACATTAAATTAATACTAAAAATCAGATACAACAAATACCTTTTTTTTAATGATGGATGCAAAATGTAGGTAATTACTGGGTCCAATTTCTGTAATATTTAAAATAAGTTCAGAAAGGGTGATTAATTCCAAATCGTCGGTAATAGTCAAATCTTAGTCAGAATAAATGGTTCACGAAAGTACTGATTTTTTTGTTATCTTAAACCATCGCTGGCACGAATCGTGAACACAAACATCAATTACTCAGTAGTTCTAACGTTCTGATTGGAGGAATGAAAAAGTACGGGGAACTGACACTTCACGCGATTGGTTTGTCAGATGGAGCTTGTTGTCTACTGGACTTACTAAAGCTATCCATTTATGCTCACGATTCGTGCCAGTTCTTATACAAATGATTTAATGATTACTAATAATTTTACCCAAGTTAAATTGTTAAACGTGTCCTATTAATGTACAGTTTAAAGTTTAAATAATGTTAATCAACATAATTTAAACCTGCTATCTAGGAAAAACTCGTAAATGTTTTACATTATACGTGCCATAAAAATCTTTTTCCGCTTATCGCAAAAACGCACCCTAAGTTCGCAAAATATAACCTACGTATGTGGATATGACCTACCCGATGCATTCACCTCGGTTCAGTTGGAGAGCTTAGGGTGTCGCCATGGAAATTCATCTTGAATATTTTATTTTATACGAAAGTGAAAGGAAAACGGAGGTGAAAATAATGATGATATTCTTGTACAATGTTACGGTATTTCCCTTATTTGCCATAATATTTTCGCGTTAATTATTATGTAAAAGTTTTAATTATACATTAACGCTATTATTGTATACCTAATCTGCTTTTAAATAACTTATTACTTTATGTTGATACAAATTACGTGACGAAAAAGTTTATGTCCTTCAGTGAAATAAGTATTATAATTGTGTTGAAGAGCTTTAAAACTAAGTTTCAAGAAACTTTGATCAGGAAAATACAAATGCGAAGAACTTTAAATAAAATTCTTAATGGATATACATACGCACTCACGCCTGTAATCCCCGAAGGGCTAGGCAGAGGTGTTACCAATACACCCACATTATCTTCGTCCTATGTGATAGGGGGCGAATCTATCGCCATACCGGGCACATATCCAGACTCCGGCCTGATACTGAGCATTTCGTAAGAGAAAAACCCAATATCACTTTACCCGACCCGGGGATCGAACCCGAGACCTCAGTGTCAGCCTCAGTCGTAACGTGTACGCCTAACAATTTCACCATTGGTCGGAGTTTTCATGAATCAGCCAGTCAGTACATTAATGGCCGTTCCCTATATTCTGCCTGTCTCTAGTTTTGCTATACCGGCGATAGAAAATTTTATCTATTTTCCGTTTTACCGTCCCAATAAACTTACTAATGATAGGTAATCCTATTCTTCATTGCTGTCTACTGATGAGAGGACTGATAGCTGACTACAGATATACAACACTATGAAAATGACAGTTCAAGCGTCCCAATATTTTTTATGTGCTATCTGTCGATAAAGTTATTTAGTTTTTTCTTTATCGGTAGATTTTGACCGATAAACAGATATCTCGGATGTAAAAAAACGAAATAAATAACGCATTTTGAAGAAATAGCCATGAGTATACAAGGCTTACATGGCACTTGCACTGCAATACAAAAAATTAAATAAATTATGTAAAAATCTAAAAGAAAATATAAAAAAAATCTAAAATTCCCATTAATAAAAATAATGCTTGGAATCGTCCCTATTTTTTAGATATGCACGTCGGATACTATGATAGCAATAGATAGGCAGTCTATCTGGGCCCTCTTGTGCGTTATGTTCATACAAGCTGAGAAAGAGGAACTATTGTTTAATTTATGTTAGAAAATATGAAGATATGATTTAGATTAGAAATATAAGTTTTAATTTAACATTTATCTATAATTATTATTTTTTACCACTGTAAATGAAATAATAATAACGAGAAATACTTATTATGTTGCAAAACACAATGTAATAACGAAACGTTTTACTGTCAATACATTACGGCTCTGAATACAAGTCCTTTGAACAAAAATCCCAAGCGAATTTGGGGGATTTTACTGAAGTGGGGAATTATTTTGTTCGCATTAACAAATATTTATATGTCTCTTGCACTTAATTTAATTATCAAAACGGTGCATTATTTTTATTTATGGGAATTTTAGATTTTTTTTAGATTTTCTTTAGATTTTTACATAATTTATTTAGTTTTTTGTATTGCAGTGCAAGTGCCATGTAAGCCTTGTGTACTCATGGCTATTTCTTCAAAATGCGTTATTTATTGCGTTTTTTTACAGCCGAGTATATCTGTTTATCGGTCAAAATCTACCGATAAAGAAAAACCTAAATAACTTTATCGACAGATAGCACATAAAAAATATTGGGACGCTTGAACTGTCATTTTCATAGTGTTGTATATCTTTAGTCAGCTATCAGTCCTCTCATCGGTAGACAGCAATGAAGAATAGGATTACCTATCATTAGTAAGTTTATTGGGACGGTAAAACGGAAAATAGATAAAATTTTCTATCGCCGGTATAGCAAAACTAGAGACAGACAGAATATAGGGAACGGCCATTACCCGCAGGGCAGCTTGTGGCGTGTTGTAGGGGAGTAGCGACCCTACGTACCCGATTGCTCCCGGGGGAGGCTCCTGTTCTTCATCTCTGGATCGCCTTGACGGGCCGACCGGAGTGGACACTGATGAGAAACAGGTCCCCACCTCTGTCTTGCCTTCACCGGCTGTTCAGAGTGGAGTCGCGAGAGCTTTATGTTTGAGGGTTGGATGTGAAACGTAAGTGGTTAGTGGGTAACGTGATTGGACCCTAAGGGAGCAAATGATCGGTGTTTAAAACCCAGTGACACTTCTCCATCCTTAAGCCTCTCGTCTGGTGTTGCTCCCTTGTCGCTTTTTAGCAACTATTTTGGGGAGCCCATCTATTTAAGTTGGTTAGTTTACCTGCCTATTTTATCCGTGTTGTAACATAGGTCAGGCAGTTGCCATAATTCTTCCCAGATACCACTAACATCTCATCTCAATAAACCAGTAGATTATTTTTTATCCATCGCTAGTTTAGTAATTTAACATACGCACAAGTTGTAATCATAATATATTCCACCTCTGGTACTCTACCCATCTCTTAAGTGGAACTATAGGCGTGACGATAAACGCCACATTAATCAAAAAACACAAGACACGCTGTAAAACACAAGATTTTTAAGCAAACATTGATTGTACCCTGCGTGTAGGTAAACAAAGGATAGGATGAAAGGCACACGAGAGACTCACCAACTCTCTGTAAAGGCAAGAAACGTATCGCTAAAAGCTATATCCATCAACGGAGCACTCATTGTGGTCGCTTTTACCCTGAATATTGAAGATGCAAGTAGTTGCTAGAGATTCGTAGCGGATTTGAAAATTTACTGTGGGTTTTTTTTTGTTTTGTGAATTATACGTAAGCACGTCTGCTCATAATCAATGGCAATTTTGAATTTAAAAACTACTGCATGGCACTAGATTGTACTTCTCACCCTGAGTTATGAGGTATCTTGAGGCCTAGTAATTTTATTGCCTTTAATGTTTTTAAAACAGAACGGTAGGCCCAAATTTCACACTCATTCCCAATTCTTTGATTATACTTTTCCTTTAAGGTCGACAACGCGTCCATGAATCTTGATATTGTGGGCGTTCATGGACGATGAGGATCACTTACAATCAGGTGACGTACTTACTCGTTTGTCGGCCTATGCTATTAAAATACTTACTCACGGCTTGGTGACACCACTAAAATAAAAATATTGTAAATTACGGTTTTGGTACATGCTTCAAACTGTGGTTGTGAGTTTAAATTTAGGGAGATGAATTGTAACAAAACTGAAGATTAAGGACAACTTATGATATCTAATAACTGATATGAATATTACATCACTGATTTCCTCGTTGGGAAGCATTGCTTCCGAGATACGAATAGATACGTTTCGTTTCTCAACTTTGTGATATCACATTAAGTAAACTCTGAGTTTGTCAAGTAGTAATTTGTATGAATGTTTGTTAGTAAATCGGTACCTAACACATAATTTAAAGTATTGTTTATTCCCAACATCTCTAGCTTATTAAGGTTTGTTAAAAATAAACTGATTTACAGAGATTCATCAACAATTTCATTATAGTTTTGTATCTTGTTCTTTGTTTATCACCTGACGTGCAAAGAGGATTAATATAAGACAAAGTCATTAGTATCACATGTCATAATTGCTTAAATCAACGTATAAAGCAAGGAAGTTAAAGAGTGAAGATAACAATTCCACGCCTACGGCCATTTACGCACGTACAAACTTGATACTGAAAGCAACGAGGTATTGTTCTTTGACTTGCGTTCATTAAATGTTTGAGCGTTCTCCGGGCACATCCACGTCAAAATTAGCTCTCGTTTATTTAATACTGGTGACAATCAAGGGGCTGCGACGGGGTGAAATAACAATCTGAGACGTCATCTTATTACGTGCCTCCTCAGTTTCGTAGGAATTGCGTACACAGCGTGACAAATAAAAACAAAAAGTTCACTCGGCGTAAAGTGCGTAGCGCTCAGCAAAACGAACAGGCTTATTAAACTTCGACACTGTTTAAATCTGCTTGCTTTAAGTCAAAATAAACTAAATGCTAAATACTGGAGAAACTTAAGAATTTATATATAGCTATTGATCGCGGCTCCGACCGCGTGAACGGACTTTTCCGCGATAAAAGTGTGATCTACCTGTGTGCCAAATTTCATAAGCCGTTAAGGCGTCACTGACTTACAAATATACAAATTCCCAAGCTCTCAAACGCCCAAACTTTCAAATTTATAATGGTACATACATACGCACTCACGCCTGTAATCCCTGAAGGGGTAGGCAAAGGTGTAACCAGTACACCTACATTTTGCCGAGCGTATCTCCGTCCCATAATGTGATAGGGGCGAGCCTATCGCCACAAATTCCAGACTCCGGACTGATACTGAGCATTTCGTAATAGAAAAAGCCAATACCACTTTACCACCGACCCGGGGATCGAACCTGAGACCTCATCGTTAGCTTAATCGTAACGCGTACGCATTACAACTGCGCCACCGAGGCAGTATGATGATTTATAATGGTAGTGTGATGAAAACGGCATGCATATGCCTACGGGTATAGTATAGTCGCATTTTGCTGTTTCTCTGCTTGTTTGTTACCGGTATACTTCATAAATTATACTCGTGTCAAGGAAATTATTTATGGTGTTGGTTATTTCAATACTTTTTAATAATAATATTATCTACTTTTTATTGTGTCTATTTTTTTAATATGACATCAAATAGCTGGATAATAAAATAAAAAAAATACTTATTCATGAGGCTGAGGAAATTGCACGAAGACACGACACGAAAACACAGTACTTTAAGTATTTTTTATATAATACTAAAGGAATGACGAGGCGTCGAACTCTTGAGACCAATAAAAATACAGTACTATATATACTCTGATATAAATTACAGTACATTTTTGACGAACTATCGTTCGCAAAATATATGTACTGTGTGAATGCACTCTGCTGTGGTCTGGCGAGTATAAGTACGCTCCGAGAATGCAGGCTTTCAGATCCATGCATGCATCACGAATTCATGCACGGGCATTAGCGGCGGGCTTTTACAACGGACGTACATTTGCATGTTCCTTAAACGGACCTGTTTTCTCTTTATTAATGTAAATATTTGTGGTGAGCAAAGCAAAGTGAACTTATGAAATATTATAAATACAGCAACAGCTATGCTTGAAAACATTCTTATTTTTTAAATCGATGTATTATTGTGGTGTAGTAAGGTTAGTACCGTAATATGATTGTTTTTAGCCGAACGGCGGCAAAAAGCAAGTGGGGTCACCTGACAATGATTTGCATTACCCATGAAAACCACATTACCAGAAGAATTATGGGTGCGCTCCTAACCTGAAAGAAACGGGGATTAAGAAGGGGAATATTTTGGGTTTCAGGAAATTTTCATTCATCGGACGAAAGGCAACTGCAAGCTCCCACTTCACGTCGTCTTCTGTACCACTTTATGTTTCGATCTTTTTCTGTACTTGCCGTATCTGATGTGACGGTATTGGTATTATGTGGGCCGAACCGTCACCTGGCCCCCAAAACCCGCAAAAGGAACCAAGTACACTATTGCCATTGTCAAGTGCCATTGCTTGGTCTATTAATTAGCAGAGTACCAAGTGCAGATGAGGTTGGCTTTGGACTTAAGATGTTGGTGATCCACTTACACCTCAATTTTATTTCTTTATTTTTTCCAATATCTTCAATCGCAACCAATAAACAAATTGCTGCCCGTTTTTCACTCATAACCCAAACAGATATAACCGAAACGGTTATCATCCTCTGGAGGGCTGTAAGTACCCCCGACTAACAACGTTACACCGGCACATGAGGGGATCAGATGAGATCGTCACGAATTGTTAGTTTGAAGTGCATTTCCTTGCTCGAAGGGATCGCGATCTCGGTGCGCCTTAATGGAATATTTACGAGAGCTATAAAATTTGTTTTGAATATGAATGCATTGCTCTGAGTGTGGATTGTTTCCAAGTGAAGAAATTGTGTTTGGTTTGTAATAGGTACTCTATTTCGACGAAAAAGTAATTTATCGCTACTACCCCAGCCCGGTGGAATGTTATGTTGGACTCGCCGAACTTATAATCCAGCATTACCAACCAAAAACTAATAGTGGTCTTCTTTAGGTCATTAGGGCCGGCCTTGAGGTAACAAGCGCCCCAACTTCTTCAGCAACTGCTACTGCTTGGTGCCGTCTTGCGCCATTACACAGAAGAACCCGCGCACAGAAAGACCAGCGCCAACCGTCAAACCAAATCCACCACCCACGCTGTCGTTCATGGCGCTCATCACGGCCGGCTGAGAGAGGTTTTCTCCGACGAAATACATGTCGCCGGTATAAATTAGTATAACATTATTTATTTAACAGCCAATGCTTTAGTATCCATGATTTTTTATTATTAATAACAATATTAATTTAATTTCAGGCGTGAAGATGCTCGACTCATTCTTTTTATATTGATCTATAGAATACTATCAAGAATTTTCATAATATTTTGCATAGTTATTCAAAATTATAAAAAATTGCTCCTATATCAATAAATACAATAAGACATACAATATTATTCCCATATCCGTTATACAGATTTATTTCTAAAATAAAACAAAGAGAGTGAAAATCTGCGCCATATCGAGCGTATAATAGGTCAACTGTGTTGCAGTACACATTGCATGCATGTGCGGTTCAATCATGAACAGTAAATTAGCATTAGTAAAACAATTACGAACATGCACCGAAAATTAGAAAAATAAAGATTGGCTCTTTATAAAGTTGACTAAAGATAACTTAAAAACAAATTTAAGAGATATATGTAAATTCATGTCTATTAACAGAATATTTTGAACGGTATGTAGATGTATTAAATGCATTATACATAAGTAAATGAAAATAAAGTGCTTTCGTAAGTAATGTCCTACAATATACCTAAATACTTTACAATATACCTAAAGCTATTTATTTTTATGCTTTTTTCAAACTTATAACTAATACGTCTGTGAATATTTCAACGGCCTTAATTACATTAATTGAAACTTTCCTCACATAAACTTATTACGTAAGTAGATTGACGAAGAAATTATTAATACAATTAGCATCGTAAGTAGCTTACTGTAAATGTCATTAAATTATGTAAGTTGTAATATATATCAGATTTAGAAATTCGTCCGGGTGTAAACATCTACAGCCAATTACTTTAGTCTTACATAAGTTCTTTCTTTTTTTCTGGCGTTACTACGGCTTAATGCCAGGGTCCGTCATCCCATCATGATTTGATGGTTGGTTAGTAGGTATTATGTGGGGCGATCCGCCGTTTGACCTCCACAATCCGCAACGGGCGCCAAACTTCGCCATTACCTCGTCTATTAATCAGCACAGTGTATCACGTGCAGGTGAGGTTGGCTTCGTATCTATGATGTTGGTGGGCCATTTACACTCCTAAATCTTTTACTTATAAGCCAATAAATATAACTAACACGTGTAGTTTAGGGTAATATATTTTATGGGTGAACTGCTTTATTACAAACATATTTTTCTAAGTGGCAAAATAATCTTTACATAATATGTAATTAATAATTTTGCATATCGTCGCTTAGCTAACAATACCGCTCTAGTTAAATTGGCTTAGTTTTCGGGAGAGACAAAAAACTATATATTTTTGAACATTTGTGATATAACCAATGAGTTGCGCCGTGACAGAACTCTTTGAATAACGTGCTTTTTATGGTTAATGTTTTTATTGTCTTTATTCATTGGATACGCGCCGAAAAAATCTATTGAATGATATTGAATAATGTCATATCACATGGCCAGTTTTAGAAGATACGCCGTATTGTTAGCTAAGCAACGATATGTAGTTTTTAAAAAGCTAATACCACCTTCGCTTCTTTTGCATTACTGTGCATTTAATTACTATGTCACGGTGTTCAATAGTGCCCGGATAAACGGTCGTGTAAAACCAAGATGGCCGTCCTCGGTGAAACGTCGGAAAACTTGATTTGCGACTCGCCCCACAAAGTAATACCGTGTGAGTGGTGCCAACATTCCAGTTGGAAAATTTTATATCGTCTATAAAATTCATGGCGAAAACAAATTTGTCTGTTATTTCAGATCTCGACGGTTTAATTCCATTTTCGTATCTAGCCTGCGCTTTGAGATGAACTTTTTTCCAGCATCACTGTTCTCTTTTGGGGCCATAAATTTTCTTTAGCATAGTTTCTCCAGTCCGTGACGAAACTTGGCAACGATTTTGAAGGAATTTTACTTATTTTTCATGTAATTTAAAACTATTAAATAAATAATGTATTACATTGTAAATGTTACTATTTAAATATTTATAAATGTAAATTGTGGAAATATTCCTATTGTTCAAAACATGAAAACAAATTTGCGGACTATCGGAATTCTTATTTTTATTAATTTTTTGGTTGCCTACCTATCTTCCACGTCAACAAATATTAACAAATAGGTACTTATTTTTATTAATTGTTAATTATAATCAAACTAAGATAAAGTGTTAAGCACCACTGGCAGAAAGTTGTACTGGGGACAACGGTAAATAAACTGTCAATGGGCAGACGGACATGAAAATTATAAAGGTACTGATTTTCCCATTTGGCCTAAAACGTATTACTATCAAGTCAAACCTATTACTTCTACGAAATCATCCTGAAATAGACTCATGTACATTACAAGAAAGGTATACTAAAAACGATATTTCGATCTTCACCAGAACGGATTTCCATTTCTAAATTGAAACACCTTCGCCCGTCAGCTATATGCCTATTTGTTTCATTTAAGTAATGAAAGCCAGCGTCCACAGGGTATATACTCAATAAATCAACGGACATTGTGTCCGTACAAACGAACATTGTATTGTAGATGCGTAATTTGACCAAGTTGGACCAATATTTGTTATTTGAAAAAGAGAAGACAGCTTCCGTAGCGCAGTGGGCGAGTATCCGACTGCGAAGCGTAAGTCCCACACCGAGAAAAATGTTTATGTGATCCACAAATATTTATTTCAGTACTGGGTGTTGTGGGACCGCAAGTCCTTCGTAGTTCCTGATACCCACGATACAGGCTAACCTTGTGTGGGGTCAGGACTATGTGTGTGACTGATGGGTGTATATGTTCAAGCCGGATGACGAAGTGGGAAATCATCTGAGTGTCGCACACTTGCTGTATAACGGTAGTGTACAATGACGAAAATAACTACAAAGTCGTCTGTAAACGACTTTTAGTTTGGCCTCAATGGCCAAAACGCATCTGTGGTATGCTAGAAGTTACGTGAGACGAGTATTCTTTTATTAATACCAAACGAGAGTAATCACTTTAACTCGTATAACAGACCACACCCCTATGTCAGGATTGTCTATAGACCGATCCCTAATTACAACTAAGACAACTAGGACCGAATAGTAAACTAGCATAGCTACCGCGTAATGAACACTTGGACTATCGACTGAGCACTGATCTTAGTGAACTGACTGACCGCGGGCAAATACCTCCAGTTATGGCGACAACCTCTTTTATACCGTTTAATCACCCTTCCACAACTATATATCGCACCGTTACTATTTAGTGTACCCAACGTTGCTTTCTCAGATACCCTCAATATACCAATATTAAGAGAATACGTTAACAGGTACGAATATAGTTTTTTTTAATAAATGGTAATTTTACCCCAGACGCAAAAAGAAGTATTATTGTTTGAAACATCTGTATCGTAGTTCTCAAAATGACTGATAGTTGTTTTATATTTGAAAGCAGGTTTAATGCTTGTTAACCCTCTTTAAAAAAATCCGTGAAGTCATTAATCAAGAAGTTACAAACTTTTTTATTACACTGGATAAAGCGGTTCGGTTATTAGAATACAATAAAGCTAATATAGTTATCTTTAGGTCAACTATATCATCTTCTCAAATGACAATGAAAATTAAATAAATAATAAAATATACTGATTTCTTCTTTGTATCGCATGTTATTGAAGTAAATTGTGTATTCGCCCCGAGGTCTTTAACAAACGATACTGAAAAATGTTTTCAAGTAATCGTCAACATTTTCTCTCCATATTTAATTTTATTATTTAAAAAGAAATTCTACTTTATTTTCGTCTCGCTGAAGAGTTATCAGTGATTTTAAAATCAAAGGATGGAAAGTGGGAGCACCTTTTACGTATTTTTAAGCGGATTTGGTCAATTTAAAAAGGTCTAGTGCAGATCGCAATTTTATGTTACATTAAGTTAAAATAACAAGTATTAAATTTTGTTTAAGGTACAAAAGGCTTTGAGCAACTGTAATAGCTTTTTTTCTCCTGGCAAGGTAAAGTGACACTGGACCTGATGCTAAGTTCACTGCAGTCTAAATATAATGACGATCGCCAAGATACATTGCGTCCCTCGAGGGTCGGCTGAATTATGCCGTCCTGAAGTAACTGGATGTACCTACACTGGCTGACTCCGGAACGCGAATCGCCTAAACGTCCCTCTGTGGGTTTCTCACCAGCTATACGGTAGTCGTTATCTAATCGGCTACAAAACTTCTTTATCTTCTTCATTTTTGGAATAAAATCTTTTTTTTAAAGGCTATGGAATTAAACATTTTATAAAGGAGTAACTGAACGTCCCACTGTGGGTTTCTCACCATGTGTACGGTAGTCGTTATCCAATCGGATACAAAACTTCTTTATCTTCTTCATCTTTGGAATAAAATCTTTTTTTAAAGGCTAAGGAATATAACATTTTATAAAGGAGTAATAAAATTATTGGTAAGGGAATTTAAGCCTCCAGATATCTCATTCACCGCACGAAACGCTCGGAAGAATCCGCTACTTTACGTCGGTTTTCTGTGAGACAGTGTAGACAAAGCTGTCTAAAAAAACCCTAAACATAAAACTTAAAAAAAAAAACTCGATTACACTAGTTTCCTGTACTTAGTTCAGATTTTTATTTTATCACAGTTTAATTTCTACATCAAAGAAGTCCTAGAACAATCTGGTGAAAATAACATTAACTAACCTAACTTCTAAATATTGCGCAGAATTAACAAAGTCCGCAACTAAAATGATTATTACGTTGCATTTCCAACTACAGTAAGTCAACAATGAGCGTTGTGTTTGTTCGCAACATTTTAACGGGAGACAAACATGAAAACAGTAACAATAGTGGTGATTTGTGAGTCGTTCCGTTCTACGTAGATCGAGATATAGAGTGCCAACATTCAAATTGGAATATTGTATATTTGGGCTATAAAGTTCTTGACATGCGTTAAACTACGTGTAGTGTGAATAATTTTAAGGTTATGATTTGTTTGAATATTTCGTGAATTCCGTGAGTCTGTTCATTTTTTTTTATTAACGTTAATGGCGAGACGAGCAGTCGATGGTAAGCATCACGCCTGCCCATAAACAGAAGAAATATCAATCAGAACTTCAAATTAAGAGGTAGGTACTTCGTATTATTTATTTATTTACTTTGATTAGAACGATTGCAATTAACCATTACACTAATCAAAAAACTTCATACTACTACATGACACTGCACTGCGCTCGTCACCCGGAGACATAAGATGATAAGTCTCATAATGCTCAGTAATTTCACTGGCTTCAAATTCCTTCGAACTAAAACACAACAGTGCTTACACACTACTGTTTGGCGGCAGAAATAAACAAAGCCGTGGGACCTACCCAAACGGCCCTTCGCATACGAGGGACCTATACCACCTTGTGCATATGAGGGACCAACCTTGATATTTCCAAAAGATTTGACGTTCCTAAACAGGTTTAGGTTTGGGCAGGCGCAGGCGTTTACCATCAGATGAGTGACCGGCTCATCTCATCATTAAGTTAATAAAAAAAGGCTGGCAAATGAGCAAGTTAGTCACGTGATGGTAAGTTATCACCACTGCCCATGAATGTTTTATTTATATAATTGACTAGCCAACAATTGTTTGCACCAATACAAGTGCAAATAAAATTCAATAAAACTTATATAAATGCAACAATTACTTACTGGCTAATACCACATGCACAACTAGGTAAACTTTTGAATTAACTTATATTAATATAATTAATTAATAATTAATAGAATTAACGTCACAAAACAAAAAATACTATTACTATTATAAATTATGTAAGATTAAAATAAAAAAAAATAGGTAGGTATACATTTAAAATAACAATTCATCAATCATTGAATTATTTTATCCTATACTATGTATCAAGTAAGAAGCTACATAATAATTAATATTTTAGGAAGTATTTGCTTATTATTTTGTAAAATTTGCCAACACTGTCATAATGTACGTCTATCATATCACTACAGCTGTTCAGGATTTTACAGAGTCTTGGTATTGGAGAGTTTGCACCTAAAACCGTCCTTCGTAGAGGTGGACAGAGTGGTGTAATTCTATAACGAGGACATCTGGAAGGGGCACGAAACCTTATATGAGCCAATAAGTTAGGGCAGTCAATTTTATTTCTGATCAGGTTATACAGAAAAAGCGCATCAGTATCAGTATGTTCACAATAATAAACATATTTCATCATAAGCCCAAAGTCAACCACACTTGCACGTGGTACACTCTGCTGATTAACAGACGAGTTAAAGACGAAGCTTGGTTCCCGTTGTGGGTTGTGGGGGTCAGACCGCGGGTCGCTCCACGTAAAACCAAATCCACCATCAAATCATGAGGGGAAGGCGGGCCCTGGCATTAATCCGGGACTACGAATATAAGACAGGTGAATATTAATAAATGTTTGGTATAAATCGGAATATATTTTCGCCGAGCATATCTCCGTCCCATGATATGATAAGGGTCGAGCCTATCGCCATACTGGAGCCTATTGCTATACTGGGCAAAATTCCAATCTCCGGGCTGATACTGAGCATTTCATAATAGAAAAACCCAATATCACTTTTACCTGACCCGGGGATCGAACGCGAGACCTCAGCGTCAGTCTCAGTCGAAACGCGTACGCATTACAACTGCGCCACCGAGGCAGTATATTATTAATTCAGAAATATTATTAAGTCTGGATAAATTTGTTTTACAAATAAATTACAAGTTTAATACATACAACATGAGTAAAAATTTGATTTCGCAGCACGAGCAATGTTTTATTTTACATATAAAATATTAATTTGCATAGAAATCATACTTTTTATTTTGTTTACAAAGTACATTTACATTCCATACAGAATTTAAAGAAAAAAACATAGAAACTTTTCTTATTTAAGTTTGACGTTGGGAGTACATTTCTCCCTTAGATTTAAGTATTGTGGTCAATATAGAGTGACTTCGCATCGGTGTTGCCAGCTCTGTGATACCGTAAAACTGTACATGCCCGTAAAAAAGTGTACCGAGTGCGAGTCTGACTCGCAAAGCGAGGATTCCTTTATATTTGTGTTTTTATTATTCATTACCATGTTTTCAAATAAAAAGTTCACCGTAAGAATTTCGAAGGTATGTGAAGTCTACCAACCCGCATTAGGCCAACGTAGTGGATTAAGGCCCACCCCCTTATTTAGTAGAGGAGGCTCGTGCACAGCATTGGGGCGTGTGTAATCCAAGGCTGGTATTTTTATATCTGCCATTATAAAACATTATGTTTAGGCGTCAACCATTATTTCGTAATTTATCTTGTATTTATTGTAATAGCGAATAATTAAATTGTTAGTATTATTTGTCTATGATTACCCCGAGCCATCTAGTGGCAACATTTAGAAATCTTGTAACGTGTCGATGTTTCCTTGTCGGCCATTTTGGAAGAACACTTGCTTCCTCGTACTGTTACCAATAACACGCATTTTTTTACAAAAAGGGTATTTTCATTCATTCCAACATACACAAATTCAAAGGTTAGCTCAAGCCCCAACATTGGTCCTTCGTTGCCGAATATTCATTTGGACCTTCGTCGGCGAATATTCATCGGAGCAGCGTCAGAAATCTGGAGATTCGTCACTGCATCGGCGTGGGAACTTCGCCCCGTATCAACACGGATCCACACACGCCTCAGAAGACGGTCAGATCCATCCTTTCTCTTCCCCTATTTCATCGCTTGTGCTAATATCGTGTTATTTCCTGGTTATAGGTTCAACCACCGTGAGTCGCTCTGGGTCATCACGTCTCGAGTGGTAACTGTAAGTACGTAACTTGCTTTATATCAGGCCATTGCGATGAGTGACGACGAAAATAAAATCGTGGGGAAGCATTTGTCAGTTCCCAAATCACCTTTAAGGGACCGTAGTCCAACGAGTGCGGGTGATTTGAGAAAAATGAGGGGTTCGTTAAAAAGTCGGTTAACTTCATTTGAAAAGTATATTAGTAAATCAGAAGATCTTTCATTAACTAATGTTCAAAAGGCAGAAATAAACTTACGAATACAATCTGCCAAGGTAATATTAGAAGATTATTATAATATTCAAAATAAATTAGACAAATTAACCGATGAGACTGAATTAAGTTTAAATTGTGAGTATAGAGAATCATTCGAAAATCAGTATTTTACAATAATGGCTTCTGCAACATGTTTAGTAAGTGATAACATTGGTGACGATTCTCAATGTTCGAAAACGGGAAAATCTAAAAATAAACGTTCAAAATTGCCAGACGTTAAGTTACCTGACTTCGACGGTAGTTATGACAAGTGGCTAGAATATAAAAACTCATTTATAACAATGATACACACACGCGATGACCTAGATGAAACTGATAAATTTCAGTACCTCAAATCTTCGCTTAGTGGTTCAGCCCTTCGAGTTATAAGTTCATTAGAGTTTACACCTTCTAACTACTCACACGCATGGGAACTACTTGTACAGAGATTTCATAACAGTCGCTTATTAGTACATAACCACGTAAAATCTTTGTTTACTGCACCATCGCTTACCAAAGAATGTTCTGAACAAATTAGAAATCTTATAGACACTGTATTAAGGAATTTGCGATCTCTAAAAACCTTGGAGGAGCCTACAGACATGTGGGATACCTTAATTATATATTTAATAAGGTCTAAGCTCGATCAAATTACCAAGCGCGAATGGGAAGACCATAAAAGGTCACTGAAACTTATTTCCAATACAGGTTCTAAGTGTAATAAAATTAAACTAGAAGACTTATTAGATTTTCTCAGAAGTAAGGCGGATACTCTCGAAACAATACATTACAATAATACAAAACCTCATCACACTAAATCCACTTCAGATCACAAAAAACATCAAACACATAGTTTCGTTTCTACACGCAACACTAAAACGAATAAGTTTGAGAAACCTAAACAAGTATGTGTGATTTGCAACAGCAATCATGCATTGTACGCTTGTATCAGTTTTCTTAATTTAACAGTCGAAGATAGGATTAAACTTGTAGAAGTTAAAAATCTTTGCCCAAACTGTTTACGTGCAGGTCATACAGTCGTTAACTGTTTATACGGACCTTGCAAGCAGTGCGGGGAAAAACATAACAGTTTAATTCATATTAAAGGCAATAGCGTAAACACATGTACAACTATAGATACCCGAGTGGCTAGCGCATCGCCGCCGCATGAGCGAAATAACAAACCGGTTCCTGCGAACGAGTCGGCGATGCGTTCTACGTCACAGTTATATACTAGTACATTTCATTCAAATAACGACACCGGAGTGTCTGCATTAAATCGAGTTATTTTGGCTACCGCTTTAGTGGATGTCGCGGATAATAACAACACGTATCATACAGTTCGCGCCCTGCTCGATAACGGGAGTCAACATTGTTTCATTTCTGAAAGTTTAACAAAACAGTTAAACGTTTCAGTTATACAGTCCGCTGTTCGAGTCTCGGGTGTGGGACATTCGGTCACACAGTCGAGTCAATCATGCGATATAAACATACGCTCTAAGTTAAACGATTATACCACGAATATTCGTTGTATTGTTTTGCCGGAAATTACGGGTAGTATTCCGACAAATAATATTAATTGCAATTCAATTAATATACCAAAAAACATACGTCTTGCAGATCCCTCTTTCCATATACCATCAAATATTGATATATTAATCGGAGCGGACAGGTTTTGGGATTTATTAGATGAAGGCCGTTTCAAATTACCGTGTGGGCCATATTTACAAAATTCCAAAATGGGTTGGTTACTGTCCGGTCCCATTGATGCGAAGAATTTACGAATTGATCAGGTTGTCTGTAATATTTCTCAAACATTAGACAATCAATTGAGGAAATTTTGGGAGCTGGAGGAAATACGTTTTGATAATGATACCTTCACTGCAGATGAGCGTCAGTGTGAGGATACATTTATACGTACCACTAAACGTGACGATAACGGTAGGTTTTCGGTTCGAATCCCGTTAAAGGAACCTCCTAGCACGCTTGGTGATTCTTACGAAATGGCTAAAAGTCGGTTCTTAGCCTTAGAACGTAAATTACATAAAATGCCTAATTTCAAAAATATGTATTGCGAATTCATGCGAGAATACATTGAATTGGGTCATATGAAACTTTTACATAGATATGATTCACCTAACTATTTCCTTCCACATCATGGAGTGTGGAGAAATAGTAGTACGACTACTAAATTACGCGTAGTGTTTGACGCCAGCGCCGTCACGACGTCAAACAAATCGTTGAATGACATACAGCTGGTCGGACCAGCATTGCAAAATGATATTTTTTCTATTCTGTTACGGTTTAGACAGTATAGGTACGTAGCATGTGCCGACGTAGAGAAAATGTTTAGGCAGATATTAATACATAATGATCACCGAAATTTACAACTTATATTGTGGAGAGAAAACTCATCCGATTCACTAGACATTTATCAACTTAATACAGTTACATATGGCACTGCATCCGCACCATATTTAAGCATGCGTTGTATCCGTCAATTAGCCGAAGATACAAGTGATGACGTCATAGCTACAGTGATAAGAGATGATTTCTATGTAGACGATTTAATCACAGGTCATGATAACTTCGAGTCATTGTTGAGTATTTGTGAAAAAACGTCCCAAGTATTAAAATCGGGTTGTTTCCCATTACGCAAGTGGACTTTCAATCATGACTCAACAACTCACATCCAAAAACGGTTATCAATAGACGAACATTGTCAAAGTAAAACCCTTGGTTTGGGTTGGTCAAATGTCAGTGACGAGTTTCATTTTACTACAGAGTTAGAAAATACCGTTACAGTCACTAAACGAATTATTCTCTCTATAATATCTCAGATATATGATCCGTTAGGCCTTTTATCCCCAACCATAATAATTGCAAAGATAATTCTGCAGCAATTATGGTTACAAAAAATCGATTGGGATGATCCTGTACCTAAGGATATTTTAATGAGGTGGAATCGTTTTATTATTACTATTTCAGAAGTTCTAAAACTATTACGAATTCCTCGTTACGTCATGAGTGAATGTTCACGGAGAATTGAACTTCATATTTTCGCAGACGCCTCACAGGACGCATACGGCGCCTGTGCTTATGTGAAAACGTATGGAGAATCAGCACAATTTACTGTTAAATTATTGTGTTCCAAAAGTAAAGTCGCCCCAGTAAAAACAATTACTATTCCGCGGCTCGAATTGTGTGCGGCACTTGTGGGTGCAAAATTATATAAAAAAATTGTAAAATCATTAAGATTGCAAATTAATGAAACATACTTTTGGACAGACTCGACCATAGTATTAGGTTGGATTAGGATGTCTCCCCGTATGTTAAAAACGTTTGTACAAAATCGTGTCATACAAATTAACGAATTAACAGGTGATGCTTTATGGTGTCACGTAAATGGCAAGGATAACCCGGCGGATTACGTTTCACGTGGTCTTTATTTAGACGAATTACATAAATGCGATACATGGTGGTACGGGCCAGAGTTTTTACGTAATATTGAGTTAAATTACATAACGGATATAAATTTAGATACTTCTTTATTGCCTGAAATAAAATCACAGTCTCATATTACAATAAATGATAATTCAAGTACTGAATTATTTTATTTCAATAGATTTTCTTCGTTCAATCGAATGAGACGCACTGGTGCTTATATATTGCGTTTTATATATAACTCGCGGACGAGGAGTAAACAACTTCGTAAAACCGGTTTGTTATCTATAGATGAACTGAACCAATCAGAGCTAGTTCTAACGCGTCTCGCTCAGGTGCAGTCATTTGGAAATAATTATATTACATTAGTACAACGTCGTTCGGGCAAATTGACAGGACTTAATCTTTTTGTAGACGATAACGATATTCTGAGAGTTGGTGGTAGATTAAATAATTCAAGTTTCGATTATGATAAGAAGCATCCAGTGTTATTATGCAGTAAACATAGATTTACAGTGTTGTTATTTAGTTCGGAACATAAACGTTTATTACACGCGGGACCTCAGCTTCTTCTGTCGAATATTCGTGAGTGTTGGTGGCCATTGGGCGGTAGAAACCTAGCCAGGAAAACTGTCCATCAATGTGTTATGTGTACCCGGCTGAAAGGTGTTACTTTAAAGCCTATTATGGGAAATTTACCGGCTAAACGACTTGAAGCGAGTTTTCCATTTAAATATACGGGTGTGGATTATGCTGGCCCTGTCATGATTTTAACCCGAAAGGGCAGAGGAGCTAAACTAGTGAAAGGTTACATTTGTTTATTTATTTGCTTTTGTACCCGTGCGATGCATTTAGAACTCGTCACTAGTTTATCAACCAATGATTATTTGCTTGCATTAAAGAGATTTATATCTCGACGTGGTAAGCCAGCAGAGATAATTTCTGACAATGGTAGGAATTTCGTAGGTGCCGAAAGGCAATTTTTAACATTTTTAACTGAGAACTCTAAATACATATTTGAATACGCTACAGATAAAGGGATAAAATTTAGCTTCGCTCCCCCTTACTCTCCTCATTTCAATGGTTTGTGTGAAGCGGGCGTTAAATCCTGCAAGTACCACTTGAGACGTGTCATAGGAAACGCTAGTCTAACCTACGAGGAGTTCAGCACGGTATTGGCACAAGTCGAAGCCGTCCTGAATTCCCGTCCTATATCCGTTTTATCCACAGATCCTGACGACATGCTCCCTCTCACACCAGCTCACTTCCTGATCGGCCGTCCTCTGACTGCGCCCATGCAAGCAGATGTATCTGACACTCCGAGTCACACACTGCCCCGTTACGACCGCATCGAGCAGCTGAGACAGCATTTTTGGCAGCGATGGGCAAAAGAATATGTCTCAGAGCTCCAGAGTAGATCGAAGTGGAAATCCAACATAAGCGAGATTGAAGTCGGTACGGTGGTACTCGTTAAAGAAGACAACGTTCCCCCATTAACATGGAGACTAGCTTGCGTTTCAGAAGTATATCCCGGTAAGGACGGCGTGTCAAGAGTGGCAGATCTTCGCACAGCATCAGGCGTTATACGGCGTTCCTTCTCGAAGATATGTCCACTGCCTGTATCATCTGAGTGATGTCTACGCGTCGCGCAACTCAAGCATACAAGACTTCACGTTGGAGCCTGCGGCATCCAAGGCCGGGGCCATGTTTAGGCGTCAACCATTATTTCGTAATTTATCTTGTATTTATTGTAATAGCGAATAATTAAATTGTTAGTATTATTTGTCTATGATTACCCCGAGCCATCTAGTGGCAACATTTAGAAATCTTGTAACGTGTCGATGTTTCCTTGTCGGCCATTTTGGAAGAACACTTGCTTCCTCGTACTGTTACCAATAACACGCATTTTTTTACAAAAAGGGTATTTTCATTCATTCCAACATACACAAATTCAAAGGTTAGCTCAAGCCCCAACACATTATATTCTGTGAAAATTTAAGATAGCTACTGATTTGAATTCAGCCCTCTGAAAGTACGGTTGCTCTCTTACTTTAATTATTTCTTAAAATACAGTTTCAAATTGTGTATGTCGTATAAATGTGGATTTGTGCAATATACCTTGACGGTGATGACCAGTGTATGGAAACAATGAAATATGTGAATTTAGGTGATTTTGACTAAGGGTCTTGATCGACCTTGGTCGTTCAATCCGCTTGGAGAAAACCGTCTAATATCTATGAAACATCGTAGTGTAGATGTAGGGGTATTAAACTTACAAACCTGTAACGACTTGTAAAAATCTGCAATTTCACAGTGAAACCTTTAGGTTTGGCAACACTGGTCAGCATACATTTTAATATCATGAGACATCTGCTACGAACAAACAAGACAACTTTCTTGGATATCAAAACATTATTATATTTATACTAAGAGTCTACGTCACCAACTTTTTAAGAACGGGAAATGTTACAGTTGAGAATGTTTCCTTTTTGATACGATTTTTTTATGCCGGCAACTATAATGCACCTGGCGGTAAAAGCAGTACCATACGCACTCACGCCTGTAAACCCCGAAGGGGTAGGCAGACAGACAGGGGTAGACATAGAGCATATGTCCATCCTATGATGTGATAGGGGGTGAGCCTATTGCTATACAGGGCAAAATTCCAAACTCCGGACTATACTAAGCATTTCTTATTAGAAAAACCCAATGTCACTATTATTCGACCCGGGGATTGAACCCAAGACCTTGAGCACAGCAATCGTACCGCGTACGCATTACAACTGTTGCACCGATGTAGTCGTAAAAAAGCAGTCCAAATAAAATGGAAGAACGCGACGCCTCTCGACCGTCGTCAGAATTATGTCAGCTTGAAGTTACTAGATATCCTCTGAATGACCCCGGAATGCAGCTTGTCGGAATGAGCATCAGCGATTTTTAACCCCAACCAAAAAGAGAGGTGTAATAAATTTGACCCCATTCATGCTTTAGAGAAAACTCTCTACAATGTGGTTCCAATAAGCAGTGTACGGTAATACCTACTCACGTAAACACAAACTGCCAAGATTACGTTTACATCTTAAACACATGTGTTATTGTGACACGAAATTGATGTGTATTAAAACATTCAATAATTACACTCAAGTAGAAACACACTCATGGCGTATGTAAGCGGATCACGAAGCATGTTTGCCAAGCGTATTAGTAACCTAAACACCGCTACAAATTCAATCCATCTTATCATGACCTCTGCGAATTCATTAAACCTCCTTCCAGAAGCTCTGTTGCCACAACGGCAAGAGAGGACGAACAGGTCAACATAAATGGCTGCACTACATAATATACAATTACATCGGCGACAGAATTAACTAGAGCGAGTAATATTTGACAGTGTATTATTTAGACAAGCAGAGCTGATTAAGTCTCTCGGCTTGATTTGAATATAAAATTTCTGAACTCCGTGTCCAAACAAAACGTAAAAGCAATGGTATTGAAATTTAAGCTATTCCTTAGTAAAATAACGTCTAGACGAGTTTCATTATAGGCGAGCTGACTTGTTTTCATAATACTGTTTCGTGATTTATACGTAGATATTAAACGAGTTTATTTATGAAACGGCTCTGGAGGCTTTAGTTTTCATTATTTTTGTAACAGAGCTTTATGATATTCATTAACTGAAAAGTGAGCTCACGAAATTATTAAATCACAATTCTCTTTCGTGTGTTTATTAAACCCCGGATTTTGGCGTTTATATTTTTTTTTAGTTAAATCAAAACAAAACATGCAGAGAAGATGATGAAACGAATCTGTGGGGTGATGAAGACTTAAAAAAAAAATTGTGTTTACATTTTGTTTTTCAGTTTTTCCGTATCAAAATTCGGAAGATTGGCGATGGCTGTCCCATACAGTTTAGTCTTAATATGGCAGGACCGCAAGCATGAACTATATTAATCATATTTCGACACTAGAAATCATTCTTTTTACGTTGAAGATGGTAGAATAGTAGACCGATCTATGAACTTTCTCCAAGTAGATTTTGAATCCTTTGTCAAAAATATTGAAAGCACGGATTTCATACTTTTAAAATGATGTAATTCGATGGCATTCTACGATTTTGTATAAATATGCAAACATTGTCGGACTTTAAGTCTCGTTTTTTTTTAATTTCGTAATTTGACCGCTATCTCATCTGATGGTATATGACGACGCAGTCTAGGATGAAACATGAATTCCTAGAAGGTTCCTTCACTCTAGGCTTGAAAAGATTGATTGTATTGTTCGGAAAACAAAGACGGTGCTAAAGAGTTCCAATCTTTTCTAATTGGCATTATAAAAGAAGAGACGAAACGTTTTGTACGTGCAGGAGGTACATACGCCATACACGGATGTCGTGTATTATCAGACACCACGTCAGGATCTTGAGGAAAAAAAAAATACATAATTTAATATTATAACTGCTCCAGTTGAATCATGACTATCATTCTTTGTATTTCCCATGATAAAAAAGATTCCCATAACTTATTTATAGGAAGTAGTACTGTACAATTATATTAGTCCATTTACATTCTTTGTTAATTTTCCACGCAAATGCTTTCCGATGGATACAAATACTAAAAGCTATTTCATCATCAGCTAAATAAAAACACAAGTTACTACAACTACCAAAATGCAGTTCAATAAATAGTAAATAGATATTGCTAACAGGATCAACATACCGAATATCGAATTGCAAGTACTTAATTAACTCGTCTAATTACAGTGACGTGATGGTGAAAGCCTGGCCAGTGGCATATGAATAATATGCTATAGGTACAGTTGACCCGCCAATAGGCTATTTACTTCATTAAATACTATAAATATAAATTTTATATAAAATAGTAACAAAATTTGTTGTAAAATGTAAAATTAATTATTTAAATATCGATTAAGAAGAAGAGTAGCACTATAGTGGGTTCATCTTGCTATCTCCCTCATACAGCCACGGTATTACGGCGGTAAGGTGGCACGTGTCAAAAACGGAGGAGGTTCTCAATTCACCTGTATTTTTTATAGGTGTTCACCCATAAACTCCGCCAAGTGTGGACCGATTTAGATAATAAATAGATTATTAGATGAAAAATAGTAAAATAAAAGCATTTTAACAAAAAAAACTGACACCAAATTCTAAATAGCTATTGCAGTTTAATGGTCGATGATGAATACCACCGACTCAAAATTGTTTAAATTTATTAAGCGTGCGAAGCGGTAAGCAAAAGCTAGTTTCAATAAAAGTAGTCAATAAAATCCTGATTTGTTAAGTACCATAAATTTAAATAACATATCTAATAATTCTAATAAGGCATAATTATCCAGGGGTGTGTTAGTACCATATCAAGCTGAGCAGCATGTAAATCTGAATTAATTTGTAGGTTCTCCAAAAAAAAAACAGTTATCTTTTTAAGGTGGAAGATCCGCACTAGACCGCGAAACTCAATTTAATTATGGATCCTTCGATTAAATATGGATAAAAATTTATTAATTATGGATTTTGCGCAAATAATCACAATGGATATTACGGAATAATAACAATGAAAACTATAAATATTGCTTCAGAGTTAATGAATGTCCTGAAACCGTGACCCGCTTCTTCCGTTGCCTCTCCGTTACAGATAAGTCATTTTAACAATTAAATTGAATTTCGCAGGCTAGTGCTGATCTTCCACCTTAATGGCAGTAAGATATTGATATTAATACAACCAATTTTCAACGTTACTTTCCTTAATCTGTACCCAGGCATTAATTAAGTTAAAGTACTCATTGGCCATTTCTTATAACTCAATTATTTATAAGAGACTTAAATTGTCCCATAGTCAATGAGCGTAAAACATTTTCTGTACTCAGTAGCGATGCATAAAACATTAACTGGCTTTGGAAATAATCGCATACTAAGAAATCGCTTATGAGAGTTAAAGTTTCTGAAGTTTCTGAGTGCGGTGGCCATCAATACTATCGACTTTACAAGTAGCATAAATGTGGTGTAAAACAAGGCATATAGTACATCAACGGCAAACACTTTGAAAGGGAAGAGAAATGTGTATCCATTATGGACGTGCAATAACTTGGTCTGGAGGAATCCATCAATATCGGCCGCACTAATTCCACCGACTGCTCCGGCCGCCACTACTCTATTAATACGGATACAGCTTTAAGCCCCACATTCAGTGAAAACATCTGATATTTTGGTGGTAGATGTAGTTTGAATGACGAGACGAGCGGGTCGCTAGCCTGATAGTAAGCGCAACACAGACAACTACACACAGAACTTTGAATTACAAAGAAATGCATAGCACTGCGTTCGTCATCCTGAGATATAAGTTGTTAGTTATAATGCCCAGTAATTTCACTGGCTTCAATGTTCAACACAGCAGTGCTTACACACAGTTGCTTGGTGACAGATATAAACAAAGCGATGGCACCAACCCAGACGGCCTCTCGCATACGAGGGACCTACGACTTGTAATTGGTGGTAAGTATCTTATATGCGAATGTCCGTTTGAGTAGGTACCAACACTTGGTATATTTCTGAATTGAATCTGTGTTATGTAAGCACTATTGTATTTTAAAGTATAGTTTGTCAAATATCTTTAGTTTTTAGCAAGTTTTGTTTGTAGAATAATAATATGTTTTGTTTCTTTGTCCCGTCAAAACACATCTCCGTCTGTTTGTTTTCACATTAGCTTTAATAATAACAGAGCACTACAAATACGGGCGGGCATGCATTTAGCAGTAGACAGGTTCGCTAATTGCTGCCAGCCAGTCAGAAATTGTACAACAACTATTATTATACACACTGGGTAATTTAATTCAAATGTGTTTTTATAGCTGAATGCTGGCAACAGAATCAGGACCTCACCTAGTGGTAAATGATTCCCACTGCCCAAGAAAACCACTAAAAGGATCATGATGGGGATTTTATTGCGTCTCTGAAATATAGTATATATACATTGGCCGCTACCGTTAAAAATTTCAATTTCAATATTACATGAAATAGATGCAACAGTTTTGTCTACAGCATAAATGGGCCGGCTAGTCCGGGTCGTCACCCCTGTCTCACAGGAAACCGGCGTAAAGTAGCAGCTTGGTGCTGGGTTTCGTACGGTGAGTGAGATATCTGGAGGCCAAAATCCCCTCCCCTTCCCAATCCCTTAATTATCCCTTTCTTTTAATGAATCGCGCCCATGATCCTTTTAGTATTGTGGGAGTACATGGGCGGTGGAGATCACTTTCCATCAGGAGACCCACTTACTCGTTTACCGGCCTATGATAAAAAAAACTTCCGTTTACCATTGCACTTAACCGATTAAAAAAAACCACAAAGAACCTCAATTAGGGTAATTATAAAAACTTAAGTAGAACGGATACTATGTGGTAAATTCGTAAAACGACCCCTCGTGGCTGCCACATGCAATGTACTTTCATTTGCATATCTCAACGGTTATGGTCAAGTCATTGAGTTTACCTTTGAAATAGGGTTCGCGTGAACTCGCACTGTGGTTAGAATTCTTGGGCGAGTAACTAAAGACTTCCGGGATGTAGGGTTGTCAATCACGACTCAGATCATAAATCAAGTTAATCTTTTTTACTAGGTGGTGGTTCTTTCATGTGCAAGCCCTGCTGATGAGGTATAACAGCCTTGACTATTTCTGTCACTCAGCAACAGCGTGCTGTTTGTACTGTTGTGTTCCGGGGCAAAAGGATAATAAACCCAGGAAAATACTAGATATAATGAGACATTCTACGATTATTATCGTTCTATATACATAAACTACTACTACAAATCTGAAATTTTGTGTGTTTGTGAGTTTGCAAATTTGGATGTTTGTTAGTCAATCACGCCTTAACTGGAGAACGCTTTTGGATGAAATTTGGCACACAGGTAGACCATGACCTACTTTAAGGTCATAGGCTACTTTTTATGTCATTCACGTGGAGGGAGCCGCGAGCAAAAGCTAGTCATTCTATAAATCAGGATGATGAGCGCAGTACCACTCAGTACTTTATATTTCAAAGATCTGGGTGATGTTACTATTCATGGGAAGGCGTGGTGCTTATCATCAAGCGAGTGTTCTGCTCGTGAAGTGCTCGTCTTTTGGTCGTACTATTTGCTACAGATTCCTACTAATATAAATTTTTATTTTGTGACTTTAGATGTTTGTGAATCGCCCCATATCTCAATCACACATTAACGTCTGACCGGACCTGGATGAAATTTGGCACACAGGTATATCATGAATTGGACTAAGACATAGACTATTTTTTTTACCCCGGAAAAGACATACCAACGAGTGGAGCAACGAGCAAAAGCCTAGTCATGTAATATTCTTACAGTCATGGCTAAATTTGAAGTTTTACGTACTGCCACAGACAATTTACACACAATAAATACAAAAATATACCCGTATAACTTACCAGATTAGAATGAGGGGCAAAATATACCTACTTAAATGATAGCATACTTGACACGGGCCTACTCTGCAGAATGTGAGGGGTTAGGTCCACCACGCTGGCCTAATGAAGGTTAGCAGACTTCACATACCTTCAAATTCTTGTGGAAAACTTATCAGGTTTGCATGTTTCCTCACGATGTTTCCTTCTTCGCATAAACAAGTGATAATTAACAATGAATATACACTTAACTTAGAAAAGTCTGAGATGAATGCATGCTCTTGGGTGCTGGTTTCGAACTTGCGACTATTGTCCAGGCAGTCTGTACCATTCCCCACTGAGCTATAAATTTGCATGAGTATTTTAAGATATTCGGTCCCGCATTTATAATGAAGAACGATCTGGCTACGAGTTACACGAAAAAATAAAAACGAAAAAATAATCTCTCGCATTGTCGCCCAAGGTAAGGCCCGAAATAAATCTCTAATTTAATAACGGCGGCACAAAACCGTCCAATATATTTTCGTTAGGACATCGGACACAAACCATTCGACAATCCGAAGAATTTATGGTTAATATAATTACAAAATTGATAATTTATCTCTGTCCATCTGTCTGTCTGAGATAATTCGATTCCATTCAATCCGATCTGTGGTTCTTATCCGTTGCGGGTAATTCCTTATCTGTCGGTCAAAGACAACTTACTTGCAACTAAGTCTGGTTAATCTCCTCACAGATAAAGTTGTCTTTGTTCTGAAGGCAGGGCGAGGGCATTAGTGTGACCTTTGGCGATCTAATGAGGGCCTGGCGGCGCCGTCCCTTATTATGTACACAATTGCGTCTACAACGGATTAACATAACTCGCGTGTAATCTTCTTATTACACGTTCTAAATGTTGAAAATGTAAAGGATGAAATTGTTTTGTTTGTATTAAATTGTTTCTATAAAAATTCTTTATTCAAAGATAAACAATTTTTAAAGAAAATATTTATTCTGTTAAAATATGTGTCTGTCTCTCCTACGTGGTTAGGTAAAGACAAGTAAAATGTAATTTTTGCATAGTTGCAATGATTTAAACTCACATTATTAGAGGCAATGAAATCTCCCAAATCTTCTCTAAAATCTTCCCCAAATCTTAATCTTAATAAAAATAATTATTTAATAAATAAATAAATGCACTCAACAGTCACATACATGGTCCTTACTCCACACTAGGTTAACCTGTGTAGTGAGCTAACAAATTTTTAGGAAAATACATTTTAACTGACACTTCTTTTTCAAGTAAAGACATAGATAATTATCATAAGATACTTAGAGATTTTTAGCTTACGATTGTGAAGAATTGTTTGGACGTCTGCTTTTTGTAAGTAAGTCTAAGGAGACAGTGGTGTTAACATATTTGAGCCGGCCCAGACAAAACTACTTACGACATGACTACCACTTAAAAACACAACACAACGTTCTCGCGGCTGGTCACCCACAAGATGGACAGACCTCATAAAATCATGTACAAAGAGTTCCCTAACTGAATGCACACGCAGTGCCACAAATAGAGAGAAGTGGAGATGTCTCGCAAAAGCTGTAGTCAACATATCAGATGATCCATGACCACGACCACTCCGCCACGAGTGTACGACTAAGAAGAAGACCACTTAAAAATTCTACAACCTTCACACGCAAAAACCACACCGCGTTCAATTTCAACCAACACCACCACCAAACTTTTAAAATAGCCTTTACATTAAGTAATAGCGAAGTCCCTGCGGGCTGGAACTCTCAGCTTGTTATCAACTAGTTGGCGCGAGGCGATGTTTGCGTCAGCCGTCAAATGCAAGGAGTTTGGGCCGAGAGTTACGCCGCAACCGCAGACTGCGCGTGACACTGGCCATTTTGAACAAGTCCTTACCACATAGTTGTACAAAAAAAATTACTTGTTGTATGTTATCATTAGCTGGTTAAATCTTGTATTTAGTGTAACTTCTTCTTCCACCTGCACTTGTCCCACTCGCAGTGGGGTCGGCGCAAAATAAATAAATAAATACACCCAACAGTCACACACATAGTCCTGACCCTACACTACACTAACCTGTATCGTGGGTATCAGGAACTACGAAGGACGCGGTCCCACAACACCCAGACCTGAAACAAACATTTGTGGATCACACAAACATTTGTCTCGGTATGGGAATCGAACCCACGGCCTCTCGCTTCGCAGTCGGCTACTCGCCCACTGCGCCACGGAGGCTGTCAATATGTCAAAATGCTTTTTAATACATGTTACAGAATGATTTGGCTTGTAGTTTTTACGACCCGCCGCGTGCCTGATGATAATTTTTTGTGGATAGAAAACACTGGAAACAAATATTTATGAAACCATAAACCAGAAACCGTGGCCTCTCGTTTCATAACCGGTGATTTGCTCAATGATCTATGAAAATTAACCTAAAACCGACTTTTAAACACGAAATATAATAATTGTGAGGGATATATTCGGAGACTATTATAATACTGTTAAGGCATGTTTTGAGGTACACGACCGAGACGGGGAAGAGCGAGACGTCCGCTTTGCATAAAATTGTATGGAAAATTCATAAGCTCGTGGTAGAGCCACGCTGTAGACCGTTCGTCTATAGCGTGAATGGGCCGGCTCGTCCGGTCGTTACCACTGTCTCACCGAAAACCAACGTAAAGTAGCAGCTTGCTGCCGCATTTCGTACGCTGAGTGAGATATCCGGAGGCCCAAATCCACCTGTCTTTCCCCATCCCTTTATTATCCATTTCCTTTAAGGTATTCAACGCGCCCATGATTCTTCTAGTATTGTGGGCGTACATGGGCGGTGGAGATCATTAAGCATCAGGTGACCCAGATGCCCGTTTGCCGGCCTATGCTATAAAAAATGCATAAATGCCAATCAGTCAACCACCACGGTCTATGATAATTACGGCCCGTGACAACGGTCGAATTACCGGGAAACAAATAAATTGGTAGTTATACCTTCATATATTACGTGATTAATATCCCTTTTAAATAATATAAATATCTAACAGGCACACACATAGTCCTGACCCCAAACAAGATTAACCTGTATCGTGGGTATCAGGAACTACGAGGGACTCGTGAGACCACGAGTCCAGACCCGAAAAAATATTTTGGATACATGGAGCGAACCCGTGGCCATTCATTTTACAGTCTACTCGCCCACTGCACCACGGGGGCTAAGTATGTTAAATTCTTATTTATTTATTTAAACTGCCTCGGTGGCGCAGTTGTAATGCGTACACGTTACGTCTGACGCTGACGGTGAGGTCTCGGGTTCGATTCCCTGGTCGGGTAAAAGTGATATTGAGTTTTTCTATTACAAAATGTTCATTATCAGCCCGGAGTCTGGAATCGTGCCCGATAGGGCGATGGGCTCGTCCACTATCACATATCACAGAGATACGCTCGGCGAAATGTGGGTGTACTTGTTACACCTCTGCCTACCCCTTCGGGGATTGCAGACGTGACTGCGTATGTATGTATTTATTTAGACATAACTACTGTTTAGGTCGTTAGAAAATATGATTTCAGTATGACTCACTAGAAATTTTCCGCGTACTTTCTGCAATATTTAATGGAATGGAACCCACTCGTTATCCATGTGTGAGAATAAACATATGTCATACTCGTAGCTTGCTTGGAGCTAAAATATGCAACGTATCATTAAAAGAGCTATGTATTACGGCATTGCCTTTAAATAATGTTTATGAAAATACACCAATTAGAAAGTTTTTTTTTTATTAAAACAATAAAAAAATCGGGCTCAAAGATTAAATAAATTTTGATAGCATGCAACTTTAAATTTATATTATTGTCGATTTTCTTATTTGTGTTATCGGCTGTGGTTAAGGCCATGGACAAGAGCGACAGATCTTGGACCGCGATGACCGCCTTCTGCGAATCAGTCATGATGCAGAAGGAAATTACATCCCAAGTCGCCATTTGACGCCGAAGTATCACGTTCAAAGGGATGCAGGAGGTACTCCTACTCCCGGGCAGAGAAGTCTCTGGGTGGTGGATATGTGGAAGTCCCTTATCCGACAGTTGAAGTCTTAAGGTGACGCGCGCAGCTTGAACCTCTCTTGGGTGGAGTAAACAAGTGGGTGAATAACTTCTCCATCACCCACCGACCGGAGAGGTCCTCTACAAGGGTCGACGTCTTCAGGGCCACGAAAGAGTACAAAACGAACTAGTAGCCCTACCCGACAAGCGCACCCGGAGGAACACCGTTGGGTTTTATTCCGATGAAGGCGGAAATAGCCACTCCACGAGGTGGAGCGGTATTCAAAAAGGGTTTCTCAAAAAAGGGTGTAATAAAGTAAACATAAACACATTTTTCCATACAAAACGTATTATTAAACAATTAAATGAGAGCATTTTGATCAAGTAAAGATAAGATAAGATTCCTTTGATTTCTCTGCATGAGAAAACTACTTTGTAGAAACAAAATATCACAATTACTATAAACAAAAATATTTAAGTAGGTACCTACTTTGTTTTAATATATTTTACCATAAATCGTTGATTGCAGATAATTCATTAAACCTGATTAGAACCTAACAAGATAAATTTCTACAACTAAAACTGTGAAATGAAATGAAATAAAATAATATGTCATATGTATGTCCCTCGATGTAGCAGATATTGTGAAATGGCTTATTATAACATGTCACAACACGCGAAGAATCTCCGAGTACGTGATGAGAAAACGTGAGTCGCAGACAATCTACCGGACGATTAGTGTTGCCCCGGTCTCGGGAAAGCAATGACACAGTCTAGGAGCCAAAACCAACAATATTATGAGGCTTTAAAATAACAGCTATCTGAGACTAGGTTCGTACCTAGCGAACGTTCGCATTGAGGGTTTGTTATTGTAAACTATTCAAACCTAGTATTCATTCATATAAAAGTAGTAGACAGACTGGAAAAGATTAGAAATAGAAAAAAGATTTATTTGTCTCAGTTGAACACACTTCACAAAAAATATGACACGTTCACGTTCAAATACAAAATCCTTTAAAAATTGCTTTAATGAACAGACTTAAATGGGTTTACAGGCGTGAGTGCGTATGTATGTATGCTTCAAAATCTAATTTCGTGGACTAATCTACTCGTATATATATAAAAGCGAAATACCACTCACTCACTGATTCACCACGATTTCTCAAAAACTACTGAAGCTGGGATCATGAAATTTGGTCAGATAATAGTTTGTGTAATGTAGACGTCAGCTAAGAACGGATTTTTGGAAATTTACATTTTAAGGGAGTAAAAGAGGGGTTTGTCCGTTGTATGCAACTTTTTTATGGAAGGGGATACGACTGTGAAATTGAGCGCAAACATTGCTTATTAAAAATAATGAAATATGAGGGTCATATTTTTGGAACATTCCACTTACAAAAGGGGGGAGGGGGGTTGAACTTTGTATGAAACTTGGAAATGGATCGGAATACAACGAACTTTGCTTATGACAATTAATGAAATATGTGATTCACATTTTTGCGATTTTTTTTTATTGCGAAAAAGGCTTTTGCGCGAGCGTAGCCGCGGGTAAATGCTATATGCTTCATACAAACGTTTTAACTATTACTAATGGTTTGAAACGACACATTTACATATTTAAAATGTTACCCGAGTCATATACCATAACAACATTAGAAAGTTTTAGAACTAATCCTCTAGCTGTTCCATCTGTCAATGCGTGAAATAGATTTATTTGTTTGTAACTAATTATCTCTTTAGCTTAATGATGTAACTTATTTTACTCATACGTTAAACAATGAGTCGCACTCAAACTAGATCGGCTTACACAATTGTAAATACAACTTCCTTGTAGGTGTATAATATAGCATTACATTTGTTTCGTATGGTGAGATTACTGGAGGCCCAAATCCTGCTATTTCCAATCCTATTCCTTTCCTTTAAGGTCGGCAACGAATTCATGATTCTTCTGGTTTCCTTGGGCGGTAGAAATCATTAACTATTAGCTGACCCACTTATTCGTTTGTTGACCTAAGCTATAAAAAATGTACTTACAAAGTGACAGGGTATCAGCCTGTATCTAATAAGAGGTAAGGAGAGGAGACAAGGATGCCTCCACATTCCGGCACCATTTTTTCCATCCAATGACGAGATAAGTATAAATCAAAGAATAAATGTTGTATGCCCAATAGAAAACTCTCACAAAAGAAGATTCGATTTGGGAAATGCCCACGTGGCTTATAGTTCACAGCTCTTGTATGACACGTAAGAACAAAAGAGTGATCTGAGTGAAATAATGTATATATTAGTCTGTTAAAAAAATGGCCTCGGTGGCGCAGCTGTAATGCGTACGCGTTACGCTGAGGGGTTTTTTCTCGGGTTCGATCCCGATTATTGGGTTTTTCTATTACGAAATGCTTAGTATACCTGTCTGTGGAAACATGTAATTAGTGTTTATTTGTTTTTGTTCAGATTTGTTTTCTGTTTCACTCTATGTTCCCCTCAAAAATAAATAAATTAATAAATCAGCCCGGAGTCTGGAACTTGTGCCCGGTATTGCGATAGGCTCGACCCCTATCACATCAAGGGACGGAGATAAGCTCGGCGAAATGTGGGTGTAAGTACTGGTTACATCTCTGCCTACCCCTTCGGGGATTACAGGCGTGAGTGCGTATGCATATATGTATGTCAAAAAAATTGTGAGAGCACATTTAGGAACGAACACAAAAATAACTACGCATTTTTTAATCATCAAAGCAAACTTCCTTACGTACAAAGAATTCAAACGAATTCCAAGCACAATCTTGAAGAATTATACGCTCACGTGGAAGGTAAAATGCAATAATAACGTGAGAAAGTCGGATAAAACTGAATTTTCAAAACACACAAACGCTATTACGTTGGGTTGCATGTTCGCGTCCCCATTCCACAGTCGAGGTTAATTAGCCTAAGTAACATGCGCAAAATAGTACGCCGCAATTAAGAATGCCTGGTTTTCTTCGATGCAACGTAGTTTATAATGTTGAATCTTAGTTTGCCGGGGTAATTTTAAAGTATTTCTGTAGACCTGCGAAAGCGTCAGAAACCGCTTTTGGGTTGCGGAGTGTTATAATTGAAACCGTATACTTCTTGGATACCACAATGGCTGGATATTCGTGTTTATTTTATCCACTACTAGTAGATGTTGTGAAACTATATTTCCAAAGGTATCTTTTTAACCCCCGATAAAAAGAGGGGTGTTATAAATGTAGCCCCTTTGTCTCTGTGTGTATGGATGTGTTTGTGGAATTGTACCGCCTAAACCCTAAATAAATGGATTCAAATGTAGGTTTTTTTTTTGTGTAAATGCTAGTTTTATTCCTAGCTTGGTAAAGTGACTACACCTGATGGCAAGTTTTTTTTTATATCATAGGCCGGCAAACGAACAAGTGGGTCACCTAATGGTAAGTCATCTCCACCGCCCATGAACGCTTACAATACCAAAAGAATCATGGGCGCGTTGCCAATCATAAAGGAAAGGGAAAATTAGGGGATTAGAAAAAACTCAATATCACTTATACCCGACCCGGAGATCGAACCCGAAACCTCAGCACAGCATTCGTAACGCTTACGCACTACAACTGCGCCGAGATCTTTTCTATACTTATCGTATTTTATAACTCCATCTCCCGGTCTATAAGCCAATGACATAAACGACATCGAAACAACACGTGTCGGGGCATTCAAGCAACGAGGCAATGAGGCACCGAGGCGGCGAGGCAGCCAGTCACGGCGGGGCCATCTTCGCGTAATTTTGACAAATACCGTGGCCCGTCGCCGCCTCAATCAAAGTTATTACCGGCCGACTGCGGTCACGATCCCAGCTTGCTTACGGATTAAGCTGTAAATAAGCCGTGTTCGTAAAATTCGCTGAGTCCTTTTGTTTTATAGCCGATCTGAGTTCACGAATAAGCTTTATTTACTTAGCCTTAGAATAACAAGGGCTGGCTATCTACTTGTCTTTAGATTTTTGCTGTTAATTGCTTGTGATTGAAAAATCTTAAAAAGATAGTATATAGTAGGTTTCTTTATATTAGTGCCTATTATAACGTTACCAGTCTATAGCGTACTTAGGTTGAGAATCGTTAGGTTCTGTGTTCGAATCCCAGGTCGGATAATCACAACTTATGTTACGAGTTTTCCATTGGAAACTGTTTACCATCAGACGGGCCGCACGCTTCTCTGTATAACTTACAATCAAGTGTACCTCTTACCCATTTGCCCCCTCTCTCATAAAAAAAAAACTTTGCAATGGAAAATTGCGCAAGTAGCTCAGACTGCTTTTTTGAGTGGTAGAGCCACGCTGTAGACACTTTGGTCTACAGCATGATTGGGCCGGCTCGTCCGGGTCATTACCACTGTCTCACAGAAAACCGACGTAAAGTAGTAGCATGCTGCTGCGTTTCGTACGGTGAATGAAATATCCAGAGACCCAAATACCTCCCCTTCCCAATCCCTTTCTTTTAGGGTCGGCAACGCGCCCGTTATTCTTTTGGTATTATGGGCGTATATGGGTGATGGAGATCACTTAGCATCAGGTGACCCACCTACCTATGCCATAAAAAAAACATTGGTTGAAATTCTGGCAATCATAGTACAATAAATTGTATTAATATAAACACAATATTTATATTTTAAATTATATTACTCTCATTACTTATTTATATCTTTGACTTCACAAGGTTTCGACAAGAAATGTAGGCTTCGATAAATTTCAAGTGATTCATGAAACTAAAAATTAGTATAGTTTATTCGAGCGCTATCGGCAAGTACCGAAAACTTTGTTTCTATTATTCCTTATCTAAACTCAGGCAACTGTTCTAACTATCAGGTTAAAGGTCAGACAGTAATTGGAATATTCTGGTCTTAAACAATATAACATGTCCTATTTTTGATTTTATGTGTGTATGTTTACTTTTTTTACGTGAGGAAAATGATAAGGAGTGAAATGATGAAAGGGAGGATTTTGGCCTTCTGAAATCTTAACATCGGTTTTCTGTGAGACGTACTAACCCATACATAAAGCCAAACCATGCATCATGGAGACAAAAATGTATATAGCGTGATATAGGCCTAGTACAAGTTTTAATAGTTTCCCTAAACGATAAAAGTTTTCGTTTTTACTCCATTCGTCAAATATTAGTAGCCACTAGTGGGAACTATGATAAATTAAAAATAATAATATGGTTAATTTTATTTCATATTAGTCGAATATGAAATTTATTTTCAAGCGATTCTTTCCTTTATTACCGTATGAATTACTACTTTGACACTTCGACGGTAGTATTTTTATACGAATTCGAAAACTGTAAACGTATTTGTAACTCGTACTAGGCCTACAACACTTGGTACTTTTTCAAATTATATAAAAAACAAGTTGCATTTCGCTACTTTTTAAACACTGGTCAAGTTACGATGGATAGGTACGATTAATTATGATTATTCATCATGGTGAAGTTACTCCTAAGATTTCTCAAACTTTCTATCCTATCGAGGTGAATGTAATCTTTATTATAAGTTAAAACATGCCAAAAAAACTCAAAACAAAAAGCAACCTGAAATTCTGTTTTATTATAATAAATATTTATTGCTTAAAATGAAAGTAGCAGTGACAATTTCAAATAGGAGACGGCACAAAATTCTCGCCTAAGTTACGATACATTTCATAATTTTGACAGCACCCGTGTCAATGGAAGTATTCTTCGTGGTCATGACAAGGGTCTCTGGGTATCCAATGCTCGGTAGCACATTTATGATGACGCCTTCGTCTTTGTCTTTTGGGTCTTCTTTCATCACTGACTTCATTTTTTGGTGGATGTTTAACAGGTCGGTTAGGCACTGGCTCGATGAAACGCTCCTTCGAGTCTTCAAGGCAGTGACTCCTATTCGACATGTACCTTATGAACTTCAACAAATATAACAGCAGTATGGTTATGGTACCATAGCATATTACCTTCTGTATCACTTGTTCTTCCGGTTCTTTTTTTAGTAACATCTTTTTCTTTTCTTTGTTTTAATTTAATTTACGGAAAATTTTGATTTTATTAATTTGCGTCATGACATACGAATATGAAGTTTTGTTCTGTCCAGTTCTGTCAGTAATGTTTTTCTTTATTAATACGTACGTATATAATCTAAAGAGAAAAATATATTTTCAAATAGTTCATAATTATGTAACATAAAGATATTGAATAAAATAATTATCAAAAATTATATCAATTACATTTTATAAATAGCAACAAATATAGTATTTAATAATACGAGACCAATATTTGTGGTTCACACAAACATTTAATTGCTTGCTTTATTATTTGAGTAATCTTACTTTCAACTAATCCTACTACTCTGCTTTTTACTAATATTATAAATGTGAAAGTTTGGATGTTTGTGAGTTTCTTAATCAATCACGCTTTAACGCTCTACGCTGAACAGATTTGGGTAAAATTTGGTAGACCATGACCTGTATTAGGACATACTTTTCATTTCGGAAGGCATTCAGTGGGTTGGAACCGCGAGCACAAGCTTGTAAGATAATAATGCTAAACATAAAAAAATATCTATAGAACTGCCTCGGTGGCGCAGTTGTAAGGTACGCGGTAAGACTGCTGTACTGAGGTCTCGGGTTCGATCCCCGGGTCGGATAAAGTGATATTGGGTTTTTCTATCATGAAATGCTTAGTATCAACCCGGAGTCTGGAATTGTGCTCGATATGGTGATAGGATCACCCCCTATAATATTAAGGAACGAAAATTGAGTAGTAGAGCCATGCTGTAGTCATGTAGGCCGGCTCGTCCGGGTCATTACCACTGTCTCACAAAAAAGCGACGTAAAGTAGCAGCTTGTTGCTGCGTTTCGTACGGTGAGTGAGATATCCGGAGGCCCAAATCCCCCTCCCCTTCCTAATCCCTTAATTATCCCTTTCCTTTAAAGTCGGCAACGTGCCCATGATGCATGCCATAAAAAAAAAACAATTTGGCGACATGTGGATATTAGTTAAACCTCTGCCTACCAACAGTACCTTCCGAGAGTATAGGCGTGAATGCGTATGTATAAAAAATATAGGCATTAAAAAAAATATCACAAAAAGATTTTCACGAGATCGGAGTCAACGAAAGTTAGTATAAAGTAAAACAATAGCGTCTAAATTCAACAACTATTACATTAGGCAACTGAGTGTAAATAATATAAAATTCTCATCACATATTTCTCCTCTAATAGCATTCACAGAAAACAAAATTACAGACTATTTTAGAGAGCATGTACAATTTGATTCCCCTCTCTTCATTCCTTCAGCGAACTCCCGTACGTTTACCGAAATACCACCCCTAAGTGGTCAGCATTCCACGTATTTGCACGTACCCTTCTGTATCTTCGTTTATAATGCGAAATGCCAAAGAATGAAGACCCTCGTTTTGTATTTCACTATTGAGTCAATATTGTAAATCGACCAGTATTTTTTGTGAAGTTACTGTGTAAATAAAACGTATTTTTTTGAATTGATATTCCGATGATATGATTTTTTATGATATTTAACCCCCGACAAAAAAGAGGTGTGTTATAAGTTTGAACCGTTTGTCTGTATAGTGTGTGTATTTATCTGTGGCACCGCGCTGTAGCATGTAAAGTAATGTTAATGAATGTATTGATTTAAATGCGTTTTTTTGTTATTAAAGGTAATTTAATTGTTATGGTTCTTCTTGTAACAGAAAGATTTGGCTTGTAGTTTTTACGACCGGCCACCTGCCTGACGTCAACCCTTCTGGGGAGAAAACACCTAGACTCGAAACAAATACTTGAAGATCACACAAACATTTAACTCGGTGTGAGAATCGAATATGGGTTACTTTTTATCCTGTAAAAGGCCAACTCGCGGGTGGAGCAGCGAGCAAAAGCTAGTAAGTAATATATTTTATTGCAACCTTCCTAAAGTAACAACGCATTACTGCAGAAATTAATGACAATATTTATAAGATGGTGTGATGTTAAACAACGTTTGGGAATTGATGAAATACTAACACTTCCCAATAAAATTAAATACTGAACCATTTCCAAAAGCAAAGTATAGCCCACGTCGATGCAGTTCTTAACAATTCTGATAAAATATTTTCTTTTCATGCACAAATTGAAGGGTATGGAGTCCGATGAAAAATGTTAGTGGTCGGTTAAAAATGTCCGCCTGTGTAAGTGGCTGCAAATCGCTTCGACGCGTACGGACCGATTGTTGGGGATTTAATGGGTTTAGTGCATTCAGAAGATAACGCTTCTATTTTGGTAAGTTGTAAGTTTTAACCGTCGTAAAAAGGTGCTTATTTAATGCGTATTATTTTTTTAAAGTGGAGGATGTTCTCGATTCGTCTTTATATATTTTTTATGTATGTTCACGCATAACTGCGCCAAATGTTAACCGATTTAGATGATTCTTTTTGTATTCGATAGGGTTTACTTTGATCCCTAATGAAATTGAACATGAAAGTATAAAATTTCCGATACCTATGCGCCGATTGAAAAAAAATACAGTTCAAAATAACTAAAAAGCTAAACGCAGTTTAATGGTAGTAATTGGATACCAATAACTCAAAATTGTTTAATTTTTATTATTTTTAGTTTCTTTTGTGGGCTTTATCGTTTGTTAATTGAGATTGTTACCCTTATTTATTAATAGTACCGCTTATTGGTGTTAATGAAGGTACTCCGGAGAATAACTATGTAAAGCGGGTAGATAATAAAATTGAAACGTGATGGAGGTGATTTGTTGTGGTATATAAGAGGGTCCGTTATTAATTGAGAGGACTTAGTCGTGTTTAGAACTCTTCCGTTGAAACGCTGTCCAAGTGCAGATATAATTGTGATTAATCATACCAAGTGTAATAAATTGTGAACGTAATATAATTTTGCATTAAATGTATAAAGACTATTAAACTTATTGAACATCGTGACGAAGTTATTTATCTTTATTGAACAAAAGTGATAGTGAGCTTACACGTTACTAAATAAGAACTACATTCTAGTTATATCGACAAGACCTGACTGAACAAGTGTATCCTTTACCTCGTTAAAGCGAGAGATTCCCGAGTTAGGTCAAAGCAGGCCTGCTTACAATCTTCTCGACAACACCTACAATATCTACAGTGAAAAGTCCTTTATAATGTGTCGCCTCGGCCAGTCCGGTGTCGGTACTCGTATTACTCAATTAGATTCTTATTAGGCGTGAAAAGGGAAAAGAAGTACCTTAACTCCCAGCGGTTGAATTATTTTTTAGGTCTAAGAGTGCAAATGTAGAAAATTATTACTTTTAAAATATGGGTTAACGTAGCCAAGCTAAAAAAAAAGTAAAAACTAAGTCCGCCGACGATCTACATTACAATTAAAATTAACATTTAGATACATTTTGTAATTCGAAGAAACATATCAAAAATCTCCAAGCAGTTCAATTTAAAAGCAATTTTCAAGATGAACAGATTGACCTCATCTGTCATAAAAAAAGAAAATGCACTTTATAGAGGTAATATTTCAATTCAGTCCGCGTGTTCTAGCGATGTATCAACAGTGAAGCATTTATTCCGTCTCACTGAACTTGTTTACCACAAGTACGAGTGCCTATTTGGTTATGCATGCCGCGGTACGGTCAGCAAGATGCTCTGCCAAAACCACCTACACACGCTGTGTACATACAGGATCTCGGAGGAGGCACTCCGTACAAAATGGGTAAGTCATTTTTTATTTTTTTATCATGTAGGCAAGAGTTGTTGGTTGAAACCAGATTACATTAGATGGGATTGATTGATTAAAACTTCCTCTACGTAAATGAAAAGTCAAATCATTTGCTTAAGTGTTTCTAATTACATCACGATTTAAATTATTGTTTTTTGCATAACTACTCTCTCTATACTCTCTGGTGACACATAATCGATGCTAAATGTATATTTTCTATTTTATAAAAAAAGTTTGTAATTGTAAACTTAATTTTGGTGGATATATTTGCATATTATCATGCACGTAACGTTAATCAAACGTTAGCTTTTAATGTTCTGATAGATATATTTAATTTGTGTCAAAGGGTTCTTTGTATTTATACACCCTTTTGTCATTTCTACATGTACGTCTATGATTAATTTCGACATAGCCTTTACTCATAGTAAGTTCAATTAAATTCACTGCACAATCTGTATTCAAGTCAAATGCTATTCAGGAGCTCACAATGGTCACATTCATTGGCTTTGCGACGAGCAGCGTCCAATCTCGAATTACGTAACAGTATGAGAATTGATTATAATATACTAATCATCACTAATGAAATATCTTGTTCAATTAATTTAAGTAGATTGAGCACTTAACTGCTTGTAAATGATTTGATTAATCTATCCACGTGACAATGAATACATTTAGATCATTAGGTCGTAGGTCCCTCTTAAGCGAGATATCTTCTAGGTGTAAGCCTTGCTGTGTATATTGCGTTTGAAGGGCATTAAAGCCAGTCAAATTATTGAGCATTGAGGCTTATACCCGAATACTGAAACGCAACTCAAGGATATAAGATCGTATTACACATGTTAAGTGCCTCTAATGCCATGATCGTTGAGTAGCGTTTCAGTATTCTGGCGTTAGTATTATATGCCTGAGGGTGTGGAACAGTTCAGTATATACAGTATGTAACAGTGCTTTGTAAAGTTCTGTGTGATATTTCTTTAGTTTTTGAACATGCAGATTTACGTTATGAGGTTTTTAAATCCTTTTATTTTGCTATAAAGCATGGTTTTAGTAAAATTATACTTACACAACTCTGCAGCAAAATAACTCTCGATATTTTATTTATTTAAGAATGCGCTAAACAGGCTTAGATTGTATCTCTTGAAATATGTTGTAAAGCCAAGATGAAGTGGACTGTGGTACTCCTCGGATAGAAAATATGCACTTGAAATGCTTAGCAAACAATGTGCAAAACAAAAGACGGCTTCCATTTTATTTTACAAAATGTTATATACAAATCTAGGAATAAATCTTTGAATACACTCAGCGAATGAGATTGATTTGAAAAATTCGAGAGTTTATTTACATTTATATACACATTTTATATAAAAATTATTAAGCCAGTGCTGGCAAAGTATAAAAGTTAATTTACTTCCCACACATAATTTCACACAATTGATTAATTAACTTCTATATTAAAACATTAATTGCTTCGGTATTATTGGTCGACATATCTTTCATAATAAACAAGGACAGTTCTAACTATCATCTGACCAAATTTCATGATCCTACCACTGTTTAATGTTTTTGAGAAATCGTGATTAATCAGTGAGTGAGTGGTATTTCGCTTTTATATATACAGATTTACTTTAATTTAAATTTTGATTTTGTTTTGTTTTCATTTTTTTGTATAAATTTTCTTGATATTGTTATTTTATACTCTTATTATTTTCGAAGACATGTATATGTATTCTATTGGATTTATATCGGGGTCGTCTGCGAATTGCACAAACGTGTGATCGGCTCAGTTTAGGAACTATTTCACCCATAATCCCAGTTGAAGCCATATTGAACTATACTGTAAATTTTTCAGATTAAGAATTTGTAAGATGTTGAACATATTTAGCACTCACATTGACTTTATTATGTTGTAATTTTTTCTGTCTTTTTAGTATTGGCCAAAATACAGTTACACCTAATTCACTTATTTATATTATAGCTTTTACGTTGTTCTTATTATGTAAGTATGCATGCTGTGGTTATATTTAATGTGCCATTTAGCATTTTGAAATGCTATAATAATACATTTAGATATTGTACGTAACGTTAATGATCCTTTCAAATAAAAGAAACACGTTTCCCAATTTGTTGCTATGAAAAATATCTCAATATGGTAGAAGTTACAGTTACTACATAATTATATCCTGCAAGGCCTAAAACTGCGAGTTCAAATGCTTGCTTATTATAAGTTTTTTCCTAAATTGTACCCTTTTTTTATTGACTTTCGACGGCAATCAAGCTGACGGCCTACCTGATGGTAAGTGGTCACCGTCGCCCATAGACATTGGCCATGCCAGGGGCACAGCCAAGCCGTTGCCTACCGTGGAAATACTTTTTTAAGCCTTGTTTAAAGAAGGACATGGAAAATCGCGGAGGGAAGTTCATTCCAGAGTCTCAAAAACTTAATACAGTGGTTAACTTAAATAAGACTTTTTTACACAATCTTTCCCAGACGTGCGCATAACAACTTACAAAGTTTCATTGTAATCGGATTAATGAATTGCTATTATTGTCTCTGCTCATAATTTAATTTAAACTTTGACAAATTAATTAACTCATAAAGCAAATAAATGTTGCGATTAATAAAAGGAAATGCGGCAATATTGCTCAATTACGCTTCACATATGTGTAAAATAACTTAAAATAGTTAGACATAGCAAATTCAACAATTAAACCGTTGTTTAATCAACCGTTCATTATAGGAAACAATAAAATCTCAATTCTATAAATTATAATTATTTGATAGGTTTATTATTTAAATGCGTTTGTTCTTCGTTATGACCGCTGACGTAATACAATGTTTAATTAAAGATACTTCTCAGTCAGAAGTTCCAACAGTCACGTTTTGAGGAAACAGCAGAAGTACGTCGGTCGCAAATGCCCTCGTACCAGAGATACGATCCCGCGGACGGCCCAAAAACCGTTGGCTTGACGTATTGGAGGGAGATTTATGAGACAATTATCTCACCGTGGATGATGTTCAAGATTAGGGGAAGTGGAATTGTTGTAGGAAGGCGGACCCTGGCTCTAAACCAGAATAACGCTAGGCAGAAAAGAAAAAAATACTTTTCGGTGCACGGCCATATTTTTAGGTTTTGTGTTCGCTCCATACTACTACGTATTACACGCCGTCAATATTTTATTGAACTTTTTTGTGATGGATGTTTTTGAATTATTAAAATGAAATCATCGGCGTTTAATTTAATTTAATGCAGAATGAGCCTAATAAAATCATATGTAAATATATCTATAAGTAGGTACATTTTGTTAGTTTTATTAACAATAAATAGAGACTGTTTAAAACAACTTAGAAACTTAAGATTTCGCCTTATATTTTGTTCCTCCCTATAATTTTATAGACTCTACGAGCCCCTAACAATACCAACGACCCGTAACAAGATAAGTTATCTTAAATAAAACTCGAAGTAAAGTGACCTTCCACTCGTGTGCTATCGAGCAATAAAATTATCATTACTCATAAACATCGTCACTAGGGTGTCACCCCTAGCTGTCGTCCCCTACTGTACGTAATTTCCCGTGGAGCCGCACATTTCAATCTCATGCAATATTTCGGATGATTTGCACGGTCGCATATTCTCAACACGCACACTTACCTGACAAATTTATCACTTTCGCCCCACTACGTAAGTAGGGTTACCGAATACAATAATTTATGGTTGTCACCAAAGTTGTTGCGTAACCAAAATGATTAGTCAACTTCAAAATTTTCGATTTGGAATAATATGGTTGTCACTAAAGTAATTTATAGTTATTTCTACATTATAAGTGACAGCAGTATTGAATAAGCGGTGGTTTAATTACATTCATTAGAATTAGTTATTAATCAAATTACTTGTCTAATATTAAGTTGAAATAAAGACAATATTAATTTAAAATAAAAAAATCAGTGTACATTTATTGTTACACGAACAAGGCCAGAATTTAACAGAAAACTGTCATTAACGAGGCATGCAATTTGATAGTAAGAAGACGAAGCCAGCAGTGCTTACACACTGGTGCTTGGCGGCAGAAATACACAAAGCAATGGTACCAACCCAGACGGTCTGTCGCAAACGAGGGACGTACGATCTTTTGAAAATAAAACCACCTAATGAAAGAAACATATTGATCAAGTTCAAGGTTGTACGAGCTTAGATCCCTTATGCCTTTTTTGCACGGGAAATATTCTTCTTCTTTCACTTGCTCCGATCCCACATGCAGTGGGTCGGCGGAACATACTTTTAACACATGTTAGAGAAAGATTTGGCTTGTAGTTTTTACGACCGGCCGCCTGCCTGACGTCAACCCCTCTTAGGAAAAACACCCAAAACAAATATTTTTGGATCACACAATCATTAGTCTCAACACGGGAATCGAACCCGCAGTTTCCCCATTCACAGTCGGCTACTCGTCCACTGCGCCACGATGACTTTCACGGAAAATACAAAAAAATATTTAAATTTTGGTTGAATTTCGACACACACGCCCTGTTATGATTAATTACATATTTCGTGTCAAGAAAGCCAGACGGGTAGTGTCTTCGGATCTTGTGAGTGACAAATACACATCATTACTTTAACATATAGAGGTGGAACCCTCACGTACTCTCCGTCAGCCCTGTTGGCTCGAAAATCATTCATGTCATGCGTAATATATGCAATGGATTCAGATTTGACCGGTATTTGTTAGGCGCATCACGGAGCTGTTTGAATGTTTTCATCAAAAATGAATGTTGAAGCAATTATGTTATTGAATTATAACCTAATCCACAAAGCGTTAAACCAAGCGTGTGAGAATTCAGATTCTAAAAGCATACGTGAGTTGCCCCGAGATTAAAATTTGTGTAATGTTTTTTGTGCATACGCACTCATGCCTGTGAACCCTGAAGTGGTGGGCAGATGTGTACCCAGTACTCGCATTTCGCCGAGCTTATTTCCGTCCCTCAAATATATAATTTGTCGTCAATCAATATAATTTCAATTTCCTGAATTCAATTTCCTTCATCGGAATGCAGTGATGATTCCATACTGCTTGTCGGCATAACTAGACAAAGTATACTATTTAGCCAAGCGGACTCTCATATCAGAAAGCCCGAAGTTTCTTTCCGTCTGGGGTTATCCAAGGTCCGTCAATCCAACGACCTATTGCCTCGTCAGTTTTTTTTGTATTAAATATAAAATAGGAACCTGTTATTATATTTCAAAATTAATTCATCATATTGCGTTAATTTTCAACACCAACGCCTTCAAAGACTGAGAAGGCATTTCATCTTGTAAATAACGCTCTTAAGCTAAGATTTCTCATTTTCCTCTAAAGCGCGTTCGTAGCGTATTGCTTATTATAAACACTTCAATGGTTATTCTCATAAAGCTTGCGCCCTTTTAATGAGATGTTATTAATAACATCAGTCACGTTGGTATACAAGAGAGGCGTTATGACTTTATGTCGTGGAGTGTGGAGTGATTAATATCAACGTATTTATTATAGTTCTTTCTAGTTTCTTAAGTGGTAAAGCTACGCTGTGACAGTTTTGTCTACATCATGAATGGACCGGCTCGACCGGGTCATTTCCACTGTCTCACATAAAAGCGACGTAAAGTGGCTTGCTGCTATACTTTGTATGGTGAGTGAGATATCCGGAGGCTCAAATTTCCATCCCTTAATTATCCATTTCCTTTAAGGTCGGCAACGCCCTCATGATGATTCTGGTATTATGGGTGTACATGAGCGGTGGAGATCACATACCATCAGGTGACCTACTTACCCCTTAGCCGGCCTGTGTCGTATGAAATATATGATTATAGAAATCGAATTTCGACCACTACGGGACCATTAGTATATATATTCTCTCTAGAAACTAAATTCAAATATGATTCAATGGTAACACCAATCTGCAGTTGCCAATCAGCTCTACGCCTTCAACAATCAAAACTTATTACAACACATTACAGTTCAAGTACTGACGATCTCGCATAATAGTTCAAATCTAGGCATTTAATTTTAACTACCTTAGGACTCAAGTTCCAGAATATGACCCTATTTCAAAATCCACAGAGCTACAAACCGAAAATCGTTTTACAGAGGATATTGCAGTTATTCGATCTTGCTTAACTTTAGGTACGAGTTATGACAGCAATTATTGGTGGGATCTGGCTAGCTTGTTTCGGAGTGTGTGTAATGACTAATATTTCTATACAATATAGTACAATATAGTAATGAATATATTCATGATATTGGTTTATATTAACTTTGTTAAGGACCCCAACTTTGACGTCAAGCAAGTGGCCGGTCGTAAAAACTGCAAGCCAAATCTTCCTGTAATATGTGTTAAAAGTATGTTGCGCCGACCCCACTGCGAGTAAGATAAGGGCAGAAGATTAACTTTGTTAAGGGTATTTTATATACTGCGAGAGGGGCAGAACACAGAAATAAGATTAGACCGTAGTCCAACACGCTGGCCTTATGTGGATTGGCAGACTTTACATACCTTCGAAATTATTATTCTCAGGTTGCGTACCGGTTTCCTCACGATGTTTTCCTTCACCATTAAAGCGGGCGACTCACATCAATGTCGCTGCCGTGTATACAAAAGAATTTGAATATTAGTATTTTCTTTTGTTTAGCTTTTTTAGTCAATTCATAAATAAAGTGCCCGGTATGGCGATAGGCTCACCCCCTCTCATATCATCATGGGTCGGAAATAAGCTCGGTGAAATGTGGGTATTACACTTCTGCCTACGCCTACGGGGATTCCAGTCGTAAGTACGTGTATATGCATGTATGTATTCAACAACAGCTAAAGTTCAACAACATTTAATTGTTCGAAACATCATAACTTTAATAGCTATGAAGCTATAATTCCGTATATTAAATCCTTTAGTGTAAGTATAGTCAATTAGTCTAGCCCTTCTGTCCTTAACCCGAGGCGTGACGAGTCGGCCTTCCTACGTCGACTCCTGCTATAATTCACATTGTCCGACCTGTGAAGTTAGACTAATCTGCATAACACTATACGATTAATCGTGTCGTTTATAAAATAATAATAATAACACCCAACAGTTACATCACTATCCTAACCCCACAGTAAGATATGCTTATCTTGAAGTAATTTGGAAGCGAAGTATGAACATCAAATGTTTAGTCAATTACATACATTCAAACTATATTCAGATATGGCCTTTAAAATTATATAAATATTCGGATATTATATTTATTGAAATTCCAAAATCTTGAATTTGAAACAAGAGTAATGATAAATTTATGTACTATTATATAACTCACTAGTTTTTGTTTATGGCTTCGACCGCCTGAGTGTCATTTTTGTAGATAAAAAATCTTTGTCCTAATCCAGGTCATGGTCTATATGAATTTGATCTAAATCTGTGCAGCCGTTATGGAGTGATTCATTAACAAATACCGAAATTCACAAACTTTGAAATTCGCATACTCACAAACATCCAAACTTTCATATATAGTATAATTTATGTAGAAGTAAGATTTAAACAAGATGGTAGGTCCCTCGTATGAGGTAGGCAGATTGGGTAGAGTGCCACCGCTCTGTCTTTATCTGCCGCCAAGTAAGTGTATGTACTGGTGTGTTCTAGTTTGTTTTATGGTAGAGCAACGCTATAGTAAGTTTTGTTTACAGCATGAATGGGCCGGCTCCACCGGGTTGTTGCCACTACCTCACAGAAGATCAACGTAAAGTGACTTGGTGCTGCGTTTCGTATGGTAGTGAGATATACGGGGGCCCAAATTCCCCTCGTCTACCGTATCTCTTTAATTATTGATTTCCCTTAAGACCAGCAATACGTCCAAGATTCTTTGATATTGTGGACGTGCATGGGCGGTGGAGGCCATCTTCCAAAAAGTGACCCTATTTGTTCATTTGCCGGTCTGTGCTATAAAAAAGAACATAGAAACGAGTGAAATTACTGGACATTAAGAGACGTAATATTTTTAATGTCTTCGAGAGACGAGCACAGCGCAGTGCAATGTCGTACTCTGCAATTCAACATTTTGGGTTGTGTTACTACTGTTTATGGCCAGGCGTGACAGTTACTATGAAGCGATATGCTCGTCTTGTCATATGCAATAAAAAAATCGTTTTGTCAATAAGATCGCGCTCTATCCCTATTGGGTGCGTCCACAAAGTATGCAGTGATTGTCTCTTCTCGATGCATGAACCAAGGTTGCTGTCAATATCTACTTATAGAAAATGTGATTGTTCTATGCAAAACCTACACGTTTTCAAACGATTTATCTTGAGGTTCCCTTTCGAAACATTTACCGTTGGTTATGAATAACTAATAAACTTCTTATCGTTTATGAACTCTTGTTAATAATGTGGGAACCTTTATGTTCTGTTTGTATTTTTTTACATGGCGAAAATTCCTTGCCATACCTAATATTTGAATCAAGTTTAACAGTTCACGTGACAGGACCCACTTAATGATATCCGTGGTGCTTTACATCTGGGTTCTCCAGTTGTAAATATCCTTGTGCCTGAGGTTAATGCCTCCTTCGTTCATTATTTTGTCTACCGCTTTGCTATGGAGGGAAGTGGACAATTAATGTTTGCAACTCGTCCTTAACTTTCTATTTGATTAATTTCGTTGCGGGACAAAGACAATTTAGCATTCCCAGAGACTCTGCAAGCTTCACTGCTCGGTGTCAACAAGAATGCGTGCCACTGTCGATTCTGGTGTGTGGGTGGGATGGTCTCTATGGGGAAAACTCTCTTGGATTCCCGCGCACTCTAGAATATAGACGGGGTATGCTGAATTTTTACCTTGGTTGTCTCCACCTGTGTTTCGCCTCCAGAAGAAACACACCGAAATCTTTCCAATGTAACATGTCCTGTTGAATGTTGAGATGGGTCATAAAACAGCATTTATAGTATTAAATAGATATTTTTACTACAATGTCTTACATTTACGAGTAATAAAAAGCCCTTATTTATAAAAAATTTAGGCACTGATTAGTTTAATCACTGTTTTCGTCTATTTCTAGCCACTTTATAAATCACGTTGCCAGAGAAAGACAAAAGACTGTTTAATGATTAAGTAACGTTTATAAGTATGGGTATATACTCGTAAGTCATGTGTGAGGTCCTCGACAAGATGGATGAATCAACAAATGTGGCAGACGACGAACTTTATTAAAATATATAGAACCATATTGAATTGGAATAGGTTAGTCTACAGCACATTCAATTTGTGCAATGAGTTCGTTGCCGCCCTAATGTTTTGCTAGTAAACATAATTTTGCGTATGGAATAATATTCCTAACTTTACTAACTTTGAACGATAGAACCTCTAACTTAATTTGTTTGTATTCGATTTCGATATTATTATAGTTAAATTGCAATGAATTTTCCTTTCAAAATAAATTCATTGTATCTAATATTTTTACTATATTTTTATACATTACCCATACAATTTTGCAATAAAATTACTCTTTGATTATGTCGTAGTCTTTTATACGAACTTTAAAATGAACATAAATTATATTCGATGCGACAGGACAAAAGTAGGTTTATATTAAAATCGTCTCATCGAGAAAACTCGTTAACTTCTAAATCCAGAACGGAATACACGTTTGGGATTTAATTTAAATTCTATACATTTGGGTTTTGCACCGGGATTAAATTGAATAGAATCGTGAATGGAAAACTAATTTTAAATCTATACAGAGTTTGTATCGATCTTGCGGAATGAGCAGACACGAATAAATTATTCAGATCCAAAAATATTATACGGATCACACGTTTTTGCTTGACGTACAGTATTTTTTACTAGGTGGTAGTTAGGTCTCTCGTATGCGGAGACCGCAGGTCTACCGCTTTATCTATTTCTGCCACCAAGTAACAGTATGTAAACATTTTTGTTTCAGCTCAAAGGACATTAAAGCCTGTGAAACTTAACATCTTAAGTGGGTCATCTGAATAGGCAAGTGCATCAATCCTAAAAATCCTAAATTGATTGTGTTTTTTAATGATATATGTCAAAATTAGTAAATGTTTGCTTTGTAAACCAAATGGTAAGATAAATTAAAAATATTGCAAAAGACTTACGGCTGAGTTTATTGGTGCTTCTTCTTAGACCAGTGGGCATTTCCGAAGCACCAGTAGATTCTTAATTTGACGTGTAAAAGTGCCCTTGGCAGCCTAACTACTGAATAAATGATTTGATTTGATTTGATTCGGTGTAGCGACCACCGTGGACATGGTGAGAAACGCACCATAGAAATTCGTTCAGGCGAGTCGCGTTCCGGAGTCTGTGTACATCCAGTAACGTCAGGAAGGGATAGGAAGAGGGGTAACCAGTACGAATGTGGGTACATTTCGCCGAGCGTATCTCCGTCCCATGATGTGATAGGGGCGAACCTATCGCCATACCGGGCACAAATTCCAGACTCCGGGCTGATACTGAGTATTTCGTAATAGAAAAACCCAATATCACTTTTATCCGACCCGGGGATCGAACCCGAGACCTCAGCGTCAGCCTCATTCGTAACGCATACGCATTAGAACTGCGCCACCGAGGTAGTCAACGTTATATTTGGACTGCACTGTACTTAACATCAGTTCCAGTGTAGTCTTTTTGGCGTGCCAGGATAAAAAATAATAATGGTGTATATTTCCTATTAAGTGTGGATTTATTCGCGGTCGGCGCGATGATAGTCATTACAATGTATGTAATGTAAATGGGAGCGGTAAATTTGTTTTACATTTTAAACGTGGTTTTTTACAACTGTTTTACATTTTAAAACCGCAGGATTCGAGTTGTAAATATTACCGTTAAATTAGGTATGGATATGTCAGGTTGTAGTTTCCAGGAAAAAATTATAAGTATTCACTTTAATACCACTATTCACTCGACAGCCTTCATGCCGCAGTGGGAAAATAGCGTGAGGCCGTGGGTTCGATTCGCACACCAAAAAAAACTGTTTGTGTGATCCACAAATATTTGTTTCGAGTTGTGGGTATTATAGAACCGCAGTCCCTCGTAGTTCCTGATACCCATGGCACAGGTGAATCTGGTGTAGGGTCAGGACATGAGTGTAACTGTTGGGTATATTTATTTATTTTTTTGATTAAATCAGCGGTTCCTTAAGCTACCACAGGGCAAATGAGACGATTTATTGTTAACATTTATCATAAGTTCACGCATATATTCCAAAGAGTGTAGGCCGAACCTGAACCCACTGTTCGCCGAGCTTTCGTCACATGTTATACAGAAGCGTAATACCATACGGGCAATAAGTAATACAATACATTTATTGTAAATATATGAAAACAACTAGTCATGATACAAAAGGTCACGACCTTTTGTATCATGATTTTTTGTATTCCACGGAATGAACGCAATTTCTATTGCATACTGCGAAACAATCGAACATTATTAATATGGAAATTGTTAGAACGCAACGCGCGCCCGATATTGCCAAATAGCAAATCTATTTCACTCGCACACCTAATTAAGAACTAATTTGTATTTGATTACAATATAAAAAACACTTTATGTTCCACTTAAAAAGTAATTGCGACTTATTAATATCATGTGATATTGATTGGCTTAATTACGTAGATTTGAATCTAGATAACAATATCGGAAATAATATTGACGAATTGAATGTAATTTTAAATGCGTTGGAATTTTATGGGCTGTAAAGCGTGAGGTGTCAATTTTAGTGGCACCAACTTATACTAATGTCAAGGCATAGGGTTATTGAGATTCTAAGGGCCAATTCTCTAACCACCTTAAGAAGCAAAGATTCTCAATTGTAATAAAACTAGTTTATGCGGATCTTATCTCGTTTTAATTTTATTGTAGTTAAAGGTTCTCAATTAATCTGTACCTATATATATTTTTATGTATGTTCCGCGAAATTTGGACCGATTTGGACGACAAATTTTGTATTTAGTAGGGTCCCACTTATTAAATAATGCCACCCCTTAAGACGTGAAATCGGAGATAAAAAACTAAAACACTTTATGTACTGATTTTTGCACCGATTTTGATAATTCTTGCATAAAAATAATTTAAATAAATAAGACTAAAGAACTAAAAAGCTAAAAATAAAAGTTAACAATTGTGAGTATATCATGGTATCAATCATTGTCTATTAAATTACAGTATACCACCACGAACCAATTGTTTTTTTTTTTTTTTTATGGTGTAGGCCGTCAAGCAACGGGCAAGTGGGTCACCTGATGGTAAGTGATCTCCACCGCCCATGTACGCCCAGAATACCAAAAGAATCGTGGGTGCGTTGCCGACCTTAAAGGAAAGGGATAATTAAGGGATTGGGAAGGGGAGGGGGTTTGGGCCTCCGGATATCTCACTCACCGTACGAAACGCAACAGCAAGCTGCTACTTTACGCGCCGGTTTTCTGTGAGACGGTGGTAATGACCCGGACGAGCCGGCCCATACATGCTGTAGACTAGTGTCTACAGCGTGGCTCTACCACTCAAAAACTGTTTAGTTTTATTTTAGTAAGGATTTTACGTAACAAAACGGACATGAGGTTTTGGATTCCGTAACGCAAGCTTGTAAGTAGACGAAATTGCACACTTTGATCATTAGTGCAAAAGTTACAAATTTGGTTTCATGATATTTTGTTACAAGATCATTATTTCAGGTTCATAATAATCGTTAAACATTACAATGAACTAGGGTAGAATTCGAAGCGGAATATTAAGTTTTTATTTATCTTCAACTAGGTAAACTTGAGTTAGCAAGAAATGGTCAAACATTATGAAATATATATAATTAAATCTGTGTTGTATTTACCTATGTATTTATAGTAACAATTCAAGGACTCTTGCTCTAATATAAAAAAACTAGTTTTTGATCGCGGCCCCGCCCGCGTTAAAGGGTGGTACTGTATTATAGCCTACGGGAGTGTATTACAAATATAAAAATCCATATCCGTTCAGCTGTTAAGGCGTGATTGATTAAAAACACACAATATAAAAAATTCGAAACTCATAAACGCAGAGACGTCCAAACAATCATATACTCGTACATAATTTTTATATTCTATTATAATAACACACTCTATCAACCCTTAAACCACTTCATTTTGTGTACAGTAAGATTCAAAATGTAGTGGCGACGTATATTATTTTAATTTAATTAATAAATTTTATTATTAAAATGTCTACAATTGAATACTCGACGTTCAACATGTTTGACAACAATGCTTATCAACACCCGACGTCGCAAAATGATGCCGAATTTGAGAATTTAAAAAACATAGCAACTTATAGGGGCGATGACTGCCTCCGTGGCGCAGTGGGCGGTTAGCCGGCTGCGAAGCGAGAGGCCGTAGGTTCGATTTGATTAGTTCGAATGCGTACGCGTTACGATTGAGTCCAACGCTGGGGGTCTCGGGTTCGATCCCCGGGTCGGGTAAAGTGGTATTGGGTTTTTCTATTACGAAATGCTCAGTATCAGCCCGGAGTCTGGATTTTGTGCCCGGTATGGCGATGGGCTCGCCTCCTATTACATGACATAGTTATTATCTTTAATATTAGCCCAATGTACGGTTGAATAGGTAAAATATTAGTTATAATAATAGAGTTGATCTCAAGCCTTCGATCTACTGTGAGATCGTTCCTACGACCTCATATGTCTGACTTAACCCGCCACAGAGGTCAATTATATTATCTAATTCCTATTTTCACAAGTAGCATGAGTATGAAGTTTATACATATGTATGAATTTATTTGTATGTATGTATTTTTATTTATTTTGTAAATTACACAGAACTTTCAATTACAAAGCACTGCATGGCACTGGACTGTGCTCGTCACCCCGAGACATAATATATTAACTCTCATAATACCCATTAATTTCACTGGCTATAAAGTCTTTCAAACCAAAACACAACAGTGCTAGACAAAGCGGTGGTACCAACCCAGACAGACTCTCGCATGCGAGAGACCGACCACCTGCTTTAGAACATATTAGATTTCAATATTCTTTACTATCACCGTGAATGAGATAAATATAAATAAAACTGATAAGTACAAAATCGATCACGTACCAAGTTTATAACTCTCCTCATTACTACTTAATAGCGCAGTTGACTCATACACTTTTAATCGTATCGTTACAATACGAAACTACAAGACCAACCAAAGACACACTCGACGTTCGGAAGTTATGGCTTTTGTTCGCGACGGCCGCACGCCGTGACTTTTCTACAACACTTAGCAAACGTTTAAACTCTATTGCAAACGTTGTTGACAGTTCAAAGCTATTTCCATTGTTTCGTCCGGTGCACAATAGAGAGGTTTATTTCGGACTGAAAATAAATTTGATCTAGAACAGTTTATTGATTTGTGACGTGGATAAATTTAGTTCGGTATCGCATCGGCTTATGGCAGCTTCTGTAGTACATTTTAACTTAGTAACTATTCGGTTGCATGCTCGTATATTTGCTGTGTTTATTTTAAACGATTTTAAACGCCGGTTTTCTGTGAGACAGTGGTAACGACCCGGACGAGCCGGCCCATTCGTGCTGTAGGCACAAGTGTCTACAAACAAAAGAAAGTGCGTGGCTCTATCACTTAAAAAACATACTATGAAAATATAAATGACATAAATGTTAAGTCCATAATCCCCAGGAATTTCACTGGCTTTAATATCCATCAAATCGAATCACAACAATGCTTTCATACTGATGCTTGGGGGCAGAAGTAAACAACCTACCACCTAGTACGTCAACACATATCGCGAAGCAGTCGGCTGATAAAATGAACACGCGTCGTCTATCAAAGTGTATTGTGAACTACAGTCATTATTTACACGGTATCACTAGTTAAAATCGCAAGTTGGTGCTAAATCTTACATTCTCGTGTCGTGACATAAATCGAGCTTCAGATGCACGCCGCACGGGGGTCGATTTGCTCATCTGTCACGAATCGGACTACTAATTTGTCTGCCATGTGAGCGAGACCGTTTCCACTGCGAATTTTGAGAAGCAAATAAATCTGCACACCTGATTTTAAACACGGGTCCGTGCCAAATCGAGTGTCGATGCGACGTGGGTGGGTCGTTTTTAAATGAAGTTTAGATGTTTAAATTGAGCGAAGAACTAGTTACGGTGTGATATACATTTTTATCATGTACAGTATTTATGGATAATAAATGTCTTAGAATTGACAATACTTACTATAACCGCTTATTTCTGTAACATAAAATAAAACAGCCTCAATAATAAACTGAAAAGCTAAAAATAAGATTAGCAACAGTCGGCGCTATTGCAGTTTAATATAATGGCCAATGATTAATACTATCGATTCAAAAATGTTGTTCGTTTTTTTCGTCGGTTAAAAAATTCATACGCACTCACGCCTGTAATCCCCGATGGGGTAGGCAATGGTGTAACCAGTACACCCACATTTCGCCGAGCGTATCTCCGTCCCTTATGTGATAGGGGGCGAGCCTATCGCCATACCGGGCACAAATTCCAGACTCCGGGCTGAAACTGAGCATTTCATAATAGAAAAACCCAATACCACTTTACCCGACCCGGGGGTCCAACCCGAGACCTCAGCGTCGGCCTCAAACGTAACACGTATGCATTACAACTGCGCCACCGAGGCAGGCTGTAAAAAGTTCATTTGCTCTCGTAATTCGTATTAAAAAAGTATTTAACCCGGATTTTGTAGTATACTTTAATTAAATCATTGTTACTTTTAGAGAGCATTGCAAATACCAATAAAACTACAATAAACAGTTGTATGAGTGTAATTTATTTACTTTTTCGCATGAATTAAGTCCTGTCACGAACTTATCAGTCTTTTTCATTGTCTAGTTGGCGCCGTAAACAAGATTCTGTATTACAGCGAAACTTTCTCAATCGCTCTATTTCGTTTAGTAATGTTGTTACTCTGTCCTATTAGTTTTTATTGAAGACATTCTGGCATGAACGAAAACTTCGTCAGGGTTATTGTACTATTGGAAATATTTTGTACTTGCTTGGTCAAAATAAATGTATATTTAGTTGTATAATCAAAACATAGATGGCAACGCTGTAAATAATACTTATGTTCGAAATATTTAAACTATGTGCCCGTAGTGCAAATTTTTACGAGTTTTTTGATAGCCTATCTATCGTCATGCCATTTACGAGTACAAGGTGGTAAATCGCTCGTATGTGAGAGGCCGTTAGGGTTGGTACAACCGCTTTGTCTATTTCTGCCGCTAAGCAACTGTGTATAAGCACTGTTGTTCCGGTTTGAAGGACACTGAAGCCAGTAAAATTACTGGGCATTATGAGACGACTAGCATCTGTTTATGGGCAGGCGTTGCGCTCACCGCTCAGCGATCCGATTCGATTGAATCCGATCACCAGAATAGAATCTCATAGAATTCAAAAACAGAACACGTGTCGTTCTAATAAACGTATAGATTCACCGATCACCCGAATCTATTTGCAACCATTACTCATCAGTGGAGCGTGACTCGCTCCTAGTGCTTTGAACATTCTCCACTCAATTTGCACCTATTGGCACCTTTGCGATAAAGGAACGCAGTGTGCATTCAACTCAATGTATTAAATTTACATCCAGTCGACCTTAACTGACAGATATTTCTGATTTCTATTTTCTGTGCTGTGCAGCAACGATATGAAATTTTGTGCTCCATTTGAGTTTTATTTTGGAACGTGTATTTTATGTCAAAACTTTATGCTACATACTTTATACTCGTGTGTAGATTTGATGAGAGAAGTGGAGTGTAAGTGGGCCACCAACATCTTAGGCCCAAAGCCAGCCTAATTGCACGTCGTGTTCTCTGCAAACTAACAGAGACAATGGTTCCAGTTGAAGATAGTGGGGGGTCAGATGGTCGGTCGCCCTCACATAATACCAAATCCACCGTCAAATCATGATGAGAAAGCGGCCCTAACATTAAGTCGGGATAATGACGGATAGAAAGAATGAAATCGGTCCATTCGACCCGGTCGAGCTGACCCATTTATGGTGTAGACAAAACTGTCTGTTTTTTGAGGGGTAGAGCCACGCTGTATCCACTTTTGTCTACAGCATGAGTGGGCCGGGTCGTTACCACTGTCTCACAGAAAACCGTCGTAAAGTAGCAGCTTGCTGATGCGTTTCGTACGGTGAGTGAGATATCCGGAGGCCCAAATCCCGCTCCCCTTCCCAATCCCTTAATTATCCCTTTCTTTTAAAGTCGGCAATGCGCCCATAATTCGTTTGGTATTGTGGGCGTAAAGGGCGGTGCTTGCTCGTTTTCGACCTATGCCATAAAAATGCCGTGGCTCTACCGTTCACAAAACTCTCTTTTCGCACTAGACACTCAAACAATATGTTTCTGGGTAACATAGTTTTTCCCTATGTCAGAATCAAATCCCAATGTAATAAATTGAAATTTGCAAACCAATCTTCACAGCTTGGGGCTTATGTCCCATAATTTAAGTAAAGTTCCCCTAATGTGATCCTTATCATACCCATTTCATTGCATTACCCCAAAAACTGTAATACAATGGGAACTGTGGATCAATACCTCAATGTTAGGGTTGGGTGCATCATGATGGCGACCCGCCGTCTAACCCTCACAACCGGCAACTCGAAGTTTTGCCATTACCTCGCCGTTAATCAGCAGAGTGTACGTGCAGGTGAGGTTGGCTTTGGGCCTAAGATGTTGTTGACCCACTTACACTTCTGGTGTTATGTGGGGGCGCCCAAAACTGTTTACAACGTGACTCTACTGAGTGGTATGTAGTAGTATTTATGAGTATAAAACTAAAGAAACAACGTGATGGACTAAAGCCTAACCCCTATCATTAAAAAGCATAAATAATAAAAATAATAATAGTAGCCCTGTATTATACACGTCCCACTGCTGGACACGGGCCTCCTCTACTGAGTGTGAGGGGTTAGGCCTTAGTCCACCACGCCAGCCTAATTCGGGTTGGCAGACTTCACATACCTTCGAAATTTTTATGAAGAACTTCTTAGGTATGCAGGTTTCCTCACGATGTTTCCTTCACTGTTAAAGCAAGTGATAATTAACAATTAATACACACATAACTTAGAAAAGTCAGAGGCATATGCACTTGACGCTGGTTTCGAACCTGCGACTTTCGTCTCGACAGTCCACACCACTCCAAACTCCAAAGCATACCCATACCTAATAGTGAGATAAATTATAATACAGGACTCATATTATAAACATAGTAATAGATAAACGATTGCTAAGTTATATGACAACTAACATCTTAGATCATAAAAGAACTTTGTAAAATCTAGGTGATAGGAATTAAAATTTAACCTTCGATGCTCTATCACATAATAAAACCAACATGCATATGTATGTATGTATATGTGTTCTAAATGCAAGCAATACACATAATTAAAAATATTACTTGTAAATACACCACAATGTACTAATTTCTACGTTACAATTATTAACTTGATTATTCAAATGACATAATAAATAGTCATAAATTATACCTAGTACACTACATTTAAACAAGTTTTCAAAATATAGCCTTTATACATAAAATTTAGCAACTGGCTCAAACTAGGCGAAAACTAATTGGTGGTACCTTAATTATAAATTCAAACTAAACATTATGCTGGATTATGAGCGGGTTGTACAGCAAACGTTAAGTAACGGTTAAAATTTTCACAGATAATCTCGAAAGTTAGAGGAAACTGAGCTGCTAAGTGGAATGAACGTTCGCCATCCCTCTTCTATGGAGTAAAGCAGGCTATCTAATGAATATTTTACACTCATTAATTTTTCTTAATATTTCCTTGTAAATTAACACTTGACAAATTCACCCCTCGTATTTATGATAATTTTTCCACTTAGTTTTCCTTTTTAGCCGACTTAAAAGAAGGAGGTTCTCAATTCAGACAGTCTTTTTTTATGTATGTACATACAGATGCCATGTGGTCCCATATTGTTTTGGTTGAGATCTGATGACAGTACGGATTAAATAACTGTTAAGGAGTTTTATGTTGTTGTGCGCTGTTATCAGCATAGTCATCGCGATTGTGTTATTTTATTGGAATTTATATGCTATAAAACTTACAACTAAAAAAAATCATCTGTTGGATTAGATAAGTTTAAAAGGAAGAATTCTGTTTAAAGCAATGAAAAATAATTTATTAATCATACGGAAATCACTAACACTAAAGGGTAAATGGATTTATTTAAACACTAATTTTACATCCTTGATATGATCAATTATTAAAGTAATTCATATCAATAAAATAATGTATCTAGTAACAATCATTTTTACCGGAATACTTGACTTCTAGTGGTATTGGATTTTTCTATTACGAAATGCTCTGTATCAGAGTCTGAGTGTGAGAGAGTCTTGAATTGTGCCCGGTATGGTGATAGGGTCGCCCCCTAATAATGGAACGAAAATAAGCTTGGAGAAATGTAGACTTACTGGTTATACCTCTAGCTACCCTGGGAATTACAGGCGTGAGTGCGTATGTATATGCACTTGACTTCTATATCTTCACCTTCACGTATTATCGAAGTAAACTCTACTCTCTTAAAGTTAATTACTTTTGCAATTTCTTTAGAAATCAAGTTACATCTCCTTTTATTGAAACATTTATGGAGTTTATACGCAAATCGAAATCGCGAGCGTAAGACGTCGCCACGCATCATGTCAATACGTAAGCTCTGCCTATCAATTCTTTCACTGATCCTTTAACGGCGCGTCATAAAACCGAGCCGATTTAGGGTGTCTAATAAAATACAGTCTGCCCTGTCAGTATTATCGGCATTTTCCGCGAATTTGCATGCAAAGTTCGCTTAAGCGTGCTGTATATTATTATCAACATGAATTAGAAAATGTTAAGGTTGATTTAGTCTGACATTACCCTGATAACCCAATTCAAACGTAACGAGATAACATATTGATGTAATAGTTTCGGTTGCATTCAATGTTAATACCGGCCCTGTATTACATGCGTCACATTGCTGGGCACAGGCCTCCTGTACGGATGAGAAAGATAAGTAAGTAGGCCTAGTACAAGGTCTAATAGTGTTCTAAAACGATGAAAGTTTTCTTTTTCTCTCCATACGTCGAGTATCAGTAGCCACTAGTGGGAACTATGACGAATTAAAATTAATAATATGGTTAATTTTATTTCTTAATAGTCGAATATGATATAAGTTTTCAAGCTATTCTTTTCTTTATTACCGTATGAATTACTAGTTTGACACTTCGACGGTAGTAATTTTATACGAATTCAATAACTGTGAACGTATTTATAACTCGTAACTCGAACTATATAACACGTATAACGTACGTTATACACGTATAACTCGTGGTGGCCTAAAGGTAGTAGTCTACTACGCTGGCCTAATGCGTGTTGGCAGACTTCACAAATCATCATCATGTGTGTGACTGTTGGGTGTATTTATTTATTTTTTATTTATCACCTTAGAAACTCTTAAGGAGAACTTCTCAGGCTAATTCTAGTATTTAACTGACACTGCGACTGAATTTTAACTGAACTGAGATTAGATTGTGATTTCACTTAAAAATTGTATTCTGCTCCTGTGCGGTGTCAATATGATCTCATCTCGATTTCAATCTCAATTCAGTCACAATTTTGAAGTTTATATAAGGACCCCTGTCATAATAATATTAGCAGAAAACCGGTTTGGCGTTACTCAACTTTTATTCTATTTTCGATCTCATTACAATCTATGTTCACATTTGTCGTGGTTATTGGTTTGAGAGAATACCATTTGCAACTTTCTTGACACTAATACTAGTTCGGAATTATATTTTGAAGACTTTTAATTACGAGATTTGGCCCTTAGGTATGCAGAATTTCTCACAAAGTTTCCTTTACCAAGATCTTGGAGTTGGTTTCGAAACTATGACTTTCGTCTTGGAAGTCTATGCCACTCCCCACTGAGATATTGTTGCTTTTGTTTAGTCAATATTATAATGATTATAAGGCTTATGCATGCGCGTACTGATGTAGTTATTAGAAAACTGGGATTATGGGCGAATGCTATAAAATGGGCAAATGGGTCACCTGATGTTAAGTAATACACCGCCTGTGAACACACGATACCAGAAGCATTATGACCTGGAGGATTAGAATTAGGAAGTGTCTTCGGAACTATCGCCCTGGTAAACCTGAACATTTCATAGACAAAACTGTCTATACCTTTGCTCTATCACTTAATAAAACCAGATCAATTATAACTCAGAATACCTAAAACTGACTCTTGTTCAACAAGAGCTATGTCATGTAACCTTAGTAGTTTAAAACGGTAAAACGGGGTAAATGGGAATGCAGGAGTAAATAGGAACAAAAATGTTTTAATTTTTTCACATCTATAAAAACCCTGTAATTAATTTAAAACGTTTTTTTATAGTATAGGCCGGCAAACGAGCAAGTGGGTCACCTGGTGGTAAGCGATCTCCACCGCCCATGTACGCCCACAATACAAAAGAATTATGGGCGCGTTGCCGACCTTAAAGGAAAGGGATAATAAGGGATTGGGAAGGGAAGGGGGATTTGGGCCTCCGGATATCTCACTCACCGTACGAAACGCAGCAGCAAGCTGCTACTTTACGCCGGTTTTCTGTGAGACAGTGGTAACGACCCGGACGAGCCGGCCCATTCATGCTGTAGACAAAATTGTCTACAGCGTGGCTCTACCACTCGCAAATAGCTATCTATACATCATACATAACTATACATTTTCGAAAAAAATATGCAATACATACATACATATGCACTCACGCCTGTAATCCCCGAAGGGGTAGGCAGAGGTGTAACTTGTACACCCACATTTCGCCGAGCGTATCTCCGTCCCACGATGTGATAGGGGGCGAGCCTATCGACATACCGGCCACAAATTCCAGACTCCGGACTGATACTGAGCATTTCGTAATAGAAAAACCCAATACCACTTTACCCGACACGGGGATCGAACCCGAGACCTCGCATTACAACTGCGCTACCGAGGCAGTCAAAAAAAAATATGCTTGAGATACTATTTTATTCGATCCATTTTCGTTATAATCTCAATATAAGTTTTGTACCGATTCACCCCTCCATTCCTATTCACCCCGTTTTACGGTACCGCGGAAAGCTCTCAAACAATTTTGCGTCCAATTCAATCCATAACAATTGAGCCAAATCTCGCGATGGGGTTTATTTATGGGCATTTTAGAAAAACTGTAGATCGACTAAACCTTCCATATTGTTGAATGTATGGACATAGATTTTTTAAAGTCAATTAGTTTCGATATATATTTTATTAATCATTTTTAAACGACCTTAAAAAAGGAGGTTATCAATTCGGTATTTTTTAGGGTTTCGTTACCAAATAATAAAAACGGAACCTTATGTTTTTTTTATGTAAATTGAATAATAAAATACTCATGATATAAATAAAGTACTTGAACAAACGTTAAAAGCAACATCTGTTACATTTATAAAAATGAAATACATATTAGGGGCAACAAAGCAGTTGTGTAAAATGTAAATCTGTTTCTCATAACTTTAACTAATACATACATACATAGACTCACGCCTGTTTCCCATAAGTGTAGGCAGAGACAACGGATTTCCACTTGCTACGATAACTAATTTCAGTGGCAAACACGCGGCTTAGAAATAAACATCTTAATGTAATCTAAACCATTTAACTGCAATTAATGTTAAGCTATTATAAATGCGTTACGTCAGCCATACTTCTCTTCGAGGTAAGAGAATTCACGTCCAAGCCGCCATAATAGAATATTTTGCACATTTCACAGCGCCGGTAGCGCAGATACAGCCAGCGAAATTTTATGGCCCACGTGAATTATGGACTCCAAAGAAATAACCTAGCTCATACGCCGAATTGGATTGCATTTCAAAAAAGGTTAAGAATTTTATTTACCGACTTTATTGATATGAAAATTTTGCCGCGAGAGTGAATTTCCCCCAATTTATAGGACTCGTAAGACTACCCTTGAAGTGGCGACGAACAAAGGAATCGGTACGGCGTGAGTAATGCAGTCTGACTGCATTCATAAAGTTAGCCAAGTTTTTTGGCAAGTAACTTGTTTGTTAGAGGTATGGTCGAGCTTTTAGTTCAAACTAATTGCGGTCTATTTGATGGTTTTTAGAGCGTTCGAAATTAACCCGCCTCGGTTTAATGCATAGTAGTTGTTTGTTTACAAATTTTAGTTGAAAACTAACCGAAGTTGAGGCAAATTGAATTTGATTCGCCTTTTTTTAATATGCGATATCATGCCTGTAATCCCCAAAGGGGTAGAGGTGTAACCAATACACCCACATTTCGCCGAGCATATTTCCATCCGCTGATGTGATAGGGGGCGAGTCTATCGCCATATCGGACAGAATTCCAAACTCCGGGCGATAAACATTTCGTAATAGAAAAACCCTATATCACAGCACAACAGTCGTACCGTGTACGCTATACAACTGCGCCACCGAGGCAGTTGAGGCAAAAATATTTCAGTACTCTTTTAAAATCTCGTACTTAGTGAAAAAGCGTGTAAGTAGCCAAGAAATTTAGGACTACATACGACGTCCATAATGTTGGCCTCTGAACAATTTTTGTTCAAAAAATTTCATATGACCTCCACACATTGGTAACAAACATCTCACGAATTTGTGTAACGGAAAAGTCCATTTCTTCTTAAGTTATTGTATACAGTGAACGATAGCACACACAAATTGCCGGAAATATTTGAATAAGAATGGGACATTTTCGGGGACACTAATGTGCCAGGCGGGAAGCCCGCTCAGTGAAGGCACCCATAATATCTGTTTTATTTTTTCCGGATTTGTATGAACGGGGCCAACAAACAACGCACCCTATTCTATTGTGGGGACGAGACACGAAAAAAACACGTTCACACCCAATAATATTATTTTTGGTGAGTAATTCTATGGCTTTATTTGTCGTTGTTCGGTTGCGCTTTGTCTCAATGTTAAATTATTACTTTTCTCTTGCTTTTTGAAATGTATTTGATGTGATGAATTTGTGCACCATTAAATTTTTGCATGCCAAGGGGCTGGACTGTACTCGCCACCTCGAGACATAAGATGTTTAGTCTCATAATGCCCAACAATTTTACTCACTTCAATATCCTTCCAACCGAAATGCAACAGTGCTTACACACTGTTTCTTTGTGGCAGAAATAGATGGCGCGATGGTACCAATCCAGACAGTCCCTCGCATACGAGAGACCTACCATCTAGTACTATATCATGATGGAGATTTATTGCAGTTTCATATAACACCACATTTACCATACCAATACTCGTAACTGGATCTGTTGCCACGTTCTCTTTCAATATTTCCCAATTCGATACTGTATTACGGGCCTCTCGGCGAGACAATGGAAAGTAATCGACAGTGACAGGGGAGGGGCTAAATTTCGTTAAAATAAAAGCGTACAGAGAGCGTAAGATATAGCTCCTACGTGGTCGCTGGAAGAGCCGAGCTCCCACAATGGAGAATTGGAAAAAGCTTTTATAATCCGGCACGTGACACACATGCTCAAACGGCCATATCTTAGTACCTACGGTGGAGGGACGATCGTAATTCACCTTTTTTTCTAATGCATTATTGTAGATATTCGATGTAAATTATCATGGCTATGACGGTTTTATTTTATGTGAATGAAATGGGTTTATTCGATTGTGTAACCCTTTTTGTGATATTTTTTAGTATATATGAGCAGTGTTCGTGCCTTTTATTTCATTTCATGAATAATTAAATTTTTATAACTGAAGTACTTCCAGTTTTTGGCTGACCTAGGAAATTAACCCAGTCGTTGCTAACTATCTACTAACTAACTACTACCTAGAACACTAAAACATACAAGCAACATAATATAAATACATATGCCCTCACGCCTGTAATCCACGAAGGGGTAGGCGGTGGTATGTATCACCAGTACACATTTCGCTGAGCCTACTTCCATCCCATGATGTGACAGGGGGCGAGCCTATCGCCATACCAGGTACAGTTCTAGACTCCGGGCTGATACTAAGCATTTCGTAATAGAAAAACTCAATATCACTTTAAACCGACCCGGGGATCGAACCCGATGCCTCAGCACTACAACTGCTCCACCGAGGCAGCCACATAAGCAATTGACTCCGAAACCTACAAAATTATTTAAATAAATAGTAGTGCCACAAAACTTATTCACACACTTGTTTTACTAATCTTAGGAATCCATAAAGTAATACATGATTTTTATAAACATATAATTACACTAATTCCTTAAACAATATTCATAACTATATTTCTGTGGGGCAGTAGCTTCTTCGAATTCTGACACTAGAAATACAAACAGATATATCAAAAAGAGAAACTTTTAGTTCTTTGCACTCTATGTTTACACTAAAACAAGCTAGAATTAAGTAGAACCACTCAAGGATAAGAGTAGGTTTTCGACATCAACAACATACAGACAAATGACACTGACTTGATATTCACTAGATAAGAGAGTCGATATGGCCTCACATTAGTCTCTTCAGGTTGTCGCCGCACAAGCCTACAAAAACCCCGCTTTTACGCTACGTGAATGTCGGTAATGGATAATGTTACTTTAGCACTGAATTTATGTAAAAGAATTTATGTATCTACGCGTCTCTTTTCTTTGGGAACTTGGGTAGTTTTATCTCGCGTATAGTTCTTTGACAATCCATTTAGTTCATTGTCAAAGGTAATGCCGCCTTTGAGCTACTGGTTTATTCTCGGTTAGAACTTACTTTCTTACATCACGTTCTGGTTTGCTGATAATTTTGAACAAATTGTGCTCTGTCTTCTTCATCCGTGAGCAACCAATCCTTATTATGATGTCCAATAATTATTATGATGTTATCCTCCACGGCATATCCGTCGAAGACTCGACTCACTGTTTTCTTTGATTAAATCGGACGTAGTTGAAGCATCTGAAAGTCCGGTTACACGTGGTACTATATAGGTAGTTGCCCTTCGAGATCTAACTAATTCACTGGATTTGTCTGGATAGTGTTATAGCCTATTTGTACAAAATACTTCTACAAAATTTTCTATTTATTTGACTGTGATATCGTAATGGGAAGTGCCAAAGACCAGGATTATTGGTGCTCACTTGGAGGGGCCTACGTCCAAGATTGGATGACGATACTCTAAAGGTACTCTGCGGGTGGCGATATCATAGATACCAAGGTTCATTTGGTCCAAAGTCATGACAGGTCAAAGATCAAAACTATGTAATGGTCGGTTGTCAATAATTAGTGTAGTCATACGTATTCGAGATATATGTATGAAGTTAATCCATACTAATATTATAAATGCGAAAGTAACTTAGTCTTTCTGGATATTAAGCTTTCATGGCTAAACAGCTGAATGGATTTAAATGAAATTTGATAGGGAGATACGTTATATCCTGGGGAAGGATATAGGGTACTTTTCGGAAAATGACCAAGAGCTCATACGGGCGGAGCCGCGAGCTAAAGCTCGTATGATATCACGATGATGTGACGGGTTCTATAGCCGTCAACTTGCACTCTGCTACTGATGTGATTATTATTGCATATGCAATAATAATCACATATGCATATGCAATAATAATAGACATTTCCAGTTTCAAATAATCAAATATCCAAACATTAGCAGAACATCAAAGGAACTTTGTAATTATATTATTCACCATAATCATCAAGCTATTGCTGCAGACATTTCGTCCACGTCATGAAGTATAATCTTGTTACTAGAACTAATGAACAAACAAGACACATTGAAACAATTCAGTACAATAAACACTAGAAAAATATCTCATAGAGCTTATCTGAATACGATAGGATATATATATTTTTCACTTATGACGATATTTTTGTACCTCCCCATGTAAATTGTATGTATAAAGTATCATGAATTTACTTTCCGCGTGTTACTTTACTTTGGCTAACAAAAATGGTGTCGGATTAAACCTTATATGACTCTTGAAATTAGGATATTAGCTTGCGTTTAAACCTTTCTCGCAGAAATAGGTTGTTTTATAATATTATAGAGGCCGCTTCACGCTCTTTTTCATAAAAGTAATACTACAAAGTAAAATTACGTAAAATAATAAATTAAAATTAGTTACATCACTAAAGAAACCTAGCTAGCTAAAGAATAAAAATATTTGACAACTTTAATGTTAATTTTCTTATTAAAAATGTTCCACATAGTTGCTCACGTTGGAATGAAATAAAAGGGATATTTTTCTAACTTGTGTTTCATAGCGCAGTTCCAACGTTTTAGTATCATTCCAGTAATAATTTTCATAATATGAATTAATTAGTTCAGACTTTGCCCCCGCCGTATTCCGAAGTTCATTTTCATTCAAAATTACTGGCAATTTGGAAGTGGTAATTTTGAACGAACTTTTTGATAGTTTTGTAATGGTTTTTCTTATGATTGCGTGTAGTTCAAAAGTTGGATCTTACTCAAAGAATAACTTACAAGCTTCCTGTCTTTGTATGAGAATTTAATGTTTTAGTTCTTTTTTTTCTAGTTAGCTTCCTTTGAGGTGGATTTTTTGTGTGCTTGCAGAACATTTTATTTAAAATTGTAATAATAATCATTTAATATGATATTGGTATGTACGCCTCGATGGCGCAGTTGTAATGCGTACGTGATACGACTGCTGTGCTAAAGTCTCGGATTCGATCTCCGGTTCGGGTAAAAGTGATATTGAGTTTTTCTATTACGAAATGCTCAGTATCAGCCCGGAGTCTGAGATCGTCCCTGGTATGGCATTAGGCTCACCTCTTATTACATCATGGGACGGAAATAAGCTCGTCAAAATGTGGGTGTACTGGTTACACCCCTGCCGACCCCTTCGGGGATTAAAGCCATGAGTGCGTATGTATATGCATATTGGTATATATTTATATGATAATTACATTGTTTTTTTTTTCAAAACAATGTTGTGCTTTGAGATAATGACCCTTTAAGACATCGTCCATCTAATTTGTTGTTTTGTTGAGTGTAAAAATAGATCGATATTTTTAAACATCTTTAGTCTCCAAAGACAAAATTCATGTCTTTGTGAAAACCTAGTTACCAACCAACTGCTTTTAAGAATTTTTTATATTTGTAATAACGTCACGACTGCCTCGGCTCATTTGTAATGCGTGCGTGTTACGATTGAGGCTAACGCTGAGGTCTCGGGTTCGACCCCCGGGTCAGGTAAAGTGGTATTGGGTTGAAATAAAACTAGTTTATACGGATATTATCGCGGTTTATTTTAGTCTGCAGTTGCTGAACATTCAGACGAAGGCTCCAAACTTTACCTTAGATTTGACAAACCACAAATCCTTGCACAAAGAACACCGATTCCTATCTAGGATGATTCGCGAGGCTATTGAAATTAAGAAATACGCTTGGCGAAATGTGGGTTACACCTCTGCCTACCCCTTCGGGGATTACAGGCGTGAGTGCGTATGTATGTATAATAACGTCGAAATAATCAACAATACTGTACCTATAAACTTTGCTGATCGTAATTCATTAGTCCGAGTAATCCTCGTATATAAAAGTGCCAGTTATTTTGATGCTTTCAATGGAGAAATTTTAATACAGGCAACCACTTCGGTGGCTTCGCATGAAACTTTTATGACATTATTACCGCGACATGTACCCTTATTATAAAACAAACGTATACAATTCCGCTCATCTTACATAATCTCACCAAATTGCATGGATACACCTCGCAACGTGCGTCTCGCCGCCGGCAATACACTTCGTTTTTGCCGGATAATGTGCGGGCTAATACAGTCTTGGGGATTTATTGAGCATTTTTATATTCCCCGCGAATCCTAGTAATGGAATACTATTGTTGAAATTGAATACTGTTTGTGTTGTAAAGTGAGTGTTATTTTTCATTATTTATAACTAGCTTTTGCTCGCGGCTCTTGCCCGCGGGAACGCCCTTTTCCGGGATAAAAAATAGCATATGTCCTAATCCAGGTCATAGTCTACTTAAGTGCCAAATTTCATCTAAAACCGTTCAACCGTTAAGGCGTGATTGACTACAAACATCAAAATTCACAAACATCCAAACTTTTATATTTATAATAGTAGAAGGATTGAGATAATATATAGCACAGCCTTTGTGGATTCTGGATCTACAGATAGCCTCTGTGACGCAGTGGGAGAGTAGCCGGCTTTAAAACGAGATGCAGCAGGTTCGATTCCCACACGGTAACAAAATTCTTGTGTGATCTACAAATATTTGTTTCGGGTCTGGGTGTTTTCTCCCTAGTAGGGTTAACGTCAGGCAGGCGGCCGGTCGTAAAAACAAGACAAATCTTTCTGTAATATATGTAAAAAAGAAATATTGCGCCGACCCCAAGGCGAGTGGGATAAGGGCAGGTGGAAGAAGAAGAATGTAGACAATATACACAACTACACGTAGGTATATTAGTAAATAATAAACATATACATTTGATTTTGTTTTACCAAAAATACTAATAAAATGATTATATATCGGGATGTATTTATTACCTTCATTGGCTTTTTCCAAGAAAGTCTTTATCTATAATAATTGTTAACGAAATTTCCACGTCGAGAAAATAGATTACTTAAGAAATTGACGTACATATCTCATTTCCAATCATTTCAAATATTGAATCAATCATAGAATTTTCCCTCTGTTTACTGTTGCCAACTACCAACAAAATATTAAAGATAACTTCTAAGGTTACAGTAAAAGTACGTTTTGAGGCACGCGACTGAGACAGAAGATCGCGACACACGACGACAGTGAAGCGTCTACTTTAAATGTAATAGCGTTTTTATAGCATAACAGGCAAGTGGGTCACCTGATGGTAAGTGATCGCCGCCGCCCATGTACGCTCACAAGACTAAAATGATGAGCACGTTGCCGACCTTAAAGGGAAGGGATGATTAAGGGATTGGGAAGGTGGATTTAGGCACTGGGTATCTTGCTCACCGTACCAATCGCAGCAGCAAGCAAACGTAACCAACGTAAAGTGGCAACTTTACTTTGGTTTTCTGTGAGACAGGGGCAACGACCCGGACGAGCCGGCCCATTCATGCTATAGACAAAACGGTCTACAGCGTGGCTCTACCACGAGCTTATGAATTTTCCATACAATTTTATGCAAAACGGACGTCTCGTTCTCGCCTGTCTCGGTCGCGTACCTTAAACATGCCTTAACAGTATTATAATGATCGCTGAATTAACTTTATTTGTATAAAGTAGTATAAAGTAACTTAGAACTTTACCAGCTTGGCTTCAAATTTCACTTTAGTTATTATAATGTTTAAGGATTAAGAACCCGTAATAATGATCTCGTAACATAATATCATCAAAGGAAAGTTTGCAACTCTAGCATTACAGCGAAGCGTGCAGTTTTCTATACTAAAGCCTAACGAACTGGTATAGACGGTGCGCGTTGAAAAATTATACTTATTTAGCTTCTCGTTATAAATCAAAAGTGAAACTCAATAATCACAGCCTCAAGTAGCTGGTTGCGAACCGAGAAGGCGTGGATTTGATTCCCACACCGAGACAAATGTATGTGTGATCCAGAAATATTTGTTTCGGGTCTGGGTCGCAAGTCACTCGTAGTTCCCAATACCCACGATACAGGTCTGGACTATGCGTGTGACTTTTGGATGTATTTATTAATCTAGTAGTTTATGATTGACAATATGCTCACACTTTTATCCGCGAAGGTGCAACTAGTGCTACACCCACGTTTCGCCAAGGTTTTTTCCGTTCTATGACATGATAGGGGGCGAGGCTATCCCCATACCGAGCACAAATTCCAATACCGGGCAATTCATGTGTGATTTTACGGAACGAAAAATAAAACACAAATTTGCGTTATCTTAATCCAGAAGATGATTAACAACCCCTAAAACCAAAATTAATTTCTCAAAAATATTTATAAAATAACTGCAATCAATTTCCTAAGGATTAAATGAAATTTATTTACACACGTGCATATTATACGTTGCATGCATTTTCGTAATCAGACGTATCATTTTTGCGATCGTGGCTGAAGTTCATCGAATTAGATCGACGCCGGTATCGGAGTTTATAGCTTTGATCCAATTTCGTGTTTCCTTCATTTGTACTCGTGTATCAAAACACGAGTTTGTATGTAAAGAAATAAGTATTAAAACAAGTTACTTTTAATTACGCCTATATTTTTGTACTGTCTTACTTATCTTATAGCTTGGACAATGATCATTGGACATTAAACCAATGTTTGGAGATTGGACACACATAGGACAAACGTTTGAATAAATGCCCAATGAAATGTCGTAGTTTTTTTTTATTAGGTTGAATGATGAGACCAGGAAGTCACTCACCTGATGGTAACTCCACCTGCCCCTAAACAAAAGCAACACCACGCAGAGCATTGAATTACAAAGCACTGCACGGCATTGGATTGCGCTCGTCACCCCGAGACACTAGATGTAAAGTCTCATAATGCCCAGTAATTTACTGGCTTCAATGTCCTTCAAACCGAAACACAACAATGCTTACACACTGCTCATTGGGGGCAGAAATTAACAAAGCGATGGTACCAACCCAGACGAACTCTTGCATACGTGTTAATATTTTGAATATATCCTTAAATTAGGTTAGGATAGGACTGTATTGAAATTAAAACACACATAGCGTGCAGGTAGATTACACAGCATTATTTGCAGTCGACAGTTACAAAATATATTTAAACTACCTGTAAAACACTTTCCCCAACGAATCAACTACGAAAGGGGACGAAACTTTACAGTCCACGCTTTCAAACCACACATCAAAAGGCCATCCACCTTCGCCACCTCTTTATCGCCTTAGAGTAAAAACCTCGTAGCTACGAAACAGATAACTTTACAAGAGGAAGAAAACCGCACTTTACAAAATTGTATTACTGCAGCATATTCAAATAGCAATTTTTTATATATACATACGCACTCACGCCTGTAATCCCCGAAGGGGTAGGCAGAGGTGTAACCATTACACCCACATTTCGCCGAGCGTATCTCCGTCCCACGATATGATAGGGGGAGAGCCTATCGCCATACCGGGCACAAATTCCAGACTCCGGGCTGATACTGAGCATTTCGTAATAGAAAAACCCAATACCACTTTACCCGACCCGGGGATCGAACCCGAGACCTCAGCGTTGGCCTCAATCGTAACGCGTACGCATTACAACTGCGCCACCAAGGCAGTCTTTTATGAAGTACTCATTAACCATCATAATAGGCGTCACGGATTGCTAATGTTATTTTGTGTGAACGCGATCGAGACAGGATACTACAATACGTGACTCGAGTCAGATGATAGAGAGACGTCCACTTTGTATAAGTTAAATGAAAACAGTTGCTACTGTCTACGTCGCGTAACTCAAAACGTACTTTTTATATATAGCATATGCCGGCAAACGAGCAAGTGGGTCACCCGATGGTAAGGGATCTCCACCGTCCATATACGCCCACTATACCAAAAGAATCAGGTGCGCGTTGCCGACCTTAAAGGAAAGGAATAATTAAGGGATTGGGAAAGGGAAGGAGATTTAGGCTTCCGGATATCTCACTCACCGTACGAAACGCAGCAGCAAGCCGCTACTTTACGTCGGTTTTCTGTGAGATAGTGGTAACGACCCGGATGAGCCGGCCCATTCATGCTGTAGACAAAAGTGTCTACAGCGTGGATCAATAACTTATACAATTGAGACCTTGAAATAAAACTAGTTTATACGGATTTTATCGCGGTTTAATTTTTATTTTATTCCCGACGCGACGTTTCGAAAGCTTTTCAGCCTTCGTGGTCACGGGAGAAACACTATATAAACTAGTTTTATTTCAATGTGTAATATTCGGGTAAATCTAAGAAATCACAATTGAGACCTGTTTAGGAGTGCGAGAACGAGACATGAGAAATGTCCGCCCCTTTAGAGATGAAACAAGTCACTTCCTTACTGGTGATATAGGAACACGCTGATAATATTTCAGTTTTTTAGATCCAGCGGTATGGTCTGGGTGTTATAGAAAATGAGTCAGTCAATCAGGAAATGCAACTTATTATGCATAAAGGAACATTATATTTAATTTCAGTAAACAATTCCTTAGATAATTACGCGTATTAAAAACTAATACAAATAGATACTTATTCCAAAATTACATTCAAGTTATTAAAATAATAGTTCAGGCCATTATTAAATCTTTTGTATAAAATATAGATAACAAAGTCTAGTTTTTCTATTGATTTGAACAATAACGCAATCAAAAATGCATGATTATTAGTTTATGAAAAATAATACTTGTTATTACTATCTATTTATCAATAACGAACCATGTCGAAACGTGGAAAAAATTGCAACCGATATTATATTAATAACTTACGCCCTTGAATTTTACGTGCGTTTCGGTACACAGTTTTTAAATAGCTCAAAAAAAGAGTGGTAGAGCCATGCTGTAGACACTTTTATCTACAGCATGAATGGGCCGGGTCATCCGGGTCGTTATCACTGTCTCACAGAAAACCGGCGTAAAGTAGTAGCTTGCTGCTGCGTTTTGTACGGTGAGTGAGATATCTGGAGGCCCAAATCCCCTTCCCTTCCCTTCCCCAATCCCTTAATTATCCCTTTCCTTTAAGGTCGGCAACGCACCCATGATTCTTTTGGTATTGTGGGCGTTCATGGGCGGTGGAGATCACTTACCATCAGGTGACCCACATGCTCGTTTTCCGGTCTATGTTATAATATTAAAATTGCAAAATATTAATAAATTGTATTGGATCGCAAAATACGACTGTGTCTGACGCGTTTTTTTATTCTTACAAGTCGACAGTGAGCGAACCGAAATTCCGTTCGTTCCGTAAAGTGGGCCTGACCTCAGTGAAAAACAAATATCCCATACTTGAAAATATTAATACTTATTCTCGTAAATACTCTCGCATATCAAATTACCTTTTGTTCTTTTAGACAAAGAAAATAAGGTTATAAACAAATTCAACAAAGCGGGCACTATACGTCAATTTGCCTGCTTATACGAATAATACATACATAAATACATACGCACTCACGCCTATAATCCCCGAAGGGATAGACAGAGGTTTAACCAATATACCCACAAGTGTGATGTGATAGGATATGCCTATCGCCATATCGTGCACAATTCCAGACTCCGCGTTGATACTAACAATTATGTGATAGAAAAATCTAATATAATTTTCTACCTACCCGGGGACCGAAACCGAGACCTCAGCACAGTAGTCGTACCGCATACACATTACAACTACGCCAAGGCGGTCCTTAATACTGTGTCTTTTACGATGTTGCCGGTTCTATGGGCCGATCTCCAACTTGACGTTAAGCACACAGAGTCCTAAATTACTAAGGAGCCGATAAAGGTTTATAGCCGGCCTATGTACTTATCCCAGAATTTAAGCATCCACTATGTTGAAGCAGATGGTTGGACAAACTTGACTCGAGTTCATGAATCATGAAACGCGGTGTCTTGACTAATTTAGTTCTACTTTATAATTTATTCAGGCGAATAGTCTAGAAATATAGCGAGAAATTATATGAATAGTAATATAAATTTAGTGGGGCAACGGGGACCCGTTCATGGGTCAAAGCACCAGGACCACGGGGAATGGTCTGGCGTAACGTATACGTAGCAATCTTAAAAATTGTCTGACCAAATTGCCCGTCGGTTATGTGTGATCCCCTTTTATTTTAAATTAAATACGTTTAACATTAGAATTATACTAAAAAAAGAAAACATTCTAAATCATAACATAACGTTTTTAAGTTAATGTGGCGCAGTTGTAATGCGTACGCTGTACGACTGCTCTGCTGAGGTCACGGGTTCGATCCTCGGGTCGGGTAAAGTGATAATGGGTTTTTCTATCATGGAATGCTTAGTATCAACTCGTAGTCTGGAATTGTGCCCGGTATGGTGGTAGCCTCGGTCCCTATCACATCATGGAAAGGAAATAAAATAATCGAAATGTGGGTGTACTAGTTAAACTTCTGCCTACACCTTCGGAGAGTACAGGCGTGAGTGCGTATCTATAAAGTACAGACATCACTTCTTTTAACTTTTTGAAGGTTTATGGTCTAAAGGACCCTAAGGTCACGATATACGATGACGTTTCTACGAATCATCAAAAAGTCAACACTCCCAAACGGTGTCGAGTTATTTACAAATGTCAAACAATGTAAGTTAAAGGACCTTTTGAACACCTATTTGAGTCATTGTTTACTATGTAGAATATTTCACAATCTGCATACAATGCCTATGTTAAGTAGAATTGCGAAGGATAAAAAACAACGCATTGGCAAATGTTGACAAGTAAGCATTACGAAACTCTATCAGAAATAGAAATAACTAATTTTAAAGTAATATTATGTCATTTGTTTTTGTGGTTAAATATAAGCAATTTATAGTGTACGATATACTTATATAATTAATACTTATTAATCGTTATAAATCAACCTCAAAACAACAATGATTAAAATTATGATAACATTTTAAGATGTCTTAGATTTTGATAACATCCGGTATATAAACACTTAAATGTCAATTGTATATAATAATAATAAATACACTCAACAGTACACATAGTCCTGACCCCACACTAGGTTAACCTGTATCGTCGGTATCAGGAACTACGAGGAACTTACGGTCCCACAACACCCACACCGAAACAAATATTTGTGGATCAGACACACATTTGTCTAGGTGCGAAAATTGAACACACGCCTTTACGCTTTGCAACTCTTACAAGTGATCACATGTTTCTGTGATACATTATATACAACGTGTTATAGAAAGGGGCGAGCAAATTTAAGCAATGTATAATGTAGGGTATAAGTATTTTATCTCCCATAGTACCAAATCCGATTGCATTGCTAGGACAATAATTATAGAATTTTATTTTTTATCGCATGAGTAACATGTCGATATCGACTTTCAACTTTGGACAACACTAAATGATAAACAGTGGTACTATAGACTTCCTTTCATGTAAGTATTTTATAATTAAAAAAACATTAAACAGTTTTGTCAATAATTATTTGACGCAGTCAGTTCCGCAATTTCTGATTTTATGAAGTATGATTACGAGTTCAAAAAATATGTTGTATTTGACTAAAAACAAGTATTATGTATTGGTAATTTATGTTGGTGTATCTGATAACAGTTTTTAAGAGGATCGTCGACTGTATTAAGCCAAATTCATAGATGGAAGAACTGAGAATGAAGTCTTTAAAGTCGTACCTATATCGTCTTCAGCACACACTCTCTTTCAGGTGTTAATTTGTGTTTAAATTACAAGTTCCGTACGTATGTCCGTAGAATTACGTGCATCATATTCAAGTTTATTAAAAAGTGAGTGTCGTCCATAATAATTAATAGTGATGTTATCAATCTATCGATCTTAATAAACGAGTGATTAAAATTAACGTGAAATTTTTGGATGTCTTGGTTTTGAAAAGATCCGGTACATAAGTACGAATTGTATGTAATGACCCTAAAATATGACCACACCTTTCTGTAACACGTTGTATAAAGTTACATATTCTAACTGACTGATTCAATAACAGTTGATACTCTTATCCTAAAGGGATGAGAATGGGTGAGAAAGTTTGTGTGAGAAATAATATTTTTCTGGTCAAATCTTGAAACTTGGTATTAAGTTTCTTAATGTCCAATAATTTTACTGGCTTCAATGTCCTTCAAACCAAAACACAACAGTGCTTATACACTGGTGGCAGAAATAGACAAAATGGTGGTACCAACCCAGACGGCCTCTCGCTTACGAGTGCCACCTAGTAAATTAAAAGATGGTTCTTAGTAAACATTTAACACGTTTCTTAAACTCCAAGCTTGCGAAGAATACTTAAAGCTCAAATTAGAACACATTTCAATTTCGTCTGCTCGTTACTGTCTATAAGGGTATATCGTAAAATACGAGTGCTCCCTAAAACTGAACTTTTATTTTATACCTGTCGACAGAGTAAATTAAAAACGGCTAGGTAAACTCGTCAAGGGTGAGAGTAGAAAATTAATATAAATTAGAAGACTACGTAGAAAATAAATAATTATGACTGCCTCGGTGGCGCAGTTTGAATGCGTACGCGTTAGGACGGATTTTTGGTGAACATAAGTTTTTTTAAAAATTAAGTATCTTCTTTTTTATCGAATGAGTAACATGTCGATATTTGACTTGCGACTTTGGACAGCACTAAATGATTAACAGCTGAGCTTTGATCTCATTTCAGCGTTGCTATTGTCGCTAACACACTTCATTCTAATGTATAGGGACGTGATCAATCTAAACGCGTGATTAAAATTTGCGTGTAATTTTCGCATGTCTATATTATTAAGTACTTACCGTTAGTTGTATGTAACGACCCTTAAATATGACCACACCTTTCCGGACAAAGTTCTATATCAATTAAAGCTTTTAATATTAACTTTTCACTACAAATTTAAATATATAAAAAATAAAAGTAATATGTAACAAATGAATAAATTATATATAAAAATATTTGTATTCGGGAAAAAAATATATAAAGCACACTCAAAGAAACTCTACATTAGCTGTCCGTTACACATATATATTGAAATACAATTGCATCAAGTAACTACCATCAAGGTTTTCTGACATTCCGATGGAACTCTAATATTTCAAAGAGCATCCCGACACGGCCCATAAAAATATATATCGCAATGGACGCATTTAAAAAAAGTAGCGCGCGTTTAGTGGGCAAGATAGTTAGAGTGAAATTTTCTTTTGAAGGGGGAATATTTTCACTCTCGCTTCCTCATTAGTGCTCGGAAGCCTTTTGAGTAGGCGTACATCGCGCTTTGCATCCGCAAATTCTCTCTACATTTACACACGTTTCACATTCCCATACGTATATTTTATTTTATGATTTGTAACATATTTTATAAGATTTTGAAATATTTAGATATGGGTGTTTAGTAAATGATAGTTCCAGTATATATATGTGTCTCTTGTATGTCCGTTCATTCAATAGACAAAAGTGTAGCTTTACCACTCAAGAAACTAGAAAGAAATATAACAAATACGTTGATATTGATCACTCCACGACATAAAGTCATAACGCCTCTCTTGTATATATCAAAGTTACTGATGCTATTAATAACATCACATTAAAAGGGCGCAAGCTTTATGAGAATAATCATTGAAGTGTTTATAATAAGCTATACGCTACGAACGCGCTTTTTCTGAGGGATTCGGGCCTCCAGATATGGCCGGCCCATTGATGCTCTATTTTACTGTAATTATAACTATAAAATGAGAAGGCAACTAAAAAGAAAATGTTTTATTACAACATAAGTTCTTAATTCGAATTTACTCAATATATCCACATGCCGAACTACTACATACAAATTCAGCAATACTAAAATTACATTCGAAGACTCGCGACATAATTTTATTTATTACTCTGTCAGAGTTCGTTTTATCCCGTTTTGAGTACACTTTACTGACTATAATATATTACAAAATGCGTTTGAGGGCTATAAAATTATGCAAATGCTTTTATAGCACAACGATTTTTAGAATACCTTGCGACGAAAGGAAATATTTTTATAGGCATTACTCAAGCGTCTGCATATCCTCCTGTCTATTAGAGATATGTAAGTAGAGGAATTATACATACTTTGTAGGAGAGAATACCACCAAATCGGGTTCTTAGAATACCTAGTCTGCAGTTCATTCCACTACCCACTAGGCTATCGCTGCCTTAATTTCATTTACAGCGTAATTTTTTTTTATAGCTTATGCGGGCAAAAAAGCAAGTGAGTCACTATTGGTAAATGATCTCCACCCATATACGCCCACAATACAAGAATCACGGGCGCGATGCTGACCTTAAAGGAAATTGATAATTAAGGGATTGTGAAGGGGGACTTAGGCCTCTGGATATCTCGCTCACCGTACGAAACGTAACAGCAAGCCACTACTTTACATCGGTTTTCTGTGAGACAGTGGCAACGACCCTGTCGAGCCGGATCATTCGTGCTGTAGATACAACTGTCGACAGCGGAGTACCACTCAAAACCATAACAAACCGTACAACCAAAACCATAGTTCGACTGCATAGATCACCTGACAAAAAAAATTAAAATCACATTTAATGCCTGTTAAAAAACCATAATACAGAAACTTCTGTGCACGAGTTAAGCTCTTACTTTACTTTATTCCTCACATTGTCATCATTTTATATCACGTATACGAGAATCTATAGACTAATTATAAAGTAATTTCACCGTACTGCAACGCGATAAACACTCGATAATTACTTTATAGTTCATATTTTTTCATTGCATTGATATATTTTCTTCGCAGATTTTATTGCTGTTTTTAATTATTTTTATACTAAAGCGATAATAAAGCATAATTTATCTTTTCAAAAGTAATAGATTCTGGTTAATTGGCAATTAAGTAGTATATATGTCACCGTTAGTTTACATCTTATGAAAAGAAAGCTAGTGTTTGTTTTCATGTAATAATTTGAAATTACTGGACACTATGAGATTTAACAACTTATGTTTCGGGGTAATGAACACAGATCAGTGCTATGCCACCATACACCACACAGTCTTTTGTAATTCAAAGTGTTGTGTGGTCGTTGCTTTTGTTTATAGGCAGGCGTGGCGTTTCGTCATTCAGGCTATTAAAATATGTAGCCCCTAATGCTTTCCATTTCATGAATAAAATATAACTTTATTTATTTATTGGATTAAATTTTGGGATTCAGATTACGTAAAAGCAATTATCTAGGTTGCCAGCTTTATGTACTTTATTTGACGCATCTTACTGTCTAGACCACAGCAATGAAACACAATAATATTAAATAATGTTGGCGGTTTTACAACATAAACAATTATACGATGTATTTTTTTATATATTTTGCTAAAGTTCAAAGAAGTTATGAGTTAAAATTATTATTATTATTGGACACTGACCAGCGGACTGGTCCCCAAGTTCAAAGTAGCTCAGCGTGCTATGGAGCGAGCAATGCTTGGAATTTCTCTGGTGGATAGAATTCGGAATGAAGTCATCCGCCAGAGAACTAAAGACATCGATATTGCTCGCAAAATTAGCACGCTGAAGTGGAAGTGGGCCGGTCATGTCTTGTATAGTTTAAATGGGCAGCCTTAATTTGGTTAGTACTAGTATCTTACAAAGAACCGACGAGAAGGGAAGCTTGATGTTGCGTTTGTTGCGTGAGACAGATTTCTAACCAAATCCCCTTCCCAGTTCTTAATCCTCATCCATCTCCTATAAGGTCGGAAATAATAAATAAATACACCCAACAGTCACACACATAAATAATACGACTGTGAAATTGAGCGCAAATATTGCTTATTAAAAATAATGAAATATAAGCTTCATATTTTTGGAAAATTCCACTTACAAATGGGGGGAGGGGTTGAATTTAGTATGAAAGTATTTATTTTAACTTTTGAACAACTTGACCGATTGGGGTCATATTCACACCGTAAATTTGTTTTGTGGAGACAATGGTTTATATATCATCACGCTACGAACCATGGGAGCGGAGCAGTAATCTATATATAACGCTATGATCATGAAATTTGGTGAGATGGTAGTTTGTGTAATGTAAGGGGTCCGCTAAGAAAGGGTTTTTGGAAATTTACATTTTAAGGGGTTAATGGGGGGAATTTCCTATGAAAAGAAAAACGGCTGTGAAATTGAGTACAAATATTACTTCAAATATGACACGTGTTTCATATATTTGTAAAGGTAGATCAAAACATGAATTAGAACATAGGCAACTTTTATCCCAGAAAAAGACTTTTACGCGGGCGGAGCCGCGGGTAAATTCTAGTCTTTTCATAAATACAATTTGTTTCCCCTACGATATCTCATGATTACGTTTCGATGCATTACTGACTATGGCCGTGAATATCAGAACCTTCAACTTGTCTGCAGTATCTGATATCAAGGAGTAAGGACAATACACTTGTATATTATTACCGATTTCTTCTAAAAGTAAATAGACTCTTAAGTTTTTACCCTAACATATTTTATAATTGAAATATTTGGAATGGGGGTTTTCAAATTAGTAACTTCAAATAACTATGATTTGTGCTGGGGATTTTGTGTCATAATCAACGAGTTGATTTGATTTTGAAATAATATTTGTAAATTGAGAGCCAATGGTCGCACTATGAAGAATGCTCAAGATCGGGCGAAGTGCAGGCGTCTTTTTTCTTTTTTTTATGACATAGACCGGCAAACGAGTAAGTGGCTCACCTGATGGTAAGTGATCTCTCTCTTAGTAGGAAGGCAGACCAACACCAGGTAGAAAGAAAGATTTGTCAGAGGGATCCAAGTATACTTCCACATTGTCGTCATACGTTTAGACGTATGACGACAATTATCAAAGAAAATTTGGAAGTATACTTGGATCCCTCTGACTGCTATACATTAATAAATAAATAAATTAAGCTCACATTAGCTCGGCAAACGAGTAAGTGGGTCACCTGATGGTAAGTGATCGCCACTGCCCATACACATCCATAATACCTGCAGAATTATGGTCGTATAGCCGACTTTAATGGAATAAAAGGGATGACTAAAGGATTGGCAATGGGAAGTGGATTTGGGCCTCGTTCGAAACGCAACACAAAACTGCTACTTCACGTCGGTTTTCTCTGAGACAGTGGTAACAACCCGGTCAAGCTGGCCCATTCATGCTATAGACAAAACTGTCCCCAGCGTGGCTTTACCACTAACAACATAACAATTATAATTTCGAATTAATATTGTTACATCCATAATTAATAGGACTAATCCACACAACCATACCCTACGACCATTCGTCATTTACGTAAATGCCGTCCATCGGTTGTCCTCACCGCGTAGCATCCTGTTCACCTCGGAGGTTCTTACCTTTTTTCTTTCACTATTATGCTCTAGTTTTTCCGCGTTCAAACCAGTTACCCTCAAGCAGGATGTATGAGCTAACGCGTTAGAAAACGTTTGTGCAGTTATATCACGTACAGACTTATACGAATTTAGTAACAGAATACCTCTTGTTGACGTAGGCTCGTAAAAATATTATTATACTACTTGAATATTTATTTCAAACGGGTACATATAAATTGTAAAGGTTTATTTTATTTTAAATGTTGCACCGCGTTCTTATTTAGCAATTTATTGTTTGCAATTATACATAAATGTGACATTTATGTGGTAGTTAGTTTGTGGTTTTATAGATTTTATATAAACAATAAAATTTATACCTAATAACATTTTACGATAATGAGAAATAATAGGTAAAATAAATAAACGTTTTGAATACTACAACTATACAGTACAATTTGAACATCCTTTCCACACCATACCCTAAAATATAATCTATTAATTCTTTTCATATTTTACAAAAATACACTGCTCATAAATGTAGCCTTTAATATGAAATATTATGTAGTAAAATGTTATAATATTGTTTTACTGAAACGATAACAAGCGTTTACAAATATTGCAAATTAAAAAGCAGGTGGGGAATTTCAGTAAAACATTCTATTAGTATCTATATTTACTTTCGTATTTATGTTATTTTGTTTATGTTATCCCTAATTACGCGAATGCATATAATATTATTTTCGTGCTGACCTATTAGAGCAATTTTAAAGGTGACTGATAAGTAATAATAATTTCAACTGTCAAGGTAACTGATAGTTTCTTCCTCCTTCCACCTACCCTATAAAATAAATAAAGAAAGCTCACACCAAATGACGGTAATTTGCCAAAGGAAATGTCGAAGACAAGGTGAAAGGTCCCTCGTATGCGAGAGGCCGTTTGGGTTGGTACCACCGCTTTGTCTATTTATGCCTCCAAGCATTCCGCCCGCGTTGTCCCAGATAAAGACATTCACGCGGGCGGAGCCGCGAGTAAAAGCTAGTGATTAATAAATACTAACAAGTTGAAACATTATACGAATTGTTGAACCGTAACAGAATAAAACGAATTCAACGAACAATTTAAAACAGTGCATATTTTTAACATTTTCATTCAGAATATATTTTACAACGACAATAAACAGGCGAGCCGTGCATTTACAACGTTTCGGCCCCCAATTTATCTCACCAAGAACGATCCAATTATATTTTTTCTACTCGATAGACACATTGCGATCGGTCATACGTACTGCGTGAAATGCGACGAGTTTCACCGTGTAATTGTTTTTTTACAATAACCCCGAGGGCTGTGGAAAGCAGCCAATAAAAAAATACAGTTAATTAATGTTAGCAGTAAATTTCAAGCATTTTTTTGGTCTAGACATAAAATAACTCAGAAAGGTAATCACGTGCTACTAGTGTGTATAATAACGTTGGGATGCACTTAACTTCTTTATCTGCTTTGGAGATGCAATTATTGATATTAGATACCCAGCCTCCGTGGCACAGTGGACGAGTAGCCACCTGTGACACTTGAAGCCGCGGGTTCGATCCCCGCATTGAAATTAATGTTTATATGATACACAAATATTTATTTGGGTTGGGGTGTTGAAGGTGTAGTTCCTCGTAGTTTCTGATACCCATGCTATTTAGTGTGGGTCAGAAGTTTAAAACTATGCGTGTGACTATTGGGTGTATTCATAATTAATTATCAATCGAAAAATGATCAATCCAAAATATAATTTAATTCCTTACTATTTTTCACTCTAAATATTTTTATAATCAGCTATTGAAAATTCAATCTGTAAACAATAGATGGAATTAGAAATACAAAACCTACTTTTTCCATTCACCTTTGAACTATATATCAAAATATTTGTAATTTTAATTTTGCCTATAATTTATTCTAGAACATCACATCTCTACTACAAAAGATATTTCGACAGGTATCATTGATGTGAAGCAATACCGAACAATAGGTAATCTGCAAAAAAAATCAATAGCTTATTGTATTGTGAAACGACGGATGATCACCTCAAAGTATCGATTCAAATATTCCATTTCGTCGCCCTAGAATAAAAACCTCATATCTACGAAAGATAACATTACAAAAGAAAGAAAAACTGCGCCTTTCTAAAATTTGATTACCATAGCATATTAAAATAAGTGTATTTTTACGAAGTGAATGAGTGGTAGAGCCACGCTGTTGACAGTTTTATCCACAGCACGAATGAGCCGGGTCGACCGGGTCGCTATCACTGTCTCACAAAAAACCGATAGAAAGAAGCGGCTTGCTGCTGAGTTTAGTAGAGTGAGTAATATATCCGAACACCCAAATCCCCCTCCCCGCCCTAATGCTTTAATTATCCCTTTCCTTTAAGGTTGGCAGTTGAAACTTACTATGATTGCTCGGTTGCCAGCCTATTCTATAAAAAAAGTTCTCATTCTGTCACAAACAGAAGTTATCTTGTGTGGACCTAAGGCGTGCATTGCAAAGTTCTTTCCAAAAAAATGATAGAGTAAAAAGTTCGGAAACATAATTTTTTTTAAGGCATGAGAATATTGACACAACCGAACGCCGGAACGCACCCAACTTCGGCTGAGTAAATCCAATTTTATTACGCTAATAAAAGGCAATCCAATTAAAGCTGGAGATTTTTTACGGGCGCTGCTCCGAGCTAGCCAGCTGTAGGGCCCTTGAATGAAGGGCCGACGAGCCAACGTGCTACAGGTTTCAAACGTACCCGTTATACTGAGTATGTACGCATTTTGAATTACTATAAGTAAATCTTGAGCACGAATGTTAATTGAAATATTCGAAAGGGTTGTTTTATGTCTCGTTTGTATGACCTCTGAGACCTCTTTGTTCTATTTAATTAAAGTTAAGGACGCATACTTTTATTCGAGTAGTGATTCAATATTTTTTATTAAGGGTTAATTATTATGGAAATCTATATAGCATGCTACCCCCAAATGTGTAGAGTGCGATACTACAGAGGATGTCCTTAAAAAAACTATATAGCAGCGATATCTTAATGAGAGTTGTACGGACTGTTGAGACGAAAATTGCAGGTCAAAACTAGCCTCAAAAGCATACACCTCAAACTTTTCAAAGTTACGTTTGTATTCATTGTGAATTATCGCTTGCTATATCGGTGAGGGAAACATCGTGAGGAAACCGTGATACTCGAGAATTTCTCCAAAAGGATTTCGAAGGTATTTGAAGTCTGCCAACCCGCATTAGGCCAGCGTGTTGGACTTAGGCCATTTTTTGCGACGAGAATGACCGACCGAGGATGATTCTGCCGGATTCACCAGCATTCCGAGCCAGTTCACTGCCGAGTGATTGCTTGATCGGGACCGTAACCAATTTTTTTCTACACCAGTATACCGAATAAAAACTGTAGGGCCTGGAAGCAAACCAATTACAATCAAGACACTTTCAGCGTTTACGGTAGCATGAGGTTTTCGTGTTGCTGACCGTTTCGAGGTAGTACCATGAAAGTGTTTTTTTATAGTATAAACCGGCAAACGAGCAAGTGGGTCACCTAACGGTAAGTGATCTATACCGCCCATGAACATCCACAATATCTGGAGAATAATGGACGCGTTGCTGATCTTTATGGAAAGGGATGATTAAGGAATTGGCAAAGAGAAGTGGATTTGGGCCTCCGAATATCTCACTCATAAGAAACGCAACAGCAAGATAGTATTTCACCTTGGTATTCTGTGATACAGTGGAAATAACCCAGTCTAGATGACCAATTTATACTGAGGACAAAACTGTCTACAGCTAGGCTATACTATTTACATCGGACATTACATACATATACATTACATACATTATAGAAAGGAATTAAAAATACCATCAACATTCAGCAATTTTACCAATTAACTTATCTACAACTTTTAACAACTGCAACATGATTTCCTTCGAAAAGTACGAAATAAACTGGAAAAAAAATAAGAATACGTTCATCCAGCGCCGAAGCCCGACCGTTTCTATAACAATTTAAAAGGATTCCGACGATGCCTTTCAGTCTCATGCATAATTTAAACTGAATATTGATCCAGCACGGATTGAACCGGTGGCGTTTCGCTAATAGTGTGTATTATGCTGAAATCACGAGGATATGCATCTGCTATACATGCTGTACTATAAATGGAACATTTTGAATATCCTGTATTACCGGGATGTCTGAATACTAACGACGTAGTTTCTGTGTGGAGGTGCAGTGATTTGGTGTATTCTCTTATGAATTTAATAAAATGTATCGTAGAGGAAATATTAGTGCATATAAGTTCGATGTACTCCGTCCCCGTGTATGTATACATTATAATTTAAACCAAAACCTAATAAATATACAGAATTTTTCCACGGATGAATTTTGAATAGAGCATTCTTGAGCCAAAATGAATGAAAACTAAAATCTATGGAATTCAAAATTACCCAATCTATTAGTAAAGGGTAGATTTATTAAAAAAAAACTGCAATTGATGTCGTGGGCAAAATATTTAGATTTTTATTAAATGTGCAAATTGCACTTGTACTTGTGAAACGTATCTGTTAAACTAATGTACTTAATTGTCATAACATAACATAAGCGGGTTAGGCTGAGGTTCAACCAATGTACTTATGTTTCGCCGAGCTTATTTTCATCCCATGATGTGATAGGGGCGAGCCTTTCGCCATACCGGGCTCAGATTCAAATCCGAGATATTTAAGTGTGATTTCTTGAATCGAAAATTCGAACACAAATAGTGACACCCGACCTGGGAATTGAACCCAGGATCTCACGGTTCTCAGCCTTAGTAGGTACGCTCACACCAGACCCTATCAGGCGATCAATCAACCGAAGTTATTTCCATCCCATAATGTGATAGGGGCGAGCCTATCGCCATACCGGGCACAGATTCAAATCCCGAGATATTTAAGTGTAATTTGTCGAATCGAAATTCAAACACAAATAGTGACCCCCAACCTGGGAATTGAACCCAGGATCTCACGGTTCTCAACCATAGTACACTAACACTAGACCAATCAAGCAATTGTAGTTGTGCGATGCAATTGTAACCACTTCGAAATTAAATGCGAAACCGGTATTTGCCTATATTTTAAACATATCTTTGTATTTTTTTTAAATTCTTAATAGGTTTGAAACAAGCAGATCGCTCGCCTGATGTTACCACGCCACGCCTGCCCATAAACAGAAGCAACACCGCAGAGAACTTTGAATTACAAAGCACTGCATGGCATCTGACTGCATCGTCATCCCGAGATTTTAAGTCTCATAATGCCCAGTAACATGGCTTCAATGTCCTTTAAACCAAAACACAAAACCTTTCACATATGAGGGACTTACTACCTTATATTCGACACAGATTACGTCTTTATATAATACTCTCATTAGTATCTTTAAAAAAATAATGAATGACAATACATAACCTCTACAATAACACATCTACTTATATCGACTCGACGCAACAATAACATCTTTAAAACTGATCATTCATTCGGAAGGTACGAAATGAAAACTCAGTGAGTATAGTAAATTATTACCTTTTCATAATGTCAGTTAACCCTGTAATTCGGTAATCTACGTCGAGCCAACAACGTTCATTAAACTGCCGGAGAAATTGCCTTCAAACGCATTTTATCATCTAATAGCTAATAAAGTTGTTTAGATTTATATTAGATTTATACTTACTGTTAATTAGAACGGTTAATAAATAAAAGTAATAACACAGAGGTAAGAAAAATAAGTAAAAAGCGCAAAGGGATATCAAAACAAAAAGTAATTATTAATATATACACCCAACATTCATACATAGTCCTGATCTTATACTAAGTTAACATGTATCGTATCAGGAACTACGCAACACCCAAACCCGAAAAGGTGTGTGTGAATCACACAAAAATTTATCTCGATGCGGGAATCGAAGCCGCGACATCTCGTTTCACGGCTGGTTACACGACCACTGCGATACGGAAGCTCGGCAATTTAGATTTAGTGTGAATTATACCATCCGTCTTCAGTTAAAGCTGTGATGCTTGAACATTTACTGATTTTGACAATCATTGTACTAAAAAGAAATTATACAATTCTTAAAAACCATTTAATGTCACACTAACTTTAATATTAACCTTCGGATTGTGCAACGAATACGAAGTAATTTAGAAATAGTACAAGGCGCTATAGTATTCAAACAGTTACAAAAGTACAAGCTAATTAAATTTTTCACTCACAGACACAACGCGAGAACTTTAAAAATATACAATAATGAAGTTCCAAGTTAAAACTGTTCCAATGGCCACTATAATCAACTGACAATAATTAAGAACAGGCAAACTTTACCGACCATTTTCTTCCGTGTAGCGAGAAAGTTTAAAATTGCTTTACCTTGGTTAAAGGCGGGTGCTGTTAACGTTGAAAAGATTCAAAGTGTCCTTCATTAAAACTGCGTTGAGGGCATCGACAATGGAGAATCCCAGGCCTCGGATGCAATTAGTGAGACCAGACCCTCACCATGAACGCATTCATTCGTTCCTTCCGTGCAATGAGTGGAGCGGAACTTTATATTTTTATCTCATTCATTCATCTGAATAACTGATTTATACTTTTATTGTTGAGTACGCCACAAATGATGGGATGAATTCGCTTGCATTTTATAGGCGTCTGTGGCTTTTTCAAATTTATTTTACATATTATATCATATTTTACATCTTATTCCGATGCAATCCACTAATAATTATTCATTTCCTTAAGATGGGCAACGCGTTCCTGATTTTTCTGGTATTGTAGACGTTCATGGGCGGTGGAGATCACTTACCATCAAATGACCTACTTCCTCGTTCGCCAGTTATAAAAAATACACAAAATGGCTAATTGGAACAAAATACATAATACAATAAATATTAAAACCTATTAATACAAAACTGCGACTAATAAACAAAAAATATCTTACATAAGTCCATTGCAAACAGAAAGAACAAAAATCAATTAAAATCACCATAATCACTGCAAATGTACAAATACAAACAGTTAAAAATAACGTTTCAGTAGAGGAGGAATATTTAACGCGCGCCATCCGACCTGATCCCAGTTAAGCTGAAATTATTTTCGATTTAACTAGTGTTCAGAGTGCTGGCGCAGATTTACAGCAGATAACGAGTGTATGATTAATATTGAAGGCACCGACTGCGACAACAGTGATTAATAACGAGCAATCAACGGCCCGCGAAATGCGGACTTATTCGAAGCACACGCTTTTTATTAAAAATCCACTCGCATCATGCAACATCGACGTGCTGCTATAGTGTATTCACCAGATTCGCTACATACAATGCGGTGTATGATTTTAATTTAATCATCGACAGCTTTTGCAATAACCTGTGTGGGCTGTCATCACATGAATATCGAATTTAATTTGTACATTATTGGCTGATTTTATTATTTTGATTGAACAAGATCAATATACTAGTCGTGAGAAACTTGAACACGAAAGCAACTAACTGGTACAAGTACAACAAGTAGGTAAACTAATATTTATGTAGGACAGCTGACCAAAATAAAACTTCGACTTCAGGCAACGTCTTCTTTATTTTAAAATAATATTTTTTTAATTACACTGTAACAACTAACACGTCTTTTTTCCTATTTTTCGCCATTCGTCTTCCCTCTCTCACACACAAACACCCTCCCGTTCCTTCTCACGCTGCATTCCTCACAATAATTTAAATTAAAAATGCGTTCTGAATTAAAAATAAATATAAGTTTACTCATATATATAGGATTTATATTATATAATATATAATATAAGCAGTGATGGCTCAGCGGGGAGTGGTATGGACTGTCGAGACGAAAGTCGCAGGTTCGAAACCAGCCCCAAGTGCATACACCTCTAACTTTTCTAAGTAATGTGTATATTAATTGTTAATTATCACTTGCTTTAACGGTGAAGGAAAAATATCGTGAGGAAACCTGCATTCCTGAGAAGTTCTTCATTAGAATTTCGAAGGTATGTGAAGTCTGCCAACCCACATTAGGCCAGTGTGGTAGACTAAGGCCTAACCCCTCTCATTCAGTAGAGGAGGCCCGTGCCCAGCAGTGGGAAGTATATAATACAGGGCTGGTATTATTATTATTATTATAATATGAAAATGTAGCATCTCATAATACTGTTATTACAACGAATGTTATTAAAGTCTGTAATAGTATTTATGACCACTTTGCGACCTAAGTTGTCGGCGGCAAAAATTAATTGGTCATAATTCACTTTAATAAGCAAAATGAGCTTAATTTGCAAAATGTTGCAAGTATCTGGACGCCACACATACCACTGTAATCTTTTGTGCTATTTAGGATAATTTTGAACGTAATTATCAAGATTTGTGACATACCCAAGTATGTGTTATTGCTTAATGCCTTTATTTCGTAACCCAGTTAATGTAAGAGCCAGTTATCAAAGTTAAGTTTTCTTGGAAACACTAGTAAGGACCCAATAGTTCTTCGTGATATTAAAGGAACACATAGCACAGCGACTGCAAAATATTCAGTGACTAGCTTTTACTCGCGGCTCCACCCGCGTGAACGTGTTTTTCCGGAATAAAAGGAACATATATCCTAAGCCACGTTATGGTGTATCTGGATACCAAATTTAATCCAAATCCATCCAGGTATTTTTGACTGAATAACTAACATCCAAATTCGCGAACTTAGAAACATTTAAACGTTTCAAATTTATAATAGTAAGATAACAGGAAGTCTCTGCGAACAGCCTCTGTGGCGTAGTGGGCGAGTACCCAGCTGTGAAGCGAGAAGCCGCGGTTTCAATTCTCGCACCTAGACAAAATGTTGGTGTGATCTACAATTATTTGTATTGAGTCTGCTGGGTTTCTTCCCAGAGGGATTGACGTCAGACAGGCAGCCGATCTTAAAACTACAAGCGAAATATTTGTTAAAAAGCATATTACGCCGACCCCACTGCGAGTAGGATACGGGCAGGTGAAAGAAGAATTAGGATAACAGGAAGTCGAATTAGTAACTCTTTTCCAAAGTACAATATTTCCTGTATGATATGTTCATAATCTTATATTTAAGTATAAGATTATGAACGTAAAGATTGTAGATTTTTATCGAAAATTCTATCGTTTACGCAAAAATTTTGATTATGCCTAAAAGAATTTCAACTAAACCACAAAATATATTCGGTATCTCGAAATCTTCCGAACCTCTCCCATCTGCTAAACAAATCCCGCAGTAAACAGCCTCCGATACACGCTACACACAAACTACGTATCGCATGGAACCTTTAATATAACAGTTCAGGCGGAAAATCCGATATCTTGAGCCTTCACATTGATGAGCGTTTAAATATTCATGAGGTACGCCACGCGCGCAGCTCACGTCGAGTACTCGCACTACAAAATGACGGCTGTCACCGATCAAACTTGGATAGCTTGGTTGCACACTAGTGGTGTATATTTTTGAAGTGAAAACTTCTTTAGGCGCGTTGAATACCTTTCGGGTGAACAAAAATCATGGAACTCGCGTCATGGTCACCGAACGCTTTCCATGAGCTATATGTATACTGTGTATATATGTACATAGATATACCTCCGTGCGTTATTAGTATACATAATATGAGTATATATACAAAGAGTATATTTCTCTACATATATATTAAATTGGTCATTAACACTTCTTTACAAACCAAAAATAATAATCTAATAGCTCGACGATACAATTCACAAGTTACTTAGTTTTCACTTCTATTGGCAGTCCCTAAAGACTGCCCCGCATGTATTTTTATAAATGGCACTAAAAGCAATAGTGAAATGACTACCTCAGTGGCATAGTTGTTATTCGTACGCTGTGATCCCCTATACCGAGTCGGGTAATGGTGATATTGGGTTTTCTATTGGAGTCTGGAACTGTGCCCGGTATGATAATAGGTTAGTCCCCTATCACATCAAGGGACTGAAATAGCAAAATCCTTCTGGATATTACACAAGATGATAGAAAGAAACATTTATGTTTGATGAATAAACTTGGATGAATGAATATGATATCGAAATATATTTTTCTTATTAGAGACAGCAGTTGTAATGCGTACGATCCTGATTCATTCCGTAGTCATTCGAGTAATGACAACTGGGTCGGAATGCTGGTGAGTCCAGCAGAACCATCCTTCTTTCCCCGTGGTTGGGAAACATCCGTAAACGAGATTTTCCCCGCGCGAAAAGAAGCAGTCTATGAGTAGATTTATTTTAGCTAAAAACATTATAGGTATATTTATTCACATTTGAAGTTAGTAAACACTTTTGATTCAATAAGCAACCATAGAAGTTACAATGGTATTAATTTGCAATAACATAGCCTAAAATTACTTATTTTTTTAGCTTTAGGGTTTTTTTCATTTTTTCAAATACGATTTATTTCTTCCATCGCAATTTTGATGAGCGAATAAAAACAGACTGCATACGTCTCAGATTAAAATAAGGTACAAAATGATCCAAGAAATATTCACAATGATGTTTCTATATAACACTTAGCCTGCAGTCTACATGGTTAAATACAAGTAAACAAATTCATGGTAATTCTCAGTGTGTCTCCAACATCACGCTCACCACACGGCACTACTGAGAACGGAAGGCGATTCTCAAAAGGGAACTATACACGAGCGCTGCATTTACCTAACAAATTATTTACAAGCGGCTCGACTACAATATCGCATCCAATCTCGAAGTCTATCAGAATAAAAGAAACAATCTTAAAGTACGCCAGAATTCTCGCACCGAGACAAATGTTTGTGATCCATAGATATTCGTTAAATCTGGGTGTGTGACCCAGTGTGTGACAAGTCCCTCGTAGTTTCTGATACCCACGATACAGGTTTAACCTGGTGTGAGGTCAAGACTATGTGTATACTGTTGGGTATATTTATTCATTTAATCGGCAGTTATGAATCGGGAACTTTGCTATGTTCTGTTTCTTTAATGCTATTCATAGTTTAATAATACATAACCAGTTGCACTCACCAATCAGGTAATGATTAGTAAACCAACCCTTGGCGTGGTCAGTCTATGGATGGGTGACCGCTTAGTGGTATTTCAACTGAATGTATCCGTGCTTCGGAGAGCACGTACAGCGTCGGTCCCGTCTATTATTAACTTGGCAGCAGTCGTTAAGCCAAGTCGGAGGCCATTGGGCGGCTTGAAAACAATGACACTAGGTTTGGCCACAAACCATTCGATATAGAATAGGATAGTTTAACTAGCATTTACTCACTTTTCGTAAGTTATTTTTTGATACCTACAGTACTTTAACAACTTTATAAGCCAAGCAAGTTCATCGTTACGTCACTCGCCGTCACCAGTATTATGCCGGTCTGGCGTAACTGGATACCGGCGTGGCTGACCCCGGAACGTGACTCAGTGGAAAGAGCCAATATTGTGAGTTTTTCAACGGTGAACGGAGGTCGCTATTGACTCTGGTATTAATACGTGAAGAGAAAACTTTGGACCCTTTTTTAAGCATATTGCGCGCACGAAGGAGTTTCAGATTTGGCATAGTTAAAGTTTTTATGGAGAAGTGTAGAATGCTATGTATTATAATAACATAATAATATTTCTACGGGGGGTAGGTCTCTCGTATACCAACGTATGTCGTACCAACCCAGATGTCCTCTCCATCTGGGTTTGTACCACCGCTTTGTATATTTCTGCCGCCAAGCAACAGTGTGAAAGCACTGTTGTGTTTCGGTTTGAAAAACATTGAAGCCAGTGAAATTGCTGGACATTATGAGACTTAACATTTTATGTCTTGGGGTGACGAGTGCAGTCCATGTCATGCAATGCTTTGTAATTCAAAGTACTGTGTTGTTGCTTCAAGTGGTGTTGTTTCTGTTTATGGGCAGGCGTGGCGCTTACCATCAGGCGAGCGACCTACTCGTTTCGTCACTCAAGCTAGTAAAAAAATTGTTTAAGCTCATACTGTCAATGTCTGAATGTCAAATCTCGCGGCTGCCGTTCTTTTCTTTCTTTCTACCTGGCGTTCTTTTCTTTCTTTCTACCTGGCGTTATCCCGGCTAGTGCCATGGTCCTCTTGGACCTCCTAAGACACCTCCACTTTGCCTGATCTTGAGCATCCTCAGTATTGAGACCAAAAATAATAAAAATTATATGACTATAGAGGTCGAATAATACATCAATGTTCAAGAGCAATAGAGACTACTTTAGAGGATAATAATTATAGTACAAAATATATTTTGTTGAATAAATTTCAATTAAAATGAACCAGGCGTGCTGTTATTTATTTCTTAGCATTACATAATACATGTCATTCGCATACAGTACTTTATTTAGAAAGCCGGACAGAAAGTTTGCTAAACACATTCCAAATGTCACTGGCAAAGGTCAGGAGTCAGGACATTTTTAAAATTCACGCCGCTTTCACACTAATTTATAAATTATTAATTCGAGGAACTCGAAAACACTATACTTGTTTTTATGCAAAAATATATTACCCTAGACTCTTCTTGGAACAAGCTGGTACAAATTACTTTATCGCGATGAATATTCAACGCTTGGTCGCTTCACAGATGTTTTTAACCTCCAACAAAAAGAGGGGTGCTATAAGTTTGACCTCTTTGTCGGTTTGTGGGTGCGTGTATGTATTTGCCTGTGTCATCGTAGTGTCTAAAGGGACGGACCGACGGGAATGCGTTTTTTTTTTTGGGTATGAAAAATGGTTGATTTGTCAAACAGGTTAACATAGTCTGGGGTCAGGACTATGTGTGTGACTTTGTTGGGTGTATTTATTATTAGTATTTGTAAGACATCATTTACCGATCGTTGATAATAAACTTTATCAATATTAATGCACGGCGAAACATAGATATCTTTGTGCACAAAAATAAGGCGCGATTAAATTCGGCTGGCATTATAATTAAGTAACAGGCAAGGTACCAAGGTTGCTAGTGAGTACCCTAATAGCGGGCTGTGGTTTCGCAACACCCAGTTTGTTCCAGTTTCTAATGCCTAAAGTCAAAGCACAAATTATTTAGGGCTTGTGTGTCATGTTGTCACAGAAGTCGATGGGCGTAAGAATATATATACAGTTGCTTTTATATCAAATAAAATATTTAAAAACAAAAGAAATTGAGAGTACACGACAGCCTCCGTGGCGCAGCGGCTGTGAAGCGAGAGGCCGCGGGTTCGATTCCCACACAGAGATAAAATGTTTGTTTCATGTGGGTGTTTTCTACCCAGAGGGGTTGACGGCAGGCAGGCGGCCGGTCGTAAAAACTTTAAGCCAAATAATTCTGCAACATGTGTTAAAAGGCATGATACGCCAACCCCACTGCGCGTGGGATAAGAGCAGGTGGAAGTAAAAGGAGAATACATAGAAATACTGTGGTTATTATTTGAAGATGGGATGACCAAGAACAATTAGTAAAAATATAATTAGCCCTGTACTATAGATGTCCTACTGCTGGGTACGGGCCTCCTCTACTGAGAGAGGAGTTAGGCGTTAGTCCACCACGCTGGCCTAATGCGTATTGGCAGGCTTCACATATCATCGAAATTCTTATAGAAAACTTCTCAAGTAAGCAGGTTTCCTCACGATGTTCTCTTCACCGTTAAAACAAGCGATATTTAACAATGAATACACACGTAACTTAGAAATTTTAAAGGTGAGTGTACTTGGGGCTGGTTTGGAACCTGCGACTTTCGTCTTGACAGTCTATGCCATTCTTCGGTGAGCTATCGTCATATTTTACAAGGAAAAAATAGATTAAAAACAATTAAATTGCGAATCAGACTCGCACTCCGAGGGTTCCTTACCCAAACCTTAAATCAGTTGTGGTAATATCAGCTATAATAACACAACTTTTCAATGGGCTACACATTGTCGTTTAAAAATAGAGTCTTTTAAAGGTGGGACGGACAGAAAAAAAAACGTACCGATCCCAAATAGGGTTCTGTTAGCACCCTTTGAGTATAGAAACCTAAAAAAAACCATTTCTCAATAAATACAGGAGCTCAAACCTACACATGAAGCAATTTTCGTAAAAGATAAACACGTATTTTAAAAAACCAACGAACATCTGCCTCGATCGCGTAGATTTAATGCATACGCGTTATAACTGCTGTCCTGAGATCTCGGATCGATCCCCGGGTCGCGTAAAATATTGGGTTTTTCTATTACGAAATGCTCAGTATCTGCCCGGAGTCTGAAATTGTGCCTGGTATAGCGAAAGTTTCGCCTATCACATCTTGGGACGGAAATAAACTCGGCAAAATGTGGGTGTACTGGTTACACCTTTGCTTACCCCTTCGAGGATTTCAGGTATGAGTGCGTATATATGTATGTACGAACAACAAGCCACCAAAATATCATTTAACAATGTAATTAGAGACGACAATTTACATTCAGAGTCGAATCCGTGTGCAATTTATTTGGCACAAACTGTACTGTTACAAAAACCAGGCACTTGTCAACAGTGAATCACTGTCCGACAGTTAAGTTGTTACATGTTGAAATTTTAATTTAAAATTGGATTATATAGCAACTAGCACGTGTTACTGCAAAATGCTACGCGACCGCGATCTTGCGCAACCGATCAATGCCACAGGTGCCTGCGGGAATGAACGAAATGCAGTCGAACAACTAAATAATATAACCGATAATGCTAAGCTGAATAAGACAAACCAATTGTTTTTGCGTAATCTTAGATTCGGCACCCGTACGCCATTCAACATCAATCAATTGCTGTTGTTAATTATCAACAAATGGCGCTGAACTATAAATGTTCGTTACAGCATGCAAAATTTAACTGCACAGCGATATCTCAGACCCCACTATCTATAACGCAATCAAGTTTTACATTTAGATCCTTAGAGCACGCCAATAATGCACCGTAAAATTTCGACATAGTCATTTGTTATACGAAATAATTGTCAATATTAAACGGGCGCTGTTTCCGACCGTTTCCGATTTATCTAGACGGATAATATAATAATTGTATAGGAAATCCTGTCCGTGTAAGGTACCTTTCTAAGTAATGATAATTGTTTTGCGAAACGTATATAGATGCTATAGAAGGTTAGTGTTACATCGAGTCTATTTTTAACCTACAAAAAAGAGGAGTGCCTGCCTCGGTGGCGCAGTTGTAATGCGTACGCGTTACGATTGAGGCTGATGCTGAGGTCTTGGGTTCGATCCCCGAGTCGGGTACGGGTGGTATTGGGTTTTTCTATTACGAAGAGTATCAGCCCGAAGTCTGGAATTTGTGCCCGGTATGGCGTAAGGTTCGCCCACTATCACATCGTGGGACGGAGATACGCTCGACCAAATATGGGTGTATTGGTTACACCTCTGCCTACCCCCTTCGCGGATTACAGGCGTGAGTGTGTATGTATGTAAAAAAGAGGGGTTTTATAAGTTTGACCCCAATATCTGTTTGTGAGTATGTGAGTGAACGTGTGTGTATATACACACACAATATGTATTTGGCAACGTAGCGCCTAACATGGTCCAATTTGAATGCGTGGGTAACGGATCTTAGCTATCTTTAAATTCATCCTTCCACCCCTGGGCTGGAAAGGAATACGTAAGATGGAATTTCACCACACAATTATTATTTTTTTAATAAAATCTGTTCAGTCATTTAAAAGTTATAGAATATTTTGTAACTGATGTTGATGTTATTAACGGTTAGGATATAGATGGAACGTCTCCGCCCAAGCGTTTATCTAATATTTTTCAAGTTATCCTTTAAACCACAAACTAATTTAAGTAACAGTTGCCCGACGTAAATGGGCACTTGGAATAATATTTCGCTCGACGCAAGGTCGTTACCACATTCTAAAAATTAGGAATTTGTGAACAGGTTGTTTTGTTTACGATCAAAATAATGGATTTAGTACTGTGATTTAGTTTGTATTATTTTATTATATTAGCGATTTGGAACTCATAGATAGTTGCAATTACTAAGTGGTAAACGATTAGTAGTAGTAGTTAGTAAAACGATTAGAGTCAGTTTATGGATGGGTAACCGCTTAGTGGTATTTCAACTGAGCTTCAGAGGCCATGTAAAAGTTGGTCCCGGCTGATCAACTGACAGCAATCATTAAGCCAAGTCGGAGGCCTTTGGGCGGGTTGAAAACTTTGGCACTAAGTTAGTTACTACCTATTCGATATAAAATAGTTTTTTTATATAGCATAGGCCAGAAAACAAGCAAGTCGGTCACCTGGTGGTAAGTGGTCTCCACCACCTATGTGCGCCCACAATACCAAAAGAATCACGGACGCGTTGGCGACCTTAAAGAAAAGGGATAATGGGGTCATCGTTTTTGCAGTTGGCAAGGTCTTCCGATATTCAAATCTCATTACTTCAAGATAATAAACAGCTACAGCTTAAAAATAATTTAGTCAATATTATACTTACCATACTTCCTCTTGACTTATCCAAAACGACATTCATATCTATTACATTAAAGGGATAAAATTCATGCTTTTATTATATTTCCCTAATTATATACTTGTGTCTCTCTTCCACCTGCCCATATCCTACTCGCAGTGGGGTAGGCGCAACACATGTTACATAAAGATTTGGCTTGTAGTTTTTTACGACCAGCCGCCTACCTGATGTCAACGCCCTTGGGCAGAAAACACAGACCCGAAAAAATAATTGTGGATCACACAAACATTTTTCCTCGGTGTGGGAATCGAACCTATGGCCTTTCGCTTCACTGCTGGCTACTCGCCCACTGCGCCACGAAGACTGTCGAATTATGTACCTATATTTTTTATTGATACAAATGGATTTATTTTTATTTTATCACGATCGATTCCTATCGTTTTAATAATAATTATTACTAGTAATAAATATACCAAAATTCGACCACGTATGTATATTGCCCAAACATAATATTACTTTGGCTATAACATTGTATAAATTAATTACATTAGTACCCTAATAAACTTTCTGTAAATTAATTAGTACTTTTGAGTAAAAGCTAGGAAATTCTGTTGTTTCAGCTTCGGCGTAATGAAAATGGAAAGTTTTTGTGAGCTTTTAATTATTTAAACAGATATAATACTGGATCGATAGCGAACTTGGTTTTAAGCCAATGTTATTTTTCTGCTCTACTTCCTCCATTAATAAGGAACTTTAACTTCGCTGATATTACGAATCTACTTATTAACGAAAATATGTATTCAAACGTCTGAACTTATTATATTACTTCTAATCAACGTTACTTGGTTATAGATACTATGTGTTTAATGTACAATATAGATTTTTATTAATTACATACATACGCACTCCTGCCTGTAATCCCGAAGGGGTAGGCAGAGGTGTAACCAGTACACCCACATTTCGCCGAGCGTATCTCCGTCCCTTATGTGATAGGAGGCGAGCCTATCGCAATACCAGGCACAAATTCATCATTCGTGCATTTCGTAATAGAAAAACGCAATACCACTTTACCCGACCTGGGGATCGAACCCGAGATCTCAGTGTTGGCCTCAATCGTAACGCGTAGGCATTACAACTGCGCCACCGAGGCAGTAATTAAAAATATATAATAATTTAACTATGCCTGCTATGTGGATCTCCGCCAAAATACTTAATGGCTCTTTTTATCAACTTCCTCCGGAGTCCAGACATGAATAAATAATTTGAATAATAATCCTATCGTGAATATAAAAATGGTAAGACCAGTTTTAAAAATTAATCGTACAAATAGTGAATTATTGTTTATTGCTCACTCAATGCTATGCGAGATGTCATAAAATAGTCCCGCCATTATTAATGGGTTAAGGCCCATCCATAATTTATGAAATGTTGTAGTCGTACCTACTGAACAATATGTAATTGAAATTTTATTTGTACCATTGCCAACTGTTTCAGGTTTATTGACAGATCATTAGAATGTACGTTACAAGTTGTGTGATTTGTCATTCCATTCACCACTTATTTAATGTGAAAATAATTAGACCAAAGCAGAATCTGAGTTATTTAGACTACAATTATTTTAACAGCAAATTAGATTTTAAGTGGTAGAACCACGCTGTAGACAGTACTGTTTACAACATGAACTAGCCGGTACGACGGGGTTGTTACCACAATAGCTTCCTGTTACATTTTATACGGTGAGTGAGGTATTCAGAAGCCCAAATCTCTCCTCTTCCCAATCTCCATTCCTTTTCTTTAAAGTCGGTTACAAATCCAGGAGTATTCTGGTATTGTGAATGTTTATGGGCGGTAAAGATGATCTACTCGCTTACTAACCTCTGATATAAAATAAACAATCTTCACTTGTCTGGACTCCCGTATTAAAAACTTCAAACTCTTCACGAAATATCCTGTTTATTCGAGCATTTTAAAACATTACATGAATAATTAAAAAATTAGAGTCCAGCAAGAATGAATAAACTTTTTTGAACTTTGTGAACATTCTTTAAAGAGTTGTTTGGCAAGTATCCGAGCAAGTGTCTACTGGGACTCGAGACGATCGATTAATGAGGAAATAAAAATTGCCAGTCTCATCCTTACAATTAACCTAGAATATTAACATGATAAATGAGAGCAAAAAGAATTTACCAAAGACAAATTGTCAAAGCAGACTCGAAAACGTATAATAGATTGACAAAACCTCGAATATGATTAGAATAATAATGTCCGACATTATACAAAATCTGACTCCAACGCACCAATGTTTCACAACGCTGATATTAAACCACAGGTAAACGAACTAATTTGACACACAATCAATCTGTATGATAAGACGCGGTACAAATTTTACATTCACCTCCGGTCAGTACCTCAAAAGCGATCAATATCTGTGTAATCACATGAATGGAACTAAATCGATAAAATCGGAAATTTCGTCACCACACGTGTGTGAAATGCAAATTGATTGAGCTCAAAATTCGCCGCCAACGGACATGAAACACACGGGCATAAATCAATTAGCACGAAATTTAATACAGAATTGTTTTATCGTTAGGCGAACGTTAACAGCAGGTTTGTCGGCCAACAATTTGGTTGAGCACCCGTCCAATGGATTTAATAGAACCAAAATTAAATCCATTTTATATTATATAAAGATATAATCGTCGTTTAATAATATTGTCAGACTGAAAATTGCGCTTTGATTTTAATTTATTTGGAGGTCGAGACGAAACGTTCGAATTTGATTTCTACATAGCGTAAAATTAATGATTTCGATTGAATTTATGCTCCTCTAGTTTAATATTTACAAATAATCAAGTTCTGTATTAAAGGTATTTCGTTGGGCGCTTACAGAGATGAAGGAAAAAACAAAATAAAATATACAAGGCAACAATGCGCGCTACACAACTGCTCGGAAGGTAAAAATAATACGAATTCTAAAAATAATGAAATTAGGACACACATGGCTGCAGCTAAACTAATTAATACCAATAGTTTTCGTTAGTTAACTCGCTTTTTGTTAAATTTATATAATTCGATGTAAGAACGCGTATTAATTTATATATCTGAACGTTGTTAATAATATGACACAACCTATTTCTTTTTTGGCGTAATAAATAAAGCCGCAATGAATTATTTATATTAATGTTGGCATGGCCGGGCCCTTATTATATTCCGCTAAACTCTTGTCAACGACTATTGTGCCCTAAAAATGGTTACTGTGACCGGATTTGAGATAAAGCAAAAAATGCTGTTTTATAATAGTTCGCACAAACAATATTTAGATCGAATCAAACGTTATTTTAAAAGCAAAGGCGTCAAGTTTTTAGATACGCCTAAAGGGGACTTAGAATCTAAAAGTTATTCGTCAAATCATTAGACGATGTATATTATTAACGGTACAATATACTTATTTGAAGTTATTAATCAAGATAAAATAATAATACTATTTCTGAGGTATTGTAGCGTAGTCTTTAACGTCGAGATGTGATATTTTCCGCGAAAATAATCATTAATATTTATTTTAATGGCAGGTATAACAATATACGCGAAATCTTACACGGAAGGTTACAGTTTAATTACCGTAGAGAAAAAATATGGTTCTTACAATTATATTTTACGCAGAGTTTCGTGTGCAATATGAAAATCAAGACTAAAAAATGTAGTTTACTTCGAAATACAGTTCTAAGTAGTTACGCAGGATATCCGCTACCCTTTTCACTTGCTTGAATACTAAATTAAAAATGTTAATATAATAATTATGTATTATTAAACGAATAATCGGGAGGTATGAGACTACCTTGGTGGCGCAGTTCTAATGTATACGCGATACGACTGCTGTACTGAGGTATCGGGTTAAATCCCCGGGCCGAGTAAAAGTATGGATATTTCTATCACGAAATGCTTAGTATCAGCCCGGAGTCTGGAATTATACCCGGTATGGCGATAGGTTCGCCCTCTATCACACAGTGGTACGGAAATAAGCTCGACGAGATGTGAGTGTACTATTTGTGAAGTCTACTTCTACCACTTTGTGTCCCTTACCTACCTTTTCAGTGATTACAGATGTGAGTGCGTATGTATGTCCATAAAAAATGTATTACCTAAATAATGCCTTACAATTTCGTTAACTTCAAGATAAGACTAACTAAAACCTTGATCTTTTTAACCAAACGCATAATTAACTTCACCTTGTAAATGACAAAAAACATTTATTTCCCTCGGTCTGATATCTAAGTTAAAATCTTTGCCAGATTTGGAAATAATATTTTAGGTTAGGATAGGAAGCAAAACACATATGAGAAACATTCACAGTTGACATTATGTTTTTGCAGTTTCCGAGAAAAAACTACATTTGACTCACGTGTTTGGAAATTTGGAAGATTTTTCGCACTCAAATAACACTAGAATATGTTCTTATAATCGACAAATGTCATTACAGTCATATTACCTACAATTAAATGAACAATTTTTGATATAAATATCCGGAGGCCTAAATACCCCTCCCCTTCTCAATCCCTTAATTTATCTCTTTCCTTTAAGGTCAGTAACACGCCCATGATTCTTCTGGTGTTGTAAGCGTACGTGAGTGTACATGGGCGGTGGAGATCACTTACCATTACGTGACCCTCCTATTCTATTGCCAACCAATGCTATAAAAAAATTATACATATAAATTATACGACCGGCCGCCTGCCTGTCGTCAACCATTCTGCATAGAAAACACCCAGATCCGAAACAAATGTTCGTGGGTCACACAAACATTTTGTCTCGGTGCGGGAATTGAACCCGCGGCCTCTCGCTTCACAGCCCACGGCGCAATAGAGGCTGGCTCTATCACTTACAGTATATAATCATTCTTTTAAATTATATTTAAAATCAACCAGTTTTTATTTTGCTAATTCATTATTGCGCTAATTCAGAAACACTATTGGTCGAATTTCACCTCGGGCGATACTGATATTTATACAAGAGTAAAAAAACAAAACAAAGGTAAAAATAATCTATTTCAGTTCAATATAAATTAATTCTTGCTTACTGTTTGTTTTTTTTTGTATACTAGTATTCAGTAGAATGCTTTATTATTTCAGAAATATCGCCGAAACATCTAATTATATTACAACTTATTCAAAATTTAACGTCGTAACTGGTTTGATATTGAACAACATAATATGAAGTCACTAGTACTGCGCTATTTGAATATTAGTGACTACAATTTTTATGTCAAAAAAACTAACTTTTTCTAGTGGCCTCGCCTGCTATTCTATTATATTTCCAGGATAAAAAGTATATCTTATAAAATGTCACTTAGGCCCATAAGCCATATCGATGCAAAAATATCCATCTGTTGCTCCGTGACTGATTGACTGAGACTGCCTCGGCAGCGCAGTTGTAATGCGTACACGGTACAGTTGTTGTGTTGAGGTCTCGGGTTCTATCCCCGGTCGGGTAAAAGTGTTATTGAGTTTTTCTATTACAAAATGCCTTAGCATGATACTGATATCAGCCTGTAGTCTGGAACTGAGCCGGGTTCGACAACAGGCTCGCCACCTATCTCATCATGGGACGGCAATAAGATCGACGAAATATGGGTTTACTAGTTACATCTTTGCCTATCCTTTCGGGGATTAGAGGCGCGAGTGAGTATGTACGTTGCTCCCTTGCTGCGTAAAAAACGGACAATCCAACAAACACACTTTAGTATATACGGAATCATAATAGATTCATATGTAAAAAAATATTAAAGAATTCTCCAAGTTATTAATAATCGTGACAACTGGTGAAAGTTTGTAAATGAGGGGGCGTCTGCTAATTGACTCATAAGATATACATAGTTACTAGTTAGGTATCAGCGCGTTTCTATCTATTGACTACTTATCCACCTACAGTGATAGATTTATTTTGTACTTGAGGACTTTGTTATTGAAGAAAAATATATCCAAAAAACTGTTAAATACGTAATACGAAAAAGTATTTTAACACATCTGCACATAAAATCAATTTTTAATGTTAGCTACTATATCTCTATATCATTTATTGTACATGTAAATGCTAATCAAATTATTCATTTATAAAGTTTTAACTCTACATACACAAATACGAACTAGTTACAAAGTCTCTTCACGTTAAACGTTCTAGCACAAGCGCTGTACTGATAAACTTAATAACACTGCATTATTATACAATCAGCAATGAGCCGGAATTAGCCGGAATTCAGTGCGATTATACTATGCATAATACTGTGAACTAGCTACCTTGATTAACTTTGGAGATTATGAACCACCTCTGCACTTCTCTTCCTAGATGTATCAGATTCATCATACATACATACATAGACTCACGCCTGTTTCCTATAGGGGTAGGCAGAGACAACGGATTTCCACTTGCTACGATCCATTTCAGATTCATCATATTGTTTGGTATAGTCATTTTAAACTGCATTGTTTTGGTAAATCCATTATTTGGGTCCTTGAGGGCAAGAACAGCCTATGTGCAAATTTGATTTAATATGTATGCATATAAGATAACTCTAATTAGATAAGTCTAAAGGTAGACTTTGAAGTGCGACCAAGACAGGCGACCGCGACGCTGACGCGACACTGAGATTGTCGGATACATTATAAATTAACGGATACCTTCAAAAACTCCAGCGGTGACCTCTTTCACCGCAATTGAGACGGTCCAGGGGATCCTGAGTATACTTTGGATTGCTACCGGAACCGCCTTTGCGCTATGCCGCTTTGCAGCGCATCTTCTAGACACTCAAAAGCATCTCACAATAATAACATCATTACACAACCCAAAAAAATAATGTGTATAATATCAAAATTTCATATTTGGACCAGTTGCTTATAATTTACTGCATTGTTTAAGGGATTTCTTAAGGAAAGAGAAAAAGAGTTGAAATTTTGTAAGATAAATAATATTTTATGGCCTAGCGTTTTTAGCCCCCAGAAAATGTAAGTCTATAATAAAAGCTGGTATAATTAACAACTTTCGTAATAATTGACTAACGATAGGTACCTATAATCAAAGGCAGTGAAATGCAATATGTGTAATAGAAGGAGTGTTAAGTTTGTAACCTTTTAAATCTGCAATACTTGAACCATTCGTCATTTACAAATTATAGTTTTTATTATAATTAATGAGCCAGAGAGCACATAACTCTTTTTTTAGTCTACTTTCGCAATATTGATGGGCGTTTATTTATCCTGGTGCGGCAAAATAAAACGATCTACGGACAAAGGACGATTATGATATTATATTATAAATAAAAATACGCTTTGGTATATGGGAAATACGAGAATCAAATCGGCAACCTCCTTTTTATTAGCTTAAAAGACGAAAAAATCGGGTCACTCGTCTGATAATATGCTTACACACTGTTTCTTGGCGGCAGAAATTGACAAAGCGGTGGTACCAATCCAAGGCCTTTCGCATACAAGGGACCTACTAACCTGTAAATATCAAGTAATTTGAGCGCTGCATATGTTTGATAGCCACGATACAGGGTGTGCCTAGTGTGGACATAGTTGTACATTATGTCATAGTAACATTGGGCTTGTTAAATAAATTATTATTTATTTTTATGTAGTTAGCCAAACAATCTTCTTCTTTATGTGCCATCTCCTATAGGAGATCGGCGATCATACAGACAGGCCCAAGAATGTACTTACTTATTTTATGATTAAGGAAGCTTCGAGAAGACGCTTGAATATAACGCGTCTTCTCGATTGATATAAAATAATACCATAGTCTATAAATTGTTCAGTCTGTTAACACGATTGATGTTGTTAAAATGCACGCCAAATTATGTTTTTTTTTTTTTATTAGTTATAAGACCTACATCGTCTACAAGCTATTGTAAGTGTACTGTAGTGGTACTCATGGTAGAATTTCGAGGCCTAAATCCTCTTTCCCCACCTCAACCCTCATTCTCACAAAGGTCGGCACGGCAACACATCCTTAATTCTTCTTGTATTATAGGTGTACATGGGAGGCGGAGGTGACTTACCATCTGTTGGCTTTTTTGCAAATTTACTAGCCTCTGCTTTAAATAACAACACTAATCGTCAAATTATTTGAAACTTTTAAACGCCTGAGCATATTATTATCTATTGACGTAGCTGAAATCGATTAGATTTTAAACGAAAAAACCACATACAAATCGATCCTTTCGTTTAGGTGTTATGATGCCCCATTCAGATACAATACACGCTCACACACACACACATACAGACAAACGGGACAACTTATAATACCCCCTTTTATGTAGGGGCTTAAAAAGAAACATATTTGCTACAACGCATCTCTGGTGCGGAATGCCTATCTCGCTCCGCACCACATTACATGTTTGTTCTGTTTGGACGCCCGTGTTAACAGACTTTCAATATATTATGACGTCACTTATGACAAACTCACAACAGTGTGTATGCACAGCATTTATAGGAATTGAAGCGTCTGAAATTACTGCGCATTTTGGGATTTTATATCTAATGTGTGTTCTTAGTGGTGTTGATATGGGCAGACGTAACGCTTACCATGATGCGAGTGACTTGCTCGTTTGGTAATTGGGTTGTATATCAAAGACTCTTCGTCTTCTTCCAGCTGCCCCTATCCCACTCGCAGAGGGGTCGGCGCAACATGCGTTTAACTCATGTTACAAAAAGATTTGGTTTGTAATTATTTACGACCGGTCGCCTGCCCGACATCAACCCATCTGGGGAGAAAACACCCAGACCTGAAACGCGATGTTTGCGGATCACAAAAATATATAACTCGGTGCGGGAATCGAACCCGCGGCCTCTCGCTTCACGGCCGGGTACTCATCTACTGCGCTATGGAGGCAACACGATAACAATGAACAAAGAATATGATTTTTATACTGTGCAAAATACATAATCGCAACAGGTTCCACTGCCTATTACGTACAGATCTAGGCGGAAGGTGAGCGATCTAGTTCGACATTCCAACATTCACCTCTGTAGGCCCTAACGTCTAGAACTTGCTCTGTCCTTTGCAATGGTATCTATAACTACTATTTTATATACTATACAGATTTAGAATGCGTGAAATGGTTTGAGATTCATAAATTAATACATACATACATACGATACCACACCTATAATCCCCGAAAGGGTTAGCAGAGGTGTAAACAGACACCCGCATTTCGCCGAGCTTATTTCTGTCCCATGATATCAAACGAGCCTATCGCCATCATCATCATCATCCGCCACAAGACGTCCACTGCTGAACATAGGCCTCCCCTAAGGCCTTCCAGGCAGACCTGTTGGAAGCGGCCTGCATCCATCGGCTTCCTGCAACCCTTGTCAGGTCGTCGGTCCATCTTGTAGGTGGACGACCTCTGTTGCCCGTTGCGACTATCGCCATACCAGACACAAATGCCAGACTTCGGAAAAGATAAATAATGTATACTCCCAAACCATTGCAAAGTAAGCGTTACATTCTAGCGAGTCGATCGGCGGTACCAGAGTGCAACTGTTGCGCCATTTAAAGTGTTACGCGAATGCGACCGAGTGCGACCGCCAGCCCGGTCATGGTCGCGAACTTACGACCGCAGATGCCGCACCAAAAAAGGATGAAAGGACGCACCGAGGTTGTACCTACTCGTCTCGGATTTACAGCCATGTAGAGCGCTGCCGATTTTGGAACGTATCAACACTCTGTGAGAATATTTTTAGTCATTTTAATTGGTGTTCCAAACGTGCTTGTGTTTATATATTTAGGTTAGTAGTTTTATAGCGCACTAGCTTTTTCTCGCGGCTCCGTTCACGTGGGTTTCGGATTCCCATCTAACAGTAACTGCGCAGTTTTATACTATAAAATTTGGCCCTAGGGTTCAAGCTTTCTTCATTCCAAATTTCATTAAAATTGGTTCAGTAGTTTAGCCGTGAAACTTAACAAACAGAGTTATATTAACATTTAAAATACTTAGCATGGATTTTTTTATTGCCCAAGTAGACTGACGAGCAAGCGACCCCCCTGTTGGTAAGCGGTTACCGTCGCCCAAAGACTTCAGCAATACATGCGGGATTAGCATATGGAATACGACACATCTCGCTCGCGAGAGAGATAACCATCGACGACAAATATCTCACGCAAAAGTGTCAACATTCGATAAAATCAATTTTCATGTTAGTGTTCGTAGACAAAATACCACAGAGAGGTAGAAAGTACTATTTTCTCTACTTTTGACATAACGAGTTGAGTATTCTATGCATGTGTCATTTTAGCGTCGATAGACACATAGAAATAACCAGATAAAACTGGTTTGGTGTTGCATATGCTAATCCTCCAGAGCACAGTCAAGCCGCTGACTAATATTACTAGTGAAATTGCTAGGCATTATGAGAGACGCATCTTATGTCTCGCGGTGACGAGCGCAGTGCAGTGCTACGCGGTACTTCATAATATGAAGTTCTTGTTGGTGTTTCTTCTGTTTATGAACAGAAGTGACCATTACCATTAGGCGAGAGAACTGCTCGTTTCGTCATTCAGCCTAAAAAAAATATAATACCGAAAATAACTTACATACATACGCACTCACGCCTGTAATCCCCGAAGGGCTAGGCAGAGGTGTAACCAGTTCAGCCACATTTCGCCGAGCGTATCTCCATCCCTTATATGATAGGAGATGAGCCTATACCATACCGGGCACAAATTCCAGACTCCGGGCTGATACTGAGCATTTCGTAATAGAAAAACTCAATACCACTTTACCCGACCCGGGGATCGAACCAGAGACCTCGGCGTTGGACTCAATCGTAACGCGTACGCATTATAACTGCGCCACCCAAGCAGTCAATATAACCAACCAAAAAAAAAAAAGGCCATAGAACGATGACAGTTAACCTACTTTTTTAAACATGCATTATGTTTTAACTTTTAACACGAACTCCCCAAACACGAAGTTAACAAAGCATCGGAAACGATGTCAGTGTCAAAACAAGTGGAGTGAATCAAAACATTGTAACGGTGGACACAGGACAAGTTGTGCGGCGTGTGGTGTTGCGTGGCCGTGGCAGGCAGCAGCCACAAACGTGGCGCGGAACTCTCTCGACGGATCAACTCAATTTTAGTGTAGGTAATTTGGGATTTGTGGTAATTATTTGATATATAATGCTTTTAGGAACAGTTTCGAGGCGTTCATTAGTCGTATTTACAAAGACTATAAATCAAAAACGCCTTATAACGAAATGTTATATTTAAAGCGCCTAATATTTATGCTAGAAATAACATAAAATCTAATGTAATACGCCAACCTTAAAAGAAATTAATAATTAAGCGATTGGGAAGGAGAGAGGGATTAGGGCCTCCGGACATCTCACTCACCGTACAAAACGCAACAGGAAGCTGCTACTTTACGTAAGTTTTCTGTGTAATAGTGGTAACAACGCGGACGTGCCGGTCCATTCTTGCTGTAGACAAAACTGTCTACAGCGTGACTACCACTCAGAACAACACTCGCACAATAGAGACGTTCCTCATTATGACGTTAATATATCTATCCGCATCCGCCACCATGCCCAATGCACTACAGAAGCGAGGAAGCCTCAACAGAGTCCTGAAGGTGTTATTGTACTGGATTCGTAGTGTGCTGTACATCTTTGACGTAAAGTTGGCCCAAACTCCATAGAGCATACGTATAAACATTTTGACAGTATGCTCTGGAATAATATTAGTTTTATCTGAACATGTGAATAGTTACATTATTAATAGAATTTGACTTTTTTTTATGACGACGATCAAGTCACTCGTCTGATAGTAAACATCACGCCTGCCCATAAACAGAAGTTACATCAATCAGAACTTCGGATTATAAAGTACTACTTGGCACTGATCTACACTCGTCACTCTGAGACTTAAGGTGTTAAGTATCATAATGCCTAGTAATTTCCATAAATATAATGTCTTTCAATCCGGAACACAATAGTATTTACACACTACTTCTTGGCGGCAGAAATAATAAGCGATGGTACCTACCCAGACGTCTTTCGCATACGAGGAACTACTTAGTAAATTTCAATTCTTGAATTAAATGTTAAATGAATTTTATCTTATTCAATATAACATCTTACAAAGAATATGTTTATCAGACTTTCTCTGGAAACAACATCTAAGCGAGAAAATGCTGTAGCGATGCAATCTGTGTGTAATTTATGTCGCGAAAGACTTGTGAATGTGACTGCAAACGTAAAGACAACATGAAAGGAGAAGCCCAGACTTACTTTGGTCAGCATGTCGTGTGTTGAATTAGATTTATATCTCAGCTTCCTTCAAAAATATAAAAATCTTTATGAGAACAAAGATAAAGAAATATGTATTTTTTATTTGTTAGTTTTATTGACATAAAAGTTACTATGAGGCCTCATAGTGGCGATTTCTCGAAATGTCATTGGCTAGTATTAGGCACTAAATTAAACTGACCGATGTATGTATGTATATGTATGTCATGTACACAGAAATCTACACTCAGCAAAGAGCTCACTTAAGTGTTATTTATAAATACGGGCCTTAGACCCAGATTTAACTTGAGTGGTTTTATGTTTTATGCTCGATGTCGTGGACAGTTACATACTGAGTTTAGAGGTGGGTGACTCTTTCCCATCCCCGACAATGCAGGAGTTCGTAAATGAAAAGCTACGCTTAAACAGTGAAGTTTGAGTTGTCAATAGATATGAACAATGTCTGACTGTGTTTGCGAAACACAGGAGTGGCCCTGACGCGTATTCTAAACTTCGTACCGCCGCGCTTGCCGACAAAGGGCAGCACAGCTAAAACCAATTTATGCGTTTAAATGCTTGATATATCTACATTCAGCGCATTCATTGTGCAGGTCGTATTGTTTATGATTGTTAGGCAGTCTATCTTTAATTAATGCCTGTTTCACCTCCTCTTGAATAAATTCTACTTATCAAATGAATACGTTCATATCCAAAAGTCATTCTGACATGTATACCGGAAAAAAGATGAGATGAGTACTTTAATTAACCCTTTCAAATGAAAAAAGTCATCAAAATTAGATGACTCTGTGACACTTATGCGTAGTTGTTACTCACGCCTGTAATCCGCGAAGGCAGGCGGGCAGAGCTGTAACCAGTACACCCGCATTTAGCCGGTTCTCCATCTCATGATGTGATAGGGGGCGGGCCTTCGCCATACCGGGCACAATTCCAGACTCCGGGCTGATACTGAGCATTTCGTAATAGAAAAACTCAAAATCACCCAAAATTTACCCGACCTGGGGATCGAACCAGAGACCTCACCGTCAGCCTCAGTCGTAACGCGTACACTTATAAACTGGTTGTTACTATAAACATAATATTCTTATTTGTTAAATGTTTTTTGATATAATTAAAGTTTACGAAAGGCCAGCAATACCTTCCCGTTCGGGTATTAGCTTTGTTACAGATCCGTACCCATAAGTCCCTTTTAATGGATGGAGCAAAGCAAATACCACCTTACACTGTATAAATAGTTCTAATACCTTTGAGTTCTTCACTTGAAATGGCTTGCGAGAAGAGCAACCGCTACATTGAAAGTTTCGAGGTGAAACGAAATGTTTTAAGGTTGTACCATGTGCTTATGACCTTGACGTTTGTATCTTACAAATTCTGACGAAGTGGAGGTATCGTGCGATCGATGTTTTATAAAGATGATATGTAACTTTTTTATTCGATTACTACGATTATTTTGGTTTAGAGTCCAGTAGGCCTAGTACAAGTTTTAATAGTTTTCTAAAACGATGAAAGTTTTCGTCTTCCCTCCATACGTCAAGTTTCAGTAGCCACTATTGGGAACTATGATGAATTCAAATTAATAATATGGTTTATTTTGTTTCTAATTAGTCGAATATGAAATTAGTTTCAAGCGAAAGGAAGAATTTCCTTTATTACCGTGTGAATTACTAGTTTGACACGTCAATAGTAATTTCATACGAATTCGAAAACTGTGAACGTATTTGTTACTCGTACTAAGCCTACTGGAGCACCGATAAGTCGGGTCACTAATAAATTCACGTCAATCATTAATAAGTAGCTTTTTTACGTAAGTTAGCTCAAAATATAAATTATGTAAAATTTTAAGTGGAAGAGCCACGTTGTAGCCAGTATGAATGGGTCCGCTCGACCGGGTCATTACCATTGTCTCACAAAAACTGGCGCAAAGTATTGGCTTGCTGCTGCGTCTACGGATGTCCAAATACCATTCCTCTTCCTTATCCCTTAATTATTATGATCCCTTTCCTTTAAGGTCGACAACGACAATGTTCATTAAAAATATTCAGTTTTTGTCTCTCCTGAAAACGAAGCCAATTTAACTTGCGCAGTATTGTTAGCTAAGCGACGTTATTTCTCAGAATGGTCTTGTAGATTTAGAATTGAATACAACCCTTCAATATAGAATATGTTTATAAACTGATACTGAGTCATTTGATTAATTGGTTCATAAGTGGTCCCATAATTGTCAATTAATACGAATGATGTCAGAAAGGAAACCTAAATAGTCGTAATTAATTTAATTACATGGTTTATAGCCGTCTATATTCAATGTTGAGATTATAAATTATTTCGTCCTGTACAGTCATACGAGGTCATTTTAAACCAAGGAAATGTTTATAGCGTGTACGGTTGTTACTAAGCTGGTGCGATTTCCAAAAATATATGTGTACATAGCTTTTGATCGCGGATCCGCCCGCGTAAACGGTCTTTTCCGAGATAAAAACTATAAATAAAAAAACCAATTATCAAGTCTCACATTTCTTTTTCGATTATACACTTTTGTGTGATGTTATGATAGGCATATAAAATCCCAACATAATAAATTAGATTTAAAATATAAATACATATGATACTATGCCTTCGTACTAAGACGCCTCCACTTCGCCCAATCTTGAGCGTCCTCCGTAGTGAGACTTTTTTTAAATTGCTTAATTAACTGGACTGCCTCGGTGGCGCAGTTGTAATATGTACGCGTTACGATTGAGGCCAACGCCGAGGTCTCGGGTTCGATCCCCGGGTCAGGCAAAGTGGTATTGGGTTTTTCTATTACAAAATGCTCAGTATCAGCCCGGAATCTGGAATTTGTGCCCGGTATGCCGATAGGCTCGCCCCCTATCACGTCGTGGGACAGAGATACGCTCTGCGAAATGTGGGTGTACTGGTTACACCTCTGCCTACCCCTTCGGGGATTACAGGCGTGAGTGCGTATGCTTAATTAAACTTTTTTTTACATTTCTGTAACTGCCTCGGTGGTGCAGTTGTAATGTGTACGCGGTACGACTGCTGGTCTCGGGTTCGATTCCCAGGTCCGTTTACAGTGATATTAGATTTTTATATTATGAAATGTTCAGTATCAACCCGGAGTCTGAAATCGTGCCCGGTATGGTGGTATGGCTATCACATCATGGGACGGATATAAGCTCGGCAAAATGTGGGTGTACTGGTTACATACACCTCTGCCTACCTCCTCGGGGATTACAGGCGTGAGTGCGTATTTATATCTGTATGCATATATTCTTAAACTTCAAGTTTGTCTGTTGGAGATCGCTTTTAGTGATAAAACCGCCTTTTGTAACATAATTTAGTTATAGTTCTTAATGTACAATTTTAATTAGTGGTGTACAATAAACAGTTATCTATCTATCTACCTATCTATTTATGTATATAACCAGAAGAACCATTGGTATATTAAAAGAACGAAATGGGCATTCTACCCTGGGAATCTCAATTACTCGTACCGTCGGAAAAGCAAGAACAATCTGTAACTTCATATCGTTTTTCTATGAGATAGTGGTACTAACTCTTTTACTAGGTGGTAGTCCCCTCGTATGCAAAAGGCCGTCTGGGTTGGTACCACCGCTTTGACTATTTCTGTCGTCAAGCAACAGTGTGTAAGCACTGTTGTGTTCCGGTTTAAATAATATTTTTTAATAATATTTATTTATTAGGCACAAAAACAATATGCAAATCAATCGAAGCCACTGACTCCTGTGCTAGATTAAATCTGTGTTACAGGTGCCAGTGTCCTCTCACAACAAGTATGACACAGAGTATATTTTGTGTAAATAAATTAGATATAACAAATATTGAAATAGGTGTGTGTTTGTGTGTGTAATGTGTGAGAGTGAGTGAGTAAGTGCATGTGTGTGTGAATGTGAGTATTAGTGTAAGCAGTTTAAATGTTTAGTTCTAGTAACTTTTCGGTTGTATCGTAGTCTAGTTGTAAAAGCCAATTTTTTATCTTTGTTTTAACTTCATGAGTTGTAAGTGGGTTAATATTATGTAACTTATTTATCTTGTTATACAGTCTAACTGCCATAAAAGGCTGTTGCCGCGTTGAACTAACAGTATTACATCTTACTGGTATACACACATCGACTCTGCGTTTTTTCTTACGTTTATTGTTGTATGGGGTGATATTGTGCTGCTTGATAATTTGAAGTAAAATATATAGTTGTCTTACTGTCAAAAGATTACATTTCTCGTACAACGATTTAGTAGGAAATCTATATGGTTTGAATGTCATTACTTTCAAAAGACACCTTTGAGCTTTTTCTAAGTGAAGTAATAATGATTTATAAGCACCACCCCAAACTATCAAACAGTAGCCAATAATAGACTGAATTAAAGCAAAATAGGTATTACGAAGAATATCCGGTTCAGCCACAAATCTTAATCGCTTAAAAATCCACATCAACTTCCTAATACGTAATACAACAAGATCAATGTGAGCACGCCAGCGCAATCTGTCATCTAAAATTACACCCAAATATTTAACTGAGATTGAGTGCGAAATTTGGGGACATAAGCAGTTCGTAGTGTTAGGATAATTACAGGAATGCACTTTTATACCTTTGTGGGTAATTTGGGATTTGGAAAAGCTAAAATTGATATAGGTTGTTTTCTTTAAATTAAGGGTTAACAGGTTTTCATTAAGCCAAAGACGGATATTTATAAGCTCCATTTCAGCGTAACCTCGGACTTGATCCCAAGTATCCCCATAGAACACTAAGGCAGTGTCGTCGGCATAAGAAAATATTTTACCGTTAGTTAGTGGAAGATTACATAAATCGTTGATATAAATTAGGAAGAGACTAGGACCAAGGACACTGCCCTGAGGGACTCCGTAGAGTACAGGAGCGTGGGTACTAACGAGATCACCAACTTTGACCTGCTGCATTCGATCAGATAAGAAGTCTTTAAAAATCTTGAGTGTAGTTCCACGAATACCATTACGATAGAGTTTATTCACAAGAATGGGAATGGAAACGGTATCGAAAGCCTTCGCTAAATCGAGAAATATAGCCAAACACTTTTTCTTGGAATCCATTTGCTTGGATAAGTAGCTGGTTAGATGGCAAACAGCATCCTCAGTACTTCTGCCAGACCTAAATCCAAACTGTGTGTCTGCCAAAATATTATTATGCTCAAGAAAAGAAACTAATCGCTTGTTAAGAACTTTTTCAAGGATTTTAGAGAGCGAAGTCAAAACTGAGATCGGTCTATAGTTAGACACTTCATCACGTGGCCCACTCTTGTGAACAGGTGTGATGAGTGAACCCTTAAAAACTTTTGGAAATATTCCCTGGTCAATACAGAGCTCAATTAGTTTAGTTAGGGGGGGAACTATAATGTGTCTGGAATATTTAAGCAATTTAGTAGGTATAAGATCAGAACCAGTTGCACAATTGTTACTGAGATTCATAATTATAGAATTAATTTCAGCTTCATCCGGGGTAAGTAAGACCAAAGAATTCAAGACATATGGGTAATTTTGATTGTGGGTAATTGAACTGAAATTGTTAGAAGACATGATTTCCTCGGCATATTGTTTTCCAATATTAGAAAAATATGTATTTATTACTTCAATGTATTCAACCCTATCACTGTTAGGTTTCAATAAGTCCTCAGCTACTGTTTTAGGTTTAGTATAATTGACTATTGATTTTATTGCGTTCCATGTTTCTTTGTTTGTCCTAGCGGTTCGTAATAAGGATTTTTCATAATTAGTTTTTATTTTACATAATAAGGAGTTACAAAAATTGCGGTATCTTTTATAAGAGAGAGTGAGAGTTTCATTATCAGGATTACTTTTATATATTTTGTGAAGTTTGTCTCTATGGCGAATGCAACGCAATAGACCAGTCGTAATCCATGGTTTAATAGTTCTTTTTCTACAGGGAATTTGGCAGAAGATAGAATGTTCTTTTATTGCCATCGACAAGGTGTCAACAAAACGGAAAGCAACATCGTTGGCGTCAGCATTTGATGATATATAGGAAAAATCAACAGTTTCGAGATATTTTGAAACAGCTTTGAAGGAGGCCTTTGTTTAAAGGACATTGAAGCCAGTGAAATTGCTGGGCATTATGAGACTTAACACGATGTGTCTCGGGGTGACGAGCGCAGGCCAGTATCATGCTGTGCTTTGTTGTTTAGGGTTCTATGTGGCGTTGCTTCTGTTAATGAGCAGGCGTGGCGATTACCATCAGGCGAGTGACCTGCTCGTCTCGTCATTCAAGATAATAAAAAAAACCTCAGACTAGCAGGCCTATTAATACTGTAAACAAAACTATCTTCAGCGTGACTCTAACACTTCAAACAACTTCCTACAACCACATGCGTTGTTGTTTAAAGAATTTATGCAATAATCATACTATTGAACATAAAAAAATTACATACATCCCGTATGTTTAGTATTTTTTTATTTTTTTTATTATAGTAGCAGCTTCTTCCCCAGAGGGATTGATGTCAGGCAGGTAGCCGGTCGTAAAAACTACAAGCCAAATCTTTCTGTAACGTGAGTTAAAAAACATGTTGCGCCGACCCCACTGCGAGTGGGATAAGAGATGGAATAGGAAGAATATACTAGCAGCTTGCTGGTGGTGAGGGTACGATGATGGAAATGTCCGGAGGCCCAAATCCCCTTCCCCTTCCCATTCCTTAATTAAACCTTTCCTTTAAGGTCGGTAACGCGCCATTGATTCTTCAGGTATTGTGAATGTTCACAGGCGGTCGAGATCACTTACCATCAGGTGACCCACTTACTCGTTTACCGGCCACTGCTATAAAAAATACCTTGAGCATCTTCTACGACAATTCAGTAGATATTAAGCTATATCTATCATCCTGTGCTATTAATTTTATGGTAGCTATTCATTTACAATCAATAGGTGGCTCTGCTATCTGCGGGGTACAATTATGGGCCAATAATTGTTAGTTAGTATGCAAACTGTAGTCGTCTTATTAAGTAATTACCAAGTGGTGCAGTAACTGTAACTACTCGGCTCGCTGGCGTATGTATAGTCAGGACAATTACAGGGCAATGGTTTGCCTCATCATTAACAGTGTGAAATGCCGCCTTGATCATAAATGTTCAATACCATTACATCTACTGTGGCATTACTAGATGGTAAGTCCCTAATATGCGAGAAGCCGACCGGGATAGCATAACCGCTTTATCTATTTCTGCCGCCATGCAGTAGTGTGTGCGGTTAGAAAGATATTGAAGTGAAATTCCTAGTAATTGTGAGACATTTTTTGTTTCGGGGTGACCAATGCAGACTAACGCCGTGTAGTGTTTTTTAATTCATAGTTGTGGTGTAGCTTCTGTGTATGAGCAGGCGTGTTGCTTACCATCAGCGACATCTTTTCGTCATTCAAACTATTCTTTCTCCTCCTACCCTTATCCCACTCGCAGTGGGGTCGGCGCAACATGCTTTTTTAACATATGGTACAGAAAGAATTGGCTTCTAGTTTTTACAACCGACCGCCTGCCTGACGTCAATCCTGGGCCACTCTTGTGTGATTTTTGCAGTCAAAAACTCAACACAAATTGTGGTTGCCCTGGGAAGCGAAGACCTGATGTTGCTCCTCCTAAACCGCCTTATTGATCTAGTGATATATTGTCACTAGATCAATAAGGCGATTTATTTGAAACAAAAGAGTATTAAATCATCACATTTTTTATTTGTGACACAATATATTTTACAGTGTGTCGTATTTCGTAAGTTTACCGTGTGTGTCATTCTATTTGCCATGCAGATAGCAATAAAGCCCGGTTTACCCAACCCGCATAGTGCGTGGCTCTAAATAAATCGACCGTCATAATAAAAGCGTACAATAGTTAAATTATGCTCGTATACTTTGTTTATTTTACAACTTTATTTTAATATCTCGTGACCATCTTCTATTTTATATTCTATTAACGTTGCGTAGTAAATAATATTGTTTATCTTAAGCAAGTTTTGAATTGACAAGAGAAAACCAAGCTCTTTTTTACCATTATACACAATATACAATTAGAATTTTATTTACTTCGACTTGACTTTATATACTTACATGTAAAGTCGGTCTTTGTCTAGCAGTCTTGTTATGGGGTCTCTTTATGTAGAGATGTATATACAATATCGGTGTATAAAAACCATAGTATCGGAGTGTTTCACTTTGCTTAATTTTACTTTTTGAGATTTTTAAATTTACTGTGGCGTCCAGAATCTATTTGAATCTATCTGTTTTATATCATAGGCCGGCAAACGAGCAAGTGATGGTTAGTGATCTCCACCACCCCTGTACGCCCATAATATGACCATAAAAGAAAGTGATATTTAAGGTATTGGGAAGGGGATTAAGAACTCGGATATCTCACTCACCGTATGAAATATATAGAACTTTTAAAAGTGGTTGGTTACTCTTACTGATCTACATTACGCGACAAACTCTTAGTCGATATTGTTTATTGACCTTACAGCATATTTGAAGAGACCATAACAATTATATATTAATGAAAATTTTACTATGGTAAAAAAACTCATTTGGACCCAGTTGATGTCATACCTCGTCATTCATAATGTTTAAAAAGTATTCATTATAAACTCTATTCCATTTCTAATAAAGTTTAAAAGTCTGAAAGTCATTTCGCGTAGTCGTTTCTGCACAGCCTTATATCTACTCACATTGTTAGCGTCTTGCAGTTTTGCAGGGCACATATCATCTTGGGTTTTATAGCGAATAAAGGAGCTACGATGAAAATTATGGCCAACATTTTCACATGGTACATTGTTATACTTTACGACCTTTTTATATTTAGCTATACAAGTTGCGTGGCATGTAACTTAGACGTAAATATTTTATGAATAGCCTTTCATATGATAATTATATTTTACAGCTCAATAATGCTCAAGTAATTTTTTACAACTTTTCGCTCTTATATTTTGGATAACAGTTTTTATAATTTCTAAGAAAGGGCACTTTCTGAAAAGTAAGTAAAGCTGGCAACCCCAATTATTGCTTTGGCCTAATCTAAATCCCTAAATGTAATCCAATAAATAAATAAACGTATTGGAATATCAAAAGTTATTCATGAAGTGAAATGAAATGAAATGAAATGGAAAGTATTCATAAATGAAATGTATTTATAATCATAAATCGTTATGGGCTTCAACTATGTATTAGTATAAAACTTTTTTTTTGCCTGAATGACGTAACGAGCATATCACTCGCCTGATCATACGCTTGTCCATAAACAGAAGCAACACCACACAGAACTTTGAATTACAAAACACTGCATGGCACTGTACTGATTTGGTCACCCCAAAACAAAAGATGTCTCATAACGCCAGTAATTTCACTGGCCTCAATGTACTTCAAACCGAAACACAATAATTACATACTGTTGCTTGGCGGCAGAAATAGACAAAACGGTGGTAGTACCAACCCAGACGGCCTCTCGCATACGAAGGACCTACCACCTAGTACCTAATTGTTTGTAGGCAGATTTAGTTTAGTATAAAAATCATAACAAACTTCACACCAGTAAATGTCAGCATATCAATCCATTGTGCAACGCAATTCAACAAATCTAAATTCGGATATATAGTAGTGCAACAAATCATTTTCAATGTAACCTTTAAACGATATAATCGTTCGTACCCGTAAATCATATTAGTTCCGCGAAAACCGATTAATTGGTTCAATTGTCTGAATTAGTTTCATGCTTGATCAATGTGTGGATGAAGGTGCACGCAAAAGTTGCTGTTAAACTTCAACCACGATTGGATTGTCTACGGTACGAAGTTTGATAGCTTTGAGGAACGCAGTGACTCGTAGTTACAGAAGTTGGCGTATGAATTATTGCTTACTATGACCCATTCCACACACGTTCAAACTGAGCGCCTTTGCAGTTCTCTTGTTAATTTTGTTGCAAAGTTAACTAGATTTCTCGTTCGCCAGGTGATTTGCGTGTAATGGAGTATTTTGTTCTTGTCAGTTGCTTCTCTTTGCTCACACGTGACTTCAGCGACGTTACGGAATACTGTTGTCTTGTTTCAACACAACTCTACTACTATGAATTAATAATAGTACAAATCATATATGTATGACGCATATGCTTTACTATGGTAAAGCATGGGCATTACCTTCAATAGAGGTTTTTGTTCCATAAAGCAATTTTGTGAATTTGGATATCGTCGTTTAGCTACCAATACCCCAAATTAAATTGGCTTAGTTTTCAGGAGAGACAACAAACTAAATATTTTCTATGAACGTGTGTGATGTAACCAATAAGTTGCATAGTGACAGAACTCTTTGAATAACGTGCTTTGTACAGTTAATTTAAATTGTTGTGTAAATTTATTGGATACGCATCAAAAACAATGTATACAATGACAATATCACATGGCCAATTTTTGAGTTACGCGGTATTGTTGGCTAAGCAACGATATTTGTTAGTCAATCCCGTCTTACCGGTTGAACGGTTTTGGATGAAATTTTACATACAGGTTGATCATGACCTGGGTTAGGACATAGACTACTTTTTATCCCCAATAAGGTCGTTCACGCGGGCAGAGCCGCGAGCAAAAGCTATTTTTAAATAAAAGCTATCATAATACATACAATGTGTACCAAAAACCCTGTGTTAATAAAATCTATATTCAAACGTACATAAATATCACCAATAACACATAGTAAAGCATTGCACAACTTCCTTTAATATTTCAAACAGTCCAAACATTTGATTTTGAAACGAAATAACATCACCAAACTAAACTATCACACACATCTAACTCCAATTTAATTGTCACACGTCGGAACTGGAAATTATCCGCCAAAAAGGCCTGCTAAATATAGACACTTGTACGCCAGCGGTAATAAATAGACAGTGATTTAGTCGAATACATGCAATAAGGTTTGAAAACTGTAATTGTCCGCACGTCACGAACCTGCATTCCTTCTGTGCAGTCGTGGGATAAAGTTCAAAGGGCAGTCGCTATCGGTCCTAGAATCTTAAGGTGTAATTCAACGACGTTTGCTAGAACGAACCAAGATACGGGCGAATCACGACCTACACGTGTACACTATGCGACGCGCCTTTTTTTATATAGCATAGACCGGCAAACGATCAAGTGGGTCACCTAATGGTAAGTGATCTCCACCGCCCATGTACGCCTACAATACCAAAACAATCACAGGTGCGTTGCCGACCTTAAAGAAAAGTGATAAATAAGGTATTGAGAAGGGGAGGGGGATTTGGGCCTCCAGATATCTCAATCACCGTACGAAACGAAGCAGCAAGCCGCTATTTTACGCCGGTTTCTATGAGGCAGTGGTAACGACCCGGACGAGCCAGCCTGTCTACAGCGTGGCTCTACCATTCGTTCAAATCCTGTCACGGAAATGGACTACACTAGACCTGATGTTAAGTGCAGTGCAGCCAAATATAATGTCGACCATCAACAGACTTTGTGTCCTTCGACGGTCAGCAGAATTATACCTAAGCGAGCCACTATGACGGGTTTCTAACCACGTATACTGTGGTCGCTATCCAATCGGATACTAAAATGATCAAGCACTCACTCACTCACCAGCAAATATGATCAGGTGCTCTCCCACCAGCGCCTCCAAAAGTACCGAAGCTTTGATAAATCAATATGACTAAACTATGTGCGGCGTCGTATATACGAGTATATTGCACCCCGTTTGTTACTCAGCTCGCGCTATCACGCGTCGTTTAGTTGGACCCTTAGGATTTGGTCGGACTTATCGCGATATTCAACTATAAATACAAATTGAAATAAAACTAGTTTATACGGATTTTATCGCGGTTTAATTTTTATTTTAATCCCGACGTTTCGAAAGCTTTTCAGCCTTCGTGGTCACGGGAGAGACTGAGGTGTAGGTCGTCTCGAAAAGTTAATGTTACAATGGCTACCTTCATTTTAAAATTATACATATATTTTCAATTATTTAAAAAAGTTAGTTGACACTAGTCCGATCTACGCACTAGTTAAACTAGTTTTATTTCAATGTGTAATATTCGCGTAAACCTAAGAAATCACTATATAAATACAAATTCTAATAATCAGGTCTTTTGACTCACGTGTCGTTTCGATTACACGCTTTTGTGTGATGTTATGACAGGCATGTAAAATGCCTACATAATAAATTAGATTTAATTTATCCTGCCCTATGTTTATGATACTGTTCCGTCATTAAGTATTCTGTGGTTTCGTGTTATGATAATTGTGATACAGAGGGAAACTAATGCCCATACGGACATCCAATTAAAGATAACTAATGATTAAAATTTCCTCAAATGATAGCTTTAATTGAGAATTAAATTAATTGAGAATTGATAATTAGAGTGGTAGAGCCACGCTGTAAACACTTTTGCGGTTTTTTTAATCTGAATTATGAAACGAGTTGGTTGCTCGTCAGATGGTAAGGACTGCCTAAAAAGAGAAGTAACAGCAATTTGTTATAGTTTACGATACGAGTGGTAGAGCCACGCTGTAGACAATTTTGTCTACAGCGCGAATGGGCCGGCTCGTCCGGGCCGTTACCACTGTCTCACAGAAAACCGGCGTAAAGTAGCAGCTTGCTGCTGCGTTTCGTACGGTGAGTGAGATATCCGGAGGCCCAAACCCCCTCCCCTTCCCAATCCCTTAATTATCCCTTTCCTTTAAGGTCGGCAACGCACCCATAATTCTTTTAGTATTGTGGGCGTACATGGGCGGTGGAGATCACTTACCATCAGGTGACCCACTTACTCGTTTGCCGGCCTATACTATAAAAAAAAAGAATCGAACTCAAGTTGAGACGGCTCATGCTTCAAAGCATATATACTCGTACCACTAAACCGAGGAGATATTTTGTCAGGACATTTAAAAACGCAACGTTGTAAACTGCGGGCAACAAAACAACTATTAATAAATTCGAAATGCAGCACCGAGATAATATTTGTATGTACCATAATAAATATTTGTCTGTTTTGGGTGACCTAAAGTCTCTCCTAAATCCTGATGCCGACGATTCAAGGCTCATACCTTATTACGAGGGCAGTACTATAAAGGTAACTTGTATGCAGTATTTTATACATAAACACTTACACATAGACAAACAACAAAACCAAAATACAACTGTGTACGAGTCGTGAAACTAGGTGGGTAGGTCCCTCGTATGCGAGAGGCCGTCTGGGTCGGTCCCAAGCTTTGTCTTTTTCCTCTGCCAAGCAGCAGTGTTGTAAAACTGTTGTGTTCTGGTTAGAAGGACATTGAAGCCAGTAAAATTACTGGACGTTATGACACTTAACACCTTAGGTCTCAGGTTGATGAGCGTAGTTCAGTGCCATGCATTTGGTTTTGCTTCTGTTTATGGGCAGGCGTGACGCTTACCATCAGGCGACAGGCTCGTCTCGTCATCGAACGCTAATAAAAAAAGAAAATATCTTTACATTGTGCTAAATAAATCTCCATTATTCCCACTTCCTTCTCTATTTCGTACCACAGTAGTGCTCTAAACTAATGCTTCGGTAACAAAAGAGTTGTTGAACTTCCTCACCGGCAGACGGTTTGCAAAGTTCCCGATAACCAGCCACGGAACCTGACAATTCCGCTGCTTACAGATTTCCAATATCCGGGAACTAACAAATGCGGATTGAAAACTTATTTAAAACATCTGATCTAGGTCAGCTCGGCTTGACTACTGCTTTTAGATCTTTTTTAATCACGATTAAAGGAAAATAATCCAAGATCCGGAACTTTATGCAACGCTGTACAGCATTTGCTTCACCACATTTAGCGTTTGAAGTATTTGCAGTCTTAATTAAGTAACTACCTCGGTGGCGCAGTTGTAATGCGTATGCGTTACGATGGATAAGTACCACCGCTTTTTCTATTTCTGCCACCAAACAGCAGTGTGTAAACACTGTTGGGTTCCAGTTTGAAGGACATTGAAATCAGTAAAGTTACTGTGCATTGATGGTGAACTATGCCTGGTCAGGGTTATGAGATTTACCACCTTATGTCTCAGGGTGACGAGCGCAGTTCAGTGATATGCTTCACAATTCAAAGTTCTGATTGGTGTTGCTTATTTTTATGGGCAGGCGTAACGCTTACCACCAGGCGAGCGACCTGCTCGTCTCGTCATCTAAATCTAATTGAAAAAAACATAAATTATGTATCAATACAAATCATAACATAAGGCAATTACTTATTATCTACAAAAGTTACTGAGATAGTGTCACTTACTTTAACTCCCCAATTACATTAGATAGAACCAAGTGTCAGAAATAATAGGGTCCCAAGTTCCTAGTTAAGACAAAGTTTGTTTAGAGATTGTTGCCTGATTTCAGATCCAGTTGTTTGTGACGTTAGATAACTAAGTAACAAGGGTCGGTATATTTACTTATACACAGCTTTAGAACATAACCGATCAACGTATTGGTACAGTGGTAGTGTACATCGACTGTAAATTGTATGGTCTTATCATGATCTCTAGGCCTGATTGCTTTTTCTGAGTTTATATAATAAAAATATGACTTGCCCGCCATATGCCTAATGCAGCGATAGACCTACGTCATAAGACAGGAATATTTTTGCTGAAGTTTTAAGTGAGCTTATTACACATTTATTGGCAACATATTTAATTACATCTATACTTTTATTTCTTTAATGAAGAACGTTCTACTGCCATGAAGATTCCATCACGTACACTCCATTCGCCTTAAAGGCTGAAGAGCAAAAATGTTCTTCAAAATTAAACTTGAAAATGCCCTCGTGGAAATTGTCAAATTAAAAAGACAAAGGTGATAATTTGCCTTACACGAAGAACTTCTGCGTCTTTCACATAGAAGCGTGCAAGCCTAATGTTTAGGATGACCATGCTTCTTAATTTTTTAGTCAATCTTATTATGGTCGGGTATTACTATGTAACTTCCAACGGAAAAGTAGACGGACATCTATCTTATACAAAAATTAACTCATTTAATGGAGATGTCTTTTAGAATTATAAAACCAGATCGGAATCCCAACAGATAGTTTAAAATAGTATTTGTTGGCAGTAGTTCTACTGCTGCTCGAATCATAATAATTATCCAGAATTCAATGAAAATTTTAAATACGTAATTAATATACATAATTAAGTTTACGCATTAGGCAAAGGTGCAACTGGCACAACCACGGTTAATCGAGCTAATTTCCATCCTGTGACGTGATAGGCCTCCGTAGTGCAGTGAGCGAGTCGCCAAATGCGAAGCGAGAGGCCATGGGTGCGATACCCATACCGAAACAAATGTTCGTGTTATCCACAAATATTTGTTTTGGGTTTGGGTGTTGTGGGACTGTAAGACCCTCGTAGTTCTTGATGCTCACGATACAGGTTAACCTAGCATGGGGTCAGGACTATGTATGTGACTGTTGGGTGTATTTATTTATTTGTCACCAATATCGGACACTAATTCCAATCCCGAGCAACTCCTGCACGATTTTTTAAAATGTAATACTCAATCACGAATCTGGAATTTGAACCTGACACCTGATTACTTTTCCAGCCTAAGTACCCTGCCCTAAATTACTGTATACCATATTTTAAACTAGTTCAATTATACACTATAATAATCCACTAATATATACTACGAAAAAGAGAAGTCATTTTGCGGTGCCCGGATTGGAAAATATGTGAATATTTTCAATGAAAATTCAAAGTATTTGAAAGGAATATCTCTAGTTTGAAACAAAGTTGGAACACTTAGTAATATTCAGGCAACAGTGCTGCGGCGCTGTGATATCTTTGCACCAAAAACTTGGAATTAAATCTACAAGTTCCCTTTAACTGACTTATGTGTTGAACTAAAACTTTTATTCGCTTTTGGAATTTCATAATTTCTTCATTTATAATAATGTTGAGGTTTAGTAACTCGGTGTTTTCAAAACATAGGAAAGAGTGTTAGTTTATGTATCATAAATACTAACAAAAAAACTTCTATATGCGTTTAATTCTAAACCACCTCTTTTTTAAGAAGATTGTCTTTTTTTTCTTGAAAATCCCTTATGTAATATTCATGATTAATTACTAGCTTTTGCCCGCGGCTCCCCGCCCGCGTGAACAGCCTTTTCCGAGATAAAAGTAGCCTATAACCGTCTTCAAGGTCCCGTCTATATTTGTACCAAAATACATCAAAATCGGTTTATCGATTTAGACGTGAACGCTTAACAAACAAACTCAATTTCGCATTTATATTATAACTTAGGTTGATGCGCGATTGGTATTAAAAGTTTAGTTAGTTAGTTTTTAAACTATGTTGTCAGAAATTGTAGAAAATTGCAAAAGATTGTAGATTCAGTGTCTATCGTTGGTCGACAGTATTCATGGATTGCGCTATACTTACCATCAGGTGTGGCGTAGTCACTTTGCCGAGCCAGGATAAAAAAAAAACATACATACATACGCATTCACGCCCGCAATCCCCGAAGGGGTAGGCAGAAGTGTAACCAGTACACCACATTTCGCTGAGCGTATCTCCGTCCCATTATGTGATAGGGGGCGAGTCTACCGCCATACCGGGCACAAATTCCAAACTCCAGGCGGATACTGAGTATTTCAAAATAGAAAAACCCAATATCACATTTACCCAACCCGGGGATCGACCCCGAGATGTCAGTACAGTAGTCATACCGTGTACGCATTAAAACTGCGCCACCAAGACGCAGTTTATTAATTATTATGATATATTATATATTTTTCTTTGCACCTGAACTTTAAAGGATTTTTTATGTACAAAAGATCTAATCCTTTTAATGACAGAATATAACTGGTATTGTCCTGTCGACTAGATATATTACATTGCATTTTGTCCCAACAAGTTCACGACAAGTAAAAGGAAATACCATTAAAGTCAAACCTATTTCGGCGGGAGCAAAAAATTCACGTGTACCACATAACACAAGTCATAACGCTTATCTAAACAACTATCTCACGTGTGGAAATGAAACGTGTTTTGGGTTCATATTTGTCACAATCAATCATCGTAAGGTCACTTGGAATGGACCCAGCGCAGGTGTATTGTTTCCTCACTTATAATTCAATTTTAGTCAAGTTTTTGACAACATAACATATTGTCATTAGGAAAGTATTTCGGCCAATATTTTATGTCGCTTAGTTCCGGCATTTACGAAGGAGTAGGAAGAATTTAAACGTGGACATTTTGTTGAATGATTAACACTCGGCTAAATAACACTGACTCATAGAAAACTGACCTGAAGTGGTAGCTTGCTGTTGGGCTTCGTACGGTAAGTGAAATTTCCGGAGGCTCAGATCACTTCCCAATCCCGTTAATCGACAACGCATTATTATATGACCGACCGTCCAAACGGAACGGGCACCAAATTTCGCCACTGCCTCGTCCGTTAATCAGCAGAATGGGTTGTAGGGTTCAGATGACGGGTCACCCCACAATACAAAATACCGTTAAATCTTTTGAACGAGAAGGTGGCTCCTGTCATTAAGCCGGAATAACGCCAGGCAGAAAGAAGAAACTTGGAAATTGAAAAAATACTCTGAATTGTATTATAAAAATAACATTTTACAACATACGCACTCACGCCTGTAATCTCCGAAGGGGTAGGCAAAGGTGTAACTAGTACACCCACATTTCGCCGAGCGTATCTCCGTCCCACGATGTGATAGGGGCGAGCCTATCGCCATACCGGGCACAAATTCCAGACTCCGGGCTGATACTGAGAATTTCGCAATAGAAAAACCCAATACCTCTTTACCCGACCCGGGGATCGAACCCGAGACCTCAGCGTTAGCCTCAATTGTAACGCGTACGCATCACAACTGCGTCACCGAGGCAATAACATTTTATTATTATAAATATTAAAAATGCGCCTAGATTTCCGCCAGGTATACTCTGAACTTAAGACTAGACCGAGCCCAGGGGGCTTAGCATATGCAACACAACATATCAAACGCGCGAGAGAGATAACTATCGACGACAAATATCTCGGGTAAAGTGTTAACATTAGTTTCATCGTGATGCTTGGGTTCGTAGACAAAATAACACAAAGCGGTTGAAAGTACTATTTTTTCTAGTTTATCTCTACTTTTGTCATAACGAGTCTGGTATTATATGCAACCATGTCAACTTCGAAAGACATATAAAGATGACCAGATAAAACTGTTTTTTCACCACAAAACGAGTGGAGAAAATCATCTCGTGATGCATACTAAGCCCCCAAGTGTATTGTTTCTTTTTGAAATATTAAATAGTCAAGGTTAGCTATCACATACGCATACCACGTACATATGTTGCAAATAAAAAATAATCAAGGTTAGAAATTCAAGGCTACATTCTATATCTAGTAAAAATTATAGTGAGTGTGCAACATTATTGTGGCATAATACGCTTGACGCGTAAAGATTCATATCTCGCAAAGTTGTTTTATTAGATTTTTGCTCTGTAATTATTGTTTAATGGATATGGGATATAAACTCTCACGACATTACCCGCCACACCGACATTTTTCGAGCTTTAAACCAACTATGGAATAGAGTTATAGAGTGGTAGAGCCACGATGTACATAAAACCAACCTATATTGTTACTACGGTCTCTCTTAAAGTCGATGTAAATTTGCAGCTTGCTGTTAAGATTCGTACAATTATGGAGATATTTAGAGGCTATAATCCCATTACTTATTCCATTAAAATCGGTAACGCATCCATGATTCTTCTGGCATTGTGGACGTTCATGAGCGCTGAAGATCACTATAACTTCAACTTTAACAGATGCAATCGACACACTGAGTGTGATATTACCTAAGTCGCGTCAACCAATAACTGTCGTCTGTCTGCATATCGACGCTATGTCTGGCGAACCATTTATTTATTCAGCAATGCTATTAGCTACGCTGTTTTCAAAGCATTATAAGCTGGTAGCATGATCACAAATATTAAACGCACGTTTCGAGGTAAGCGACCAAAACAGGAGACCGCGACGGGAATCAGATTATAGTAACACATCCGTTTTGAATGAATTTCTATGCCTCGGTGGCGCTGTTGTAATGTGTACGCTTTACGATTGCTGTGTTGAGGTCTCGAGTTCGATCCCCGGATCGGATAAAAGTGATATTGGGTTTTTCTATCACGAAATGCTTAGTATCAGCCCGGAGTCTAAACTTGTGCCCAGTATTGCGATTGGCTCGCCCCCAATCACATCATAAGACGGAAATAAAAAAATGAAATGTGGATGTACTAGATACTCCTCAGCCTACCCCTTCGGGGATTACTGAGTGGGTGCGTATGTATATATTTATGTATAGAAACGGTCGCTGCTGTCTCGATCGTATACCTCAAAACTTACTTAAGCATACAAAGCCCATACATTGTGCGCAACAGTAGCATACATCTCGCGCGTTGCGGTCTCTAGTCTTGGTCACGCACCTTACAACGTACTTTAAAATAACCTTGGATTTATCAACGTCATATTTGAACTACATTGAACTTTAATTTTCAATTTCATTTTATCGTGGCACGTTTATATTTCAGTAGAGCAAGACACGACTTTAAAAAATAATTAATGTAAACTAATACTCTATATTGATATAAATTTACATACAATCTAGCAGCACAGCTAATTAATAAACATTCCTAATTAATCGAGCTTAAAACTTAGCGCCTCAGATACGGCATTAAGATAATACAAAAGATTGATTAACAGATAACAATGATAAGCTAAACAGCTTATAAAAACAAAATAAACAGATAATTGATACTGGCCAGAAACAAAAAGTTCCATTGGAGATATTTAGAAGCATAACAACCTCCGTGGCGCAGTGGGCGAGTAGCCGATTGCGAAGCGTGAGGCCGTGGGTTCGATTTCCGCACCTAGACAAATGTTTTTCTGATCTACAAATATTTGTCTCTGGTCTGGGCGTTTGTGGGACCGAAAGCCCCTCGTAGTTCCTGATACCCACGATACAGGTTTACCTAGTGTGGGGTCAGGACTATGCGTGTGACTGAAGTATATTTTTTTCATGATTTTTTGTATAATATACATATGTTTCTTCTGAAATCAGCAGTAGGAGGATTTAGGGTATTCTAACACTGCGGTTGACTTCATTTTAACTATTTCCTAAACTAGTTTCAAGTGATGTTTATTGTATAAATGTGGTGTGGATTTGTGCAATAAACATTACCGGCGATGAACAGAAACGTGAAAACACTTATTTCAAAGTGAATTTAGTTGATTTTTGACCAAGTATATCGATTGAACTTGGTCGGTCGTTCCGTCGTATAAGAAGCGTTGTATTTGAAGGACTTGACACCAAAACTCCAACAAGACTGAAGCCAAACACACACACACCGGTTTCATCGTTCTTGAAATTTCAAAATTGAAAATAATAAGTAATAATGCGATGCCTTAATTACACCAAAAAAAAAACCGTAGACAAATTTCGTTTATCTTTAATCGCTAAAATCGATGGTGATGTTTACAATTTATAACTCATTTCAAATTAATTATGACGCATTCGTATTTAAAACATAACATAACATAACAAGAATACTCTTGGGAAACACATTTTACGATTGTTTCTTTACTTGCGCAAGTATAGTCACATGGCGACGCGACCCCTAACCGATACTTCGACAAGAACTGTGGTAATTTGTCACAACAATACCGAGTATGTCTATTGATTAACTTTTTATTCAATATTTCTACGCTCATTGATAAAGTATTGCCCTCGTATATGTGTAGTATGGATTTTGTAATAGAAAGATACTGTAATATAATCTGTAAGATGCTTGATTGGGAAGAGGAAAGGGGATTTAGGCCTCCAAATATCTCACGGAGCGTAAGAAACGCAGCAGCAAGCTGCTATTTTAGGTCGGTTTTCTGTGAGACAGTGGTAAGACCTGGACGAGTCGGCCCATTCATGCTGTAGACAAAACTGTCTACAGCGTGGCTCCACCACCCACACCTCATACTTGATTAGTATTTCAAATTTCTTAGAGTATTTACGAACTTTATCCGATCTCAATTCGACATAATGATTCAAACTGAAGATAGTCTTTAATTTAGGAAACAGAATTTGAACTACTACTACCAAAACTTCATTTATTTTATTTATTTCTATGAGTGATGAATTCCTATAAAATTAATATCAATGACACTTACAATCTATAATTTAAAATTATTCCATAAATCTGCTACCACCTGTTAAAACTACATTGCATTGACGGGTCTGTGACGTGTGCTGCGTACATCCCAAACTCAATTTGTGCTCACTTTACCTGCAGCGTTACAGCACGCAATCAATTTTAATTTGCACTCGCTGCTCGCTGGATATACTGGCCGCTACATACTGCTCAATATATTATTAGCCCAATAGTTTCTAATGGACTGCCTCGGTGCTGCAATCGCAATGCGTATGCGTTACGACCGCTGTGCCGATGTCTCGGGTTCCATCTTCGGCTCGGGTAAAAGTGATATTGGGTTTTTCTGTCACGAAATGTTCTATAATCAGTCCGGAGTCTAGAATTGTGCCCATCATTGCAATAGGCCTGCCTCCTATCATATCACGGGATGGTAATAAGCTCGGCGAAATGTGGGTGTACTGGTTACAACCTCTGCCTACCGCTTCGGGGATTACAGGCGTGAATGCGTATGTATGTAGTGTATGTCTCAATACTGATGATGGTAAAATCTAAACTAAGAGCACAAGAAAGTATAAAGTTGTGATACGTCATTTTATGCTATCCTTTGAAACTGCACTTTATTGATATTATTAAAAATCTGATCTGATCTTTAATTGCACTTAAATTATTACTATGATTACAGCATGGTCTGGTCACCGTACGGCATCCTTAGTAGAATGGCGTAAAGCGGAGGAGGCTTATGCCCTGCAGTGGGCGCATAAAAGCTGAAATGAATGAACGAACGAAACGGCATCCTTGTGCAGCTCTCACCAGCGGTACTTCCATACGACTTAAGAATATTCACGAAAAATGACTACTCTTTCTATTGATGGTGTCCATGGGTGGCGGTGATTATATACCATCAGATGGCCCCCTATTTTATAAAAAAAGGCTTTTTGTTTGTACCAGTTCCCTTTTTGATCGAATCCACAATTCCTTTTGAAATTGAAATTGATATTGAAATTCATTTGTTCATGGTGGTGTTTTCTCTCCAGAGGGGTTAACGTCAGGCAGGCGGCCTATCGTAGAAATTACAAGGCAAATCTTTCTGTAACATCTGTTAAAAAGCATGTTGCGGCGACCCCACCGTGAGTGGGATCCAGGCAGGTGGAAGACATAATATTATTTATTATATTTTTATCATAAAGGAAACACAACGCTCAGATCAACCTTGAAAATTTTAATAAGTTTCAAGAATGGATACGGACAATGATCAACATTGAAATTTTTAATAAGAATCAAGAATGGATACGGACTATGAGTATTCCCGTATTTTACAACCTCTTGTATTTCAAATAATGAACGAATGGCACGTAATAACAAATTGCAGATATTGGATAGTGAGGGTAAAGTTTTAATGCGTCTAAATGGGTTTACGTAAAATTCGAGCATTATTCCAACAGTTATATCCTTCGGTAGCAATATATACGAATGTTTATGGTACCAATATGGCGGACTCGTACCGTAAAGTAAAATTTACTGGTCTAGTCTCTCCCAGTTTTTTATCGGCTATACATTTTGTGTATGTCCATAAAAAGCCATTTCCAACGATTTTGCAGATATATATGTTTATTTTCCTACACTCTAATAGTTAACTATAATGTGGTCGTGCTCTTGTTATTCATTGAAAAGCAGACGAGTTTCTCAATTGTGAAAATGTCCGTGTATGTTTTAAGGGTTCAATGGCAATTTAAGTCAAATGGCAAAAACGGAATAATTTTGTCATTCGTCCGTACGTCACAGCCATTTTACTTCAACTGTTACATGGATAAATATTAGAAGAATCATGGACGCGTTACCGACCTTATGGGGAAGCGATACTTAAGGGATTGGGAAGGGAAGGGCGATTTGGGCCTCTGTATCTCTTACTTACCGTAAGAAACGCAACAAAGCTGCTACTTCAAGTCAGTTTTTTGTGAGGTAGTGATAACAATCCAGTCAAGCCGGCTCATTCATAATGTACAAATCTGTCTACAGCGTGGCTCTATCACTTTACCACTAAAATAATAATTATACATACATAGACTTACGGCTGCTTCATATAGGAGTAGACAGAGACAACGGAGTTCCACTTGCTAAGATCCTTGTACACCTCACATTCACTTCGCTCTCTTAAAATTCTTCGTGCATGCTCGTCGGTTTAGGGTACTTCTGACTTGACCTTTCTCTAGAATGTCTATCAATAACAAATCAGTAATAATTACAATAATTATAATTTCAACATAAAAATGTAACAAAAAAAACTAGGTTTCAATTTATATAACAGAACAATATAAATACATAACATGAGCTACATTTTATGAAATCTCACAAACTGTATGTATTTTAAGTACTTCATGCTTTCATGGAAATCCTTACAAATTACGCGCGAACTTACCCAGCCCGCAGATTAATTATATGCTTATTATACCAATTTAAACTCTAATTAATTGCCCGTTAATTATCAAATTAATTATTTTGAGCTGATTAGAATCAAAAGCAGGTTTCAATAACAATATCGTGTTTTGTCTACGTTTACCAAAATTATGTTCAATAAATAATTTATAACTGAAATTTGAAATACCTCTTTGGGATGAAATTTGAAATATTTTCTAGATAATTAATTATTCGTTAATTTTGAAAATAATATATTACCTAATTAATTTTGGAATTCTGATTGTCTTTATTTTGTTTAAATGATCAGTTCGCATTATTATGGATTCCGCCAATTAAAAGTATTTATAATATTTTCAAGACTTCACAAGAACGATGAAACATCGTTGTGGCCGATTTCAAAGTCTTGTCGAAGTTTTGGTCTCAATTGCTTCCAGAGTAATGCTTTATAGACAATTTTCTTCAAGCAAAGCGACCAAGGACGACCATCGAATACCTTTGGTCAAATCACCGAAATTCACTTATTTTAATGTTTCCATACACTGACCATCACCATCAATGTATCCATACCATACATATATATATATGCAACAAACACTACTTGAAACTAGTTTAGGGATGAATTAAAATAAGAGTTCAACCGCAGCCATATTTCCCGCCAAAACTCTCCTGATAGGTTTTCTTACTGTTTGATGGGCAGGTGTGCCCATGGCCTCCTGTTCACTCAGATTCTGAGTTCCTTTTTTAACCAGCGCACAAAAAGGAGATCCTTAATTCGTTTTTTTAAAATACCGCTGCTAACCTAGACATTAGCAAAGAATTTTCACTTCTTTCATATGCACTGCGTAGCATGTGTGTTTAATCAAAAGCAACTTTTAGATGAACTAATAATGTCTCGGTATTTCAGTGCTCCTATCAGAGCGGGCTCTGAGCCCCGCGAGCCAGTGTGATAAAGACGGAATATGACGATTACCACCCAATAAGCAGTCTGCTCAACTATTTTTTTTACAGCCCAGGTAAATAGACCAGCATACGGCCAGTCTGATAGTAAGCGGTTACCGCCATCCATGGACTACAGCAATGCCAGGGAACAGCCAAGCTGCCTACCATATTCATCATCTAGCCACGTACACAAACTGATAAGTAAAGAGCAGATAATTATTTGGGAAATGTGCCAAAAACTTGAAACCTATTTAAAACGATCATAAATGAAAACGACGTCTTCTAAACGCATTTAAAGAAGACATTACCTTTTACCTCTCATATTATATAATATTATGCTAAAGAAAATATTAATGTACGCTATTATAGTGCCATTACTGCTAAGCTCTGAATATTATATGCACTAAATTATAAGTACCCTTACCGTGTGCATAACAAAGTTCACCTTTAACACCTCGGAATAGATGAACTATTTGCATTATTCAAAACGAGCCCGGACTGTTGTTATCTTTGCACTCAAAACTTTGAATAAACCACTCAAGTTGAAGACGTGAAAATAATCTAAGTTTGTATTGAGTTTCAGCATATACATACAATATAAAATTAACTTGGGTAATTTATTTGAGTTCTGTGTGGTGTTGCTTCTATTTATGAGTGGACATGGCGCTTACCCCCTCGCGAGTAATCTGCTCGTCTCATCATTACAAATTATTTCCGTGTCTGGAGTGCCTTCTTCAACAATATATAGGTCGTTGGAATAAACTTTCTATCAGCCCACAGCAATTACGATTTCACAAAGAAAATACAATTTTTAACATTTAATTTGCTATGAAACCAAGCTTGTTTGAACAAGTTGGCGCACTTAAATTTCCTTTTCAGTACCAAGACGGTACCTGCTACGTACATTGCTTTATGAAACAACATTGTTAAGCCACTGGATACCAGTCGCAGACTTTGTCGTGGAAATGAGTTGTTAAGGCACAAGCGACGTTTCATGCTCCAATTTGTAATGTAGGTAACTTCTGGTAAATTTCTCAAGAGACCATTAAGAAAAACAATTTGGTTTTCATTTGTATTTTATTTAATTGTATTTATATTTTATTCCCGAGACCTCACCAGTTGAGATAGACGATGCTACTACCCTAATGAAGGGAAGAAAATTCTGCCTGAATGCAAAGCCAAGTGAGACGCACCATCAATCCAGGATAGCATCAGGCAGAAAGACTTGTGAGTGATAGAGCCATGCTGTAGAGAGTTTTATCTACAGCACGAATGGCCGGCAGGGTAACCAGGTCGTTACCACCATCTACATAAAACTGACGTAAAATAGCGGCTTGCTAAAATCTCGAATGCCTCGGTGGCGCAGTTGTAATGCGTATGCGTTACGAATGAGGCCAACGCTGAGGTCTCCGGTTCGATCCCCGGGTCGGGTAAAGTGGTATTGGGTTTTTCTATTACGTAATGCTCAGTATCAGCCCGGAGTCTGGAATTTGTGCTCGGTATGACGATAGGCTCGCCCCCTATCAAATAAGGGACGGAGATACGCTCCGCAAAATGTGTGTGTAGTGGTTACACCTCTCCCTACCACTTCGGAGATTATAGGCGTGAATGCGTATGTATGCTCAAATCTCCCTCCCCTCACCAATCCCTTAATAATCCTTTACTTTAAGGTTGGCTTAATTTTTGGTATTAGTGGCGTATAAAGGCGGTGGAGATCCTTGACAATCAGTTCAACCACTTGGTTGGCATATACAGAAAACAACTCCAATGATTGACAAACACGATAATCTGGCATTTACCTTCATAAGGAATTAGCAGCAATTGTGCATTGTTACATGTAACGTGCATTAACAATACATTACTGTCGATCAATCAACGTGCCTTCAAACTCCGCATATGCAACGATTGATTAGCAACTAATATAACAATGCTATTATATCGTATCACGCACTGACATATTGCTGTGGACGAGTCGCGTAGCTTTGTGACATTATCATTCATATTTACACAATAGTTATCTTTAAACTGACATTAATGTTGATGTCAGTCTCTTATAGACTATAGATAACCACGTCTTACTTATACATACACACTCACACCTATAATCCCCGAAGGGTAGGCATAGGCGTAACCAGTACACCCACATTTCGCCGAGCTTATTATCGTCCCATGATGAGATAGAGAGCGAGCCTATCGCCATACCGGGTACAATTCCAAACTCTGGGCTGATACTGAGCATTTCGTAATAGAAAAACGCAATATCACTTTTACTTGACCCGGGGATCAAACACGAGACCTCAGCACAGTAGTCGTAATGAAGTACAACTGCGCCACCGGGGCACCGTTTAATATTCTTTAATAATAGGTATTATAATTTGTAATTTTCTCTAGTTCACACATTCGTCTCACCTAATTAAGTCTTACTAAATATTTTTACACTTTTTCGATTTGTATAATATATTATTATACTTTTATATTTATTTAAAACCACCAAATTCTTCTTATCGACCTAATAGACCTTAGTCACGGGTTGGCTCAAACGTCGGGAAATAAATAAATTGGTAAGTATACCTTCAAATATTCCGTTAGTCACGTAGTTTAACCAGTTTTAAATAAATAGTAAATAATTTGGACAACTTTTTGGCGTGGAAAAAATAACTACCCGAGAGGGAGTACAAAATGCCTTTGAAGAGTTTCTTGCCTCTCGTCCAGCCGATCTATTCAAGAAGGGCATCGATAAATTGCCAGTGCGCTGACAAAGATGCATCGATAGCATGAATGGTTACTTTGATTAATAGAAAGAAATGGATGGAAATAATAATTTTAACTTTTTTCATACAGAACGGAAATTTCATAAGTAAATACCTATTAATTATTATAATTTTATACTTTTACTCCTGATTTCCACTATTATATGTTACATACACACATATTCATAATATAACTAGGGACAAATAATAATGACTGACTAATCATACCTGAAAAGAATGACAACTCACATACCTATGTAAGTACCTACTTAGCAAGGCATTATTATGTCAGTGCTAATTAATGATTAAACGAACTTACCTGTAAGTGAAGTTCTATCATAATTATATGAAGCGTTTCGTCCGAAGAGATTAGTACCTAAATAAAATAATAATTAATATATTAACACATGTAGTAACGTATATAAGTGACCCCACTCCGCACTATAGTTCAGTTTCCGATATAATTTTTTTTTTTTTTTTTTTGTTTACCCCCGGCGCACATCTCATTTCTCGTCAGTTAGTTTAGAGATATCCACTCTTAATCATTGACAGTTTACCTGATAGTATTAACATGGGCCTGTTAGTATAACATGGGTTGGGCGGGAGTATTATACTAATCTCTTCGGACGAAACGCTTCATATAATTATGATAGAACTTCACTTACAGGTAAGTTCGTTTAATCATTAATTATACTCGCGTTTCGTCCTTTGAGATTAGTACCTAAATAAAATAATAATTAATATATTAACACATGTAGACTTTGAGAGCTTTAATCAGGAAAATGTCAATGATGAAAATATTTACTCATCTAATACAAAGGACTTTATTAATCAAATAATAGTTTAACAATATATATGTTGAATAACAGAGCTGAGTGTAATTATTCTTACATATAATAGTTACAACAGAATCTGTATTTTAGTAGTATCAACTACTCCTCTGATAGTGATATATTATTTCTTCATTATTGAATAATAATAACAACAAACATAGTTTTTTTTTTTTTTTTCATTATTAATAATTATAATTTAATATGGCTCTAGCTAAAGAATCATTACCATTACGAAGAATAGCCCTATTGTAAAACCTTGCAAAAGTATTCGAATTGTCGCTCCATCCAGCGGTGTTTCGAATGGTGTCTACTGAAACACCAAGCGAGTGCGCGCGCGATGTTGCTGCATGCCGCGTGCTGTGTGCGCTGAATACAGCAACGTCAATACCGCTTTCGCTTAGAGTACGCTTTATCCAGCGACTAATACTCTGAGTACCGACTGCATTGTGAGGCTTTTTTAAGCCTAACCAAAGGATGTCTGATTTGCGTATAGGTTTAGTTTTATCTATGTACGCAAGCAAGGTTTTAGCGGGACATATAGACTGATTAGGAATAAAAAAGGGTAACAAAAGCATTGGCTGCTTAGCTCCTGGTCGTGAAGTTTTAATTACATCAGGGATTTTAATCAATATGTGTTCGTTAAAGATTTCTATGTTTCGAACGAGGATTTTGGAGAGGGTTTGTATTCTGTGAGCAGTTGTTAAGGCAAGAAGTGTTATTGTTTTTCTCGACAAATTTTCTAATGACAGGTTTTCATTAGGATACCAAGTACCTAAGTGATCTAAAACAAGATTCGTGTCCCACGTAGCATTATACTTAGGTAAAGTAGGGCGAAGACGGAATACACCCTTGAAAAATCTTTGTATTCTGTCATCTTTAGTGACAGCTTGGCCAAGTATTAATGATAATGCTGCCCTACAAGAATTTAAAGTCCCATATTGAGCATTATCGTTAAATTGTTGTGTTAGAAAATAAAGGACAGTTGGAACTGAGGCCTTATAGACGTCCGTAGAGTTTGCTTGGCAGAATAACCACCACTTTTTTATACATACGTTGTATTGTTTCATTGAATTTTGAGATAAGGACGCCATCATGATGTCTAATGATGATGGTGGTATACTGCGTCTGGACAGCGCTTCCCTGATAATACTCCGGCCACCAGGGTAAGAGACGTCTGGATCCGCTGTGAACTACAATGAGAAATTATAGGATCGTCATGCGATGAAAATATCACAGTTTCAGAAATAAGTAAGGATGTGAAGAGAGGATACCATGGTTGTGTTGGCCAGAGAGGGACGACTATGATACCTCGTGCCTCGTCAGAAATGATTTTTCTAAGAGCTTTAAGAATCATGGAGAAGGGGGGAAAAGCGTAAAAATACATTGAAGTCCAGCAAACAGTAAAAGCGTTTATAGCACAAGCATCTGGATCTTTATGCCAAGAGATGTATGCCGGACATTTTTTGTTTATTCTACTCGCAAACAAATCAATATGAGGCCTACCGAAAAGGCGTGTTATGGTATCAAAAGAGTGATCAGATAGCTCCCATTCTATGTCCGGGTGTATTTTTCTTGACTCTGCGTCTGCGACAGTATTATCGCGTGACATTATATAAGATGCAAAAACATATAATTTCCGAGCCTCACACCACTGCCAAATTTCTCGAGAGATCTTTGTAAGGTGGGGAAATTGTATACCGCCCATGCGATTGATATATGATATAGCAGTTGAGTTATCAATACGCATAAGAACCTGGCAGTTTTGTAGCTTGTTGGCAAAAATTTTAAGTGCTATAAAAGCGGCTAACAATTCGAGATAATTTATATGTTGCATTTTCTCATCGTTCGACCATTGGCCGCTAGCTGTCTCTCCATTACACGCTGCCCCCCACCCCGTAGTTGAGGCGTCAGAAAATATAACGATATTGTAGTTATCGTTTCTAATTCGATGTACCGCATGGTCAACATTGTCAAGCCACCACTGAATATCAATGTGTAGAGTTAATGGGATATTCATATATTCGTCATAATCGTTGTGGTCCTTTAAATTAAGGTATTTATAACGTTCTAAAAGTTTTGTATATACCCAACCATATTCAACAGCTGGGCATGCCGAGACCAATAAGCCTACCAGTTGGGCAAATACTCTAATCCTACATCGTTTAAGTTCCAAAAAAATTTGTAATTCTGTTTTAATTCGTGATTTTTTCTCATTAGGTAAAAATATTACTAGCTTATGAGAGTCAATTTTTACGCCTAGAAATTTACACAAAGTAGAGGGTTCAAGGACGCTTTTTTCTATGTTAATTATAAAGCCTAGTGATACAAGCAACTTTCTAGTCATTTTTATATTATTTTGGCAATCTGTAACCGATTTGCCTAGGAGTAGCCAATCATCTAAGTAAAGAGTTGACAAAAAACCGGCAGACCTTAATAATTTTGCGACAGGTTTCATGAGTTTTGTAAAAATATAAGGTGCCGTGTTTAAACCGAATGGCAGGACATTAAACTCATATAATTTTCCATCGAACAAAAATCGTAGATATTTTCTTGAATTTTTATCAATATTAATTAAAAAATAAGCACCTTTCAGATCTAAGGTTGACATGTAGCAATTCGGTGTAATTAATTTTAATGCTGTTCGAAGATCTTCAAGTTTAAAATGGTTTGTTTCAATAAATTTATTTAAACTCTTAAGGTTCAGTATAAACCTTTTCTTGCCATTCGGTTTAGGAACTAAAAATATGCTTGAAACGAATTGTCCCTGACAAGGTTGACACTGCGATATAGCGCCAATATTCAGTAGGTTATTAATAGATTCATAAAAATGAACCTTCTCTAAATCAGAATAGGAAGGTGACGAAGGCACTGCAGTCTGAATAACTGGGGCGTTAAACTTAATTTTGTACCCCTTTATCCACGATAAAATCGTGTGATCGTTAGTAATAAGTGACCACTGTTTATAGTAGTACGATAAACGGCCGGCGTACTTAACTGTATCTATTGACGTCGCCTCTGTGCGTGCCGAGGAGCCGGCGCCGGGCGACGATATGACGGTCTCGATGTGTGCGCGGGCGGCGGCGGCGGTGGTGGCGGCCGCGTCCACTGTACAGGCTCGTAGTTCCTCGATGTGCTCCCTACTGGACCCGGCGGCCTGCGTGCCGGGGGAGCTCTGCGGTTTAAAGGTCTGGATGTTCCAGGTTTAGAGGATCTTCCTTGAGAACCCTTGCTTCCCGAGTCTAGTTTTAGCTCGGTGCCCGATTTTGTAACTGCCTTCGCAGATTTCAGTGTTTCAGATAGTTGTTCACCAAACAGAAAACTATCTATTTTTGTCTTGGCCAAATGTTCCTTCATCTCTTTTTTTAATGCAAATAAGACAAAATTTCGTCTAGTATTGGAATCACCATGCTGTAAGTCGCAAAGTAAGCGAACAGCATCCATTAATTTTTTAAGGCTTTCCTTGTCTTTTTCTGTAGAATTAATTTGATCAGCTATAACATTTGCCAGACAAGATATAGCGCTAGCAAGTTGTTTTTGTTTTGCTTCTATACCCCTATCGCGAGTTGCGATGGATAAAGGGACGGCTGCTCTAATCTCTGGGTTTAAAGATGGTGCTCCTATTAAAGTGCAGTTTTCGGGAAGAAGATATTTCGTGATAAGGCTCTTGCGATCTTCTTTGTCGAGACCTTCTGTCGCTGTATGTTGAAGTCGTGCTGCTAATTCAGCTCTCAACTCTGGTCCATATTTAATGGTGTCAGAAGGATCAGCACCCAAGATCTCCAAAATATCGTCATCAAGCTCAAGAGGTGCCTGCGTTGGTGTTATTGCCGGTGCCTGGTTATTTAAGACGGTCCCATCTGGTCGGTCGTCGGGTGGGACCGGGGCTATTGCTTGTGACGTATCTTGACCAACAGAGTTATCATTTTCGGCAGGAGCTGAATTTGAACATCCTGGTAGCCAATCATCTGTGTCCAGTATAGGTACTGGTGTGGCTAGAGGGATATAATAACATCGCTTTTAAAGTACCTTTTTATATCAATGCTTGTAGGTACAGCGTAATAAGAAAGTAAACGAAAATATGAGTCGGTATGTACGACTACATAATATTTATTGAAGGTGGGTATGTTCCAAACACATTGGAATAGGTATGCTTATAGTACCAAAAATATTTCGGTAAATAAGTATTACATATAGTATTTAATAAGTTTGTCTTGAGATGGTCCAAATGACCGCTCTGATTACATACTTATTTTATTTACGTGTAAAGACACGTATAATAATATATAATAATAAAGATGAGCATAGGAAGTGCCCCAGTGGCGCTCCGGTTAGCACATCAGTGACTAGGTACCTAATTATAGACAAGCATATCCTTCCGAATAGCATGTTTACCCGTGCCTTGAGATAGCCCCATCGGCGTCTCGAGAAACATTATTGCACATTAACTATTACATTACTGCAATATAATATTTTTACCCACGAGTGTAGGTATTGATATTAATAATTGTTATTTAATAGTAAACTCCTTGCGCCTGTAGAATGCATAGTTACCTATAACAAACACGTACTAACCTGCTGATTCCGGTGACGGAGATCCGCCGTCTTGTCTTCGCAATCTCCGTTTAAATTTCTTGATTTTTCTGGTCAAGCTGGCCAGATCTTCTTCTAGATTCCTTCTTTTAGGCATTTACACTTTCGTAAAATATAATACACTAAAGTAAAATTAATCATGCGTCGAGTGGTTGAGCACTAAAAAACGACTGACGAGAAATGAGATGTGCGCCGGGGGTAAACAAAAAAAAAAAAAAAAAAATTATATCGGAAACTGAACTATAGTGCGGAGTGGGGTCACTTATATACGTTACTACATGTGTTAATATATTAATTATTATTTTATTTAGGTACTAATCTCAAAGGACGAAACGCGAGTATAATGACTATTAAAGATCTCAATCAAAACTATATGACCTCTAAGTACGTATTAACCACTCGTTGTCTAAAATTGACTAGATTACGCGTCTAATGTCTAATACCATGGTAGTTTCTGTTCAAAGTGATTTATGTTCGCTTAATTGTGTTATGATTGAATGCTGTCTAACTAGTATGTAAGGTAAAATAAAATACTTAGAAATTACACCACTTAACATGCCTTGATAAAGTCCTGCTCAAACCTTCTTAGTCATTTTTCCTAGAAGTTGTGGCTTATGTGAATGACATGTGAATTCCGTAATATTAATATGTACTGCATCCGATCCGAATGCGAGATTATAATCCGAACCAGGGATCTTCGATGCGATTTATATTTTTAACTCAAAACTGGATTTATATTTAATATTTACCAACAATTCCTCTTACATTGTAGCTGTTCATAGACGGTTATGATTACTTGCTCACCAGATGATCAACTTGCTCATATTATACTGCTATTAAAATCCTGTATTCCCAAAAGGGTAGGCAGAGATGCAACTAGTGCATTTCGCCGAGCTATTTTCCGGCAACTATGTGCCGAGACTATAGCTATACTGGCCATAAATTTCGGCCTCCGGCAATTTATATTACTTTCGAAACTAAAACTCAAAAACAAATTATGATTTCCTGAATAAGGATTTGAACAGAGAACCTCAAGGTTTTTCAAGCAAAGTACGTTGCCACACTAATGAGGTGGTAAATCTGTATAATAATACATGAAGAGAAATTTCGGACCCCTTTTTATGCATATTGCGCGCACGGAGGATTGTGAGATTTGACATAGTGAACATATGGCATGGAGAAGGAGTGCAAAATGCTATTTATAATATCTGTAACAAATATGTACATTTAATAAAATAAAACAAATGTCACACCTCACAAATGTCGTAATAGAACAAAATTCAAAAAATAGGTCAAGTTTCAAGCACTACGCGACCACTCATTACATTATTAATTAATTACAACACAGAAATCCTGAGCCAGACGCATAAATATCTAGGAATAACATATAACAAAGAGATAGAACACATTGCCTTTAATTAAGTTTATAATAGCAATCGGATACGAGAGCTCAGGTAGCCGCGATTATTGTGTACAACTCTGAACCATAACTCATGCTGCTTTTTGCCGACCCTCGCAAAACCCTGTATTGTTTTCAATATTTAGTAGTGTAGTTTCATAAGTGGCCCTTTCAGAATTGTCGGATATAGCGATAGTACTACCAAGGTACTATTATGAAGGTTTTAACAAATAATAAATTGGTAATTTTATATTAACTATGTATTAACAAAATAACACGTAATGATGTTACAGTTTTTACAACAACACAGCGCCACAGAAATAAGCGGATATATCTTAAACTAATTAGAGTGCGTTCCATTTCTATCATATTACACTTAAATTTTGTTTTTAAATTAGGTACCAACTGAGTGTCTACTCAAATAAAGAAGACCATAAAGAACAAACGTTAATTAAGTAGCGATATTGAGAAGCTTGTTTAAGGTTTATTTAGGTTGCGAAGTTTTTAAGGTTCCTTTCAAACTACGATGTATTAAACGTGGATGATCTTTCATTTATTTTATTTAAATGTTGTAAATGATTGTATAGAAAAATTAAACAAGAACAAAACATCGTTGACATCTAATACGACGAAGTCTGACAAGAGCTTTAATATGGTTATAGAATTTTATGGAATACTTAGACTGAGATCTATAAACCCAATCAAGTCTTCCAAAAATTTACTGTCCGTAATAAACTTCGAAATAACCTCACCAAAGTCAACTTTACAAAATCTCCTTAAAAATGCTCGCTTCACAAAGCTTAGTACACGAAAAGCGACAGCATTTGTCCATAAACATTTTATTTATTACTTGGAAATATTTCTTGAGGTACGCAAGTAAAAATAATACTAATGTTGTGGGTCGAATTCACAAGGCGACTCGTCAAAGTATTGTTGATTCAGATTTAGCTAAGTCATTTTGCTTTAAAAATAATAAACTTAGAAAATTATTTTATAAATCTCGGCCTAAGTGTTGATAGTCACCACCGTAGAAAGAGAAACTTTGAACTCTGTATGTTTGTGTCCACAGTCACACACATAGTCCTGACGTCACACTGTGCTAACCTGTATCGTGGGTATCAAGAACTACGAGGGACTTGCGATCCCATAACACTCAGATCCGTAACAAATATATTTTGTAGATTACACAAAAAAAAAATGGTGCGGAAATCGAACCCACAGGCTCATTCGCAGCCGGCTACTCGCCCACTGCGCTACGGAGGCTATCACTTCAAATGCTTTTTTACTCGTAATCCGACAGATCAATTTCATCAATTTTTGTTGATTATCGTCCCCTCTGACCTAGCAATAACAACAAATTTGACCCAACATTAGGTTACAACATAAATATGTCAATCGCAATAAATATTTTTATGCCTATTTGATCCTTCATAAATGTATAAAAGTCCCCCAACAATATGCCACCAAATCTGCTACTGCAAATAATTTGAATTTTATATTTTATTACCGTGTTAAATGAGTATAATTTGAAGGGTGCTCCATGATATGGGCGGTCAACACCCATTTGGTATATTGTAATAAATCCATCTGTTATACTCCAAAATATCACTATGTGGAATAGTAGTTTTAAAACTACTATTTTTATTATTATAAATTTAGATTCTAACTTTTCATTTATACGTCTACAAGCTATCCGTATGACGTTTACCTAATTACTTTTTAAAGTAAAGATTATTTGTTCAAAAACTAAAATTGTCTAATCAATAAGGGAGTGAATTATATAAATTAATTACTAGTGTCTGCTTCAATAGCATTATAGCCTAAACCATCAAAGCCCATTGAAATCACGTACGGATAAATTGTCGTGCCGCAGAGTAATTGAGTCATAACATGACATTAGTCAGATTACGAACAATTAGCGGGTGGTGGCAGCTGCACCCGTTCTCTGGGGATTTGCGCTCTGTGGATACAGCCCTAATTACATTCGCCTGTGCACTATCTAGAATAAATTGATTTGTTACCCGCCGTTCTAGTAACAAATTGCTAACAATTACCATAATTTTGAATTCCGTAAGTTCTCTTAGGCGTTAACACACAGCTTTGTAGCTCTTAGGCCGCAATTATATATATATATACGTTGAGCTAATTGACTGATTGACTTACAATAAAAATTGTTAATGCAAAAATTGTAATTTGCTTACTTCTAATGTCAATAAATTACGTAAGTCGTAAGTTGGGAAAAATATATCTAGAAGTTCGACTAAGTGTAAACGTATATGTGAGCCACTTACGTTATGTAAGTCATACTTAAATTCGTAAGAAAACTTACAAATATTTATATTTTGCTCTATATAATGTGTTTACAAATTCGCTTAGTCAGGCTCAAGTAGATGACATTATGCACTATGTCGATACGATGTTCTTGGTTAATGCGTACATACAAATGTAATTGACAAGCGGCACGTGAAGTTTGAAGGCCAATTCTCGTATTTAACTGACACTGCAACTGAATTTTAACTGAACTGAGATTAGATTGTGGTTTGACTAAAAATGGTATGCTTCTCCTCTTTTAGTTCAGTTTGGTTTCAATATGTTCTCATCTCGATCTTATTGCAATCTCAATTCAGTTAAAATTATAACGTTTGTTTTTTTGTTCATTTCACTAATCATTGAGATATAAAACAGATTCAGAAAAAACTAAAAAGTTAAAAATAAGATACACCTACAGTTTTGAATCTGTGTTATGGCAACATAATGATAGAAGGGTAGTAAAAGCATTGACTCAAAATTTTATATTTTTAACATTTAATTTTTTTTCAGTGTATTCAAATTTTTGTTAAAAATTTGTAATATAAAAACTTTTGTAACAAAGGATATTGTCATATCCGATATTTAACTTTTATTTTAGTCTATGAAGATCGATGTGATAATATAATGTAGAAGATAAATTGAATGTAATTACTTACATATTTAAATGCTTACATATATTACGTTGGTGCATTCGAATGCAATGTAAATTGATTGTAATAATTATAGTTGACTCATATTTGTAGAACTTTATGATATGTTCTATGTCTGAATTCAATGTAGATTTTTCTAGTGCATTTTCATAAAGACACTATCGTGAATTGTAGGTTAACGTTGCGGAGTCACTTCTAATGAAGGTACTGCAATATGTACAGTAGCTTAGCGAGTGCACTTGCATTACACACCTAACAAGTACATATATACATACATAGACTCACGCCTGTTTCCCATAAGGGTAGGCAGAGACAACGGATTTCCAATTGCTACGATCCTTGCACACCTCTTTGACCTCCTTCACTGTCATTAAATTTTTCAGGTAGATATGTGACAGTATCAGCATTAACAACATAATCCAGGTATGTCGCGATTAATAGTTTTTTATGACAGCCTCCGTGGCACAGTGGGTGAGTAGCCGGCTGCGAAGCGAGGCCGTGGGTTCGATTCCCGCATCGAGACAAATGTTTGTATCATCAATATCAACATCATCATCATCAGCCACAAGACGTCCACTACTGAACATAGGCCTCCCCTAATGCCTTCCAGGCCGACATGTGCCTTAATGTTTGTGTGATCCATAAATATTTGTTTCGTGTCTCGGTGTTTTGGGACCGCAAGTCCCTCGTAGTTCTTGACACCAACGATACAGGTTAATTAACCTACGGTGGGGACAGGACAGAGTGTAACTGTTAGGTGTATTTATTATTTATTTACTATTATTTTTAGCTTAGGCAGGTAAATGAACAAGTGATTCACCTGATGGTAAGTGATTTACCGCCAATGAACGTCAACACCAGCAGAATTACGGACGCATTCTCGATAAATAAGTGATAATTAAAGGATATGGCAAAAGAGGAGAGAATTAGGTCTTCGGATATGCAACAGCAAGCATTTCATCGTACGATACGCAATAGCAAAGTGCTACTAATAGTGGGCAATTTACTGTGAGACAGTGGTAACAACCCGGTCAAGCCGACCCATTCATCTTGTAGACAAAACTGTCTACAGCGTGGCTCTACCACTTTCACCAGTTAGATACAGTTCAATATATTCGCCAATAAACATATATAGAATAAAAATTATTGATTAACTATTGATTTCTAATATATAATTTGAATTCACATTGCCATGGTTGCGTGGTTTGAACGTTTGTAACTGAGCTAAATCATACCACGTTAAATCAAATTGGTAAAAAACATAAAAAAATTCAAAGAAATCCCAAAATCCTTTGTCTTACTACTCCGTGTGGAGTCAATGAACAATTTCCCATAGCAAAAAATAATAAAGGAAGGAGAGTGAAATAGCCCTCAAAGCAAATCTCAATAAAGGCTTTAACTCACCGCTCCCGCGAATATTATGAGGGAAAACTTTTTGAAAGGGGTTAAAGAAAGTAAACTGATTTGAAAAAGACAGGGAAAAGGTGGTGCGTAAGTATGAATAAATTGGAATCGGAAATATTTCTTAGTTCAACGTGAGAGAGAAAGTTAGGGGCGGGCAGGGCATTGAGAATTCTCAGTAGGCAGATTTCAAACAGGAAGAGCCTATTGCGTAAACTTTCAAAACTTTTGTAAGATAAATATTGTCTGGCATGGTTGAATAAGAAATTAAAAATATATACCATACCAAAAGTTATTAAAATCTCAATAACCTTGGAAACTTTTATACTTTTTCATAAATTCTTGGCGTTCTTAAATAAGCGAGTTCAGGAACAGGCGTCGACAGAAAAAAATCCGATAATCTACCCCATAAATCCAATGAAATTAATACATGTTATTAATTTAGAATGGAAACAATTACGTGGCAAATTAGCAAAACAACTAAATGTAATTGTAAAAAATATATTTAATAACTAAATATTATACCTGAAGGCTTAAATACAAATTGCGTTAGAGTAACAAAATGTTATCGCTCTAACCAACGCCAGAACTGTAGATAATAATTAAAAACACAAGGCATTTTTCAGGGTCTCCCGTTTTAATTAAGAATACTTTTTCCCTTTTCTTCTGAAAGAGTTTCGTTCAGCTTAATTACGGTTAATTTCTCCCCTCTGTCATTCATTTTATCTTAGGCGTAGTAACGATTCCCGTCTGTAATTAGGTCTCTAATGATGAGTTTAAGATCACGGAATATCAGGAATAATACATTAACAGCATCAATATTAATATTTTCACAAACATGTGATTTCTGTTGTGTTTTGGGTCGAAATGTCCAAGTTGATACTGGGTTGGTACAACCGCTTTTTTATACAAGCAAGAGGGTCATCTGATGGTAAGTGATCTCCACCGCCCAAGGGATAAATAAGGGATTGGGAAGGGTAAAGGTATTCGGGCCTCCGGATATTTCACTTACCGAACGAAACGCAGCAGCAAGCTGCTACTTTACGCAGTCTTTGTCTGTTTCTGTCGCCAACACCAGTGTGTAAGCAGTTGTGTTTCTGTTAGAAGGCCTTTAATGTCAGTGAAATTCGTTATGAGCCTCGAGGTAACGAGCGCATTACAGTATCATGCAGAGCTTTATAATGCAAACTTCTGTGTGTTCTTGATTCTGTTTATGGGCAGACGTCGTGCGTCAGAGATTACCAACTTAGGTGGATTAAATAATTCATTAATCGACCTTTAACTTTTATAAATGAGTCAGATAATTAAAATAGTTAGTAAAAACATTATTAATCAACATTTTTCTAACAAGCTACAAAAGAAACAAGGTTGTTTTTAATATAATAAGGCAATAATTTGCTACAAAATTAGGTTACACAAAAACATATTCACAATTATTTGACTAATGGCAATTTAAAATATTGACATGTAACCTAGATTTTTGTATTACAATTTAAAGTGACATTAATGGCCAGTCTGCATGTAATTTTGCGGTTTTTACTTATATCTTATCAATATCAAACATGTTACAAATTAATAATAAATTAATATTAAGCGCCTCGAGTTTTCAAGAAAAGAATTACGTTTCAAAGGAAAATATACAATTTAATTTCAAAAGGTATACATAATATATTTGCAAATTTGTAATTTAAACTTAAAAAAAAATTTAAAAATGAACAACTTTCTTTAAATAATTAACGCCCGATTGTTTATCACCAGTTATTTATTAAATTAAATATATGATGGCAGAATGAAGCTGTCATTATAATATGCGGATAATCGTATACATTGCGTATGTAACGCCTATAACCCCCGAAGTGGTAGGCAGAGTTGTAACTTACATTTCGCCGGACTTCTTTCTGTCCCATTATGTGACATCATAGAGCCTACCATACCGGGCACAATTCCAGACTTCGGACTGATACTAAGCATTTCGTGATAGAAAAATCCAATATAAATTTTACCCGACCCAGGATCGAACCCGGGACAGCACAAAAGTCGTACTGCATACACATTAAACTGCACCAATAAGCCAGTTAGAGGAGAAGCGTATGTCCAATAAATACTTTCTAAATTGACTATTTATTGCCTTATCAGGCAGATAATATTTATTCGGACATTTAAATATCGACCATAAGTAAAATAGCAAACACAATAACTTCTCAGGTTGTTAAATCATGGCAAACAACCTGGGATCTGGGAGAGTCGCTATTGGTCCGAACTAATTTGATTTTGGTTTATTGCAACGTAGGGAGAAAACTAAAAAAAGGGTTGACAGCGGGTTGTTTTATTGCCACCCGAACATTCAGTTTTTAGTTACTTTCCAAATTTTGCATTTCAAGTTACACCTTTTTCTTGTTATCCCAAATTACTTTGTTTCTAAGAAAGTATATATTTATCGTAACGATGTTTTTGTCCGCCCAACCTCTTAGTTTTCAGCGACCTTAAGATTCTCGGATAACCTCAAAATTTATTTGCACTTAGCAAAGCCTCGTTTTAACTGGAAATTTCTATTCAAAACTCGGCGTCGGGCAGTTATTGTATGGAATAGCGCAGGTAATGCCTGATTATCATAATGAAATTGCAGGCCGTACTGGGGGCTATAAGAAAAATGGTAAAATTTGTGGCGTTAAATAATATCGTTAGACTGGAGAAAAATATACGGCACCCTGTAGAACGGTGGCCGGGCTCGGCGCCTCTTTGAAATTGCAAGTCGTTTATTACGGAGGGAATTTTCAATTACAACAATCCTGCGGTTTTTCATTCGTAATGCGACTTTTAGGCAACGCTTGGAGGCGGTCATTCATAGCTGCCGCACGGACAACCGAATTACTGCGGTCACGCGCATCGATCATACACTTTTCAACATTCGCTTCAGGTCCAACGAGCGATAGCTTTATTGAATTTCTTGTAGGGATCTTGATGGCTATAAAAGACTTTTAAAGTTTCGGTACTAGATATTTCAATATATTTCTTGGGAATTATAATGTTATTTTTAGAGTAAACACTGTTTAAACTTACGCTGGAACTTATTTGTGTATACTTTTCCTTTAGTTTTAAATGAAACTATTTATATCTACTACTAGCTGACTCCGCGAACTTCGTACCGCCTAACAGTCGATTCTTTATTAATGTTTTTAATACTTATTCTGCTATTCGGGACGCCGTGTCAGCTAGTACAAAATATATTTTAACCCGTTTCGCGATACGATATATACGATACTAACGTCACTCAATTGTTTTGCCTTCCCGGAACCTCTCCACTAACGCTTAAACTTTATGATATTGTATTAATGTTCAAATTGACTCTACATTTTATTTAGAAAACGTTTACATGGGAAAAAGAAAAGGGCAGTTTTTAGGGTTTTCCCGGCAATTATACCTTCAATTATACCTTAAACCTTCCCTAGACCTCCACGAACATTTCAAGACCAAGATAAGATAAATCCGTTCAGCCGTTCTCGAGTTTTAGCGAGACTAACGAACAGCAATTGATTTTTAAATATATAGATAATACAAATCGCCAATAATACCTTTCCCAACAAATTATAATCAAAATCAAGCTACGAGATCAAGCATTAGGTACTAAACCTAATGCAATAATATATTAAATTCATAAACATTCCAAAGTAACACCTTTTGAACAGTATTTATTTCTTCTTTCTCGTAAAGATTTTAAGCAAGTATTTGAGAATAATATTTGTCTTTGCAAAAATATAACCTCCTAACTTTCTTTGTCAGGTTGCCTATTCACCTTTTACACATAAGGTAGTAAAATTGTTCCTACACAAGAATCTTCTGGACTATTTCTCGCAGGATTAAAGACGACGATGCACAAAGATAACGATCAAAGCAAATCATAAAGAACAGTTCGCGATGTAGATCGGATATAATCGATTTTTATGAGTTTTAAAAATGGAAGGTTTCGAAGCGGTCGCGATGCCTTCAGGCTTTCAATAAAAATTTATTATAATGCAAATTGCATCTCTTTGAAAGAGCACGGGTATGCTTACATTCAAATCCTTTCAGACTCCTTCATCGAAGTGAATACTCTAACCGTTCACTTCGCATGACTTTTAAGGATATTTCATCTATTACATTTTACGTTATATTTTATTGACTTCTTGTTGCGTTGAGTTAAGGTATTATGAAAATTAATATCAGCCCTGTATGTACTGCTGGGCACGAGCCTCCTTTACAAATGAGAGGGGTTAGGGCTTAGTTCACCATACCGGCGCAATTCGGGTTTGTACGCTTCGAATATCTTTAAAATTCTTACGGAGAATTCTTCGATTACAAGCTACCTCACGATGTTGTCTTCATCGTGAAAGCGATAATTAATCAACAATGAATATATACGTAACTTGGAAGAGTCGGAGGTGTATACATTTAGGGCTCGTTTTGAACCTGCGACTTTCATTTCGACATTCTGTAACACTGTACTAACACTCACCGCCGTGCTCTCCTCACCTCGCCCTGCACCTTACCCCGAGGCATAAGATGTTAATTCTCATAGTACCCTTTAATATCACTGGCTTCAATGTCCTTCAAACTGGGACACACACTGCTGCTGCTTTTATGGCAGAAATAGACCAACCGATGATACCAACCCAGACGGCCTCTCGCATACGAGGGACCTACCACCTTGTTTTCTATTATATTCACGCCTACATAGTAGGACAAGAGCTTTGAACACACGAACTATTTACGCGCTTGCGTCAGAAAGAGATATATTTTATAAAATACAATATATCTTGAATACGTTTTATCGGAAATTGTCTTATAAGTTGGTTCAGACTTTGTTAAAACGGCGATGGAGAGCACTTATCTCCCATCGAATACGTCATAAGGTATTTGCTATCCTATTTCCTGAGCAAGGTTCCATTTTCATCGTTTTATTCTTTGAAGCGTGACGTTACCTTTAAAGTACTATCTCATTTTTCGCGTCATCTCTCCCTTGGAAAGGAAATTAAATACCTTATCATCTAGATAAAGTTCATCTTTAACGTTTTTTCAGCAGGTTTGGATATTCTAGGAAAAAACAGAATAAAATAAGTAAAATTGTAGGCAGACTTCATATTTTTAGAATCTGTCCAGGCTGTCGCTCTGTCGCTTATTATTTTGGAGTTGGTGCTTTTTTGTTCAGCGTCACGCCTGCTCATTAACATTAATATAATTTAACTTATAATATTTGACATAATGTTGTTACATTAAGTCATTAATCGTTATTGTCTGCATATTCAGTAGTATATTAAATCATGCGTGATAATTATCAACGCATACATAAATTTATTAAAATAAGAGTAACTTATTTCAGATATGTATATCAAGTTATTAAAGTTCGTTATAAATGCTACCTGAGCTGTACACAACTTGTTCTAAAATAATATCAAATTAAAAAATTACAGATAAAAAGAGAAAGACAATTAATTAAACAAAATTTACATTCAACAATATAAAAGGACCTTTAAATCATACAATATCCATCTCATAATTTTTATCTGGCAACATTAGCTCCAAAAGAAGTGAAATAAATAATTCCAGGCCTAAAAGTAGCGTGCCTAACTACCTCTCGCCCTAATTACGGAAAAATAAATTTAATAAGTGGAAAGAAATATTTCGAGGTCCATAATTACGAGCCTAAATTTCCTTCAGGGTAAGTGGAACGGCTTTATAGAGGTAAGATTTTGAATCAATAATCTTAGCGTTAGGTAAGAATTTTGTATCACTGTTTGATACACACTTATTCATGCCTGTAATCACCGAAGGGGTAGGCACAGATGTCAATGCACCCATATTTCGCCCAGCTTATTTCCGTCCCATGATGTGATATTGTCGGGCGAGCCTATCGCTATACCGGGCACAAGACTCCAGGCTGATACTATGCATTGTGTGAGTGAGTGTGTGAAAAACTTAATATCTCTTTTAACCGACCCGGGAATCGAACCCGAGACCTCAGCACAGCAGTCGTACCACGTACGCATTACAACTGCGCCACCGAGACAGTCCAACTGTTTTATGTATTTATTTTATATGTACTCGTATATGAATCAAAAAAGCGGCGATGGACTAGTGGGGAACGGTACGGACTATCAAGACGTCAGTGAAATGTTCGAAATCAATCCCAAAGCTAAGCTCTAACTTTTCGAAGGTACTATTATATTTATTTATTTATTTAAAAAATATAAATAAAGTACAATTGACGGATTTATTGCTCACAGAAATATCTTACAGGCAACCATGGAGGTTAGAAGAGAAGAAATAAAGGGCAGTCAAGTTATGTCTGTATTCATTGTTAATTATCACTCGCTTTAACAGTGAAAGAAACCTGCATACTTGACAATTCTTCGTAAAGTTAGGTCAACGTGGTAAACTAATACGTAATCTCCTTATTTAGTAGAGAAGACCCATGCTCAGCATTAGGACGTATATAATACAGGGTTGGTATTTCTAACCATTTTCTTTCTTTGTACATACATACATACGCATTCACGCCTGTAATCCCCGAAGGGGTAGGCAAAGGTGTAACTAGTACACCCACATTTCGCCGAGCGTATCTCCATCCCACGATGTGATAGGCGGCGAGCCTATCGCCACACCGTGCCAAATTCCAGACTCCGGGCTGATACTGAGCATTTCATAATAGAAAAACCCAATACCACTTTACCCGACCCGGGGAGCGCCACCGTGGCAGTCAAAGAGTTTCTTTCGTGTGCCTGGCGTTATCCCGGCTTAATGCCAGGGTATCCTTCCCCATAATAATTTAACGATGGATTTAGTATTATATACGGCGACCAGCCGTCTGACTCTCACAACCTGCAACGAAAACCAAGGTTCGCCATTACCTCGTCCGTTAATCAACAGAGTGTACCACGGGCAGGTGAGGTTTGCTTTGGACTTAAGATGTTGATGGCCTACTTACACTCCCATGTATTTATAATATAACCCAAGGAATCAATATTACATTTATTACAGAAGCAGTCCTGATTGTTACTATTATCATAAAGGTCACAAGATTTCTATGATCTCATGATAGGCATAATTCAAACTCGTGTTAATGTTAACTACGTTCATATTTTGCATTAACATATATGTCATGACATGACTTATTTCTATGTTGTTTGTTGTTTAAACTGCAAGTGCATATTGTTTTATAAATCAATGGTCCAATTAAAAAAAATACAGGTCACTGAAGGGCTTTTTGATTTGATGACATTTTGAAAGTTTACATTAAAAAGAGTTATCTGATTAGAAGTTGAATGGACTTGGTGATTTCTTGAATTGGACTATACTAATGAAGTTATTAATAGAATTAAAATATACATGTTAATGAAAAAATACGATACCTATGTAATGTGACTACAATAATATTTTTTCCAATATTTGTTCTATTTTTATTTGAATGTACAAAATGACTACAAAAATCATTTTTTTATAGCAGAGGGCGGCAAAAGAGCATTGGTCAGAGTACCAGAAGAATTCATAGAAGCGTTGCTGACCCTATAGGAAAACGATTATTAAGGGACTTGAAAAGGGTGGCGGATTTGGGCCTCCAGATACTCACTCACCGTACGGAACACAACAGCAAGCTGATACTTTACGTCCGTTGTCTGTGAGACAGTGGTAACGATCCTGTCGGGCCAGTACATTGATGCTCTAGACAAAACCGTCTAAAGCGTGGCTCTATCAAGTAGGTTAAGAGGGCTAGCCCCTCTGGCGATGATTGTATTTAAACTATTAAGGTTGTCTGGAAGAAATGTTGCGATAACACCGCACATTTTATCACCCTTACTGTATGGTCCTCGTTTATAAGCTACCTACTTTATTACCTTATTTATAAGGTGTGCAATAAAGAATATTCTATCTTCTATTATTGAATTTCTTTTAAGAAATAATTTTAAATGGAACAATGGAATTATTTTGACACATTTGAAGACGGATAACCCACGTTCGTTTATCGGTGGCGTAATTGCCCTGGATATGACGGTAAAGAGCGAAACGTTTCCAAGTTATAGGTTATTGTTGAAACAAAGTGTAAAGGTCAAACTAAGTGCACTTAGTCTTTCAACTCAACATTCATTTCGCAAACGTTTCGGTACATAAAACAATTGTTTCGAACTATCAGAATTCTGGAATGTTAAAGGCCAGGTTATTAAGAAACATGCATTCAAAATTATATTACTCGTTACGTAGGGATTTTTAGTTTGAGGCTCAAATTATTTTCGCATTTTTTTCGTATAAGCCAGCAAACGAGCATAATTTTTTTTTTTTTCATCCTCATTTTTTTGCAGATGGCTGATAAATGATCTCTACTGCATAAGAACGTTCACAATATCAGAAGAATCATAGATGCGTTGCCGATCAAGGTATTGGGAAGGGGATTTAGGCCTCCGGATATCTCACTCATCGTACAAATGCAGCAGCAAACCGCGTAGGTTTTCTGAGAGACAGTTGTAATAACCCGGTCGAGACGGCCCTACATGCTGTAAACAACAGTGTCTACCACTCAAATATGTGATATTATTCCAGGTTTTTTTTATTTATTTATATTGCGTACATGTAACAAACAGTATTACATACGCATACGCACTCACGCTTGTAATCCCCCAAGGGGTAAGCAGAGGTGTAACCAGTACACCCACATTTCGCCGAGCGTATTTCTGTCCCTTATGGCGAGCCTATCGCCATACCGGGCACAAATTCCAGACTCCAGGCTGATACTGAGCATATCGTAATAGAAAAACCCAATACCACTTTACCCGACCCGGGGATCGAACCCGAGACATCAGCGTTGACCTCAATCGTAATGCGTACGCATTACAACTGCGCCACCGAGGCAGTCGGTTAATTAAACAGTATTATAATAAAATAAAAGTAATACAATATGATAGTAATTTAACCAAAATAGCTTCCAACATTTAACAAAATCATAATAGAATCAAGAATGTTTTTTTTATGATAGGCTTTACCAAGGTGGTTAATATCCAATTAACATATAATATACCAGGCATAACAAATATAAGTAAAAAAACGTTAAACAGTTATGTATATTAAACTAAAGTTTGGACATTCAAAGAAAATAACCAATTAAAAAGATTCCGACGAATTGAGAACCTCCTCCTTTTTTGAAGTCGGTTAAAAATGACAATATACGAACTGTAACTTAAATTCACAAATAAAACGTTACTGCTGAGTAATGAATATAAATGCAAAGAAACAATGCAATTAACAATATTCTTTAAGTCCGTGCCTGTTTAGTTTTAAAAAAACTTTATAAATATTATTATTTCAACACCGCAATCACAGTGTCGGTAAAGTTTTCCAGTTTAAAAATAAAAACTCCAGCTCGCTTTGCAGGTAAGACAGTAAACTGTAAATAAAAGGGTTTGCCGTCGGTGTATACGTTTTTCCCCTGTCATTCCCCCGTTTTCCAGTAACACAGTAATTTTGTTTTGCAATTAAGTTCCACCTTTTTCTTGTTTCCAACTGATTACTTTCCTTTTCGCAAATGGATACAGCAATCTGATATCTTTATTTACGAATTAACCACATGGTATTTTTACAAGAAATCCTTTAGTAAAATGCTATATTATCTTAACGAATTTGTAAAACATGCGTCAATTTTTGAAGGTATAATGGTAGAGCCACGCTGTAGAAAATTATGTCTTCGGCATGAATGGGCTGGCTCGACTGGTTTGTTACCATTATCTCACAGAAAGCCGACGTAAAGTAGCAGCTTGCTGTTGCGTTATTTGGAATCATATATGGCTCGAATTGAACGGCTTAAATTTTGTGCGCTTACATAATTATATGTAGTTATTCTAAGGTAGGTTATAGGTATCTTTAAAACTTACCAAATAAAAAAAAACAATAAAAAATTCAATATTTACGTTGTTACTATCAATGTTTAAATCTCGCAGCTAACCTTATAAAACAAAGAGTTCGAATTTCGACGACTACGGGACCTCTAATACAAATAATAGGTAAAGCTCGAATGCTAGTTTTGCTTTATTAATGCTTTATTTTGCGCATAATTGCCAATGAAGGTTTCGTGACTAATTCATACTATTTAACTACCCCGTACAATGCAAGTTTTAACCCAGTGAAATCCATCCACGAACATAAGCAGTATATACTCGAAACGAATTAAACACGAACGTCAAACTGTCAGTGAAGAAGACAAAAACCGTCAAAAGCAGACAACACTTCCCAACTGTATTAGATATGCAATAAATTATAAAAATAAAATATGAAACAAACAAATAACAAGATTACCCAGCGGGAGAAATAAATAATGTAGCCTGTGCTAAGAAACTTTTTAACGCTCTCTTAAAACTTTCCCTCGTGCTTAATTATATTTTCATTTATCTTCCCTTTCATCCATCCAGCCTGGTGAAACATTAGCAACTTTCCGAACTTAGCCTACGGTAAACTAATTATTATTTTTATAAAATTTTCACTAACGGTATCTAATTTGTGTCATACTTGCCAACATGGATATCATTAGTCCATTAATCTTTGTCAATGTGTACTTTTATGAGGAAAAATCTTACTTGAATTCTCCTTAGCTCGTCTGCTTTATGTAATCTTTAACAATCTAAAATGAATAAATAATAAACAAATACAACCCCACATTAATTTAAGTGTCTTGTGTCGTTGATATCAGGAACTATGAGAGACTTTCGGTCTCACAATACCCAGACCCAAAACAAATATTTGAGGATCACACAAACATTTGTGTTGATGCGAGAATCGAACGCGTTATTCAACACCTCTCATTCATAGCCTGCTGCGCCACTGAGGCTGTCTGTCTAAATAAATATGAAACTTACAGTCACAGTCTTGACAGCTTCCGTAGCGCGTAGGGCGAGTAGCCGGCTGCGAAGCGTGAGACCGTGGGTTCGATTCCCACACCGAGAGAAATGTTTTTGAGACCTACAAATATTTGTTTCGGGTCTGGGTGTTGTGGGACCGCAAGTCCCTCGTAGTTCTTGATACTTACGATACAGGTTAACCTAGTGTGAGTTCAGGACTATGTGTGTGACTGTTGGGTGAATTTATTTATTATTTACATTCACAGTCTTGACAATACTTATGGACCACTGAAACATTTGTCTCGGTAAGGGGACTGAAATCGCACCACGAAGGTTTTCAAATAATTTTTATACGTAAACAAATTTAAGATACCCAATATCTCTTTATTTCTTTTTACCTGGCGTTATCCCGATTCCATGCAAGGGTCCGCCTTTCTATCATGATTGGACAGTGGATTTAGTATTATGTGGGACGACCACAGAGTATACCACGTGGCAGTGATGTTGGCTTTATGCCTGAGATTTTAGTAGACTAAATACACTCCAATATAATACGTAACAGGAAGTAGATAACCAAAATCTCCTTGGATAAATTGAGGCATTCATCTGACTGCCTCAGTGGCGCAATAGTAATGCGTACGTGTTACGATTACGCTAAGGCTGAGGTCTCGAGTTCGATCCCCGGGTCGGGTAAATTGGTATTGGGTTTTTCTATTTCGAAATGTTCAGTATCAGGCCGGAGTCTGGAATTTGTGCCCCGTATGGCGATAGGCTCGACCCCTATCACATCGTGGGACGGAGATACGCTCAGTGAAATGTGGGTGTACTAGTTACACCTCTGCCTACCCCTTCGGCGATTACAGGCGTGATTGCGTATGTATTTATGCAGAAATATAATGTAACCGCCGAAGATTTCTAGTATTATACTGGCCTGAAGTTACTGGACATACAAATGATTGACCCAGAATGCGCCAGGCCGAAACGAGCCACTATTCTCCCCATTGTTTTCATGTTATCATGATTATATACAGCGATTGTAAATAGAAATTGCAATTAAAAGGGGTGTTATTATTTAAAGTTTTTGTATATCGATCGCACCCCTATAATTTTTTTTAATTGCGTAATCGGATAATAACAATGCTGGTGTGAGACAAAAGCTTAGCTGTTTATCTTTGGTGTTGTCCAAAGTTGCAAGTCGAATATCGGCATGTTACTCATTCGATGAAAAAGTTAATTCTTCTTTATTTATGTCCTAGTAATGCAATCGGATTTAGTACTATGGGGGGTGAAATACTTGCATTGCACTATACTTTGTTTAAATTTAACCACACCTCTCTGTAACACATTGTACATACATCAACTAGCATTAGCCACTAACAGAAAACAATTCTTTGTTTTTACAGCACGAATTACTATTGTGTTACTTATCAATAATATTTTTATACAAATTCTAAAACCGTGAACCTGTAACTTATACCAGACCTAATGTACATACATATTATACTTTGTACCTGCAACTAAATAAAACACAATTAATTAAGTGAAAACGCTTCACCGAAGTTCAATCAGCTACTTAAACGCTAATCAAGGGATTCTTAAAAGAAACGATTACATTTCCTTTCCGAAGCGAGGAGATACACCTTATCGTGAAAATCCAGATGGGGTGGAATTGTCTGTCGAATTGAAACTGACGTGAGCTGAGCACCTGGCTCCTTTCGGCGAAATTAAAAAAGTTTCAGCTACAACGCAACTTGGTAGGTCTCGTTCATTTAAATGCTAAGGGATTCTGTGTTAGTATTCATTGTGAGTTTTGTCATTCAGAGAAAAGTTTTGCTTTTTACCAGTCCCAGTTCGCGGGTGGGTATTTGCATTTTACGCATTTTTTCATGGTCGTGCATGTATTCAGATATTGTAACTTAAAGTTGCGGATTCAACACATTTCAACCCTGACATATTTTTATATACCTTAAAAATACAAGACCTGTATAATACGCTTCTCCAGCGAGAATATTCTATAGTGCCTATCAGTATAGTACTCCAACACGCTAGTCTAATGCGGGTTTGGAAACATTACATATCCTCGAGATTCTAATGCAAAATTTCTCAGGTTAGGTATATGTTTCTACACGGTGATTCCTTCACCGTTAAAGCAATCGATAATGAACAATAAATACACCGGATAGTTAGAAAAGTCAGAGGTCACATGGGGCTGATTCCAATCCACTGTAACCTTCACCCGACCTTATGCCAATTCGCGTAGAGCTAATAACCAGCTCTACTAAAATAAACTAATAAAATCTGCACCTCACGCACATGATGATGATGATGATGAACGAATTGTTTCAGAGAGAATGTGTTTGGACACTTCGTCCTTCTAGTCATTCTTATTCTAAGATTAAAATGTAGAAAATCATTAAGTGACGGCACTCTATGTCGTTTCAATCAACCTTCGTAATTACGGTTAGGGTAAATTCACCGTGAAGAGCAACTTTAATTGCGGCTTTCATTAGTGTCCACGGTTTCATAATAATTACAAAACCAACGGGACTGTAAAATATTTTATTAGTTTAATTTCTTATTGATAGAAGTTTAATTGCTTTTAACTTATTGCGTCTCGATACAAATTTATTCAGTTTTAGGAATCACGATCTCACGAACACATACGATTTAAATTAATGTGTGCACTTAGTGGTCGCGCGAACCCTCCCTTCGGTACTTTTATTTATGATGCAAATCGTCAAGATCGGTGGCGTGGGGTTCATTCAACCCATTTTAAAGATCAAAATTCTGCAACACTATTCATACGAATAACATACCGATGTTGCACCATTTTATTTTTATTTTCGATCACAAATTTGTTAAAGGCACACGTCGGCATCTAATACGCGAATACGAGTACAGAACCTTAAATTAATAAAACAAACGTCACAAAACAATAGAAGCTAAAAAAACTATGATATAAAGAAAACATTGCACACAAGGATAACAAAACAAGTTTCGTAAGTAAACGGTGCCTTTATTAAAATAAATTGTCTCCATAAAATTATAGAACGCGTGTTTGAAGTTTACGCGAATAATTTGTGGTGAAATTCGGCTTGCTGTAAACATTTCCTAAACAATAACGTAATTGATGTTTAATACGGGACCTAGTAATGAAATAGCGACTAAGTTTTAAGCACTAGTTTAACCTCATTTAGAGGGAGAGATTCTCATACGACATAGTCAAGAATATAATAAGGAATAGTTGAGAAATGAATACAGCAAAAGCCTATCGCTTAGACTTGAGAAACTGTTTGAATCCAGGGTCGGACCGCTGCTACGTCGGTGTAAACTCCAGGTCTGTTAGGACGAGCACAACCATAGCCATAAGAAACGATGCCCCATTGAGAGCCTTCGTGTACAGCGGGACCGCCGGAATCACCCTGTAATTATAATATAAACTTATGCTTGTTAAAGTGGTAGAGACACGCTGTAGACAATGTTGTCTACAGTACGGAATTAGCAGGCTCCACCGGATGAGATATCCCCCAAACCCAAATCCCCTTTCCTTCCCTATTCCTCAATCATCCCTTTCCTTTAAGATCGGCAACGCGTCTTTGAGTCTTTGTGGATGTTCATGGGGGACGGAGATCACTTACCATCAGGTCACACACTGGCTCGTTTACCAGCCTCTGCTACAGAAAACAAAATATACTTATATCCTCGAAAAAATCGGCAGACGTGCAACTACGGTTTGCAAAGCTTATTTAGGTCTCATGAAGTGATGGATGTCGAGCCTATAATGTTATTGGACAGAAACTCCAAGTAATTTGTGGGTTTTTTAATCAAAAATCGTCCTAACTGGGATTTGAATTCAGGACCTCATGGGTTTCTCAGTCTATATACGCTACCACTAAACCAGTATCTTGATCCTTTAGATTTCTCTATGTGATTGTATTTGGATAAAATGTGCAAAAAGACATGCTACTTCTAAAGTTTTGGTCTATTAGTATAGACGGACATTAAAAAGACAATATTATGAAGAATGAAGTCAATCTTGTTGGAATAATTTAACCCAATACCTTCCTTGCGTGATTCGATAAGAAGAAAAAAAAATATAAGTTAGATAAATTCATAATGTGTTGATTTGGATGATAACAATAATGAAATATCAGCGAAGATACATTAGTATGAACGAACCTGGCACGAATCCTTGCCTCCTTCAACGGGACCGGCGCAGAACATACGTTTGGTGAGGTTCCCAACCAGCTCCCTACATTCACTCATGCTGTGGGTCATGACTTCAACGGCCATCAAAGTATTGGTAGTAGGTGAACCTTCCTGTGTTAAAGAATAAAACCGTTTTGGAGAAACACCAGAGCTACGAACTTTAAAATCCACGAACTGAAGTAGGGAATAATTTAAAAAGAATAGTATTATATCCTGGTGCGGCAAAGCGACTAGACTGTACTGGTGGCAAGTACAATGCAAATGCAATGTCAACCGCCGAGAGACATTACGTCCCTCGACGATTGGCAGAATTATATTAGCTTTAAGTTACTGGATATACACTGACGGAACGCGGTCAAAGAAGCGAGCCACGATGGCTGGTTTTTCACTATTTGTACTCGTACCGTGATCGCTATCCAGTCCGGTACAAATATGTTTCAGGTACCATCTCATCAGAATCATTGAATATAGTTATATAACAAAACTACCGTGGCCATATGACCAGTACTGCCTCTCCTGTCAGGCAATTGGCATTGGTACGAGTTTTGCACTGAATCTCCTTGACGCTATAGGAAAACCCTTCCTCTATTCACAGAAGCATAGTATCATAGGTATTCGTTATTGTACCTTTGTTTAGCCCTTGCTTGCTACTTACAATATAAACTAACGAACTGAATTTCAAACTACTAGAGCCAGGTTGTAGACAATTATGTCTGCAGCATGAATGAGCCAGCTACAGCGCTGCTATTGCTAGTGTGCTAGTACTATTATTGTCTTACAGAAAACGAACTTGAAGTTACTTAAAGTTCCGTATCGTATGGTGACCGTGATTGCTGGAGGCTCACATAAACCATTCCTCTCTCCAGTCCCTATTCATGTTCTATTAGGCTGGTAAAGCACCCTTGATTCTTCTGGTATGGGTGTTCAGGAACGGTAGAGATTTCTTACCATCATTTAAACCCAGTTGCTCATTTGCCGGCCTCTGCAATATAGCTAAATCTGCATTTCCATCAACAGTAGTCCTGAAACATTATCCCCTAATAAAACCACTTACGCTAGTAGCACCCCATCCAGTTACAAGGAGTGTCTTATTAGCAGGTACAGCACCACCACTACTTTTTGCTGGTAAATCGATCTTCTTAGCGTTCGTACCATCCAAAGCCATGTCTTTGTTGAGTGTGATTATTCCAACATCAAAATCTTTGGTTCGGTCGTTGTATTTCGGATGTTTACGCAGACGTCTTGTTTGGTATACAGTACCGCCGCTGTCAGACATAGTACTGCCAATCCTCACGAATACTTGTTCCATCCTGCAAAATTTCTAAATCAACCAGAGCCTCCCTACTCTTTTAGGTCAACCAATTCAAATCTGTCGTATAAGTATATCTTATACAACGAAGTAATTATGAAAAAATATATACTCAAAATATTTGACCCAACGCAATTGGCTCACGCTTTTTTCCGTCATGTTACTAAAACACTCTCAGCATAATGGGCGCGCAGTTTTGGAACCCATGCCTATCCTTTGGAGTTTGAAGTATTTGCCTTTATAACCGTAATTTTTTTCAATTTCCATTGTTCACTGTCGGCAGATCTTAACCAAATTTATACATACATAAAAATCTATTCTAATATATTACTTAATATAATTGCATAATGTTACAGGCTTATACCGAATAATAAAATCGTTCTTTTTTCTTTCTAATTATGAACCTCCTCCTTTAAGACATAATTAAAAACCATTCAATTTTACCCGTCAAGACAATGAGCAGCTGTCAATACATGGCGTTTGCTGATGATGGATCCTCCACACTGATAGTAATCAGTGCCCTGCTGCAGCAACAGATACGCTTGGTACGGCACTGACTGGATTGTTGTGTTGTACCCCCCCACTATTCTGCCATCACCTGTTTTTTTTACACGCCCGTGGTTTTTGCTCCAAACATCTGAAAATGAAACAAATTTGTTTTGTAATACCTGTGGCGTAAAACTAGAAAAACAGACTTCAAAATACGAATCGCGGTGCGTTTGCTGTCATAGGTTCAGAAGTTTCCCAATTTCCCTCATATTCCATGATCAAACATTAAGCAAATTTGTACAGGAACACTGTAGGAGTATACGGAATACCCTATCGACCATAAAAATAATTATCAAAATCAGAGATATCGCGTGACATACATAAACAATAAAAACATTTTAACAAAAAAAACTGACAAAAGACTAAAAATAAAGAAATAATTTTGAGTCTGTGCTATTGCAGTTGAATAATCAATGATTGATACTTTTTGAGTCGGTTATCTTTCAAGTTTTATTACTATTTTTAGTAAAAGAATCTTAGTAAATGGCCAAGTTTTAGTGAGAGTTGCACTACACCTGTTAAAATTAAAGTTACTGTAACAAGGATTAGTTGACTACATCTACACATTTGCCATTTTGATAGTATGGTAAACGACGGCTTATACCGACATTTAGTATTTTATCCTCGATTCTTAAGAGTGGATATTTTCAAATTTAAATGGGACGTTGAAATAAGTATCGAATACAAAAGAATCATCCAAATTGCTCCACATTTCGCAGAATTATGCGTGAACATACATAAAAGATATACAGACGAATTGACAGCATTCCTCCGTTTTCTTTCGTCGATCAAAACAAAATAAAGATGAATTGAGGACGTCTTCCTTTTTGATGTCGAACGTTTGTAAAAACCTTAATTAATTATATACAATAGAAGCATCTTTTGTTTGTAATTATGTTGAAAACAGAACAATTTGGTCCTCTATTTAATACTAAAACCAATATTGGTAATGTACAACTCCTTGAACTTTACTCTTTTGTTGTTTTAATTAGTGAAAAACAATTTATTGTGTAGCTTATTTAAAAATTCCCTAATGAAAGGTAGAAGATACTAAAAAGGCAACGGAAGCCTCGGGAGTTATTAATCTTTTTAATCTCACAAGGGAAACAGTTCGTTTATTTATTTACTAGCTGTTCCCACGGTTTCAGCTGCGTTGAAAAATGGATAAATATCTCTTCGTGTACATATTTTCCTTACCACGTGAGTTAAGTTTTACCTTAGTTCCTACTGCGATAGGCATTCCTCAAGAGGATTCAGATCATAACATAAACATATGCCTATATGTGTGAAGCCAATTAGTACACGGTTCCCCAAAATTATTTCTGTCCCATGATGTAACAGGTGATGAACCTATCACCATATTTGGTACAAAATATAATCCCGGGCAACTTATATGTGAAAACTCAAATTAGTACACTCACAGTTCCCCAACATTATTTCCGTCCCATGATGTAATAGCCGATGTACATATCAACATATTTGGTACAAATTATAATCCCGGGCAACTTATATGTGAAAACTGAATCAAAAATTGCAACTGCCCGACCTGAAATTTGAATCCAGGACCTAATCGGTTTCTCATTTAAGTATGCTGCTACTGCAATGACGTGGATTCTCATCTTACAATAGTAAAAGACTACTAACCACTACTGACTGACCATTAGTCCAAACTTTCCTGTGTATAGTTAGTGTCCAACTAAGTGTCAAAGTTTTCAGGCCACCTAAAGGCCCCTGGCTCAATGACTGCTGTCAGTTGATAACAGCAGGAATCGACTTTTTTCATGCCTTCCGAAGCACGGAGACGCTCAGTTGAAATACCACTCAGCGGTCACCCATCCATAAACTGAACGTGTCAGGAATTGCTTAACTCTCTAATCGTTTACCGGTTAGTGAATGCAACTGGCTATGAATACCTCTTTTAATTTACAGTAAAATGTCCTACCATCTAGTAATAATTATAATGTTTAAGATCAAAGGTCAAATACTTTATTTAATAATAATGTTTTTGGATATTCAGTTTCAAGTAAAATTGACTATTTTTTCAGTACGACTATAAGAATATAATTGAATTTAACAAAGCAGTTTTTGTATAACGAACTAACAAAAGACTATAAATTCTAAAGATGGTCATTCTTGTTTTATTGCTTTCTAGTAACCTTAATAGTTTTTGTGTTATCAGTAACAATATTTGTATAAATTATTTCGCATTAAATACAAGTAACATTTGGAGCAGAAATATTAACATTTGTGCTGCTGTAATCTAGTAGTAAATAAAAACTTCGGAGATATAAACATTGAGGCAAGGTTTGATAATATTCTAATCTTTAAAACCCTCCGACGTCTTTTAGAAATACATCTAAAACTTTTAAATGGCTGAACAGATTTTCTGCAAAAATAACTAGCACCAAAAAAAACGATCCCACAATCAGATACACACGCATGTATGCATGCAATGACACACACACACACACACACAGAGAGAGAAAGAGAAAGACATAGGGGTCAAACTTATACCTCTCTTTATTATAGTGTGAAAAAAAAAATAGAAAAAAGAGAGAGAGAAAGAAGAGTTGAAGAGTTTAGAATTTTAGAGAGGAATATAAAAATAATACAAAATATATTTAAATAGTAAAAAAAATTAAAACATAGCAGTTTACCTCTCGTGAAAACGGCACAACAAACCAAAAAATAAACCAATAAGTTGTCCATAACTTTTCAGTACTGAATTTGCAGTGAAAATATTTTCAGTGCTTAATCTTTAAATACTTTTCTGAATGATAATTTAGATGCGTAATCGGCCGTTATCTGACCTATTGTGTATAATTGGAGCGGTTAAAGATAATATTCCAGTTAAAGTGTTTATCATTTTAGAATTTCTATACATATTTCCGTGTTTTAATTTATTTCGATAAAGAAGTTTCAAAGATATGGTAGTGGTTTAGTGGGAAAGTAATTGACTTCTAGTGAAATTTAACTCTATAGAAAAGGAGTCATCATATCTCATATTAATCTCTAATTTATTATATTAGTTTATTTATTTCACGTTTTAAAATTTTACATAAAGAATACAATCACAACATCACGTAAACCTAGGTTGGTTTGTGGGTAAGCCTCAATTTTTTTTCCTTCATTAAATTTTATACTTTTTTATAAATAAATACACCGAACAGTAAAATAAATAGTCCATACTCCACACTAGGTTAAACCTGTATCGTGGCTGCCTGACGTCAACCACTCTGGGGAGAAAACACCCAAAGCCAAAACAAACATCTTGTGGGTCAAACAAACATTTGCCTCGATGCGGGAATCGAACTCTTTGTAGTCACTTACCCACTGGACCACGGAGGGTGTAAAGTAGTAATTTCTTGAATGACTCAGGTTATACCAACATAGTCTTGGATAATGACGACTCTACACTGCCCAAACAAAACTTCGTCAATAGATAAACTTTTATAAGGCCAATGTGTATCATCCACAGGTGTACAAAACATTTTTCAACAAAGCAGTTCACAATCGAGATTCAATATAAAATAACAAGTTAAAAAATAATCCTTTGTATATTTCTACGCAAAATATACAAACCGCTCTCCTTTGAAAATATATTTTTTTGCAATAAAAAATGTGACGGACAAAAATATACAACTTTTGAAAGGGCATAAAGTTACTCACAATATTACCACAAAATATATTGTGTGTGCCACCACAAAGTACAATTTTAATAGAAAATGCGTGCAAGGAAAAAAAATCTGATATATTTTTAACGATACTGTACAAAGTTTTAGAATATGCAACTATGAATTGAATATGGCGAACGAGTAAGTGCGTCACCTGATGGTAATTGCTGCTTATTGACTGACACCCACAGTATCAGAAGAACTATGAGTGTGTTGCTAATTTTAAAGAAAAGGAATGGAAATTGGGACGTTATGGGGAAGGTTTTTTTAATTTGCTTGAATGACGACACGAGCACGTCGCACGCCTGATGTTAATCGTCACACCTGCTCATAAACAGAAGCAACGGCATACAGAGCTCTGGATTACAGAACACTGCATAACACTAAACTGCGCTTGTTATCCCGACATAAGATATGAAGTTTAATAATGCCCAGTAATTTCACTGGCTTCAATTTCCTTCAAAACGAAACACAACAGTGCTTACACACTGCTGCTTGGCGGCAGAAATAGACAAAGCGGGGGTACCAACCCAGACGGCTTCTCGCATAAGAGGCACCTACCACCACCTCGTGGTATTTAGATCTCCGGATATCTCATTCACCGTAGGCAATGTCGCCAAGCCGCTAATTTACTTCGGTTTTCTGTGAGATGATTATCTATAGATGTATGTATGTATGTTATGTTTATGTACAGCATAAGGCATCAAACTAAAATCCGGAACCAATTAATGTTTATTTTTCAATAGATATTAAAAATCAACTATATCCCAAATATATTACAACAGATTTATTCGTATCATTAATTGCCGTCATTAAAGCTTTAAATGTTGTGTCAATCAAACAACACAAAAAGCAACAGCTATTAAAATTCGACTACTGGAAGCGGAATTTCTTTGCTCGTAATAATTATGAATTTATTATGTGTAGAGTTGCTTCAAGGCTTACAAACAATGCTCGTCATAAATAAGTTTTAACAAAACTTTATTAATTTTATCTGACCGGCAGCGACACAGGCATCGACACTAAAGAGACCTATAGAAATTGTTATTTTTGACTTATCAGTGTTTTTATTTTGAAATCGGTTTCTAATTTTTGTTAAAACTTATTTTATTTTTAAATTTTTAATCGACCACTAGCAGCAATAGCATGTAAATTCCAATCGCGACGAGTGTACTGTTGTCCGTTGAGGAGTTTTATTTTTTTACTCCGTACTCCTTCATCAGATCTTAACCAAATTTATATCACATAGGACCACATCGCAGCGAAACTCTATCGAATGAATGCTTTTCCAACAAAATCGGCCTATAGTTAGCGGAGAAATCGATGTACATACATAAAAAAAGCAAAAACAAAACGCGCCTAATTGAGCACCTATTCCATTTTTTAAGTCGGTTAAAAAAAGATAAAGTTTCTATAAAATGTCATTAGAAATGTGTTTATTAACATTTAGGATCAAAAGGATATAAGTATGAGTACGTGTGGTTTCTAACAGGACAAGTCTTGTTAGAAACCACACGTACTCATTCATGACTGAATTATTAATAACCATAACTTAACAATAAAATATTATGTTCTCTGAAATATAAAGGGAATTGAAATTGTAATTTAACTAGGTGGTAGGTTCCTCGTATGCGAGAAGCCGTCTGAGTTTAGTATCACCGCAGTGTGTTTCTACCACCAAGCAATAGAGTGCACTTTTGTGTTTCGGATTGAAGGATATTGAATCCAATGAGATTACTGGGCAGATCTTACGTTATGCGCAGTCCAGTGGCATGCAGTGCTTAGTAATATAAAGTTGTGTGGTGTTGTTTCTATTCATGGGCAGGCATTACGCTTGCCATCAAGCGAGTGACCTACTCGTTACGTCATTCATGCCAATAAAAAAACATTCCAGTTCACAAACTAACGACCATCCAGACTTTCACATTTATAATATTAGTAGGATTATGAGCTACAACTATTATTCTTGGTCACCCCCCACTTCCTAATTTCTCGCCGTAGATACTTTGAGGCGATCATAACCAGTTGCACTCACTAACCGTCTACCGATTAGCGAGTTAAGCAACCCTTTGTGCGGTCAGTATATGGATGGGTAACCGTTTAGTGGTATTTCAACTGAGCATCTCCGTAGGGACGGTACGTTAAACGTCGGCCCCGGTTGTTATCAACTGACAGCAGACATTGAGGCATGTCGAAGGCCCTCGGGCAGCTTAAAAGGTGGTAGGTCTCTCGTATGCGAGAGGCCGTCTGGGCTGATACCACCGCTTTGTCTCATACTGCCGCCAAGTAGCAGTGTGTAAGCACTGTCGTGTTCCGGTTTGAAGGACATTGAAGCCAGAGAAATTACTAGGCATTATGAGACTTAACAACTTATGTCTCGGGGTGACGAGCGCAGTCCAATGCCATGCAGTGCTTTGTAATTCAAAGTTATGTGTGATGTCGCTTTTGTTTATGGGCAGGCGTGGCACTTACCATCAGGCGAGCGACCTGCTCGTTTCGTCACTCGTGATAATAAAAAAAGAAAGAAAACTTTGACACTAGGTTAGCCACTAACTATATAACCACGATATAAATACATAGACCGTGGATACTTATTCTTATAATACCGACGGTAGAAGTTTGTGTACCAACTAGCCTATAGATGGTCAAGATCGTGCGCGACCGTCCTGCGGGGTACAATTTGTTTCCCTTCCCCGCTGCACAAACCGCCCCCGCTAACATCTAGAGAACCTCGTCCGCCCCAACGTCTTGTAGCCCGCAGGACGGTCGCGCACGATCTTGTCCACGCTATACGTTTTATTGAAATAGATAGCTATGATCAAGCCATTCGGTTAGTCTGCAAAATAGGCCCATGGATTCCTTACGGAGGCTCAACCGCCGCAACAAGTATTAATGACCAAAGACAAGATTGATGAATAACAGAACAAACGATACATACTAGAATAATTAATGTAAATAACATTGAGATTCTTTTCTTTTTATCAGATAAATACTTAATGGGAAAGTACTGTAAGTTCCTATCTATAATTCTTAAATAAAAGAAACTTAAATTTGCTGAAGGAAACAACCAAAAAATTTGTTATTTGTAGGTAGTATTATGTAGTTTGCTATATGGTTACACTAATATAGCCATTATATAAAAACTATTTTAACAAAAATAAAACCGACTCGAAAAAACTAAAACTAAACAGTTTAGAGTGAAATAATTGCTTGATTGAGTTGCTCTAATTCCAATTAAATATTGTAAAACCTTATGCTCTAATAATTGTAAACTAGTTTTAAAAAGAGCAACGTTGGAGTTTCCTCCTCGTTCTTCTGTAGCGAAACAGCATTCCGAACTAGCGGTAGAATTTTAACGGCATCTAAATAAAGTATAACATTTTATGGATAAAAAAAAATATTTGAATTTTTGTATACTATTTTTAGTGAAATAATCATCAAAATCGATGCATATTTGGCAGAATTAAAATATATTGAGAATTGAGAACATTGTTTTTTGTGTCCGTTAAAAATACAGTGTGACAACTATAACTTGGCGAGATGAGTGGTGCTGTTGTTAAACGCTCTTTTTTTTTGGTCGCATGCTGATAGCCTGACGCGAGTCGGCTTTGGTCAGCGTCACCGGACTTTTGGGTGAATGCTTTAGGCACTCCAACCCTAGGAACTCCAACCCTAATTGGACAGATTATTATATTCATTTTCAATTAGTTCCAAAACTTACGACCACTAACCTATGATTGTCGTACTCTAGTAAAGAAATTGTATGCTAGCTGAGTTTTTAAATAGGAGCACTAGAGTCCATTAACTGAGTAAGTAGGTTATCTGATGCCCACGAATACAGAGAAGAAGAATTATGGATGCGTTGCTGAGCTAAAAGAAAAGGACTGGAGATTAGGGAAGAAATACACCCCGCATGTACTTAACTGCCACTTAAGTCGGTATCGCTTTAAGAAAGTCATACCACTCCGGTCAATCCAGTCCGTACGTGTTGAATACAAAACAGTCTACAGAGTGGATCTAACCTTTATAGACTTTCTTTCTGCCTAGCGTTACCCCGTTTTAATGCCAGGGTCCGCCTTTCCATCATGTTTTGACGGTGAATTTGGTATTATGTGAGGCGACCCGCCGTCTTACTCTCACAGCCCGCAACGAGAACCAAGTTCCGCTATTACCTCGTCCATTAATCGGCAGTGTGTACCAAGTGCAGGTGTGCAGGTTAAGTTAACTTTGGACAAAAATGTTGGTGGACCACTTACACTCCCAGTGACCCACTTACACACCTCGTGGCGATTCGTAATAATAAATACACTTGTCCTAAAAACATTAATTACGTACAACTGATGCATCTACGTCACGAATTAGAAGTCAAATGTCACAAAAGTTCATGAATTAAACACACACCAATTGTATTTAATAATTTTGTCACGTACATAGATGAACACGAGGTATGCCGAAGGTCGGCCATTGTGAAATTCACGTATGAAATTACAGTGAAACCGTGGAGCAATTTGCATAATTTCATAGGTTAAGAAACGGTTTGTTGACAGCTTCGAATAAATGGACCGCCAACCTCTAACAATTATATGAACTGTAACATTAGAGTATTATTACCACATTCAATATTTCACACCTGTTTCATATTTCTATTGTGATATTGAAGTGGTTTCTATTATGAAGAATTTAATATTTTTTTTGAAGAAATTACTTCTTACGGATAGGTTAGAAAGAAAAACCGACAAAAGACGAAAGACAAATAAGAAATTAATCTAGGACTACATGGGACTAGTGTAATACCGTAAGAAACAATAGCAATAGACGAGATAGTTTTGTTTACAGCATGAATGGGCCAGCTCGACTTCACATATATTCGAAAATGTTATGGAGAAAGTATGTTGGTTTCGTCAGGATGACAATTAAATAAATAAATACATCCAACAGACATACACATAGTATACGATCCCATAACATCCAGACAAGACACAAGTATCAAATTAACAACGAATATACAAATAACCTCAAAAACCCAGGGGTAAAAAATATGTCTGGAGACTAGTTTCAAACGCATAACTTCCGTCTTCGCTAGGTTATCGCTGTGTCAGATAAAATACTGGGTTTAAGGAAAAACGTTTTTTTCTTTGGCTTACGAAAACTAAAAGAGGTGATAGTGATTACACATATGATACCACAAAAAAAATTGCGAAAAAAAACTACCTATTCTTTTTACGACCACGCGCACGTGCCGCTTAAGCTTGACAATCCCGAGCGTCAGCAGATTTTTTACTAAATAAAGCCGCTAATATAGCGGCTCTATATCTATCCAAACATTATATACCTTGAAAAATAAAAATGTATGTAGAGTTATTTCGTGATATTTTAAGCTATATCATGTTCGTTATCACCAGCACTACCACCTGTTTTAATTTTCCCTTACACTCTTTATGTGTACATGTGACACATTCAAAAACCTTAAATTCTATCTAATTACTTGCGTATCAATGAATCATATAAATATATCAATAAGTTGAAACGTGTCGAAGGAGTTCCTTTTAAGAAACAAGTAAATAACACGTTGAGCGGAAAGGTGACTAAAATTATTTTAATTGGCGACAAGAGGATATCGTCTAACGATGTCTTACTCGGGGCACAAAGGAATCATGTTTATTGAGCCGTGCACGCCAATGTTCAAGAGAATGAATGTACGAGATTACGTGAGTGCTCATTGAGAAAAATAATTGATTTACACATGAATTTTTATTTCCAGGTGGCATTCAGATGTAGTCAAAGTTTCTTTCTGTCTGAAAGTCTGATATAATATTCTGATATAGCAAAATAACTAAATAAACATTTTGATACAAGTACCGTAAATTAAAACAAAACTAAATATTTTTAAATAAATACAATATATAAATAATAAATAAATACACCCAACAGTCACACACATAATCCTGACCCCACACTAGGTAAACCTGTATCGTGGGTATCAAGAACTACGAGGGACTTGCGGTCCCACAACACCCAGACCCAAGACAAATATTTGTGAATCAGACAGACATTTGTCTAGGTGCGGGAATCGAACCCACGGCCTCGCACTTCGCAACCGGCTACTCGCCCGCTGCGCCACGGAGGCTGTCAAAGCTGTATATAAGCTATATATACAAAACAAAAATCCAATCGTAGACTATGACACTCTGCATAGTCAAGTGTAGTTACAGAATGTCAACAATGAACAATAAAAATAACCATGCTTATAAAACAATATTCCCCGTTTGTAACTTCCGTAATTTTATCATAACAGACAATACCGATGGACAATACCCATATACCAAATATATCTTATGTAAGTAATAAAATTAAATCGAAATAACTCATTGAAAATACATCGCAGGCTCTTATTCTGCGTACTGATTTCTTCGTACACACAATGTGTTAATCGACGCAGTCTTGTGTTAACGTTTCCTTTCGTTGCCCACGCTTCCTTTGGCAAATCCGATCTTCCAAGAAATAGACATTTAGAACATATATTATGTACTCGGAATGATTATTTTATCAAAGAAGGTAAGTTAATTTTGTACTAATGATATTTTCATACATTAATAATTATATTGTAGTTACGATATTCATTCTAGGAAGGAGGAATAAGTTTATCCAGCTTTTGCTCGCAGGTCCGCCTGCGTGATATCTTTTTTCTAGCCTATGTCCTAATCCAGGCCATGGTCTACCTGTGTGCCAAATTTCATCCAAAATCATTCAACTGTTACGGTGTGATGGAATAACAAACAAAACTTTCACATTTATAATAGTAGTAGGAAGTAGGATTGTAGAATTAGGTATATTAAAAATTAGTAATTTGGACGTCTATTCTACTCTGCCAGATATGCGGGATCACATTATAATTCCGAGCAATACAGGTATATTTTTCAAAATCGATACCCAGCATATATTTTAGAATGTCAGTTTGATAATCAATCCCATGTTTCACAGTATATATGCGCTGGCATTACACCAATGAGGCAACAAAATCATTCCCAAATTTAAAACTCAATAATGTTCATATAGGTGTACATCTTGTATACTTTATAGATCAACTTGCCTCCAGAAAGGATAAAAAATTATTAAAGGCATTTCCTCTTAATCTTTTCTATTCGTTTATTGCTCTCTTAGTGAACTATTATTAAATTCCTAGCGATCTCGAGTGCTTTTCATCCCATCTTACAATATGTTTAATTATAAATCTCTATATACCATTTAGTTCGATGGTATTTCATTATTCGTATGCAATATACTGGGTATAAGGAAAATACTTCCGAAACACAGGTGATAGTGCTTGCTAGTGTTTATGGACACGATACTGTTAATTAAAATAAAACTAGTTTATACGGATTTTATCGCGGTTTAATTTTATATTTTAGTCCCGACGTTTCGTGGTCACGGGAGAGACTGGTTAACATATAAACTAGTTTTATTTCAATGTGTAATATTCGCGTAAACCTAACAAATCACGATACTGTGATTTTTTATATATATTACAATTCCACTTTACTCAACTGATATCAAGCTGTACTTAAGTTTTTATGCAGATAACCAGCGGGACGAACGTCTCAATACAATGGAACTTCAAATTATACGCATTTAAAAATTTTGTTTCAGATAATAATACTTAAAACAGGTCAAGTGCGAATTGGACTCACGCACAGAGTGTTCCATACCCACTTCTTTAAATATTTATTTCTTGTTTTTTAATTTTTTGTATGGATATCTGCCATAATAACACGTCATATTCTGTGATAATTTACGGCGCTTGATGAAAAAATATCTAAAAAATAAAGCCCTTTAAAAGTAGCAGAAACGAACATACAGACAGAGATTCAGGTTCCCTTTGGATACGGGACCTAAATAAGAATAATAAATTTAATATTTCCATTATTATTCTTTCGTCTCTACCATTGTTGGTTAAAAATAATTAATTCCTGTAACATAACAATAAATATTAGGTAATTTAATTAAAACTAACTCGTCTGGTGACAAAAAGTATTTCCTGCAATGACTCGCCGTCGCAAGGACACGACGAGCTCCTGAAACTCCTTTGTAACTGAACAAAAACGGTCACGTAATTAAATCTAATTTATTTCCCAATTGTCCCCGAATCCGTTTCGCTATTTTTAATTTCTTTGCTATTTTGTTTGTCAATTAGTAATTATAAATACTTTGTTGATTGGTAAATGTCGAAATAAATGAAAAATTAAATTCTAGAATCATGTCTATAAAATAAATATGCTGTACAAATATTCGTGCCAAATGGATTAAACAAAAGAATGCATTTTTTATTAGCGTTAATGGCGAGTCGAGCAGGTCGCTCACCTAATGGTAAGCGTCACGCCTGCTCATAAACAGAAGCAACACCAGTAAAAACTTTGATTCGTTAAGTACTGCATGGAATTGGACTGCCCGTCGTTCCCTCGAAACATAAGATGTTAAGTCTTATGATGCCCAGTAATTTCACTAGCTTCAGTGTCCCTCAAACTGGAGCACAACAGTGCTTACCCACTGGTCCTTGGCGGCAGATATAGACAAAGCGGTGGTATCTTCCCAAATAGTCTGTCGCATATAAGAGGCCTACGACCTAATAAAGGCTGTATCAACTGTTTTTACAACACAAAAACAATCAAGAAATTCTAAACTACGGCTAAACAAGTACATTAAAAACCGGTACGAAACGAATTTTAATTTTATTTCAAACTAACGCCCATACTGAAATAAACCAAATTGTACCAATCAATTAATTTTAACTGTTACTCATAAAGTTTGAAATTGCAGTTTCAAATAGCAATTGCCCTCAAAGTTCAATAATAACTTTACCTTAATGTCATTTGTTATAGCCAATTTTTAACCCTGAAATGACCGTTTTAAGTAAATTCTCTTTCATTTCAATGATTGCTGGGATTTGTTAGATTAATAAATTAAGTAAGCTGGCCTTTAAGTGGGCCACCAACATCGTCGGCCCAAAGTAACCTGTATGTAGTGCAGGACGATGCAATGGTGAAACTTGTTTCCCGTTGCGAGTTGTGAGGTTGAGGCGGTCAATCGCCCTATATAATACCAAATCCACCGTAACATCATGATAATAAGAAAAAATAAATAATAAATTAAGATAGCTGAGGTTTAGGAATTTAGGTTACATCTAAGTTACGACCTTAGTATTAGACCAAATATGGGAACGAAATTGTGATTCATAAGGAATATAAATTATTATTGATATATGTTCATAGTTTTCTATGCGCACAACGATGGATTTAATGCTCTTATGCGGAAGCGAGTAGCTTCGGTGTTTAGAAGGGTTCGCGGCGGTACCAACAGTGTCCTAAATATGATAGATAGGATAGACTATGATAGGCTAGACTGTCCATACATAAATAACATAGTCTTAGTGAAATAATTATAAATCAAAATAATATAATGGATATGTAATCTAAAATAAAGTGATGAATATTTTTTTTTAAACCTTACTTAGTAGTTATAAATAGTTCATAAGCCTGTTACCGTATTGTTTAACATATATTGGTGGTAACATATATTGGTGGTGACAAGGTGGTAGGTCCCTCGTTTACTAGACCGGCTGGGTTGGTACCACCGCTTTGTCTATTTCTGCCGCCAAGCAACAGTGTGTAAGCACTGTTGTGTTCCGATGTGAAGGACATTGAAGCCAGTGGAATTACTGGGCATTATGAGACTTAACACCTTATGTCTCGGGGTGACGAGCACAGTCCAGTGTCATGCAGTGCTTTATTTAAAGTTCTGTGTGGCGTTGGTTCTGTTTATGAGCAGGCGTGGCGCTTACCATCAGGCGAGCGACCTGCTCGTGTCGTCATTCAAGTTAATAAAAAAATAAAAATATTGTATAAATTAGAAGATTAAAATATAAGTACACAAAATTAATAAAAATACTTATGTGTTGCTTGATTCATGGATGTTGGGTAGTGTATAAATTCTACAACTTATTATAAATAGGAAAGTTTATATATTTGTGAGTTTGTGAATTTTTGTTCTTGAATTAATCACGCATTAACGGCTGAGCAGATTTGTATGAAATTGCGCACCGCATGTCCTGAAAATAGACTACTTTTATCCTGGAAAAAGATATTCACACGGACGGAGCCATGAGAAGTTAGTAAGTTCTTAAAATTGAACTCGCAAACAAAACGTAATTAGATGAAAATACACATATCCCTGTTATACAAAAAGTTCATGAACATATTTCACAATAAACAGCGATAACTCAGCGAGAAGTGGTACGGACTGTCGAAACCAAAGTCGCAGGTTCGAAACCAACCCCAAGAGCATGCATCTCTGACTTTTCTAAGTTACGTGTGCATTACTTGTTAATTATCACTTGCTTTATCGGCGAAGGAAACATCGTGAAGAAACCTAAACCTAAGAAATAATTCTCCATAAAAATATAAAAGGTATGTGAAGTCTACCAACCCGCATTAGGCCGGCGTGGTCGACTAAGGCCCCTATCATTCAGTAGAGGTGTGCCGTGCCCAGCAGTGGGACGTGTGTAATACAAGGCTGGTATTATATTATTATTATTGTTTTACATTTTACAAAAACTGCTTTACTAACGCGTTTCAGCAATTGACTGGGTTTTTATCATCCCAGAGTATCAAGGTATAACAGTATAACATTGAAATGCCGCCGCGTACGGCCTGTTTGGGGCTTATTCATACCTTTTTGTTTGTACATTCAACGCAATCCCCAGCTCATTTGCTGGCCCATTATTTCGGAAAAAACACGTTCCGCTTGACTGAGCCTAAAAGCTTTTTGTCTCAAAGGCGCAATCATTAAACTGGCTTTACAATACATATTTGAACAAAAACGTGCAATAATTAACACAGTTTCAAAATAAAGGACGACGTTAATTACTGATATAGGTACACAAAATGTTGCAACTCCATTTGATAACTTATCTAATTTTGTATGCAAATTCGTTTGTATCTTTTGTATGCATATAACAAACCAGATTATGTATGAGGGGATTGTGTCTTACTATTTGGCAGTTGTGATAAGATTAATAATTACAGGTTTATGTCTTCAAAAAACAACTCTAAATTCCGAATTGCGATGCATTTGCTGCTTTCCGTAGGGAAGATTTTTTCCTGGCTTAAAGTGACCACACTGGACCTAAATGATAATACTGTGTTGTCCAAACATAATGTCGACCGTCAAGAGGCATTGCGTCGACGGTCTGTGGAACCATGCCGAAGCTACTGGATATACTGGATGTAAAGTAGCGGCTTGCTTGTTTTTATGGCATAGGCCGGCAAACGAGAAAGTCGGTCACCTGATGGTACGTGATCTCCACCGCGCATGTATGCCCACAATAACAAAAGAATCATGGGTGCGTTGCCGACCTTAAAGGAAAGGGATAATTAAGGAATTGGGAAGGGGAGGGGGTTTGGGCCTCCGGATATCTCACTCACCGTACGAAATGCAGCAGCAAGGTGCTATTTTACGCCGGTTTTCTGTGAGACAGTGGTTATGACCCGGACGAGCCGGCCTATACATGGTGTAGACAAAAGTGTCTACAGCGTGGCTCTACCACTCAGAAAAGTTGCTGCTCGTAAGGTGAAGTTTGGCCTTTAAGAATTTCAAGACCTGAAGTTAGTCAAAACATAAATTAGTCTTCGGAGTTACCCGACCACATAAAGTACTAGCTGAGTATTTCCTAACTTAGACGCATATATAACTTTATTGTTTCTTGACCGGTGTGCATATTTAAACATGTATGAAACAAAGATTTGTGGAAACTAGTTTGCACTGCGATTTCGAACTACTACGCCTAACTTCGAGATTACATCAAATGTTTAGGCCATTTAGGCAGACGGTGCCAGCTATCTGAAATACTGACGGTAATAAAGTATCTACAACGGCCTGTTTAGTCATACTTTGGTATGGCTTACAAATAGTTCACTAGTAAATTTTTATCTGTAATTTATAAGTAAAGAATGTTTACGTTCATAATAGTAAGTACAATGACAGCCTCCGTGGCGCAGCGGGCGAGTAGCTGGGTACGATTCCCGCACCGAGACAAATGTTTGTGTGACCCACAAATATTTGTTTCGGGTCTGGGTGTTTGGGACCGCAAGTCCCTCGTAGTTCCTGATACCCACGATACAGGTTAACCTATTGTGGGGTGGGGTTGGGTGTATTTATTTATTTATTCATTTAATGCAGAATTACAACAAATTCTTATTTTTTGTCATCCTGAATTACGAAACAAGCAGATCACTCGCCTGATTGTAAGCACCACGACTGTCCTTAAACAGAAGCTACACCACAAAAAACATATCTATACAAACAAATTGAAGTGTCTATGTGTAATATTAAAATAGCCGCTTTTTATTACACGCATATGAATGTACATACGGTACATATACCAAAATAATTTTTTTTTCTACAATTTTTGTCTGTCTGTCTGTCTGTTTGTTCCGGCTAATCTCTGGAACGGCTGGACCGATTTTGACGGGACGATTTTCACTGGCAGATAGCTGATGTAATAAGAAGTAACTTAGGTACTTTTTTATCCCGGAAAATGACATTCACGCGGGCAACAGCTAGTTAAATATATAATTACAAAGCATTGCAAGCAATTAATGGGGAGTGTAAGTGAGGTTTTAGGCCCAAATCCAACCTCTCCTGCACGTGGTATCCTCTGCTGATTAACGAACGTGGCATTGGCTAAACTTGGTTCCTATTTCGGGTCCCTAATGCTTGATATCTCTCACGTCATCCGTATTCACAAATATATGAAAACAAAACAGTACAGACTGCCTCGGTGGCGCAGTTGTAATGCGTACGCGTTACGATTGAGGCCAACGCTGAAGTCTCGGGTTCGATCCACGGGTCGGGTAAAGTGGTATTGGGTTTTTTATTACGAAATGCTCAGTATCAGCCTGGAGTCTGGAATTTGTGCCTGGTATGGCCATAGGCTCGCCCCCTATCACATCGTGGGACGGAGATACGCTCGGCGAAATGTGGGTGTACTGGTTACACCTCGGCCTACCCCTTCGGGGGTTACAGGCGTAAATTTTTAAATAAAACAGTACAGAACACCTAACGGATCGTACTGAAAACGTACTTCAAACATATTTTTCATATACGAATGTCATTTACCTGACAAGAAAACTCGCATTAGCCATTGATGACAGTTTCGATTTAAAACCAATACACCACTAATTTGAAAACTGTCATCAATATGGCACCCCGTTAACCCCAGTTGCGATGCTATCTATTGTTTAATGTTAGTTGTTAATTGCTACTCAAGTGGCGGGCTGACGTGCTGACAACTAACAAACGGTCACGGCACCATCGCGGCTGTCATAACTTGCTTCATTTGTTATGGCGAGGTAAAAGTTGCCAACTACGAAGAGACTTTGTTAAATCAATTTGGAATTAATCATCGCTATTGCCGTTGTTTTCGTCAGTCTGAAATTGAATTTAAGAGTTTGATAAATAAGAATGTAAAGCTGCAATAAATAACTAAGGGGTGTATTATATACGTCCCACTGTTGGGCACGAGCCTCTTCTGCCAATGAGACGGATTCGGCCATAGTCGCTGACCTAATGCGGATTGATTCAAATACTTTCGAAATTCTTAAGTAAAATACCTAAGTTAAACCTCACCTGCACGTGGTACATTCTGCTGATTCACTAACGAAGCAATGGCGAAACTTGGTTCCCTTTTCTGATTATGAGGGTCAGACGGCGGGTCGCCCCATACCAAGTCGACCTTCAAATCATGATGGTAAGGCGCACTTTTTTTTTTTTTTTTTGGGATGACCGCTTGCTGATAGCCTGACGAGAGTCGGCTTTAGTCAGCGACATCGGACTTTCGAATGCTTTTAGGCACTCCAGCCCTAATGGCGGACCCTGGCATTGAGCTGGGATAACGTCAGGCAGAAAGAAAGAAATATTTTGTATTATAAGCTGTTTCCATTCCAAACATTATGTGTTTTAAAGCATAGGCCGGCTAACGAGCAAATGGATCACCTGATGGTAAGTGACCTCCACCGCCCTTGAACACTCACAATATCATCAGAACAAGTATGAATATTTTGACGGCCTTTAAGGAAAAGGGTAATTAAGGAATTAGGAAGGGAAAGGGTGGATTTGGGTCTCCGGATATTCCTCTCACCATACGAAACGCAACAGCGAGCTGCTACTTTACGATGGTTTTCCTTGAAACAGTGGTAACACCTCAGTCGAGCCGAGCCATTCATGTTGTAGACAAAACTGTCTACAATGTAGCTCTAGCACTTAATGTATACTTGATAAGGTACCTTATGGATGGATAAAAAATCCGAATCAATGGTTACTCGACATCAATTTATGAAAGAGTTCTTTATTTACCTTGTTTACTTTTTTTACCAATATTTATATACAAACTGTTATTCAAGTAATATAAACAGTAAAGCGAAATACTCTTTTTTTTTATTCTGACAGGGCAAAGTGAGAAACAAAAGAGTGGTAGTACCACGCTGTAAACAGTTTGTCTACGGCGTGAATGGGTTTTCTCGACCGATTCATTACCATTACCTCACAGAAAACCGACGTTTTAAAATACAATAACATTTTTACTTTCAAGAATAATATTTAATTTTTCTCGATAATTTAATTGAGATACCTATTTTTATAGCTTTCGGATCGGACAGGTTTTTTTTACATATTGTATTTACTTCTTCTTCTTCAATTTGCCTTTATCCCATCGCAGTGGAGTTGGCGCAAAATGCTTTATAACACATGTTACGGAATAATTTGACTTGTAGTTTTTACGACCAGCCGCCTGCCTGACAACAACCCTCAGGGGAGAATACCATACCATAATATTAATAATAATCCCACGTATTAATATACACAATCATCGTCATCATCAGCCACAAGGCGTCCAATGCTGAACATAGGCCTCCCCTAATGCCTTCCAGGCCGACCTGTTGGAAGCGGCCTGCATCCATCGGCTTCCTGCAACTCTTGTTAGGTCGTCGGTCCATATATAATACACACATTGCAAAAGCATAAATAAAAAGTAACACCCTCTATACGAGTAGTCTCGTAACATTAATCCATTTGTTTCACATGTCCTTAATGGGTTACAGTGCCGACACGAGTGATTAAACAACGTCATAATAGAACTCCAGGGCCTCGTACCTCAGTTTCTAATGTGTGGCGAATAGCAGCACAAGCAGCAGTATAGCTGAACTGTATAGCAGTGCAAGATATGGTCGATATTAGGTTGACCTTATGCCATTATAGTCGAATAGAGTCAAACTTATTTGTCAAATGAACGTATGGCGTGGTAATGTAGAATCCAAAATGAGGATGCTTTAAAAAAGTTAATGCCCCATTTCAATATTAATGTATTCGATAGTTTCCTTTGTTCGTTTTTTTTTTATATTATGCTATATGCTATAGCGGGCAATCGAACAAGTGGGTCATCAATTTGAAGTGATCTCCACTGCCCATGTACGCCCATAATACCAGAAGAGTTTTGGCCACGTTGATTGATAAGAAAAAATAAAATAAACGAGAGGCAGTACTTTGAAGATTTTGTTGCCTCCCGTCCAGCCGATTTCTTCAACGCGGGCATCAAAAAATTGGCACTGCACTAGTAAAGATGCATCTATAGCATGGGTGGTTTTTTTTTTTTATTATTATAATTTTTTTTTTTTTTTTTTTATTGCATAAAAAATACTTTAACTTTTTCGTACAGAACGGCAATTTCATAGGTACAGACTTATTATATCTCTGAAGAAAGGTTTTACTAGGCACTTTCAAAATAGCCGTCTTAAACCATAACTGGTGGTTAAATCTTACGCGAATATTGTGAAATAGGCCCTTAAATAAATATAATATTACTTACTAGGAACTAAAAAAAGGTTCCTACGGAGAAGGTTGCGCCTTTCAAAGCCGCCTGCACTGACCTAACGAAATACCTCGATCACATAAATTACAAGTCACGCTCTTTGTTAAAACATTCAGAAATAACAAACCATACTTCACCGCTTTATAATTCCAGTAAAACTTAATAAAAATTTGATTCATGTAAATAGTTTTTTTACTGAATTTAATTTGGCGTATATTTTTAGGATTCGTTTCATTGCTCAAAACAGATATGTATGACAATAAAAAATGTATACTTAGAAATAACGGACTGTATTTAAGTTCATTCATAATTACTCACTGAATAAAACAGACTAAAAACTATAAACGTAAAAATAAAATTAATAAAGAGTTGGTTCTATTGTAGTTTATTCGACAATAATTTTAGCACTGTATAGTGGCAATACAATTCTATTATGTGTAATGAAGTAATACCTCATAACATAACATGTTGCAAACGAGCAAATGGTGAGCAAGTGGTGGTTGCCGACCTTAAAGGAAAGGGATAATTAAGGGATTGGGAAGGAGAAGGGGTCTGGCACTCTGGATATCTCACTCACTGGACGAAACGCAGCAGGAAGCTGCTACTTTATGCCAGTTTTCTGTGAGACAGTGGTAATGACCCGAACGAGCCGGTCCATGCATGCTGTAGACTAGTGTCTACAGCGTGGCTCTTCCATTCATTATTAATTAATACAAAGCTGAGTTCTTGTGGCCACTTCCTACTCCATCATCAGACCCTGATTTCCATACATACAGAGACACCAGACATCTGTATAGTATCTCGTAGACATTTAATGAGCCGTATATATTCTATGGACAAAACTGTCTATACCGTGGCTCTACCACTAAAAAACCCCTCTCAAAAAACAAACTCTTAACAATAATTGTACCTCAGTAAACAATATTTTGTTATTCTACACATTGTTCTGTAAATACTAACTAAAAATTAATAAAAGTAATAAAATGGTAAGTGTGTAAAATAAAATGGTTTTGTCCACAGGTAGGCTGCTTCGAGTAAAATTACGATAATATCTTGTAACATCCACTAAATATTAATACAAGTTCGCATTTTTACACATGTTTTATTTTTGGCACGATGCCTTTGTTCAAGTAAATAAATAAACGAGACTTCAATTGTAATATTATAAAGAAAAATATGTCTTTATTTTTCGTAGCCAGTATCTTTTGAAAACATCGAAAATTAAATACACATAAGGAATCTAAACTCGATTTAGGGTCGTTATGTGTATTTTTATCGGTATACTTTACAATATGATGGCATTTTCGTTATAGTCTAATTAAGTATAATATACACCATCTCAGAACAGTGAGCCTGTTTAATAATAAGTAGAACCTATTTAAACACTGGTTTACGTCACTTTATGTTTTTCATTTAGCAGTTTGAATGAGAAAAGATCCTACAGCGGGGATGACGTCGGCAGGCGGTTGGTCGTAAAACATACAAGCCAAATATTTTTGTAACATGTGTTGTGGGTAACAACTAAAAATCAAAAAATAGGTTTTAACAAAACCTATAAAAACACTGAAAAGTCAAAGTTTTGTTAAAACCTATTTTTTTATTTTTGTTTCAATATTTTACCAAATTTTAGTATCTCAGGTAATATTGAGAAGCTTATGAAACCTTTTAACATAATTTAATATAATATCAATAATCTAATGCTTTATATAATGCTGTTGGTGTAAATTACTAACTTTCCTCTACGTGTCAACAATGTGAAAGCAATTGAAAAACAAGAAAACAAACTGAACAGCAGCTGAGCCCTTTTAATCTTTTCCATAATATTGTGTAAACTGACACGCATAAACCCACGACGAATTGTTTAATCAATTTTCGGAACTTTAACCGTCATGAAAATTAAAGTTACGTATTAGATATAACATAACCATTTCTCTGCCAGGTGTGACGGAAAACGTAATAGTAAGTAAGTAGTGAGTTTTTCTGAGTGGTAGAGCCACGCTATAGCCAGTTTTGTCTACAGCATGAATGTGTAGACTCCACCGGGTCGTTACCACTATCTCACAGAAAACTGACGTCAAGTAGCATCTTGCTGCTGCGTTTCGTACGGTGAGTGCGATATCCGGAGACCCAAATCCCCCTACCCCTTCACAATCCCTTACGGTAGACCACGCGCCCATGATTCTTCTGGTATTATAGGGATACATAGGCGGAGCATACACTTGCTCGTTTATGCTATAAAAAAGTAAAGGTACAACTGGCTAATAATACAACCAGAATAATACCAGTGTAATATAGTCTTATGCCATGTTTGAATTTAATCCATTTCGCTAAAACAGTTTTACGATCTCCGTAGTTTGATTTGATATTAATTGTCTATGCTTTCTCCTATATACTTGTTTACAATTTGCAAAAATGAAAGCATGTGAAACAACAGGAAATTAAATTACGAAATTTTAATTTACATTCTTAATTGCCGGCACCTATTATGTGCGTTTAAATCATTGGACATTACGCTGCGGCGCAAAAACATTAAAGGCTACAAATCACAATAAAAATCGAGAGATAACTTTCATCCAGTACAATAGTAATTCATAAGCAATCAACGATTTCGAGCGGTCCGATTCTGCAACGAATCGATATCATGTCGAAACGAATCGCACAATGAACTACAATTGAAAAATATTGATCGATTTTAATAAATGGAGCACTTATGACATTTCCACACATGTACTTGGCAGGTTGTCGCAAGCGTTGCGATACGATGACAATATTCCTAAAGCAGTTTGCCAGTTTTATGCCGAATGAAACTAAGTTTAAGTTACATGATAATCTGCATTAGGTAACTTAGTATATATTTTTTTGGAAAAATATCGGGATATGAATTGCACTCTATATGACAAAAAGCTCGCTCCCAAACAAGTATAAATTCGATTTTATTTTGAATTATTCGATATATATAACTAACATAATCAATAACAAGCTGTGAGAACCAAAGCGACCTTACTATGGATTGCAGTGGGATTCGCAAAATCCAGTCAAATCTGCTGCATTTTAGCAACACACATGTTATTTGTTTTTTAATCGCCAAGAAACTGAGACGGATCTCAATTCGACGCATATATTTATTTATTTTTATAATCACGCATAACTCCACTAAATATGATCCATATTTTGCGGATATGGATTTTTAGTTAGGCCACTTTGGTTGTCACAGCCTCAATTGTCTAATGCAAATAACTTTGTAAAATTGAGTCAGATTCTACTAATATAGTACAAAAATCTTCTCTAGGGAATAACCATAGGCACCAAAGCGGCTTCGCCTATAACCATGGCGTATGGGAAATAAAATTATTAAAAATATACATAATAGATTAACGCCCGAACACAGAAACACTTCGGTATTTGAGTTCGTGTTTATTGGTTGTGCATATATAGCTCAACCATGTATAGTGAGCCAAGAACCATCTATCATCTGTCCGATCGAAGACGATCTACGAGCATTTCGTAATAGAAAAACCCAATACCACTTTACCCGACGCGGGGATCGAAACCGAGGCCTCAGCGTTAACCTCAATCGTAACGCGTACGCATTACAGCTGCGCTACCGAGGCAGTCAGTTTTAATATTTTTTTAATTTAAAATAAACCTGTATATCATTAAATTATAACACGTATAAAATAGTGTATAATCTACTACATAAAGAGATAATAAAAAACTCACATTTTTTCCATCATGAGCAGAAGGAAGAGCTTATCACAAGTTTAATCTCGGTTACGTCCATTACTTCACTCTTTACCGCAAATACTTTTTCGTTCATAGCACTTTTTGTACACGCAAAAATTACATTCGTCTGTCTGTGTGTAGTCTCTCTTTCCACAATATTTTATAACCTCGTTTATTGGAATTAAAAACATATTATGTAGATTAGTCAAGCAGAACACACATTACATACATTATTACAGCTACAAGTTTGAAAAATATACGCAATCAAAAACACAGAATAAGATTACATATGTTAACTATACATAATGAAAGAATTTAGATTTTCACCGCACTGAGCTCGTAATGAGCATTATTAGCCATATACAATTTTACACTTAACTTTATGAAATAGCATGCTTGATCGATTATTGCGATATAATATTGTAGATGCCATAATGACGGGCAAAATCGTGGTAATCGGTGATATATTATCGTTAATATCGAGAATATGTGCACAATATTTCTTTCACAATTCAGCGAATGCAAACTCGAGACTACTAATTAAGACATTTAGCCATGTATGAGACGCGCTCTCACGCTCCAATTATATCTAACAGATTTTCAATTAACATACAGTCACGCTACACATATGTGAACACGAAAAATCGACCTATATTGATTTTCTACCTTAACCTTAATAAACCCGCGCGTGTAGGGTGTTAGATCGGCGATATTCGATTTACGCCGTAAGTTGCGCGCGCGCAGTTTTCGTCGTACTTTTAGGTGAGCGTGCGCGGGCGCTGGCACGCACTGGCTCTTCCGTTAAAGCCGCTCAGTGCTACCACGACACTGGCCGAGAACGAACTTAGAACCATCGAACAGTGAACAAGCGCCGAACGCGTCAATCTACCCTGTGAACTGTGAACTTTACTGACTCGCTTGTGACTTACTCTTGTGACTGTGTTTTACTTGATATTTCCACGGTAAGTGTTGCTTTGTTATAAACGGTGAGATGTAAATAAACTTTCTTAAGAATACCGGCTGCGCTCTCTCCGGCGAAAGAAAGCGTAGATTAGTGTTGTGATTGATTTATTTGTCAACATTTTAAACAGTATAGTGCCGAGCTATGGTTATAATGAAATATAATTAATTGATATACATATGTAAACATTTTTAGATATTTTTATAGTGCATGTGTCAATTGCGATGTTATTTACTAATATAAATAAAAGCAAGTTAGTAGAAAATCGGTTAAAACTCGAAAGTAGGTTGAAATTAAAGTACCGGGACCAAATTAATTCGCGATGCCGTTGCGTTATAATATAAATATTGCAAATCAAATTATATTTTTTATTAAAATATTTGACACTTAATCAGCCACTGAAGAAACATAATTAAAGCGTGTAAAAAACTGGGTTGCTCGCGAATTATCGATTAAAAATCTAGAAAATGTTAACAAATCTTTCGAAATAGGATTGCATTGGAAATTAGCATGCCTGTAACAATAGATGCTCAGTGATTTTTTTCCACCGTCTATTTCATAATTTGCGATACGGTTGCGCGAAATGTGTAACATCGTTGGGCCATAACGGAATGAAACCTATTAAGGACTTCAGCAAATTAGATATTTTCGTTAGAACGCCGCACCGATTTGACACTATCGAAAAATATGTTTTAGAAATATAATAATTTATTTTCGAAAGTAACATTTATTTATTTTGATTACTGTTTATTGATAGTGCGATATTAGGAAGAACTACAGTGGTTTTAAATATTTATTATAGTAATAATTAATATTATTTCCCTTGTGTACATGTTTACAATTCATAATTTACTGTGACAAAGTGGAATATTATTGTGATAATTATTCTTATTAAGGTGTCTATTTTTTGTAACTAAATTCATTAGTTATAAATTCATCAATTTAATTACAACATGATACGTAAAAAATATTTATCAAAAAATATTTTATGAAAAATATGATCAAATTATTAAAACAATAACACTTGATACCAACATACACATGAGTAAAAGAATGCGTAGTTTTCACTCGGTCTAAATATCCCACGCTACTCGCTAGCACAGATATCTGCGGCCGCACCGATCATCATCGCGACCTAGAAACAATACTCTCACTGTCGCGACGTCGTCAGTTGCAAACGTACTAAACATTTTGAACGCCTTATGCAACTGAACGCAATTAACTATTTGCATTGAATACGGTAACCCTTTAATGACTAAACCGGTATCGCTCGTGATGGTATATGCGGAATTATTTTTTTGATCATCTTTTAATAAATTTTTTCATCTTTAGCTTTTGATACAAGGATTAAAAAATGTAATCGTCTTTTTTCATTCGGTAACGATAAACGTGATCAACAAGCATGAACTGTAAATGTTGCTAAAATGAAATATCGATTTATAAGCGAGCAAAAAATACTTCACCAAATATTTACAAAACGTAACACGGTGCATGAGCAGAATGAATTAGACGTTCAGTAAATTACTTCTAGTTATACTTTAGTTAAAAAACGAATAAAAACTAACATTTTTACAACCTTAGTGGCATTGCAAATTGTTTAATTACACCGTATGCATATTTTATACACGAATTATTACAAAGGCCAGCTGCGAAGGTGAAAATAGTAATTGTTCGTGAATTTGTGTAATTTTAAACGCATACGTATTACAAAACATAATATAGAGCACTCGGTCTATGTTGTGCAAATTATAAAAAGAAATATTACTTAATTCTAACAAACTGTTTATAAAACTATGCCGTTTTTCACACATTCTTTATATTGAATGAATTCTATGCAAACACATTTTTTGCTTGTTTAGAAGACATAAACTTACGCGACAAAATGATATAAAAGAGTTCGTTGCCGTAGTCATAGATGCTATTCCAGGAACTCATGCATTTTATATGGCCTTCGGCAGCCTACTTTTTTATTTTTGGCTACCAAGCGCCATCGTCGACTATAAAAATCATGGTTAGGAGGCCAGTGTTACATGTTATGTGTTAGTATACTTACGAAATAATATAGTTTAAATTTTAAAATCTAAATATTCAATGGTTTTATACACATACAGTAGGTACAATAAACAAAATAAATACGGTGTAATAATATGTACTTATTAGATATAAAATATATCTCGAATTAATTATATTGGTCAAACGCGAACAAGTTGAAGAGATTGTGTTTGCTGTTACATAATTATTTAAATAAATTAGAGCATCGTTGATGACAAATGAGAACTATTAGTGATGTTCAGGTTTTTTTTTATATCGCCAAAATAAATCGATAAAAGGATTTATAGTTACGATTTGTTTCCTCGTCTACAAGTTTAAGTGAGTATGTATTAGCGAGCATTATTAATACATAACATAATAAATGCATAAACGAAATTTGCCTATAATAAGAATACATAGGCAGAAAATGATAACTAAATTCATAAAATAATTTAAAACCATCAAAATTTGCATTTAAATCTTAATATAATTCAAATATTTTACAAGGAAACATTCTATATCAAGAAACACCATTCAAATGTTTAGAGTTAAGCTGTGGCCGGCATGTGAAAGTCTCTTGTCATAACATATTCTCTACACGCGAACAACACTATATAGGACCGGTAGAGCACGCGTAGCGGTTTTCTGACGCAACTAATTATACATAACGCTTGAATAGACGAATCCGATGAACTATTCGACAATGCGAAGCGAAAGTCAGACGTAATACTTAGCGTATACAATCGTTTTAACAACTCCGTTAACAGATCATTTGAGATAATTTCTTTGAGTGTTAAATCCGGAACAAAAGTATACACAGCTCAATTACAATAACGTGCGGCAAATCTAGCATGAAGTATCTGTGGTAACTGGCCGCAATACAATCTATTCTTCGATGTCACTAAGCCTTATCGATGCTTTTATATCTACTATATTTTAAACAAATAGTTTTTTCGTCTTTATATTCTTGTGTGTCTATATCGCTACTAGGAGGTTCATATTAAAAATTAAATCAAAAAACCAAAAAGGTCATTGAACAAATAAACGACATTTGCATCAAGAGTTCTTTAAGAAATCCATATGAATAACTTATTATATAAAAAAGTATCAAGATTGTTTAACTCTAAGCGTTCAAAAACCTAGAATGCATTTAACACTCAATTGGTAATGAATATTCATTAATGTTTATAAAATATATGTTTTATTATTTGCATGGTTCTATTTCGAATGAACCTATTTTCTTGTTATGTAAATAAACAAGATCGGCTCATTGTCAGTTCAAAGTGAGAGTAATTGTGCCGATTTTAGTTTCTTTAATACTTGCCATCTTCATGATAAGTAGAGCAAAAAATGTATGCTCAAGCTAATGCTTATAACTAAGATTAAGACTATATCCTACGCCAATGACCTTGAAGATTTGCGCTATCCAAAAATCTAACAGAATTGCGGTTTCGCGCGACTGAGGTTCAGTATAGTGCGAGCGTTTTTGACGATTTGTTTTGTTTAGAATATAAAAGTAAAATGTGGCGTTCTTTATTTGATCGCAATTATTATTTATCTTGAAGAATCATTTGAATTGATATGTCGGATTCACTATTAAATATTAGCGCTAAAAAATAGCACTTATTAAAACTTTAAGTTACCTTCATAAACTGAGCGTACCTACACAAATTCTGCACCGACAGATATTTCTGAAACGAAACTTTTTTTATTAGCCCTGTATTATATACGTCCCTCTGCTGGACACGGGCCGCTTCTAAATTACACATAAAATAATTCAGTTAGTAGGTTACTCAGAATCGTCTTGTAACCCAAGGTCATTTTTACGATTTAGTGCTAGTTACAGCCTTAATAGCATTCACATATTGACCTAGTGCTGTGATCTGGACCTCGCTTGCGTTAAGGTTTATTTTAACTTTATAATAATATTACTAGCCTTGATTATATACGTCCCACTTCTGGGCATGCGCCTCCTCTACTGAATGAGAGGGGTTAGGCCTTAGTCCACCACGCTGGCCTAATGCGGGTTGGTAGACTTCACATACCTTCGAAATTCTTATGAAGAACTTCTCAGGTATGCAGGTTTCCTCACGATGTTTCCTTCGCCGTTAAAGAAAGTGATAATTAACAATTAATACATTTTACATTATTTTCGATTGAGATATACTATATTATTCATTCAAAATAAACTTACCCAATCGAAAAACAAACATATTTGATTAAAATAAGCCAACTAGTTATGACAATCTATTCAATGAGACCACACAGGATATATCTGCTGTTAATTATGGGAGTTAGAAACTGCAACGGCTTGGCGCATGAGGTCAAAGTCAGTCAGCTATAAAAAAACACCGCATCCAAACTTATAACCCTCTTTTTTATTGTGGATTAATAAAATACCTACCTACAGTCTTTTTTTATTACTGAGTGGTAGAGCCACGCTGTAGACATTTTTTCTACAGCACGAATGGGCCGACTCGGCCGAATCGTTACCACTTTCCCCACCCACGTAAAGTAGCGGTTTACTGCTGCGTTTCATGAATGAATGAGATTGAGAATTTCGGTGAATGAGATATCCGGAGTCCCTTGATTATACCTTTCCTTTAAGGTAGGTAAAACGCCTATGATTTTTTGAAATTGTGGACGAAAATGAGCGACGGAGAACACTTACTATCAGGTGACCCACTTATTCGTTTGTCGGTATATGCTATAAAAAAACACCAACCCTATTCCAAAAATATAAATAAATATCTTACCACTTTACAAATAATTCCTTTGTTTGGACCGGACAATACACCAAATACAATAGACATATTTGTAAACTGGGTAAATATTTGTTAACATTTCTGGAACAGGTATAGTAATTAGACTATACTAAACTTTGCTCGCAGCTCCGCCCGCGTGAACTGCCTTTTTCGGGATAAAACATTGCCTATGTTTCATTCCAGGCTGTGGTCTACCTGTGTGCCAAATTTCATTCATAACTGTTAAGCGTGATTGATTAAAAACATTTTAACTCACAATGACAGCCTCCATGGCGCAGCGGGCGAGTAGCTGGTTGCGAAGCGTGAGGCCGTGGGTTCGATTCCCGCACCTAGATAAATGTTTGTCTGATTCACAAATATTTGTCTCGGGTCTGGGTGTTGTGGGACCGCAAGTCCCTCGTAGTTCCTGATACCCACGACACAGGTTTACCTAGTGTGGGGTCAGGACTATGTATGTGACTGTTGGGTGTATTTATTTATTTACATCCAGACTTAGTAGTAGGACAACGCTTGCAACAATACAAATACATATACCTACTGTAGACTACATTATTCTGGCAAACATTTTCATAGAAACACAATTTCAGGTCTAATTCATTTATTCAACAAACCTCTATCATTAACAGACCTACTCTAAGCAAATAATTTATTATCAATAGCGTAATACTAATCAAATGTATGTGTCTGACAATATAATAAGCATTTTAGCTATATCACTTACTGCTGACTTTCTGTCAATGATATTTTTACAAAATAAATGACCCATATATATAGCATATAATCATATAATTATAGTAACATACAAACTTACATTTAAATGGTAGATTCACGCTGTAGACTGTTTTGTCTACAGCGTGAATGGGCCGGCTCATCCGGGTTGTTACCACTATCTCACAGAGGACGTAAAGTAGCAGGATGTTGCTGCGTTTCGTACTGTAGTGAAATATCCGGAGGCCCAAATCCATGATTTTCCTGACATTGTGGGTATACATGGGCGGTCGAAACACTTACTATCAGGTGACCAACTTGCTCGTTTGCCGGCATACGCTATAAAAAGTTATTTGGAGGATGAGTTTTGACGTCACAGTTTGCTTAAAGTTATTGCGCCACTTTTTAATATTGTAAACATTATAAAATCGAACTTATCTAATGTTTATCAAACACAATTTCTGAATAAAAGTACCTTCAATTTATCCGCCTGATATAATAACATTTAAGGTGTAATAAATACCGTGGTATCGTTATCCAATCTTAAGATAACACTGCACTAAAAGGTTTTAAGGTGTCCCTCGGTAAGTGCAAAACAAATCGTATCGCCTGCAAGGAGTCAACGTCCCCGGCGAAGTTCACTGCTCCTAAGATATTCCCCTCACGTGTTGAATGCTAAAAGTTGTGTATAACGCAAATGTATGTGACAGTCCACGTTTTGAACGAACAAATTTCAAATTTACCACAGAAATGTATTTGGGGAATTCACTTGCTTTCATGAATCCACACGCTCCGATATTTGAATGTGGTTTAAAGGTTTAAGAAATATGTACGTTTTTGAATTTGGAAACGATAACGGTCAGTGCGTGTAGTAGTGGTCTGGTGCGATTACTATACTGAGGTCTCGGGTTCGATCCCCAGCGCCGGGTAAAGTGATACTAGGTTTTTCTATAATGAAATGCTTGATACCCAGAGTCTGGAATTGTGCCCGATATGGCGATAGGTTCGCCCCCTATCACATCATGGGACGTAAAAAAGCTCAGCGAAATGTGGTTGTACTAGTTACACCTCTGCCTACCCCTTCAGGAAGTACAGGCGTGAGTGCTTACATATCTTAATTTCATTGCGATGTTTTCCTTCGTCATTTGATTTTTGTAACAATAGAATTTAGATTCCTCAGTATTCAACGATCTCTACAATTTATATATGTATTCAAACGACAACAAGTACATACCAAGTTCAAAATTTTTAATTTCGCGAAATAATTAATCAGTCACACTTTTAGGACAATGAGTCAATGATATAATGGTAATTATAATGAAAATAAATACTATTAGCCCTGTTACTGTCTCACTTCTATTCACAGGCCTCTTCAAAGAACAAGAGAGGGATAAGGCCTTTGTCGACTACGCTGGCCTAATGCTGATACATTCCTTCGAAATTCTTACCGATATTTCTCAGGCATGCAAGTTTTTTCGCAATGTTTTCTTCACAGTTGAATGAATACACGTAATTTAGAAAAGTCAGAAGTATGCTTTTGAGGCTGGTTTCGAACCTGCGACTTTTGTCTCGGCAGTCTGTACTAGGTACTTACTCCCCGCTGAGTTATTGTAATATAACAGTAAATTCTGATCTTACTGCACTGCTCGTGTGACATCATAACTCTGAAAAAATGATCGTGAATGACCTCCGAAGTTGGCATTATACTTTCATATTAAATACAAGAGACAATAAGATTTATATATCGGTCATGTAGAATTACATTATTTTACTATAAGTGTACCTCCCACTGTTATGAATTGAACACCTTATGTTCCTTTATCGTGCCAATGAGTGGACGACTGACGATAACAATTTTTCAATAAGCTATATTGGTTTACATTATAATAAAAATCAGTTAAGTGCGATTTTTTTAATCTGAATGACGAAACGAGTTGGATGCTCGTCTGGACTGGTAAGGACTGCCTAAAAAAAGAAGCAACAGCAATTTGTTATAGTTCTAATAAATCAATGTTCAGGCGAATTTCTAATCTTTACCACCCACAAAGGCTTATTTACTACATTCCAAAGTCAATTATGAATCATAAAGCGCATATGCCAATACAATATATCATATCATACATATAATAAAATCATAAAAAAATTGTCTGTTTATCTGTAAGTTTCTTCAAACAATCTGCACAATAAATAAATCAATTTGGACATGGCTTTCAGTAATATATTTAGTTAACATTTGGATAGTGTTTCAATAACAATTGGTAGACAAATTTGTTGTATATATGTATATATGTTTATTGTTTTTTTTTTTATTTCATAGGATTTATTCCGTGGTCGTATAAATGGCGTTGAAATAAATAATAATAAATACACTCGACAGTCACACACATAGTCCTGATCCCACACTAGGTTAACCTGTATCGTGGGTATCAGGAACTACGAGGGACTTGCGGTCCCAAAACACCTAGACCCGAATAAAATATTTATGGATCTCACAAATTTCACTATTCACAAATGTCAATCTCCCTATTTGTATCGGCGTGGGAATCGAACGCACGGCCTCTCGCTTCGCAACGGGCGAGTAGCTGACTCGCCCGCTGCATCACGGAGGCGGTCCTGATGACGGAATACGAGGAAAATCCCGTCGAACGGATAACAGCAAACGCACCGCGAGTCATATTTTTTTTTTAAAGATACTAGGCCTTCATAATACGTAATATACAAAACGATTATCTCTACGAACCTACATTGTAACGCAGACGGAGCTGACAGAAAAAAATAGTAGACAGTAAATCGCAACAAAAAACAAGGCGGCATAGATATGCGTAACTTACACCTATAAGGAGCAAGGTGATGTCTGGGTCTATAAAGAAGAAACAAGGTCGGAACTCGGTCAAGACGACGGATGCATTCCTGTTATGATCTTGACATTCCGCATTCAATAATTACTATTATTGTAAACTTGCTATTGCCTATGACTAAACTTACATGGAAGTCAAGGGGGCTTAGCATATGACCAGACCAGATATTTTGGTTATCTCTATATGTCCATTGCTGCTAACATGGCTGCGTAGAATACTCGACTCGTTATGTCAAAGTAGAGATAAAGTAGAGAAAATAGTACTTTGTTTATGAACCCTAACATAGCTACGTAATTTTATCAAATGTTGCACCTTTTTTATGGCATAGGCCGGCAAACGAGCATGAGGGTTACCTGATGGTAAGTGATCTCCACCGCCCATGTACGCCCACAATACCAGAAGAATCATGGGTGCGCTGCCGACCTTAAAGGAAAGGGATAATTAAGGAATTGGGAAGGGTAGGGGGTTTGGGCCTCCGGATATCCCACTCACCGTACGAAACGCAGCAGCAAGCTGCTACTTTATGCTGGTTTTCTGTGAGACAGTGGTAATGACCCGGACGAGCCGGCCCATACATGCTGTAGACAAAAGTGTCTACAGCATGGCTCTACCACTCATAAATTCATGTTATTTGCCATATTTATCGTCAATAGTTATCTCTCTCGCGCGCGAGACATTATGTCGTGTTGCATATGCTAAGCGCCCAGGACATATGCAGTTTGGATCGCTACATCTTTTTTTATCCTGGCTCGGCAAAGTGACTACGCTACACCTGATGGTAAGTATAGCGCAATCCATGAATACTGTCGACTAACGATAGACACTGAATCTATCGTAAATCGGCAGAATTATGCCGGCCTGCTTAGTTGCTTCTTCACACTCCGTTTAAAGGATCCCATGTTATAGGAAGAAGGAAACGCGTGCGCCGGCAAGCTATTCCACAGCTTTATGGTCCGACAGAAGTACGATTTTGCGAACCTCTTGGTCCAAGCCGAGATGGAAGAGACCACGAAGCTATGGTTTCGCAAGCCAGCACGCGTGGTTCTGTTAAGGAAAGGTGAGGAAGGAATAAGGTCAAACAATTCTTCAGAGCATTCACCGTGATACAGACGACCTCCACCTTTTGTGTTTATTGGACTTCGAAGGCAGATGATCTGACGGCCCATCTGATAGTAAGTGATTACCGTCGCTGAGATAACGGCAATGCCAGGGACACAGCCGAGCCGCTGCCTACCATGAACATACTTTTTAAGTCTCATTTGAATTTGAATAAGCATATGGCATAGCACTGAGGAAAAAGTGAAAAGAAGTTCATTGTAGTCTCATTTTCATTGTACTTATCGAATACGTCAAAATTCATAAGAAATCCCCCAGCAATTGAAGAATTGTGTTCCATTACTAAATCACAGGACTAAGGAGATCAATTGTCTGACGCATAGTTATCAATACATAAGGCATTAATAATATTGGAATTAGGTTTATAAATCATGTTCGAGATGTTGCCGTCATTATCTAATAAGGTAAACAAACTTCATTCGACATTAAAATAGCAATTGAAATTTTCTTAAAACATGCTAAAATTTGATAAGAATGTAGTACTCACAAGATAAATAAAGTTATACAACAAGACACAATAAAAACATGTCGAAAATAGATCCAATATACAAATATGAGGTCACAATAGATAATTCATCATTGTCATTCATCAATCATTATGTAAGAAGACATAAAAAAGTCATAACATAGCAAATACTATTCACTGTATAATAATTTACGTCTATTTATTTTTGCGCACGGTTTACCTCCTGTTGCAATTGGTCTTTTTATTCGAAATTTGAGAATAAAAACTGCTTTGTGGTAGTTAAATATCTCATATTATGAAGAAATATGTAGTAGCTGAAAGGCCGGTGAGGAAAAAATCTCCATTTCTAGACCGTTTAATAGTTCGTCTATGCAAATATACTTTTACGAAATATGTTCATAATGAATGAGTACAATCGCAGAGTTACAATAATTGTAAAAAAATCTTGTTCACGTTCTTTTGTCGCTGTTAAACGTTTTGTTCCCTACGCAATAACTGCCAGAATTTGACACAGTTTTTTATTAAGTAGACCTGTAATATCATTATAGAAATTTTGAGCTACAAAACCAAGGGTGTCGATACATAAAAACTAATTTAGAAACAGTAATATCAATATTTTTTGTACACTGGCAGAATTTCAGGTGACAATAAATTATTTATCATAAAAGAATTTATATATTTACATAATTTATTAAAAAGCTCATAGCTCAGCGGGGAGTGGTAACTGTCGAGACAAAAGGCGCAGGTTATACTTTTTTTTAAAAGTCGTTACGAGTGTATTCATGTTATTAATACTTTTACACAATTATTGAAAACCCGAAAATGCATTACTTAATCAAACAAAACAAAAACATAAATACATAGAGTTCATGATGGTAGACGGGTTCAACAAAGACTATTCAAAGCAAAAAAACTTAGGATTACTCGGAATAACGTTCAATTGTTGGTCTGCAAACTCGTTGGGACCAGAATAGCCTGTACAATGTATGTAATATTACATATACAACATGTTACCCGTTTCTCAGGACTCTGATTAAGATCAGTGCGACGCGCGATTCTTTTGTATTGTTTTTATCAAAAGCAATGCACTTTAATGTATTTATAAAGCTTGTATTTATTTTTTGTTCACCTAAATGAAGGGACAAGCAGTCACTCGCCTGAGGATTAACACTAAGCCTGCCCAGAAACAATAGCAACACAACTCAGAACTTAGAATTACAAATTACTGCACTCCCTGTACTCGTCATATTTTCTTCTAAGTACTAATATTTATTGGATAATGAAATATAATTATAATACTATATGTAACTATAATGAAAATATAATTTAATTAATATAAAATAATTTTAAAGTAGGAAGGCAGACCCTGGGTCTAGTCGGGATAACGCCAGGTAGAAAGAAAAAAGAATTTCTATTATTTAAACAAACAATGCAAATTCACACCTACTAGTTGGTAAGTCCCTCGTATGTGAGAAGTCTGGGTTGGTACTACCGCGTTGTCTCTTTCTGCCACCAAGCTACAGTTTTCAAGCGTTGCGTAAGCAACAGTGTGCTTTGTAATTCAAAGATCTGTGAGGTCTTGCTTCTGTTTATGGACAGGCATGGCGCTTACGTTTACTTCAAGGCGTAATAAATACATATAAGTATACACATAACATTATGTATTTTCTATAAGATTTTTAAATATAGGAGCGATACCTATAGTGCATTTAAAGTATGATATAAATATTTACCGAAACTCCACTTGCCATCCTTAATAAACATTGCAAAGATAAATCAAGATAACCAAAATCCTAACAGGTATTTTGGGTGTCATCAGTAAATACATCGATGATGTAATTCAAAGGGAATCTGCAAAGGTCTTAAAAAAATTAAGCAAAAACGTTTCGCAGCCAAAATAACAGGAATAGAGGGCGTTCAACTTTTTTATACTATAGCGTATTTTTCCGTGTAAGATATGAGTAAAGTATCAAGTGATAAGTGTGAACGGTGCATCATGGACTTTCTTTCAAATTGTCTTACATTTTTTGCTAGAGTAGTAGTAGTAGTAGTAGTAGTAATGTAGTACAAATTCAGATAATTATACACGCTTTTTCGTGTATAATTTTTATATCCTTAAAATTAATACATATATGTAAAGTACATTTTGCGCTCTGCATATTTTTTTATAGCATACGAGCAAGTGGGTCACTTGATGGTAAGTGATATCCACCGCCCATGTACGCCCACAATACCAAAAGAAGTATGGGCGCGTTGCCAACCTTAAAGGAAAGGGATAATTAAGAGGAAGAGGAGGAGAAATTGGGCCTCCGGATACACACCATACGAAATGCATAAGCTGCTACTTTACGGCGGTTTTCTGTGAAACAGTGGTTACGACCAGGGCGATCCGGCCCATTTATGCTGTAGACAAAAGTGTCTACAGTATGAATGAAATGTTATTTCGCGATATTTTTTTCTTGTTATCATATTTGTAATCACCAATACTACCATCTGTCTTCGTTTTCGGAAGCGTTTCCCTTACATCAGGTATGACATAAAACATATAAATTAATCATACTTTAAAAATTATACAAATAGTATTTTGGCGCAAAGAGAAAAAGATGATTATTAAAAACACTGCTTTTCATTATTAAGAGGGAAAACTCATTTTTTTTTTTAAATGTCACACGTATTGTACAAAACTAACTTACCCCCGTATTCATAAACGTTACTATGAGACCTCATAGTCAGAGCGAACGCATAATGACGATTTCTCTAAACGTCATTGGTTAGTGACTGCCTCGGTGGCGCAGTTGTAATGCGTACGCGTTACGATTAAGCTAACGCTGAGGTCTCGGGTTCGATCCCCGGGTCGGGTAAAGTGGTATTGGGTTTTTCTATTACGAAATGCTCAGTATCAGCCCGGAGTCTGGAATTTGTGCCCGGTATGGCGATAGGCTCGCCCCCTATCACATTATGGGATGGAGATACGCTCGGCGAAATGTGGGTGTACTGGTTACACCTCTGCCTACCCCTTCGGGGATTACAGGCGTGAGTGCGTATGTATGTCATTGGTTAGTTTTTAGCGCTAAATCAAACAGACCAATAATGTTCACAGAATTGGGCACTTGGCAACAAGCTTACTTAAGTGTCGTTTGTGAATACGGGTCTTGGTCATTACCTTCTCCACACCATTTTATGTAGTTATTTGCCCTTGATGTTCGCAGGTTGCGATATATCGAGCGGAAATTGCATAGTAATAAAAAATTATGCTCTTAACACATGCGATTCACTTCATAAAGTGTATTAATGATGTTCATAATTACAAACTGACTGCCTCGGTGGCGCAGTTGTAATGTGTACGCGTTACGTTTGAGGCCAACGCTGAGGTCTTGGGTTCGATCCCCGGGTCGGGTAGTGGTATTGGGTTTTTCTATTACGAAATGCTCATTATCAGCCCGGAGTCTGGAAATTGTGCCCGATATGGCGATAGGCTCGCCCCCTATCACATCATGGGACGGAGATACGCTCGGCGAAATGTGGGTGTACTGGTTACACCTCTGCCTACCCCTTCGGGGATTAAGGGCGTGAGTGCGTATGTATTGTATAATTACAAACATCAAACAACAATAATAATAAAATATATGTGCAATGGCGAAAAATAGGTTGGTACTATTATGACCGAGGCGAATGTTTCTATTCCAATGATTTGACGCCCTGTATTACATTATGAGACGGAAATAAGCTTGGCGAAACGAGGCTGCGGAACTAGTTGCACCTCTAGCTAGCCCTCCAGGGATACAGACATTTACTTGTGTTATATTATAAATTGAAATATACGGTCAGTATAAAGAAATTGCATAATTTGTGGTAGCTACATGGTTATGTCTACTTCTAATATCCAAGTATTTCTTTTAATTGAATAATTTTAAATAAAGCATTGTCTTCACTATTAATTTAATTAATTTAAATTCAGAAAAAACATTTTATACATATGTTTAAATAAGCAGCGATAGCACCTCTGCGTTTTCTAAATTACGTGTGTATTCATTGTTAATTATTGCTTGCTTTGACAGTAAAGGAAACATCATAAGGAAACCTGCATACCTAAGAAGTTCCCTATAAGAATTTCAAAGGCATATAAAGTTAGCCAACCCGCATTAGGCCAGCGTGGTAAACTAAGGCCTAACCTCCCTCACATTTACCCTGTCCAGCAGTGGGCTATACAAGGTTAATATTATTATTATAGCTTTTACACCATAATTTATTCACCTTTAGCTATATTTATGCATCTGTAAAAGCTATGGCAAAAACGTAATGCAATGTTACAGCAACTGCACTCAACTAAAATGTTTACGATCCGGATTTACATAAACAAACATATATTTATGCAAGTTTTATACAGTCCGAGATGCAGACTCATATTTTTAGAGTCTTTTTAAGCGAATGTTTTTAAAAATAAATATTATTTTAAGTTTAAACTTAAAATTATGTTTATTTTATAACCTTACGTTTATATTCCGTAAAGAGTATGCGAGAAGTATCAATCTCTTGGATGAACTCTCTCTAGAAAGTTCGTCCAAATTATTTCTATGCGATTATATGATAGGAGGCGAGTCGATATCTATATCAGCCACATATTCTTATTCAGACACCCTAATGTGATTTTTGAATCATAAAAATATCAATTGCCCGTCTTGGAGAGCAAACCCAGACCCACACTAGTTTTACAGCATAAGCAAGCCCATACATAGGCACTCACGCCTGTAATCCCCGAAGGGGTAGGCAGAGGTGTAATCAGTACACCTACATTTCGCCGAGCGTATAGGGGGCGAGCCTATCGCCATAACAGGCACAAATTCCAGACTCCGGGCTAATACTGATAATTTCGTAACAGAAAAACCCAATACCACTTTATCCGACCCGAGGATCAAACCCGAGACCGATATGTATAGTAGCAATAAGTATATGTTGGCTGCAATAATCTCAATTAGATTATTATCAATTTACTGTAAATACTATATTGAGGTTATAATTATTGGTTTTATGTGAGTACCAATAAAGACTTACGATTTATCTACAATTATTCAAGTTCCAATATTTTATCATTAATAGCTTACCCTAAAACATATATATTTGACATTTGAATGGAAAACTAGATTCAAACGACCTGAACAAGAACATTATAGCCCAGATTCCATGAAACAGTCGCACAACATTGCGTAAATAGCAAAAAACGGGTATTTTTACGTGAAATATGTGCCGTTGTAAATGCGATGTTATGCAAAAATAGCGTTATGAGTAACGACTCTTGTCTCCGACGATTAAGATGCACATTAAGATTGCGGACCATTTGCTTCTAGCTTTCATGACTGTAAAATAGGCTCGTTTCGTAAAAAAATTGTGCTTATGTTTTTGTTCTAAGTTTTTTTCTTTAGCTAATTTTTATTTGATTTCCATCGTGGATTTTGGTGGTCAAACGGCGGGTCACCCCATATAATATAAAATACAACGTCAAACCATGATAAGAAGGCGGGATTTAAGCTGGCATTAAGCCGGTATCACGCCAGGCAGAAAGAAAGAAAAGTTAATTTGTATTGTTTAAGAATCCACATAGAGTTCTGTAACAGTTTTGAGTGTGTTATATCTATACATAAAAATAAACTCACGTGTGTATCCCTGACGGGGTAGGTCCCTGACGGTGTACAACGAGTAAACCCACAGTTCGCCAATCTTATTTCCATCACATCTCTGACATTAAGCCGGGTTAATGGCAGGCAGAGAGAAAAAAGAAGAAAGATGTGAGCCTATATATATCAGGCATATAGGATAATCATGTGATGATTATTCGAATCGAATATCTCAAAAACAAACTGTGATTGCCCGATCTGGGATTTGAACCCAGACCTCGCCGATTTTTCAGAACATATTTCACTTAGATCTAGAAACGATACATTTTCTGTCTTATGTTCTTACTGCTGTAAAAAAAATGCTTTGAAATTAATTTGTAACTACAATTCACTTGAACTTCACTATCTCTCAATAAATATAAATACACCCAACAGTCACACACATAGTCCTAACCCCACACTAGGTTAACCTGTATCGTGGGTATCAAGAACTACGAGGGACTTGCGGTCCCACAACACCCAGACCCAAGACAACTATTTGTGAATCAGACAAACATTTGTCTAGGTGCGGGAATCGAACCCACGGCCTCACGCTTCGCAACTGGCTACTCGCCCGCTGCGCCACGGAGGCTGTCAAAATTCTTTTGATATAAACTAATACACATTTTCGATTAAATTGGCATGTTATTACACCATCACGTGGACCCTTATCACGAGTAGAACACTATAATTTACTAAGCTCACGCGATCCAAAAATACAACCAATCTATTACCTCGAATACCTTGTACAAAATATAAGATAATTACAGAACCTAATAATCTATACAAATAAATAAAATTAAAGTGTCTATTTGTAATAATAAAATTACCGCTTTTACTACATGCATATGAATGTATATGCGATACACATACCAAAATAATAATTTTTTAAATTTTTGTCTGTCTGTTTGTTTCGGGTTATCACTGGAACGGCAGGATCGATTTTGACGGGACTTTCACTGGCACGTAGCTGATGTAATAAGGAGTAACTTAGGCTACATAGGTACTTTTTTACTAGGTACTTTACTTTAGGTACGGAGCCGTGAGCAAAAGCTAGTATTTAAATAACAAATGCAGTGAATAGCACACTCTTGTATTTTTTTAAATACTGGTCAAGTGTGAGTCGGATTCGCGCACCGAGGGTTCCGTACCGACATGCTTAATTTTTATTTAGTATTTGTTGAGATATCCGATAATAACACATTCTGTGAAAATTTCAGCCGTGTACCGGGGTACTTATTACAGTCCAAAAGACAAAGCCCTCTAAAGGGCTTAGACCCCTTTTGTAGGTCATACAAATAGACAGACGTAGGCTTAGATTGGCTAATATGGTTCTGTTGGCATGTTCTGGTGTTCAATGGCACCCTTTGAGTACTCTAAAAATGTGTGGTATATCTTTTGAATTTTGAATCTTTTCACACACAAAATTATGTGGTGGGAGTATTAATTTCGCGCATCATTTAAAATTAGAAATGTTATACCCTTGTTTATTTTTTCAATGAATCGCGTGATTCGTGACTTAATACACTAATTTTGTTTTATTAAGCATTCAATAACGTTTAATTACCTTCCAATTAACGATGTTGATGCACGCACCTACCAACTTCAAATGAGCGATCAGCATAACAGATTATTTTTTACTAAAAATCATAAGGCCGTGATAAATTTTGACTATGGTGGGCCGCCGGATATGGTTCAATTGTACCTATAGATTAGTTTAATAATAATAAATACACCAAACAGTCACATATAGACTCCTGACCCCAAACTAGGTTAACCTGTATCATGGGTATCAGAAACTACAAGGGACTTGTGGTCCCACAACACCTAGACCCGAAACAAATATTTGTGTATCACACAAACAATCGTCTCGATGCGGGAATCGAACCCACGGTCTCTCGCTTCGCAGCTGGACTTAACATTAATAGTAAATAATAATTTTATAGCGATGCGATTTCACTCTACAGTCTTCAAATTAAAAATAAAGTTGCCGGAACCTCATTTCACATATACGTATGTGGCCTTAATTGATCCAAAAAATATATTTGTGGATCACACAAACAGTTCCAGTTTCCTAATTAAGACGTTTATTAAGTTTTTTTTACTTGAATGTAGACAGCTCATCGTATGAGACCTCAATAAGTGAAGACTTGTTAAAGTTCAGGAACCTCCCGAGGAACCTCATACCTCATACCTTTAGAAAAATAAAACATTAAAAAGCCACAACTAATTGCATGAAATAAGCTTAAGATCACTTAAGAAAGCTCGATTCAACTATATAAATTCATATGTCGTATTTTCACTTCCGTAATAGTATATTATAGTAATTTCGGCTATAATATCGACATAACTTTCTTTGATGTTCATACGTTTCAAATTTGACAGGTTATGTTTATGGTAATACAAGTTTGTTTATATTCATTACTTGTTTGATTTATTTCATCTGGATATTCGAATATTTCGTGTAAATACTAGGAAATGGTAAAATTTTAATAAAAATACTTTAAAAATGATCTATATATTTTTAACCTGCGATAAAAGCAGATTCTCAATTCGTTTATACAACGTGTTACAGAAAGGTGTGGTCATATTTTAGGGTCATTACATACACCTTACAATTCGCACTTATGTACCGGATCTTTTCAAAACCAAGACATGCAAAAATTTCACGATAATTTCAATTACTCGTTTATTAAGATCGATAAGATTGATGACATCACTATTAATTATTATGAACGACACTCACTTTTTAATAAACTTGAATAGGATGTACGTACGAGTGGTAGAGCCACGCTGTGTACAGTTTTGTCTACAGCATGAATGGGCCGGCTCGTCCGGGTCGTTACCACTGTCTCACAGAAAACCGGCGTAAAGTAGCAGCTTGCTGCTGCGTTTCGTACGGTGAGTGAGATATCCGGAGGCCCAAATCTCCCTCCCGTTCCCAATCCCTTATTATCCCTTTCCTTTAAGGTCGGCAACGCGCCCATGATTCTTTTGTATTGTGGGCGTACATGGGCGGTGGAGATCGCTTACCATCAGGTGACCCACTTGCTCGTTTGCCGACCTATACTATAAAAAAAAACGTAATTTTACGGAAATACGTACTTAAGTTGTAATTTATACATAAATTAACACCTGAAAGAGATTGTTTGCTGAAGACGATATAGGTACCATCCTCTAGAAGCATTTTAAACTTGGACTTCATTCTCGGGTCTTCCATCTATGAATTTGGCTTAATACACACGACGATCCTCTTAAAAGCTGTTATTAGTTACACCAACACAGTGTACGAATACATAATACTTGTTTTTAGTCAAATACAACATATTTTTTGAACACGTAATTATACTTCATAAAATCAGAAATTACCGAACTGACTACGTCAAATAAATATTGACATTTGACAACTGTTGAATGTTTTTTTTTATTATAAAATAATTAAATGAAAGGAGGTCTATAGTATCATTGTTTATCATTTAGTGTTGTACAAAGTTGAAAGTCGATATCGACATGTTACTCATTCGATAAAAAAGAAAATTCTATAATTATTGTCCTAGCAAAGCAATCGGATTTGGTACTATGGGAGATAAAATACTTATACCCTACGCTATACATTGCTTAAATTTGCCCGCCCCTTTCTATAACACGTTGTATATGTTTAGGCATAACTCCGTCAAATGCGGACCGATTTGGATGATAGTAAAAAACGCCAAATTGATAACCTCCTCCTTTTTTGAAGTCATAAATACATTTTCATTTAAAATAAAACCAACTCAAAAAGCTAGAAATATTGGGTCGATAGAAATAATGATTCAACTGCACTAGCACCGACTCGAAATTATTTTTAATTTAATTTGAAGTATTTTAATCAGTTTTATTTTGGTGTGCAAGCTTAGTAATAAAATTATAAATATTCCATATTACGAATATATAAATTGCATAGATTTTACCACTACTTTAAAACAGAAATAACTCACAAACAGCGAAAACAAAAGCTGCCCTGTCAACTTATACAATGTAAGTATGCCAGCGAAATCGCGTTTTTTTTTTTCATTCATAAATATGCAAGTTTCTAAAAACCATATCCGAACAGCCATTGGTATCTATAAGTAATTGCAAATGAACGCAAACCGAACAGGTTTCTAGAGAAGGATTTATACTAACTGTGTCAAGATCAGGGATCCCACAACGAGTTTGTTAGTCACCAAGCATTGTTTATTTACTCGTAAATGCTGACCCACAAAAATGCATGTGTTGATTTATGTATAATGATTTATCTAGATGCTCTAACCAGATAATTATTTATCTTGCTTCTATTACTCGTATGAATGATTTATGGTTGACTATTGGTAAAATATTTTTATTTATTTCGAAATGATGTATAAATAGTGTACTCGTATTCAATCGGCTCATCGGCTACACAAATAATATCATAGATTTTATCTATTAAATAAATTAAAGTTTTTATGTTCGTCATAAATACGTTCCCAAACTTTGCACAGTTGTTGATGGGTTGTGAACTTTCAAAACACAAAAAAAAATATAAAAAATTCTACTTATATAAAATTCTATGTACGAGTACTAACAATGTGTATGAGTGCTTGACCGGACTTAACTTAAAATCTATTTAATGGATTTATATGATACTAGGTATGAGAATTTACTTCAAGTGTGCGAAGCCACGAAGAAAAGTTAGTAGGTAGTAGGATAAAACGTTTACACAACAGTCACACACATAGTCCTGACCCCACACTAGCTTAACCTGGATCGTGGGTATCAGGAACTACGAGGGACTTGCGGTCCCACAACACCCAGACCCGAAACAAATATTTGTAGATCACATACACATTTGTCTCGGTGCGGGAATCGAACCCACGGCCTCTCGCTTCGCAGCCGGCTACTCGACTGCTGCACCACGGAGGCTATCAAACATTTTGTTTATCACATTTATCACATTTTGTTCATTAGTAGTTCTAGTACGTGTTCTTATTATGTATACTCGTATCGCACAGTCAGTCTCTTATTTAGAACGGAATTACACTTACTATTAAAATATCTATGAAACAAATACCACAATAAAGCAAATTAAAATGCGAGTACCATTTTTAAGTACATTTAAATCTACAGTGCAGGTACAAAATATTTGTTTTACTGGAATGTACTATTATTAATTTTAAGTATATATTTTAAATTTTAATTATGAAGTGCTTATAACATTGGGCAGATCGGCTCGATGCGAATATATTGGCTTGAAAGCACATTTTCTTGCATTTTAAAAAAAATATCGAAATATCGGCTTGAGATTTGGATGAGCTTATATGGCATCCGCTTTAAAAAAATGACGATATTATATGACTTCGATTCTTGACAAAAACATCGCCAATAAATATCGAAAAACCGATCCAATCATCTATCAATATTTTTCAACATATCCATTAAACATACTAAAGATACGTAATTTATAAGGAAAAATGGAAAATAGAAGTAGTAAAACGGATAATAGCACAAGTAAATTACGTAGAAATAGTAAAATGGATAATAGCACAAGATAGTTACATATTGATGTAGTAAATTACGTAAACCTATTTTAACAAATGAATATACTTAATTTAATTCATATAATAAATATAGGTACTAGTCAACTAAGGGAAATACCTCTGACCAGAACAATTTAAATTTTATTACCTTGTTTTAGTGAACGGACAGAATTCTAAATTGCGTAGAAAAACATGTCTTGTTTCAAACCTTACTCGAAAAGTTAAAATGTGTCCTACATGCATACAATGCGTTAGAATGAACTAGAAATCGGGAACTAATTTGTTCAATTGTTAGATATTGTTAACGTTTCAACCTTTAAATAACTACTTACACAAGGTAGATGCCCAAACAACGCATACTTACAATCGTAAAATAAAAAAACGCTACGTGTGATGTGTTACGTAAAAAAGAAATGTCAGCTGAAATGCCATTTCAAATTTCCCGCTATGCAGGACTACAGGGTTTTTGATTGTTTTTATAGCATAGGCTGGCAAATGAGCAAGTGGATCACCTTTGGGTAAGGGGTCTTCATCGCCCATGAACGCCCACAACACCTGAAGAAACATGGATGCATGGCCGACCTTAAAGGAAAGGGATAATTAAGGGATTGAGAAGGGAAGGGGGATTTGGGCTGCTTTTGCTATTTAGCTACAGAACCCTAAAAAATTGTCAATTCATTACTGACACTAAAGACAACAAATTAGTGACGTAATTTATTTGTAAGGCCAAATTAACTTATTGGATGGAATACATACATACATACGCACTCACGCCTGTAATCCCCGAAGGGGTAGGCAGAGGTATAACCAGTACACCCACATTTCGCCGAACGTATTTCCGTCCCTTATGTGATAGGGGGCGAGCCTATCGCCATACCGGGCACAAATTCCAGGCTCCGGGCTGATACTGAGCATTTCGTAATAGAAAAACCCAATACCACTTTACCCGACCCGGGGATCGAACCGAGACCTCAGCGTTGACCTTAATCGTAACGCGTACGCATTACAACTGCGCCACCGAGGCAGTCAGTCAGCAGAGAGGCAGTGGATGGAATTTAAACCCAATATGGCTTGAAGTTCAACCACTATATGGGGCGGAAATAATCCTCAATGAACCTCTGCTTAGAACTTCAAAAATACAAACAATAAATACCTCAGTAACACCTTTATCAAACATCACTCGAAAAGGTTACAAGAAATAGCGTTTAAAGTTTCCCAAAATACAAACTACATTTTTAATCTAGTTCGATCTCGTTGGCCAGCTAACTACAGTAAAACTTGCATTCAAAGTTACAGGCAGCATCGAGCGCTATAAGCCAGTGTTTGAGCCCGACTAATATACGAAAATAAGTTGGTTCGTCGGAGTTGAGGAGACGAAATAATGCACCCCGGCTAGTGGATATCGAAAGTTCGAGACTTAATCTCAGTTGAGATTACAAGAACAGTACGTAGTCTGTCCATTCCGTTACTTAGTTTGACCTGACTCTTCAGTGCAGTTATAAGGCTGGTACATATATGTTCGTGGTGTTTTGTGATAACAATTTTGTTTTTTTATACATTTGAATGACGAGTTGAACAGATCGCTCGCCTCGTGAGAAGCGCCCCGCCTGCTTGTAAACAATATTATCACCACTCAGAACTTTGCATTACAAAGCACTGCGCACACCCAACAGTCACACACACACATTCTCTGACCCCACACTGTACACGTTACCTGTATCATGGGTATCACGAACTACGAAGGACTTGCGGTCCCACAATATCCAGGCCCGCAACAAATATTTGTGAATCACACAAACATTTGTATCGGTGCGGGAATCGAACCAACGGCCTCTCGCTTCGCAGTCGGCTACTCACCCGTTGCGCCACGGAGACTTATGGACGTTAGGCGGAATTTGCACGAAATGGAAAATGTTAGGGCCTGTTTTGAGGTACGGGACAGAAATAAGGAGACGGCGACACGTGGCGCGATTCAGGCGATAGCGACGCGTCCGCTTTGTATGCAATTGTATGGAAACGACCGCACTCTCTTGTCTCTGTCGTATACTTCAATTATCCCGGAAATATGACAGAAATATGCGAGACGAGCCGCGGGCAAAATCTAATAGTTTTTATAAACTTCATTACATAACGTTGTTCCTATTTATATAATAACACTAATATATTTCATTACGTGGTAGATCACTCGTATACGGAGGGCCGTCTGGCTAGGTTAACACCAGTGTGTAAGCACTGTTGTATTCCGGTTCGAAGGACATTGAAGCTAGTGAAAATACTAGGCATTGTAAGACTTAATATCTTATGTGTCAGAGTGATGAGCGCAGTCCAGCACCATGTAGTACTTCATACTTTATATGTGATGTTGCTTCTGTTTATGCGCAGACACTACGCTTACTATCAGGCGAGCGACCAGTCTTGTCGTTCACGCTTAATAAAAACTCACACGCTTTGCGTAAAATACATTTAAGTGTTTTTTGAGTGGTAGAGCCACGCTGTAGACAATTCTGTCTACAGCATGAATGGGCCGGCTCGTCCGGGTCGTGACCACTGTCTCACAGAAAACCAGCGTAAAGTTGCAGCTTGCTCCTGCGTTTCGTACGGTGAGTGAAATATCCGGAGGCCCAAATTCCCCTCCCCTTCCCAATCCCTTATTATCCCTTTCTTTTAAGGTCGGCAACGCGGCCATGATCAATTTAGTATTGTGGGCGTACATGGGCAGTGGAGATCACTTACCATCAGGTGACCCACTTGCTCGTTTGTCGGCCTATTCTATATAAAATAAAAAAGTGCACTAAAACGTCAGAGTAAACTGTGTGCGCAAAGCCTATAATAAAACTATACCCGACGAACTAAAAGTAGTTCATAACAACTTTAAAATTTGATGAACAGTCAGCTAGTTTAATGCTTTTATGTTGCGAGGATATTTTTCATTCATTTCACTTAACTGGCTTCTCTGATACAGTGGGTTTATGGCGGCGATAAATTTCTAAGGATACGCTTATGCCGTGACGTCAAACATTAATATTGCGGTGTTTTTGAGATTGTTTGAACCGAGATTATTTTTTTGTACCAATATTTAATATAAAATCAATAACGTGGCCACACTGGTCTAGTAGCAGCCTACTTAGGCTAAAAAAGTGATGACCTGGGTTCAAGTCCCAGGCAAAACAATCACATTCTGTTTTCGAGTTTTTGATTCAAAATTACACGTGTTTTGCCCAAGATTGGAATTTGTGCTCGGTGTTACGATAAGCTCGCCTTTGTCACATCATATGACGGAAATACGCTCGACTAATCCTGGGTATACTCGTTGTATTTCTGCCTACCCTTGAGTGAGATACCAGTATGTATGTGTATTTCAATTACTGGCTCAAACAAAAAGGTTTGTTACTAAAGAATTCTTATACCGATTGTAAAACTGTGTACTTTAATTTTAAAACGAGGTTATGATTTACTGCATGTCTTAAAATTTTAAGTGTCAACTGGCTTTTTCATTTGACCCACATTGTATTGGAATGCTGTTTGTATTTCAATTGATTGTAGAACAAAGTATTTTTTTTCTTTGTATTTAATTCCTTGATGTATCATTAAATGTAGGGTCATAACATGTCACTTTATTTTGCTTTCGATTGTTTACCGTAAATGGTTACGAAGTTACAGTGTTGCCAATCCAAAACCGTACATTTTTGCCCGATGGCATCCTCGAAAATTGCGTCACATTTTTTATTATTCATGAATATTGCGAAAATTTATTATTCAACACGGAAAACAATTTAAAAAGCCTCATAAATTCATTTATCATGCGCGCTTTCTTTTAATCAGTCTATATATGAACATCGATATTCCATATGGGAAATATTTAATGGAAAACATAAAGATATATTCATGGATGCCTTAATATGTACCCGCAGATTTATTTAAATCCATATACGTCATTGTATAAGCGGCAATGGCCTAACGGACGTACGGACTATCGACACGAAAGTCGCGGCTTCGAAACACCCCCAGGGCATACATGACTTTTCAAAGTTACGTGTGTATTCATTGTTAATGATTGCTTACTTTACGGTAAAGGAAAACATTATGAGAAAACCTGCATACTAGAGAAATCTCCATAAGAATTTCGAAGGTATGTGAATTCTGCCAATCCGCATTAAGCCAGTGTGGTAGACTAAGGCCTAATCTCTCTCTTTAATAGAAGAGGTCCGTGCCCAGCAGTGGAACGTATATAATACAGTGTTGGTAATATTATTTCTACTACCTGTAATACGTTGAGTATTAGAAAAAATCGGAATTGAAAGTATGTACAAAACTACCAAAATAAAATGTTACGTCAAGACCTAGCTAACCATAATAGTGATCATGACCGCATGTGAAGATGGCATGAACTCAGCCTTATAAGACCGTTAAAGGCCAGCTCTGAGTTATGAGGCAGCACGCGACGCGAGTTCCGGTCCCCGCGACTTTCCAATGAAAGCGACACCGCGTGGCCTCGCTTCACGCGCCGCAGACTTTAGGGAATTCTGCGTTATTTATATAGTTTTTATTGATAGGAATGTGTTGTTTGTGGCCTTGATATCTTGGTGTCACTTAGTTATGGACAATTTTTGTTATCTGTTAGTAATGAAATTGTATTGAAATTTGATGTCATAAATGTTCTTGAAACAATACTTTTTCTATCTAATCGCGTCATAGACTAGCTTTTACCCTAACGTAACCTAAAACTTTACTTTTAGATCACGGTTTTGCAGACTAAATATATTTTCTGGTATGAAAAGTAGTTTTCTTACCTTTTGTGTTGAATTTTAAAAAATCCCCAGTGTATCCTTGGTTGTATTGAAAGTTATTCATAAAAAGTGTAGATTTTTGTCTAGAAAATTATCACTACTCTAAAAAGCTTTTCCACACCTTTAGGGATGGAATGTCAAAAAACTCCTAATATATATTAAGAAATAACAAACACATTTCGTTATAGGAATACGCTGTGAAAATTCAGCTTTTAGGTCCAACGGGTTGATCTGTACATTAATAATAATAATATGTCATTTATTTCAACCAACCAAGGGCCATAACTACATATAATTTTACACACGAAATATTATTGAAGACAATTTTTTTTTTTTTTAATTAATGAATCAATCATTCAATTTTATTTCATCCATTAGCTTCAATTCGTCGAATGCTGGACATAAGACTTTTCAAGTTCGTGCCACTCTTGACGGTCCTCCACCTTCTACATAATATGTATAGATTTATTTTCAATATATCGCAATAAATAATAATAATAATAATAATACAAGCCCTGTATTATATACGTCCCACTGCTGGGCACGGGCCTCCTCTACTAAATGAGAGGGGTTAGGCCTTAGTCTTAGTTAGCAATAAATAACTAGTCGTAATTAATATTTTCTAGTGTTATTGTTAGAGTACTCTTCGTGAGAGTAATGAAGTAAAGTCTATAAACCACTTTAGACCTATAGGCGTACTGTGATGGGCAAGAGGTGTAACGCCTCATTAGCAGAGCAGGCCGGTGCCCAGCAGCATGACAGTATATAATACAAGCCTGATATTATTATTATAGATATTATAATAATACCGATACCTACGACTAACTATTATAACGTTAACGTGCGCATTTTCCTACATAAAGCAGTTGTTCTTGATCTTCTTTGCACCGTGTAATTTATGAGATATGCCAGTACTTGTTCTAATGGAAATACAAGTATAACAGATGATTTATGAATGATTTAAACAAGATGTGCGACGCATTTATTAATGCTGAAGTGGTAGAGTCATTATGTCGATAGTTTTGTCTAATACATTAATTTATTGAAAGATCTCAAACAGATTACACATATATCAATAATTTAGGGGCTTACATAATAACTAGCCTTTGTTCCTGACTTAGGCCGCGGGAACGGCCTTTTCCGAGATAAGAAGTATAATATAGCTATGATAAATTATGTATGTTAGTTTATAAACAGAAGTAACATAAAAAGTAGACGTTTTGCGTGACCAGTTTAGCGCCCGATTTTTAAATATCTTATCGGGTTTCTAAGATATGTTTTAACTTATGAAACAAGGCTGATATCTCATTTTGAATTCCAATGTCTTAAAAGACTCGATTGCATTTTTGAAATACTCAAACGAAACATATTTTGAATATATATACTCACCAAATGGAAAGAAACGATGTTCAAAACTCAGTGATACGTTCTTTCACCAAATCAATATTCTATGCATGCAAAGTTCGGTAAGAACATTTATATTCAATATTGTTAATAGTTCCCGCTCATATGTTGCACATAATATTAAATAACAAATTGTCATCGTTCATATAATCAGATCTAAGGGTTCTGATACTACGATAGTAAAATTATTTTTTATGCATTATATGCACCCAACAATCACAGACACCCCATACTAATACGAGTCATGTGTGGTCGGTATCACGAACTACGAGATATTTTCGGTCTCACCCAGATTCGAATCGAGTGCGGGGATCAAACGCGCGTACTCCCGTTTCACAACTTTTTTTATAATTCGGAGCTTGGATTATATTAGACATTTGTGGTGGCGGGTATACTTGTCCCGGCTTGTGGACCCAGCATTATCCGTTTAAAACGTATACAATCGAAAATATCGCGTAAGAATAAAGTTAAACCTTTACACTAACAAATTTAGAGCACCAATTGGCCACATATTGACTTCTTTATACATATTTTTTAATAGGTGAAAGTATAGATATTTTTATAGATTAAGCCGGCAACTAGGCAAATGAAAAATGATAAGTGATCTCCATTGCCCATGTACGTCCACAATACCTGAAGAATCATGCGAGCGTTGCCGACCTTAAAGGAAAGGGATAATTGCATGATTGGGAAGGTGTGGGGATTTGGTCCTCCGGATATCTCACTCACCGTACGAAACGCTGCAGCAAGTCGCTACTCTACGTCAGTTTTCTGTAGACAGTGATTAGAACCCGGTCGAGCCGGCCCATTCGTCATGTAGACAAAACTGTCTACAGCGTGGTTCTAATACTCAAACCAATCAACTGATATTAAAATAATTATTAACGTGACCAAACACTTTGAAGTCTAGTAAATGTGTTTATGATTCAAATCGTTTAATCCAAAAGCAACGAAATTATGGAACAGCTATTTGGCGGGTCACGTTCAGCCGGAGGTACAATCTAAATTTAGTAGACCTAATTGGAATGTCATAAACAGACTAGTGATATTTTATGTTGTAGAATTGCTAAGTCCCGCTAAAATTATCACCTAATATTTGCAGCCGGCTGTGAAGCGAGAGACCACGGGTTTGATTCCCGCACCGAGACTGGTTTGTGTAATTCACAAATATTTCTTTCGGGTACTGGTTTTTTTCCCCCAGAGGGGTTGACGTCGAGCAGGTGGCCGGTCGTAAAAACTACAAGCCAAACCTTTCTGTAACATGTGTTAAAAACATTTTACGCCGACCCCACTGCGAGTGGGATAGGGGCAGGTGGAAGAAGAAGATTAGTGGTTCTGTTAAATACATATTAAATAATCAGATATACATATTACACATCTATTAATTAAAAAATATAGCTAACTTTTGCTCGTAGCTTTGCCCTCGTACAATTTCACTACATTGCCATGGGTACCTACTACGGAGATAAAAAGTTTCATGTATCCTAATCTAGTTCAATCTAGATCTGTGTATTTTTTTCTAATTCCGTTGTAAGTTGTAATTGATAAAGAAACATTGAAATTCACAATCATTCTAACTTTCTTAGGTTTTTTTTTCTTTTAATATATACAGGATAAGATTGTGTATAAAATTCATACAATAGCAAAATTACGGACGAATTTTATTAAGGACGACGTCGTTATGAAATATAATCGAATGAATATTATTTCAATTTAATACACAAATAGTACAAATTTAAATTTTAGATATTGAAATCAATTCAAACATACCACAGTAACATGGAATAAGGCCTAACCATTATTCAGTAGTAGAGGGCCGTGCTCAGCAGTGTGGCTTATAATACGGGATTGGTATTATTATTTTATTATACAGTAACACATCCGACCGATTTTATCGCAATATAAAAATATGTGTATTTCGAGTGCAACAGTATAGTTCATAGCTACGTAATTCCGAAATGATACATCTCACAATAAAGAAGGGTCCTTCTTCTGAAGAAGAATAACAAGGGAGTTGTTAGTGCAACAATATTTACATACATACATATATACATACGCACTCACGCCTATAATCCCCGAAGGGGTAGGCAGAGATGTAACTAGTACACCCACATTTCGCCGAGCGTATCTCCGTCCCATGATGTGATAGGGGGCGAGCCTATCGCCATACCGGGAAGAAATGCCAGACTCCGGGCTGATACTGAGCCTTCCGAAATAGAAAAACCCACTATCAATTTTACCAGACCCGGGATCGAACCCGAGACCTCAGCGGCAGCCTCAATCGCAACGCGTACGCATTACAACTGCGCCACCGAGGCAGTCAATATATATTTTTAAAAAACACATTCGACCATAAAACTAAACGAAAACTATGCAACGCTACATTATATCCAAAATATATGTTCCAGAATTTCACTTAAATCCGAAGTAACAAAAGAACAGGTTCAGTCCGTCGGCCTCTCAGGACTTAATCAGGCGAGCTTTAAGAGCCCTCGACGTCCGGACACGGAGCACATGCTACAGTTGATTAAAACCAACGGTAGAGCATACTGGCCACTTATTTGTACAAACTTCCCTTTAGACAAGATGCTTGTTATGAGTTCTCTTTGAATTCTCTTTCCTTATAACTTTTAATTTTGTTTTAATAAACACTAAAAAGTAGAGGCGATAAGGGCTATTTTCGTTGGTGAGGGATTGAGAAACTTCGGTATACATAAATACTTTTATATTATAATAACATAAACTTTTGTTTAATTTTAATACAAAAGTTTATTTTATTTGTTTGAATGATGAGACGAGCAGGTCGTTCGCTTGATGGTAAGTGCCACCCACGCCCATAAACAGAAGTAATAACACATATAACTTTTAATTATAAAGCACTACATGGCATTAGACTGCGCTCGTCACTCCGAGACATATGATGTTAATTCTCATAATGCCCAGTAATTTCACTGGCTTCAATATCCTTCCAACCGAAACATAACAGTGTTTACATACTACTGCTTGATGGCAAAAATACACAAATTTCCGTACTTCTAAGTTTATTTTGGTTGTTGCTGAATTTTGAAAATTGTCGCATAAGAAATGTCAGACGCCTGGCTCTATTAATAGCTGGAACTAACACTGTGATTCCGAATTGGTTCTTCTCCCGAAATGTATGCGTATTCAGTAGGTCATTAAAATGTTTTGTCTCTTTCATTCTCCAATTATTATTTGAGAGTGAAAAAGACAAAACATGTTTAATTACTTATATTAGACATAAGGAAAATAGGGACAAAACAGTGACTAATAACTTTTATAGGTAAGGAGGTTGTCAGGAGGGTAACATGTTCTTAAGCAAAAGCAACTTGTATTTTGACACATGACATTTTTTTGACCTAAAACAGCTTCTCTTATTGGCAACTTATTCATCTATTACTTGAGTATAACAACGTGTAACTCAAGCAGCTTCGAATCTTTTATAAACAAGTTTCTATGCATGAATAATTTACCATGAAATCGATGGCAGTTACGGTCAATTTTAAAGCTTTCAATCAATAGAGTTGAAGTATTCCGATATAGAACAACCTTCAATGAATCAGTTTACTCAAATTACACATTAGTCATGGCCCTAAGTTTATGGTTCATGCAAGCAATTTAAGTTCTTTTATTTATATCTAATTGACCATATTTTTATATTGATAAATAAATTAGATATATTATCATAATGAGATCTAAGTAGCACAGCGTTCCTCTAACACTAATTGATTTTAATTTTTACATATAAATTAAGACGTGATAATAAAATCTATATTTATTATCACTTACAAACGAGCAAGTGAGTCAATTGACCATTTTTACCAGAAAAATCATGGGTGTGTTGCCGATCTTAAAGGAAAAGGATAATTAAGGGATTAGGAAGGGGAGGGGAATTTGGGTCTCCAATTGGCATTTTAAATAAAGATATCAAAGTAATTAGCATCAGATAATTTAAGTACTGTCAAGAACATACAAACAAGTTATTTGAGCTCTAAATAGAATATATAAGAAACAATAAATACAATTAAAATTGTTTACGGTAACAATAGCTGGTGCATAAATAAAAAAATACCTATCATGGTGTCCCAGAAATATATTCAAGTGGAAAGCCAGAAGTAGAGCAGATAAAGATCTAACAGAATACCTATAATAACAATAAGCGACTTTTTAGAAATATTAACTATTATTTATTTAACGTATTTACTATATCCATTATGTACCGCATAATTTTAGATAACCTACACCCCAAGGCATTATACTCACTCATCCCATAGTATAATACTATCTATTCTAATCAACTACATCGGCAGGTCCCATAAAATTTACGGGATCCCTTGACTTACATACATTGTTGAATTATCCTTTGTACGACGGTCTTAGGTAAATTGAATAGCTTTATTCTAAAGATGATTAGCCACCTGTCATAGAGTTAATAAGTCGCAGTTTAACTACAAGCTTTGTGTGTTTGTGAAGTCATCCAACAATTACAGAATGTAGTACAGGGCCGGAGGATTTTGTGTAAAAACTTATCTGATTAAGAAAATAAATGGAGTGCGTACGTCATCCCTTTATCTTTCTCAGAGGAAAATGTACTACATAAATTATTTTTAATTTATTCACGGAATGGATAAGAAACGACAACGTACATTTTCTAAATACTCTGACATAACTTGGAAATACCAAGCGCTTTTTATAAATAAAGTCATATTGAATTATTCGCATTTATATGAATTATGCTTTACATTACACGGTAAAAATAAAGTGAAATAAGAATATTTAATTATGAATATTTAAAATAATAGTCCCTTTAAAAATGCAATAACAATAAATCATTTCTTATTTTACTAAAACTAACATTTCATCTAAAATACTTTATTAGCTATGTATATCTGATTTGTAATCTCAAATCCTACAATCATTTTATTCTAAATTGTGATATTAACAAAAATATATGTTACAACCTAAATATTTTTTATTATTTTGTAACATCCGAACATTACGTTAATAATTAAATGTAACTGACCAACATCCAATTATCTAAATATAAAAAAAAAACAATTATTAAATCACAAACTAGTTAATCTCTACAAAACGGTATTGCATCGATCCACCTAAACCTTTTCAAGTCAACTGTCAAGGAATTTTTCCAACATTATACAATAATTGCGGTGGTGATTACTCAAAATTACTGATGCAAATAGCGGCAATGACACTTGCGTAACCATGGTGTCTTGGTTTTACTTTACTTTTGGTTGCACAGTATTGGTCCAGTTCACTGGTGTAAAAGAGTTCAACGCACGTTGAGCGCGCACGCAAGTTCGTAATGAATCATCATATTGTACAAACGATTGAGTTATGAGTTTGATGCGAGTGGTGATTTTAATTAATTAAATAATATGATGATATAACATTCAATAATTAAAATTAATAGATGATTATTTATAAATATCTCGTTAACAATATTATTTTATTTCTTGGTTTTAAGACTAAATTAATTAATCATACATAAATAAAGAAAAAACAAATTAGTAAACTACATCTTAAATATAAATAAATAAATTATTTTGACATAAGATTTGAATAAGACACATTTCTTTAAAACATATCTTTCTCTTCCTTTCTGTCTGGCGTTGCATTGTCTCGGTTAAATGCTAGATAGGTTTTGCCTCATAAAACATATATGATTACTAAATATTTAAACTCATTCAATTTCCATTGTAAATTTTCTTCAAGTATATAATTTTAAAATATTGTTGTAATAAGAAATTCATATTTCTAGCTAACTGAATTAATGGTATTAAATTTTAACGGGCGTTAATTCACTGAGCATTAACTTTAATGAGCTGTTAATACTTACGAGGTTTTTGCACTGGAAATTGTTTGAAATAGTCTTATGAATATTTATCTTTTCACAATAGCTTGCTTTTGCTTGCAAGATTGTCTATAATGAAGTTCAATAACTATGCTTAATAAAAATGTTCTGTCATTGCTGGTGGTAGGATACCGGATATATTTGAATGCTCAACTGGATAGCGTAAATATGGTGAAAATGCCACTATGGTAGATAGTGGCTCGTTTATGCGAGTCGTGTTCCGGGGTCAGTTAGTGTATATCCAGTAACTACAAGCCAGCATAATTCTGGCTGCAGTCGAGTGACGCAATGTTTATCTTTTATATTTATATATTATATGTTCAGCATGTTTGCACTGCACTGTACCTTTCCTTTAATGTGCCAGGATTAAAAACATTAAACTTACAATTTTACCTCCTGATTTAATTTTAAAGTAATCACTGTGTCTTTCAACAGAGTCATATCAACAAATAAAATTCTTAATTAACTTTCATATACTTACGCACTCACGCCTGTAATCCCTGAAGAGGTAGGCAGAGGTGTAACCAGTACACCCACATTTTACCGAGCGTATCTCCGTCCCACAATGTGATAGGGGGCGAGCGTATTGCCATACCGGGCACAAATTCCAGACTCCGGGCTGATAATGAGCATTTCATAATAGAAAATCCCAATACCACTTTACCCGACCCAGGGATCGAACCCGAGACCTCAGCGTTAGCCTCAATCGTAACGCGTACATTACAACTGCGCCACCGAGGCAGTCCGTTAACTTTCATCAATCAAAATCCCATTCCTAAAAGATTAGTTATATAAATATCGATCACATATAATCAGCTTATCTTTAAATTCATATCAGCCGATTATTTCATCAACATCCGACAATTTGATATGATAGCCATTTCAGGAGTGATATGTACACTTGTGGTTGCATAACACATCTTAATAAGAAATTTTCTGCTTGTTGCCAACATTTGGTCTCTGATAACTGATCTATTAAATGTATCTCTCTGATGAGGGTTGTCAAACTTTTGCACTCGGAGAAATCCAATATGTGATGTCCGCAACTTGAGATGTTTGTCAAAGGTTTTATAAAAATATTTCATATTATATATATCATATATATCCTACATTACCACTTACTGATAATAATAATAATAATAATAATAATAATAATAATAATAATAATAATAAGGATACGACTTGAATTCTGATGACACCGAATTTACTCTTTCTCATCTTTTCTATATGGATGATATTAAACTCTATGCCAATGATAAAAAAGACCTTTTTAGCTTAGCAGACATTACCCAACAGTTCTCAAATGATATCCATATGCAATTCGGAGTAGATAAATGTAAAATACTCTCAGTACACAGAGGTAAAATACAACACAATAGCTACATTCTGCAGACAGGTGAAAATATTGAGCCCATGGATGAATACAGCAGCTATAAATACTTGGGTTTTAATCAGTCCCGAAGAATACATCAAAAACAGACTAAACAGGAACTCATAAAGAAATTTAAACACCGCCTCAACCTCATTCTCAAAACAAGTCTCAACTCAAAACATACTATTAAAGCTATAAATACATTTGCCATCCCCATATTGACATATTCTTTTGGGATCATAAACTGGTCCCAGACAGACCTTAAGAAACTACAAAGAATCATAAATACACACATGACTAAATACCGAAAGCACCACCCTAAATCCGCCATAGAGAGACTCATATTACCACGCCATGAGGGAGGAAGAGGATTGATAGACATACAAAATTTACATAACAATCAGATCGCAAAATTAAGAGGCTTCTTTCATACGAAATCTCATTATTCGACCCTCCACAAACATATATCATATACGGACAAAAAACTTACGCCACTTAACCTTCAAAACAAATACACCCAACCTAATGAAACACTAATAGACTCACAGCAAAAAATTTCAAAGTGGGCAGAAAAGTCTTTACATGGGAGACACCGAACCGACTTGACCCAAAATCACGTCGACAAACAAATGTCGAACGAGTGGCTCAAGAAAGGGGAACTGTTTCCGGAGACTGAAGGTTTTATGCTCGCCATACAGGACCAAACTATCTCTACCAGAAACTATAAAAAATTCATTCTGAAAGACCCCAACCAAACAACAGACTTGTGTAGGCACTGTGCTTCAGCATCTGAAACTATACAACATATAACAGGCGCGTGCAGAACTCTGGTGCAAACGGATTACAAACACCGCCACGATCAGGTAGCCGCTATTATACACCAACACATCACATATAAATACAAATTCATTGATAAAATGGTCCCGTATTACAAATACAAACCAGAAACTGTACACGAAAACCGGAACTGCAAAATCTATTGGGACAGAACAATTATCACTGACAAAACCATCCACTTTAATAGGCCAGATATAACCGTACATGACAAAAATAGCAACATTATACATCTTATTGACATAGCCATACCCAACACACACAACATACAGAGTACCATAGCAGACAAACTTACAAAATATCAAGATCTAGCAATAGAATTAAAAACCCAATGGAGAGCACACGCAGTCCACATAGTACCAATAGTTTTATCTTCCACCGGTGTAGTACCTAAAAGCCTTTCCCAAAATCTCGAAATACTAAACATGCCTACAAACATACTTCATCTTATACAGAAAGCCACTATTTTAAATACATGCCGTATTACTCGAAAATTTCTGTCATCTTCGTCTGTTTCGTCTATATACACAATATAACCTTTAGTACTTGGCCGTGGCCCGTACTACAGGTAATCTCACCCCTTAACAGGGAGATAAAAAAATTACCCATAATAATAATAATAATACATAATAATAATAATAATAATAATAATAATAATATAATACCAGCCCTATATTACACACGTCCCAGTGCTGGGTACGGGCCTCCTTTACTGAATGAGACGGTTTAGGCCTTAGTCCACCACACTGGGCTGATGTGGGTTGGCAGACTTCACATACCATCAAAATTCCTATGGTGAACTTTGCAGGTACGCAGGTTTCCATACGATGTTTCCTTCACCGTTGAAGCAAGCGATAATTAACAATAAATACACACGTAACTTAGAAAACTCAGAGGATGCATGCTCTTGGGGTTGGTTTCGAACCTGCGTTTTCGTCTCGGCAGTCCGTAATACTCCTCACTGAGCTATCGCTGCTAACGTCACGTAACTCACTGATAACGTCATAATATTTTGTTAACATTGGACATAATCCTTCTTCCTTCTTCTACTTTTAATTTATTATGATTCATATTTGAAAACTCATAGATATAAGGTACCTTATTTTGTTATCAAAGGCTAAAATATAGATTATATTTACACAGTTACTATAGAAGGATATCCTGAATCGTGGAAGTCAAAATGCAGCATGAAGCCGGAAGGTCGATTAAAAAATGCAACGATCATAATAAAGATTGTTTCTGAATGTGCGAGATAAAATGTAATCTTAAGGTTATGACGTGTAGGAATGTCTCTAATTATGCATTGTCTTCCGGAATGAACAATGAAAAATAATATAATTAGAGACGAAATTACTACAGAGTTATTATAGTTAGATATCATTATGTACTGCCAGAATTTACGGTACAATAGTTAAGTCAAAAAGACGTATAATTTGCTCCAATGAACAGTGTTCGTTGAGCTGTATAATTTATTTTACTATATCATTTAGAAGGTTGTTCTATTTTTTTTAAACATACAACTTATTTTTTCATTGTCATTGTCTTTGCCATCTTACGTTTAAATATAATCATATTCTTTCCCCTTATCCCTTATCCCACTCGCAGTGGGGCCGGCGGAACGTGCTTTTTAAAACATTTAACAGAAAGATTTAGCTTGTAGTTTTTATGACCGGCCGCCTGCTTGACGTCAAAACCAACAAAACACCAAGATCCGAAACAAATATTTATGAATCACAAAAAAAATTGTCTCGGTGCGGGAATGGGACCCGTGGCTCCTCGTTTCTCAACTGGCTCCTCGCCTGCTGCGCCACGGAGACTGTCAGTTTATAGTCAATAATAAGGAAAAAATATTTTTAATACGGACCTAAGATTGAGTACCACTGTAATTCGACTATCATTCGCACGACATCAGCAGACGACCGCTTTCTTCCTTAGAACTTATCTAACCAGTCGCGCGGATCCAGTTTTGGTTTATCGGCTCGTCTCTGTTTGTGTCATACCACAAGCATTATAAAACAGAAAGTCTGTTTTATTGTTTGGTCACGTTAATGTTTCTTCATCGCGACACATTTCCATGAAATCTTGGCAAAAAGTCCCATATGCGTCAAGTAATGTTAGAAAGGATAAATAAAGATGCATAGTAAAGATTGTATAAATGGAATTCCATAGTCATCTTCTTAAACCGCACAGGCATACAAAGTGTAAAATAAAAAAAAAGAGTAACTTGTGATTTGGACTCGCGAATCGAGAATTCCGTACTACACCTACATTTTTCGATTTTTTATTTTTAATATTTACTATCGATGCGGGCCATAATAATCATATTCTACCTCTTATGACTGTTGAGTCATAAGAGGTAGAATATGATTATTATACATAGAGCACTTCAAAGTTAGCAAACAGACAGACGGTGCAGGCTCTGAATTTCGGTTCTACTAAAAAAAAACTAAAAAAAATACATACATACGCACTCACGCCTTTAATCCCTAAAGGGGTAGGCAGAGGTGTAACCAGTACACCCACATTTCACCGAGCGTATCTCCGCTCCATGACGTGATAGGGGACGAGCCTATCGCCATTCCGGGCACAATTCCACACTCCGGGCTTATACTGAGCATTTCATAATAGAAAAACCGAATATCACTTATACCCTCAGACCCCAGACCTTAAACTCAGTCGTAACACATACGCTGCAACTACGCCACCGAGGCAGTATTACATAAACTAAAAACACATGTTATAAAAACCTATGAAAGAAAAATATTTTATTAAAGTAGAGACATAACTCACAGAACTTACTTGTACAGGCCCAATCGCATGAATACAACTGAAATAAATATAGAATAAATTGAACACCAATTAGTAATCAGGTGATATAAGTGACTGAACCACAGACTTTAGTAAAATAATTGCAAAACACGGATGTGAGTATATTCTACCACTGGAATTATTCCACATGGCGCGCTGAATTTTAACTAAACTATAAACAGTGATGAATCATTGGACCATCCAGTTAGGTCTGGACGCGCACAAAATATATAATATCCTTTCCATTTTGACTACCTCTGATAAAGTACCGGTTTGTCTGCATCATATTATCTTTTTTTTATTAGCTAAACTGACGAAACGAGCAGGTCGCTTAAAAGTCTTAAATTCAATTAATTACTTTTTTCAATTGTTAGCAAAAGATGTTAGCGTGTAATATAGGTACATAATCGTGGATCCTTTCAGAGAGGTCGCGGATTCGATTTCCACACCGAGACAAATTGTTTGTGTGATTTACTAATGTTTGTTTCGGGTCTGGGTATCTTCTACTGATACTGGTAATATGTTGCGCCGACCCACTGCGAGTGGGATACGAGCAGGTGGGAGAAGAATAATTGTGGATCCTATCAGGCTGGTCAAATTAAAAGAGAAAGAGAGAAACTTTATTTTAATAGGATCAAAGTAATGATATTTTTATGTTATTCCCAATATTTAATGCGGATTGACATTTATTAATATGCAATTTAATCTTATATCCTTTATTCATTCTGAGCAACTTAGCATTTTAAATTGTTCTTTAAAAATAGCGTATTATACCAAATAGTCGCTGAAATTTGAAGCAATTAGAATAAATATTAACATCGAACAAGACCTGGTTTTTCCATTTTTCTTTGAAATACAAATCGTGTTATTTTTTGCAATAAAACGTGGACGCTCCCTATTCAGTATCCGAACTTTAGAGAGATTTAATGCATTAATTTCACACAATACATATTATCGTCAAATAACGAGGTTAGTTAGGTCAGAAACACTCATGCGGAACACAAATTGCATTAGCGTTGTCGTGCAAACTAACTTCAAGTACAATCCAAAATTCTACAAACAAAAAATATTATTTGAAGCGTGAGTTCACGTCACGCGGCTCAGCGCACGCGCACTCGCTAATGTTTTTATTTAAGTTGACGTACAACGGCTTCCTTGTGCTCAATGACATGACATCATTAAAATTAATGCTTATTAATTACTGTAAAATCCACATGAATTTACATAAGTATTCTTGTGTAGAGCGCCAAAAAACTTTTACAGATAAAAAATCTAAATAGGGCATATTTCACCAGTTTAAATAAGACCTCCAACTCTTTTGAATCTCAGGAAACTGTTGTAAAAATTTAGTGTCACGCACAAGAATCATTTATCACAGTGATTGTTGTTGGCATCTGAGCACCGGAATAAATCGTGGAGTTTTAACATTAACGCCCCGCGCCCCGTCGCCCGCCCTGCCTTACCCACCCCGTGGGCCGGCCGGTCCTAATGGCCAGGTAATAATTTCAATCTGCACCACCGGCCAAACTTCCAAACGGCCAAACTTCAACACATTATCTTTTAATTTGAACCCGCTGGACGGACAAATAAGACGTCGCAAAAGGAATTCCATCGAAACAGTCGGAAACTTCTGTCGAGACAGAATAAATTGACGCGAGAGATTGCCGCCCTCCATGACTGTTTCTAAAGCAATGAGATACGAATTTCTCATTAAAATTTTCAGACTCGAAGTCGGATTCCCGGTGCTCCATTCAATTCCGCCTTTTGAAACTAAATCACAAGTTTTAACCAATTACTTTGACAATGAGCCATTGAATATAAAAGTAGGGTACATACTCAGATTTAAATACAATTGATGTATTTTTGTAAACACTTACAGTCAAATGTATCTATTTCTGTCTAACGTCATGTTCTCTCCGCAGAGGGCAGGCTGGCGGCCGGTCGTAAAAACTAGCCAAATCTTTCTGTAACATGTGTTAAAATTTATGTTGCGCCGACCCCACTGCGAGTGGGATAAGGGCAGGTGGAAGAAGAAGATCGAATGTCGTCGTATGTCATTTATTAAAATTGTACTTCGATCACCATAAATGGTGCAAGCTATATTTGCCGCCTCATTAGTCTAGACTCTAGAGGCAGTGTATTTAGTCGATGTAATCGGTGAGGTTCTGGGTTTAGGACGAGCAATATAGTGTATATGTAGTACTAATATTTGTAGTGTATCATTTCTACCACACCTATGACAAAGTGATCAAACAGTCCATCGAAATCATCAGCAAGAATAGACAAACTATAAAAAAAAACATATTACCACACATTTTTTACGTTTATGTACTTATTTATAGATTTTGGGCCTTACTTATAAATGTTACTTAAACATTGATTAGTTAAACACTCTTTTGTCTTTCTCTGTCAACACGATTTATAAAGTGACGAGAAACAGACGAAAACAGTATTTTAACTAATCAGTGCTTAAAAAGTTTATAAGTAAGGGCCTATAATTAAGGGTCATTATGTCTTACATCATTTGTAGGAAATGAAAATATACGGTCCAATTTTACGTATTAAAAATAACATGGAAAACATCTTAGTTTTTCTACCACGTATTAATTTTACCATACCTTGGTTTCGTAAAGATTATACTGCAGCCACAATTACATCTAAAAGTGATCATTTCCTCATATTATTAAAGGTAGTTTATATACTATATGATTAATATCTTTACCAGGAAATTTTCTATCCATTTGCAGCGTACGTAACATTAAGTAAACATGGCCTCATAAGGACAGTAGCTCACACATGTCACATAATGTACAGGAAGGGTTCGTAACTAGCCTTAAACACGTGTGCCCTCGTACCTAAATATCTTATAATAGCAATAGAAAGGTCTCTCACAACTTCTGTATTATTTCATCGAAGTTCGCTTTTATACAAAGTCATTTAAACTTTGGAAGTTAATTTTGACCACAATTGTGTACTTTATCAAACTTATATAACCTTAGATTTCTGATAAGGTCTACGAAAGGTATACACGATTTGTATAAAACCTGTGGATAGAATTTGAAATCATCGATAAAGAATATTTATAACTGGCTTTCTCTTCAATATGGTTTGTCAATAAAGATTGTCATACTTTAAAAGACATACATACATAAGCCCACGCCTGTATCCTCAGAGTGTTAAGAAGAGGTGCAAGTAGTGCACCCACGATTCTCCGAACTTATTTCCACCACAAGTTTGCCAGCTCATGCCTTTCTTTTTTTTCGTGGCACTATCCCGGCATAATGCGTACTCTCGTACCATATATTTCATGGTGGATTATTTAGGGCGACCCGCCGTCTGACCCCACAACCCATTACGCGAACCAAGTTTCGCCATTGCCTCATCCGTTAATAACCAACATCATGGGCCCAAGATGTTGGTGACCTACTTGATTTTGCGAATTGTAAAATCAATCACATATTGTGATTGCCCGATCTAGAATTTGAACACAAGACCTTAAGATGTCAGCCTAGGTAGGCTGCTACTGGACCAATGAGGCAATACTTTAATAGACTTGTAAGATTATTGCAAAATATGTATAAGATGTTATATAATATTATCAGAATCTTTAATCTACATTCATTGGTGATTCTTTTAATGTAGACCACAGCTGTTTTGTAAAGATCTTTATCATTAACTCTGTTTGTTACTTTTCTAAAAATATAGTTTATTTTTACTCTATTGGTTCATTTCCTGGTTACGATAAATGCCTTAATAAATCCGTCGAAGACTTTTACAATATATATTTTTAATGATTTTTTCAATTATTTAAATAAAAAAAATTGCTTAAGTTTTAAGATACCAATTGAAGAAAGAGGATCTGTTGGCAGACCAGCTGCCGATGGATAGACAATATACAAGCGATCGCAGGACTTGCGGGCTTAATATATGTTTTGTCGTAAAATAATCAGTTATAACAGCTATCAAAGCTATTAGGTTGCACATATGACTCGACTTTACGTGAAAAAAGGAGATATAAATAGAGAAAATAGTATATTTTACTTCTCTGTACAATTGTCTACGAACCCTAACATGACGGCGATAAATCTTGATATTTTTATCTGAGTTATTTCACTAGTTTCCTCACTAGCACACGAAATATCTTGTTGGCTTATGTTAGCCCTCCTAAACGCAATTAGCACAGAACAAAGATGAGTAACAAAAGGAATACAAGACTTATACCCAGCACCGTTCAATACAAGCTGATGATGATGATGATGTGCTTAAGTTTAAGGTTTTTAAGATTCCGTACCCAAGTGGTACAGAAAAATAATGTCCTACGCTGAGGTCTCGGGTTCGATCCCCGGGTCAGTTAAAAGTGATATTGGATTTTTCTATTACGAAATGCTCAGTATCAGCCTGGAGTTTGGAATTTTGCCCGGTATGGCGATAGACTCACCCCCTATCACATCATGATGAGATACGCTCGGTAAAGTATTGGTCTACCTAGCCTTTGGAGGATTACGTGAGTGCGTATGTATGTGTTTGTATAGACAAATATTTCTCCGTGACGTGTATGTATGAACAAAATATCTATGTGTACCTGTCAATAGATATAGGATTAAGACGAAGGTTGAGGCTTTACTATCAAATAAATCAAAACTAGAGATTTACAGCTTACACACACATAGCAAGATGTTAAAAAAACTCACAGATAACTTCAGTGATTTTGTAGAGTCAAGATAAAAATTAAGCTATTAAGCGAGGCTAGTAATAAAGTCAGCTTATGGCCCCATTTCACCTCCACTTGTTCTATGCTAATCGACTCTCTGAGTTTACGAATAGAATTTAATTTCGGATTTGACCTGTAAGAAGTTTCTTTTCTTTGGCTTATTTAAATAAGTACCTACCCGCTGATTAATTTTGGGAACTCATTCTCAGTTTCATTGAATGAAACAAGTTTAATTAACAAGTTCGGTGTTAGGACTTCGTTATATCAAAATGAACTTGGTTTCACTTTTGTATGAATACGAAAATGAGAAACAAGTATTTATGTTTTTTAAATGAGTCGGCCTTATAAATCTTTTAATAAGATAATAAGTTTGTAGCGCCCATTTATTCTTTGAAGATATTTTTCAGATATATTTTTACGTTCATTACTTATTCAGCTGATGTTTAATTAATTAGTGAAGACGCACTCATTATTAATAATTATTTAGAAGATTGTATGTATCGCAGTCTCTACTTTTTTCATAATTTACTTACATCCTTACTACCATAAATCTGTAACTATCTGTTTGTTTTTTCGAACATCATGCTATACGGTTTCGATGAAACTTTTATATCTAAGAGGTTATGATTAGATTTATATACTTATATACATTTTATCTCAATCAATGATAGAAACTTAAGATACAACAATAAATCTAATCACAATTGGAACTGCAGACATAAACTATATTCATTAAAAAGATGGGACTTATCAGGATATTTTCATTTTCCGTCATCTGGGTAGCCAGTACCAGCTTTAGGGAGAATTAACCCAGTGGTTGCTGAGATTGCTCGTCCTGAGGGATCGCTGGCTAATGCCATTTGTGTAGATCATATATATCCTCAAAAGTGTTTTTTATTCTGGCACGGCAAAGTGACTGCGCTGGACCAGATTTTAAGTACAATGCAGTCTAAATATAATATCGACCGTCATGAGATATCGTCAAGAGACATTACTTCCCTTGACGTGACTGTCGGTAGAATTATGCCGGCCTGAAATTACTGAATATATTCTGACTGACCTAAATGAGCGACAATGGTGGATTTTTTACCATGGGTATGTACGGTAGTCACTATCCATTCGAGTGCAAAAATATATTGGTTACAACCAGTATTCCACCACTACATTTCGCCGAGAGTATCTTCGTCTCACGATGTGATAGGGGGCGAGCCTATCGCCATAGATAGATAGATAACTCTTTATTGTACACCAAAATAAAAATTATACACTATGAACCTTACAACTAAATTATGTTACAAAAGGCGGTCTTATCGCTAAAAGCGATATCTACCAGACAACCTAAACCGGGCTGTTACTGAGCATTTCGTAATAGAAAAACCCAATATCACTTTTACCCAACCCGGGGATCGAACCCAAGACCTCAGTGTCAGCCTCAGTCGTAACGCGTACGCATTACAACTGCGCCACCGAGGCAGTCATGATTTACTTAAGACATTATACAAAAATAATTGCCCATATAATTTTAAGATGTGTGTTTATGAATTCTTAAAAAATTACATGTCATAAAACGTATAATTTTCTATGTTGTGCGTAATCATTCATAACAGAGTGAAAGGTGTGTATACGTAAGAACAAAAAGAACATAACATAAGGTCACCCTGTATCTCCGCACCCACGTATCGCCGAGTTTATTTCCGTCCTATGGTATGATAGGTAGTTAGCGTATCGCCATATATGACACAAATCACTATCCGGGGAAAACATGTGTGATTTTGAATCGAAAACTCAAACGCAAGTTACAATTGCCCGATCCGGGGTTTGACCCAGTTCCTAACGGTTTCTCCGACTAAGTATGAAGCCACTATCCGACAAATTATTATTTATTTTAATCTGGCCTTTATAGTCCAATTTCATACAATCCCAAGGCACTATTAATTGCTTAGATAACTGCCGCTTAGTTAATTACATAACCTACTAAAGCCGAGCGCAAATTCCCACAAATCATGATAAGCACGATAATTACAAAGAGGAAACACGAAGAAAAGTAAATGTTTAGGTTTTCGTTGTTCTCATGCCAGCTTAAGGCCTGTTTGAAGTACACGACCGAGACAAGGAGACCGCGACGCGTGATGAGAGTTAGGCGACAGGTCCGCATTGTATGGAAAAACAAAACCTAGCTATAATTGTATGTAAAGCGAACGTGTTACTGTCGTCGTGTGTCGCGGTCTCATGTCACGGTCGCGTACCTCAAAATATGCCTTTAAACATTGCGCACACTGGTGGAAGGATCGCGTAAAGGGGCGTCTTTAATGGTGAAACACATTGTGCGATAAAAGTTGCATTCGATGCAAATCATTTTGTATAGTTCAAATATCCACGTAAATTTTTGTTAGTTATGTATATGTACATAAACACACCGGCTGTGAATGGAAATGTGTTTCGCTGAAATTGAACGATCTACAAAAACCGTCAACGATCGGAATGCGTGTATTAAATTTGACAAAAAAATGTATACTTTTGTACCCAGATATAAACATTTTGTGTATAGATACAAAAGATTTTCTCGATACAAAAGAGTGAAATATGATATTGATGTCAAATCGCACCTTTTCTGCATTCGTTCATTAAAAAAATAAGCTCTAGCGCAGTTGTAATGCGTATGCGTTACGATTGAGGCTAACGCTGAGGTCTCGGGTTTGATCCCCGGGTCGGGTAAAGTGGTATTGGGTTTTTCTATTACGAAATGCTCAGTATCAGCCCGGAGTCTGGAATTTGTGCCCGGTATGGCGATAGGCTCGCCCCCTATCACATCGTGGGACGGAGATACGCTCGGCGAAATGTGGGTGTACTGGTTACACCTCTGCCTACCCCTTTAGGAATTACAGGCGTGAGTGCGTATGTATGTAAAATAATTTTGCTATTTTTAGTAAAAAAATATTATCAAAATCGGTAAATAAATGATGTATTCGATCCTTTAGGGGTGCAATTTCTTCTTCAAATTTAAATGGTATCCAAATTGACCCACTTTTGGCGGAGCTTTTCATGGTTATACATACAAAAAAACGCATCGAATTGAGAACCTTCTCCGTATTTTCGTTGGTTATATATAACCATTGTGCCACATGTGGTTATATATAACACTCGTTTTAAACGATAATTATGTACACAAAATCAGACCGCCAATCAAGCTTACCTTTGCGGATATTACGCGGAAGTTATGTTTTGTGATATAGCTCATGATATTGAATGTTGGGCCCGTAGCAATGTGACAATGTCAGCGGGCTTTCTCTGCGACCTCTGACACCGGCGCAATCGATTCGATCATCTTTTATGTAACCCGTTACGTAGTTATCCATTAAATTGTTGAGAAAAAACGTGGAATTCAAAACAATTAATATTTATAGATTCATCTGTAGTAAACGAATTTATTTGTATTTCATAATGACGATTAATGAACTATAACAGCAAATTACGGCGATTAATATTTTTTATAGAAAGTTTTGATTTTTAGTGGTTTATATATACACATTTTTATTGATTGCTACTTATATTTATAGTTAAGCATTTTTTGAAGAATAAAATGGGTTCTATGATAATTATATAATCCTATGAAATGCTATTACATCGATACTTTAATATTATAATCGAAAATTAAAACATACACCACTAACTTGCTGACAAGTAATATAACCTAAATTTATGTTATTCATACAATAAATATAAAATGTAAAATATTTAATTCATGGCTCAGTAATACGGCACTAGTAATTTAATCAGTAAAAACAACTGTTACGGCGCGGCGTATAATTCAATTTCCTAAAACATACGCTGACCCAAATTTTATTTAAGAAATTAGTCCTTTATCGACCACCGAAACCGACTTTTTTTATTATTATATTAACAAATACGTACTAAAATTCGATCAAGCACCTGGCATAATTATTTTTTAGCCAATACCTAACAAATTGCTTTAGTAAAAATATTGTCAATATAATTTTGTAGATGGAATGTGTTAAAATTTGTTGACATTTATTTTTAACACGCTTTTATATAAACGCAACATGCTACTTATATTTTTAGCGAATTCTTAACGTTCGTGAAACTTAAAAGACTATTAAAATGCCTTCATTATTAGTTATAGACTGCCTCGATGGCGCAGTTGTAATCCGTACGCGTTACGACAAAACTATACGTCGGGTAAAAGTGATATTGGGTTTTTCTATTACGAAATGCTCAGTATCAGCCCGGAGTCTGGAACTGTGCCCGGTATGGCGATAGGCTCGCCCCCTATCACATCATGGGACGGAGATAAGCTCGACGAAATGTGGGTTGGTTACACCTCTGTCTACCCTTTCGGGGATTACAGGTGTGAGTGCATATGTATATATGTATTATTAGTTGTCTGAAAATTATTTTTCCTTTGACATGGTAATTTGATGCCAGTAATTTGAAACTACAAAAAAATGTCAGCGTGTTATGTTTAAATGGCAACATAATAGTGCTACCCGGAGATTTTCCTTTAAGAGCTGGTGTCAAATGGCAGTTAATGAAGCTTGTCAGTATTTTTAAAACATAAAGAGATTGTTGAAGCATTTACTTGATTATTTAGTGGAAATAAAAAAACGATATAATATTTTGGATATTGATAAAGCAATGACAAAATATACCAACATAACCGACTATCAACATGAAAAAATTAACGTCCAATCCATGATATAATAATATCAAAATGAAATTGTTGCGATATCCAATTTAATCGGTTTAAAGTGATTAATGGATAAACCAATATAGAAACAGATTTATGATATCCCCACAAAGTCACGAAAGGGCCATCAACAGCCGAAATGGATTTTTAAATTGTCCTTTTGATGTAAAAGACTTTGTAGACACCGTCCCGATTCAAATTTGATTAGGATTTTAATTATATTAAAGAGCATGAAAACGGTATTCATTTATTAAGCATTAAGGTTTTTATTTACACTAAATTAATTGTATTTTAGTACTAACCCCTGTAATCGGTTCAAGAGGTTTAATACAAGTTTTGATAGTTTTATAATAATTCTCCTTTAATTTTGTTTGAGTTAGTTAAAATATTTGAAGCTTGTTCTTTTTTAATAACAGTATTATTTCAACATACTGTTCAAAAATTTAATACCTTTAATATTTATAATAAAATCATCAGAGTTACTATGTAACAATAACAAAATGTATAACTTGGCTCTGCAAAAATATTTAATTAAAATATCAATATTTTTAAGATCCTACGTATGCGAGAGACTGGGTTGGTACCGCCGCTATTTCTACTGCCAAGTAGCAATGTGTAAGGATTGTTGTGTTTTGCTTTGAATGACATTGAAGCCAGTGAAATTACTGGGCATTACGAGACTTAACATGTTATATCTCAGGGTGACGAGCGCAGTCCAATGCCATGCAGTGCTTTGTAATTTAAGGTTCTGTGTGCTTCTGTTTATGGTCAGACGAGACGCATACCATCAGGCGAGCAACCTGCTCGTTTCGTCATACCGGCTAATATAAAAAAAATGTATTTCCATATATTTTGTTATGTTTTTAATTGCTAAAATAAGTTAAAATAATACGGTACATTTTATACCAAACTGCACTCTACTAATATCGCTAACGACAAAACTTACTGGCAGCTTGTGCTGGTAACAGGCAGTTGATAAAGGTCTAATAGCCTGCCAGTCACCGGCACCGACAACTTTTATTTAAACTATTGAAAATTCTCTCCCTAGCATGGGAGTTTGATTTCAAATGTAGAAATGCGATTTTGTAGTGTTGGCGACTTTATTTTAAAATTGAACTGCTTTATTAATATTTTTATTATTATTTACAGATTTGGTTGCTGATTATATTATCGGGTGAGTAAAAAATTGATTAACTACAGTTTTATATAGTGATTTCTTAGGTTTACGCGAATTTTACACATTGAAATAAAACTAGTTTATACTGATTTTATCGCGGTTTAATTTTTATTTTAGTCCCGACGTTTCGAAAGCTATTCAGTCTTCGTGGTCACCTGAGAGACTGAGGTGTAGGTCGTCTCGAAAAGTTAATATTACATTGTCTATCTTCATTTTAAAATTATACATTTAATTTTCATTATTAAAAAAAATAGTTGACACTAGTCCGACCTACGCAGAAAGAGCTCACGGTATCTTGAGGTCTGGAAGACCACTTTTGGATTCCGACTAAAATAAAAATGAAACCGCAATAAAGTCCGTATAAACTAGTTTTATTTCAATACTGTATTATAATAAACATGTTATACATTGATATAAATGGAAAATATTTTTTACTAATTTCTAAGTTAGAAACTTTAAAATCTGAATCGCGTTGCGATTGTTGATAATCAACAAATAAATTTTATAGGACTACCCCTGATGTAAACCCTATCGAATACAAAAATAATTATCCCAAAAGTTTAGGCAAAGGTGCTAAGGTAACTAGTGCTGCATCCATGTTTCGCTGAGCTTATTTCCGTCCCATGATGGGTTAGGGTTGATCCTGAACTATACAAAGGATTTAGATGCCGTTTACACTAACATTCAAATAATTTATTTCAAAAGGTGTATATGGACAGCTACTTACTAATAAACGCACACCACAACCAACGACAATAAACAGTGAGGTTTTGGTAGAGCAACATGCAACGCGCCCATGACTCTTTTGGCATTGTGGGCGTACATGGTCAGTGGAGATCACTAACCATCAGATGACCTACTTGCTCGTTTGCCGGTCAATGCAAAAAAAAATGCTTTGACCTATTAATTGATAGTTCAATAAAGCTTTGTCTAGTAAAGCCAGTTAGCACAATGCCTGATTGTCACCAGACAGAAAAATGAAAGCTCCTGTAGATTAACAAGCATGTCTTATTTAATTTGGCTCGAGCCACATCGGAAACTATCGCCCCCGGCGCCGGCGGACGGCGGAAATCAAACTAATCGATTTTCATTTCGCCGACGGGAAATTAAATCCTTTGGGAGACGTACCCGATAACGGATTTCAGCTAAGCGCGACACGTGTTCATTCATTGAGTTTGACTATATTGAGTAAAAAATTAATATGTGAACCGAATGGCTTAACATTTCTCATTTCGAAATAAATCGCTTATTTTATACAAAATGGATTTAATCAATTCTCTGAAGACTCAGTTTAATATTTTTTTATTTTATGTAAATGTTATGCCGGCAAGTGTATGGTGAGTAGCTGATGGAGAAACAGAACGTCAGAGATTCGATTCCCGCATGTATTGGGCTATGGTTTTTATTATAGCAAATGTCAGCAAAGGCACAAGTTGGTCACCTGATAGTAAGTGATCTTCAACGCCTATGAACGCCCACATGTTCAGAAAAATCATGAACGCGTTGCTGATCTTAAAGGAAAAGGAGAATTAAGGGATTGTGAAGCGGAGTGGTATTTGAGCCTCTGGATGACTAACCGATCGTAACACAGAGCTGGCACCTTCACATCGGTTTTATCTGAGACAGTGGTAACAACCCGGTTGAACCCGCCCATGCATATAGTAGACACAAGTTTCTACTACGTGTCTATAAATGGGCCTAAGTAATGAGAATAGGACCCACCAAATCGAACAATATTTTAAGGAGTCATACGTGGTTATAAAAAACAAAAATACAGATAACTGTATCGAATTGAGAACCTCCTCTGTTTTTTCGTTAGTTAAAAAACATATTCAACGTAACAAACATATTGTGAAACAAAAAGTATATTATTAACATTATTATAAAATTATACAATTCACGAGGCGATAAACTAGTTCATTTATTGCCATACGTAACATCAATAAAGTCACCGTTTCAACAAACAACCAATCAAAATAGACAGCCTCCGTGGCGAAGCGGGCGAGTAGTCGGCTGCGAATCGGGAGAACCCACGGCGGGTTCGATTCCCGTACCGAGATAAATGTTTGTGTGATCCACAAGTCCTTCGTAGTTCCTGATACCCACAAAATAGTGTGGAGTCAGCACTATGTGTGTTTTTTAAATCACACTTTTTTATCTAAAACTCACTTTTGCTCGCGCCTCCGCCCGTATAAACGTCTTTTTCCGGGATAAAATATAGCATATGTCCTAATCTGGGTTATGGTTTACCTGTGTGCCAAATTTCATTCAAAACCGTTGAGCTTTTAAGGCGTGATTGACTAACAAACATCCAAATTCACAAACATCCAAACTTTCACATTTATAATAGTAGTAGGATAGTAGAATAACAGTATGCAACACACTAGGTGGTAAATCCCTTGAATCCGAGAGGCCATCTGGATTGGTACCACTTCTTTGTCTATTTCTTCCGCCAAGCAACAGTGTGTTGCGTGTGTTCAATTCGAAAAACCGTGTGATTTTTCGATTATAATACCAAACGCGGGAAACATATGTATATGACTTACCCTCTATCACAACACGGGACCGAAATAAGCTCGGCGAATCGTGGGTGTACTCTACCTCTGCCTACTACTTCGTGTATACAGGCATGGGCTTCTACATACAATTAACTTGAGATTAATTATTCTCACAGACAACAATCAATTTACATATTTTTATCACTCATCATAAATAATGAAAGTTTCTAAACGACTTCAAATCGTAGAGCCGCTGCCGGTATTTATGTTTATTAATCTTTTACATAACAGTTTCCACAACAATCTTTCATAATTGAGAAATAAAATTCCAAATATACGACTACCAGTTTTAGAACATCCGTATTGAATATACGGAATTTGTATTGTCTAAGCTTACCTAATAAAATATGTACAACCTCATGCCCGTATCCCCGAAGGGATAGGCAGAAGTGTAACTAATGCACACTCGATTCGCCGAGGTTATTCTCGATCCATGATATTAGATGGTGTGCCAAATGCCATATTAAGAACAAATTTTAATACAGGCAACACCTGTGTCGCCTCATTGGTCTTGTGCGTTCTCAGACTTTGGGACCAGTGAGGTGCCACATTCGATTCTCATATTGGTCAATCAAAATGTTATTTTCATTGTTTAGTTTTTTGGATCGAAAAATCCCCTAATAAATGCATTAAGAAAAATTCTTATGACTAAAGTGGTAATAAACCATTTTTGTGTGGCAAGCTAAGAGACATCGTATTTAAATTTAACTCGAAATTCATTTAAGTGTCCAACCATTTAATTTTTTCATAGCCCCTGACGATTTCTAGCATGACAAAACAATTGATATAGATAATTTAATACCGAAATCATGAGTAAAACATGTGAGAAAAATATCAGGTTCTTTTAGTATATTGGGAGAATACAATAATCACACTTGATACATGTTCAATGTTCAACATCCATATAATATATTTTATTTTAATACTTTGTTTTATACAATGACACATTCTATTTATAAACTATTCAAGCCAGCATCCGCAAATAGGTTTTATCTCTAACACGCCCCCTCAATTTGCTGATGCAGAGCAGAATCTTGAATATTGCTCAAACTACATACATGTAACTCATAAAACATTACAACTGTATGGAAAAATAAATACGTATAAAAATATAACAACTAATCTAAGACACAGACTTTAATCCTAATCCATTAACACAATAGTAGTGTTTAACATTAGGTAATGCCTTAGTTAGTACATCGGCTAACATCATATCTGTGGATAAATGCTCTAAGATGACACGCTTTTCCTTAACAATACTTCGTAGGAAATGATATTTAATGTCTATATGCTTACTTCGCGAATGACCTACAGGATCGTTTGCTAAGCAAAGCGCTCCCCGATTATCAACATATAATGTTATTTTTGACATATCGTTAAGTCCGATCTCAGAAAGCAAACTTTTCAAATATACGGCCTCTTTCATAGCTTCTGCCATACTTATATACTCAGCCTCAGTTGAAGACATCGCAACAGTCCTTTGCTTTTGTGATTGCCACGAAATAGCTGCACCACCAAGCATAAAGCTATAACCAGTATAAGAACATCTGTCCATCAGACAATTACCCCAATCAGCATCTGAAAATCCTTTCACGGATTCGCCAGTCTTACAATAGATCAAACTAAATTCTACAGTTTTCTTCAAGTATCGAAGAACTCTCTTTGCACAATCCCAATGAACTTTTGAAGGACAACTTGTGAATTGCGCCAGTTTGGAAACAGTATGCGCAATGTCTGTTCTAGTACCTGTACTCAAGTACATCAAGGCTCCTATTAGTTCACGATACGGCCACTGTTCTTCACTACATCCATCTTTAAAATCTAATTGCAATCCGACTTCCATTGGTGTTGAAACAGGATTACACTGATCCATATTGAATTTCTTTAATAAATCATTTATATACTTTCGCTGAGACAGGATATACGAATTTTCTTTTCGCTCAATTTCGATTCCTAGACAGTATTTAGCTAGTCCAAAATCTTTCAGCTCAAATTCTTCACTTAAATCCCGTTTGAAGTTTTGTATCCAGTAAGTGTCTTGAGAAGCTACGAGAATATCATCGACATATATCACAACTATCAGAAGTTTATCATCCTCTCTCCTGGTGTGATACATACAGGGCTCGTTCAGTAATGATTTCAGGTGCATTTTCTTAAGTTTCTCATCTAACCTTAAATGCCATTGACGTCCAGCTTGCTTCAGTCCATAAAGAGATCTCTTCAAACGACATGCATCGCCCCCTGCTTCTAGATTATCTAACATTACCCTGGCACGCTTTCTGACAACAGTCTCTCCTCCTTCCTGGATCAGAAGCTTATGTATACTTTCTTTTAATAATTCTGGAACTTTCATATATACTTCCTCATCCAGTAGACCGTTCAAATATGCCGTATTAATATCAAGTTGATGTATATGCATATCTAATTCAGCAGCTAAAGCTATTAACAAACGCACTGTTTGAAGTCGAGCCACTGGTGCAAACGTTTCATGATAATCGACGCCATACCTTTGACTGAATCCTTTTGCCACTAGTCTAGCCTTCTTCTTCTCAGTTTTATCTATGTTGAGTTTCTCTATTAAAACGTAACGACAACCTACAACTTTTCTGTCTTTTGGCTTTTGCACGATATCCCAAGTATCGTTCTTTATCAAACTTGTAATTTCCGATAGAATTGCCTCTTCCCAACTAATACGTTCCTTGCTTGATAAAGCCTGCTTTAACGTTATTTCAGCCACTCCAGCAATCTCTTCTGCGTCATCTGCAGTATCATAGTCTGTTTCGGGTTCTATCTCAATCATCTTGTATGTTTTCTTCGGTCGGCCTGGTTTACCAGTCCTTTCTAATTTCGGTCTTCCAGGTGCTTTCTTCAGTATTTTTCTTCCGTCAGACCTCTCTGAATTTTCTTCTTCACATTCATTCTGCTCTGAATGTCTGTCTACACATTCATGCTCCCTCGAGTATTCTATATCACATTCCTTCGATCCCGAATGTCCTATTTCACATTCATTCAATCCCGAATGACCGCCTCTAGACTCTGTTTCTTCTGAATGTATTTTCTCGCATTCCTTCGTCTTGTTTATTGGAATCAAATCTATCTCTACAATATTGCGTTTTTCGGTCTTAACATCTTGTCTTTCAGTCCATCCTTCTATAAATGGATCTACTTCATAAGTCTTTCTATTCTCTTCAAAGAATTTAACATCCTTTGCTATCACAATCTTTTTTTCATCGGGAATCCATACTCTGTAACCTTTCGCTTCTCTAGAATATCCAACGAATATTCCTTGCTTGGATCTAGCTGCAAACTTATTCTTGCTCGGTGTCTTATCTAAAACATAAACCTTAGCTCCAAAGGTACGAAGATATTCAAGTTTGACAGGAGTTCCATGCCACTTCTCATAAGGAATATTGCCTTCCAGACTACTGGTCGGACAACGATTTCTTACGTGACATGCTGTCACTACAGCTTCGGCCCAAAAACCCATTGGTAATCCTGATGATAGCATCAAACATCTTGCCATCTCAACCAACGTCCTGTTCATCCGCTCAGCAACTCCGTTTTGTTGCGGTGTATGAGCAATTGTCAGTCTCCTTTGGATACCTTCGTTATTCAAGAAGTCGTTGAATTCTTGATTACAGTATTCACCCCCGTTATCGGATTGTAAGTACTTAATTTTCATACCTGATAATTTTTCGGCATAGCACTTATATTGTTTAAATGCTTCGAAGACTTTACTCTTCGCAGACAGAAGATAGATTACACACCATCGTGTACTATCATCTATAAAAGTGACAAAATATTTCGCACCTCCCAAGGAAACGTTCCGCATCGGACCAACAACGTCGGAATGCACTATCTTCAGCATCTCGGTACATTGTCTCTCGCTTCTGTAAAATGGTAACGCACTCATTTTAGACCTAGCGCAAATGTCACACTTATATAATTCATTGATCTCTGTCATATTTACTTCAATGCCAGATTTCTTCAAAGTTTTTATAAGATCTTTCGTATTCAAATGTCCCAATCGCTCATGCCACGACCATAAATCGACATTTTTACTGAAAGCAGCTAAAGCCTGAACATTATTTTTCCTCACATAATACAGATTACCTCTACGATCAGCGGTTAACTTAACTACACCATCAGAATTAGTAACATAAGCTACATCCCTTTTAAAGGTAACTTCATAACCATTATCAGTTATCTTTGCTACTGATACTAAGCTACTTCTGAGATCGGGTACGTATAAAGTATTACGGAATAAAATTTGACCTGTGCTATTATCATTGGATGACGAAAATCTTATATTACCTTTGCCTCGTATTTTCGTATACATATTGCTGGCTAAATTTAAATTTCCCTTCGTCGGTGTATAAGTGTTATCAAACTTAAGTTTATCGTTACATAAATGCGATGTACAACCACTATCTAAAATCCAATCATGTTTATTAACATCTAAATAGTCTCGAGAATTTTTAAACTTCCGTACACAAAGACTGTCTTCGGTATATTCTACCCCATTCTCCTCTGTTGTGGCACATCGGATCTCCTGTGTTTTGTTCTTCTTTTTACATTCAGAAGCCTTATGACCAAATGTATGACATTTATAACATTTATATCGAAACATGTGTTTCCTTGATTGTACTTCTGGAAAATTTTCTTTTCTCAACTGTACCTGTTGACGTTTCGTATACATAGCTCCTTGAATACTTTTCGAGCTGGATTGTTTTCGCGAGCTGTCCTCCTCAATAATTTTGATTTTCAGAACATCTGCTCTCGGTAATTCATCTCGCGTCTCCATGGCACATCTGAAATTCTCATAACTCGAAGGTAAACTATACAGCAACATTATCGATAGTAAATCTTCGTGTATGTTTACATCCATATCACCCAACTTATCTACCGCTTCAAAAAATTTTGACATGTGCTCATGTATATCATCACCCTCACTCATCTTGTACAACGTAAGTTGTTTCAGAAGGGTGGCCTTCCTGGCAGGACCCTTAGATGCATAAATGGATTCAAGTTTTAGCCATACCTCTCGTGCCGTCGTGCACCCACGTATGTGCTTTAGCTCACTCGGACTCATTGACAAAATCAAATCTGCCCTAGCTTTTTCATCACCATTCTCCCACGAACGTACCTGTTCTACATCAGAACCTGACTTCGGCATTAAACTTGTACCGTTTACATATTTCCAGGCATCATTTTTTATTAATAGTGCCTGTACTTGTATTTTCCAAGTACTAAAATTGTTTCTTGACAACAGTTCAATTCGCACTGCAGCAGTCATTATTATACAATTTTACTTACGCGCTCAGTCACCTATAACTTATGGTAGAACTGGGTATAGTCCTGGGCATAGATCTGGGCCCATAACCTGTGAGAAAAATATCAGGTTCTTTTAGTATATTGGGAGAATACAATAATCACACTTGATACATGTTCAATGTTCAACATCCATATAATATATTTTATTTTAATACTTTGTTTTATACAATGACACATTCTATTTATAAACTATTCAAGCCAGCATCCGCAAATAGGTTTTATCTCTAACAAAACATCTTCAAGAGATTCAAGACAAAGTCGTTCCTTAGAACTAGTCTATAATAAACATAATATCATAAAGTATTTCCTCTTAAGCAAGATAGCAGTGCTTTCAAGTATAAAGTGTTTTCGCAGAATAAATTCTCATAAAAAATGAGTTTTTTTCGTCATAGTTAAACGATACCTTTTAAGCGAGAATTTTTGAGATCAAAGTAAAGGGATCTGTTATATTCCGCAAGCTCGTAGATCAGTGATTCAAAGTAGAACTTTCCATATATTTTAACCGACTTATAAATTTATGTTTGTAAGTATATGTAAATATGTATGTCATTCAGCGGGCTTAGCATACGCAACACGACATATCTTGTATGCGAGAGAGATAACTACAAATATCTCCGGTAAAACTGTCAACATTCAACAAAATTACTTCATGTTAGGTTAGGTAAAAAAATTGTTAGGTTATTCGTAGACATAATACCACTATACAGAGTAGATTATTCTATGCAACCATGTTAGTGTCGATAGACATAATATAAATATAACTGGTTAAAACTGATTTTTCACGACAAAGCGAGTCGACAAAATCATGTCGTGTTGTTTATGCTAAGCCCCCAGGACTGTTACATCAGGGTGGCATTCTATTTTAATATGTTATATGCATTAATGTTCACCTATAGTAACTACACACTAGTAGTACACGGTGGTAGGTCCCTCGTATGCGAGAGGCCAGCTGAGTTGGTACCACCACTTTGTCTATTTCTGCCGCCAAGCAACAGTCTTGTGTTCCGGTTTGAAGAACATTGAAGCCAGTGAATTTACTGGGCATTATGAGCCTTAACACCTTATATCTCGGTGTGACGAGCGCAGTCTAGTGGCATGCAGTGCTTTGTTATTGGAAGACCGTGTGGCGTTGCTTCTGTTTATGAGCAAGCGTGGCATTTACCATCCGGCGAGCGACTTGCTCGTCTCGTCATACAAGCTAATAATTAAAAAAAACACTAGCTTTAGCTTGTGGCTTCGCCTGCATGAACGACCTTTCCCGGGATAAAAGTAGTGTGCCAAATTTCACCCAAAAACCGTTCGGCTAAGGCGTGATTGACTAATAAACATCCAAATTCACAAACTCACAAATATCCAAACTTTCACATTTATAATAGTATTAGGAAGTAAGATAGTAGAATAGTAGGAAAACACAAACCAAAAGTCATAGTCTCTACCGGATTTCTCGCAAACTTATCACCTAGCAATCATATAGCTCCTGACATTATAAGTATACGTCATTTGAAATCAAAGCCCCTAACATTATGACATCCAGACGTTCGTATTAATGTTGTTTATAAAAGTAATCCGATCCGGGAGCGTGGTGCTATGACATGTACAACGGGAACACTTCGATTTGTCCGCGAACGCAAGCCACCATCCCACGGGAAATTAAGAAACGAGATACTGACCACGTCTCTATTCACTGCGCTACAGTAACGTCAGTGGGTGCGAGGCAGAGCATTCAATTATTGGCCTGTATTATTTTAGAAATACAAACGGTTTGTGTTGAAGACTTTCTGTCTCTGTAGTCGGCCCCTCATGATCAATGAGACCCAATGAGAATCGTGGTCATCATCGAATGGTCTGCTCATGATCGGATGGATATTTCTCCATCGGCTTCTGTACATATCATTCTTTCATCTATTCATATTGTGAGACCGCAAGTCTCTCGTAGTTCTTCATACCCCACGATACAGGTTTACCTAGTGTGGGGTCAGGACTATGTGTGTGACTGTTGGGTGTATTTATTATTATTATTATTATATCATCCGTGTAAGATCTCTCTAAAGACGCTAGGTTGATGAATATTTTTTAGTGTTTTTTTTTATCAGCTTGCGTGACGAAACGAGCAGTTCGGTCGCCTGATGGTAAACGTCACGCCTGCCCATAAACAGAAGCAACACCACACAGAACGTTGAATTACAAAGCACTGCATGGCATTAAACTGCGCTCGTCATCCCGAGCCATGAGGTGTAGTCTCATAATGCCCAGTAATTTCACTGGCTTCAATGTCCTTCAATACAGCAGTGCTTACACACTGCTACTTGGCGACAGAAATAGACAAAGGGACCTACCACCTTGTACCAAGACTTAGCTTTAAATATCTTATTTTTTATTTATTTATTAAGGAAAACTTACAGCTATGACACTTGTAAATAAATAATACAATATAAGCGCATGCCTATATACGGTACGAGTGCACCCATAGGTACAGAGTTCTGATTTCTATCTCATGTTGTGATAGGTGCTGAGCTTATGTCCATATGGCGCACAAACTCGAACCTCGGGCAACTGATGTTTCGAATTGAAAATTCAAACACAAATTATAATTGTTCGGCCTGGGATTTGAACCCAGGACCTCGGCGGTTTCTCAATCTAAGTATGCAGACACTAAACCAGTACGATGGAACACCTCTATACCTAAAGTCGAACATTCTAGAGATAACTAAAATAAATCATAAAATAAAATGAAATAACATAAGACAAGACTAAAATAAATGTATGATAGCACAAAAGTAATCGATGTTATATTAACACACGCAAACTCCATTAAATTATTTACTCCATTTATGAAACTCAAATACAAATTAATGAATAACGAACTCTAATATTCTACAAAAATACCAACATTAAAAACGCATGAAAACAAAAATCCGAGCAAATTACGAAAACAAAACGCTGACTCTCGGTCCGCATACTTATTAAACAACATTATGCGAAAATTACAGCATGTAAGGCAATACAAAACTTGTTATATAAACATAAAAACCTAATGCCTTAATCAAAAGGATTTGAAACGTTTTAATGTAGGTTGCTCTGTTTTCATCGCACTGTGAAACTGCGAGGACGTAACCCCCGGGGTTACGTTGGAAATATTTTATAATTATCAACAAAAATGTTAACATTACGTGCCGACAGCAAATTTTTGTGTGCAATTAAGCTTCATGCGCAGCTTGGAGGGTAAATTGTCTAATTACATCTTTAAAACTACCGACGCTCGGAAATGTCAGTTACACGTACGTTTTTCAAGTGTTTAGGAGATTATTTCAAGCATTTTTGTTTGAGGGTAAATGACCGCAAAGTCTGGTGAAACATTCTTTGCTGATTGCTTCAACAATTTAATTTTAGTGTTTTTGCTACTTTGAATTATTTTATTTTGATTCTAAACCGACATAAATACTTTCAATATCAGTTAAAATATTTCTCAAATAATTTATTAATCCTATAACTCATAAAGTTTAGAAACAAAAAAAAACTCACAAACTTCATCTGAACTACGTAATTAGAAATTTAATAACTGAAGGTGCGTTCTTTCAAAATGTCAGTAATAGTTAAAGCGTTCGTAAGAACAATTCTCGTCCCCATTCACTGTCTCAGAGAAAACGTGAAATGACAACTTGTTGTATTTACTATAGTGAAAGAGAGTTTTGGAGGTCCAAGTCCGCTTCTCAATCCCCCATTCCTTTTGTATATAGTTGACAACGCATCCATACTTCTCCTAGCATTGTGGGTATTCATGGGCGGTGGATATCACTTACCATGCATGACCCAATTGCTCGTTTGCCGACGTCTGCTCATCGAAATAAGATGACAAGAAACGTAACTCAAGCAAAAAAATGACCCCACCAAAACTCTGGGCGGGGCTATAAAAGTCTGTGCATAATAATAATATCTACTTGACACTTGATACGTGTAATTTTTTGCGCGCTGCAGAACATTGTATCTCAATCTAGAAATTTAATAATTAGACATTATCTTTTATGAAATAAAGTTGATTTTGAACGTTGATAAATTTTTGTTGCTTGTGTGTTACGTGTGATTTTTTTAACCTTTGCATGTGTAAGTAAGTGGAGCCGTATTTTTAGGCAAATTCATATGAGAATTACCGTTCTAATTATCTTATTTCGATGAGTCTGCTATAAAAAAATATATCTACAGATTTGGACGTGCACGTAAATAACGTGAATCATTTTTACAAACATTTTAACTATTACTAATGTCTTGAAACAACCCACGCTTAAGTCAGTTACCGCACATATCTAATCGCTGGTTACCTAACCGTATCTAAACTGAAGAGATTAATTTCCATACAAGTGGGGTGTTAATTTGCTTGAATTATCGCTGTAACTAATAATCACTTCGCATTTCTCATACATATTAATAATAATTCGCACACGGTTTAACTAATGGAGACAGTGTTTTCACTGCTAAGCTGGTTAGCCTAATGTCGTGATATTCTGCGACCCATATAGCAGAGTAAGTAATATAATATGTATGCATTAAAGATAGCAAATATTCTTGAAATTTTCGAGTGAGAAATTTATAAAAGCAGAAAAAAATCAATAGTGCCGATAAACCAATAAATTGCAGTAAGTACTTAGCAGAGATTCAAGATTGGTTGATTTTATTTTAATGACTTTTAGCTTTTTAGTTTTCTGAGCCGGTTTTTTGAAGTGAAAACTTCTTATCATCATTGTGATTTGAAAATCAATGAAACGAAAAAGCGAAACGAAAAAGAGACAGACACATAAATTCATATGATTTTACGTGGGAGAAAATGAGATAGGAAGCATTATACAGTTGTGCGCGCACGCGAAGTACAAAGCTTGAGAAAAGGCATCACAACAACCGTGGTGTTTTTATACGTGTGCCAAAATTTTTGAAGGTTTCACTTCTACCACGTGTAAATTGCACACATTTTTTTTCTATGGCATTATAGTATTACGGGACCCTTCTTCTTCTTCCACCTGCCCTTATCCCACTCGCAGTGGGTCCGCACAACATGTTTTTTAACACATGTTACACAAAGATTTGGCTTTTGGTAGATTTTACGACCGGCCGCCTGCCCGATGTCAACTCCTCTGGGGAGAAAACACCCAGACCCGAAGCATATATTTTTGGATCATACAAGGACGTTGAAAGCAGTAAAATTACTACTAAGCATTATAAGACTTTTACGTTACGTCTAGGGGTGACGAGCGCAGTCAAATGCGCATGGCATTCAACGCAGTGCTTTGTAATTCAACGTTCAGTGTTGCTTCTAGGCGTAGCGCTTATCATCAGGCGAGCGACCTGCTCGTTTCGTCACTCAAGCGAATAAAAAAAACTTTTACTGCGCAAACATATAGTATACACCTCATACCACAACATGTAGAAAATGAAATATTTAAAATGATTTGGTGTCTTCCAGTGGTAATAAATATGCTATTCCGCATTATTTACAATGTTATTTTATCGCTTTCGGTGCCAACTTACGTTATGGAATGAAACGTTCGTGCCAGTACCGCCATTTTTAAGTACAACACTATTATTTACTACCGCTATGGTGCTTAAATGATAGAGAAACATGGCATGGTTGTCTATTTTGTACCCGCGATAAAAGGAGGGGTGTTTTTTGCCCCTTTGTCTGTGGATGTGCGTGCAGCATCTGTGTGTGATTATAGCGCCTCAACAAATGAACCGATTAAATGTGGTTTTCTGTTCAAAAGCTGGTCTAAATGGATCTTAGCTGCCTGCCTACCTGACTGCTTCGTTGGCGCAGTTGTAATGCGTAGTACGTACGCGGTTCGACTGCTGAGGTCTCGTGTTCGAACCCCATGTCGGGTAAAAATGATATTGTTTTTTTATTATGGAATGCTAGATATCAGCCCGGAATTGTGCCCAGATAAACGCATCCTTTATCACATAATGGGACGGAAATAAGGGCCAAATGTAACTGAAACGGCACTGTATACATACATACATATATACTCGTAATACTAGCCCCGTATTATGTACGTACCACTGCTAAGCAAGGGCCTCCTCTACTGAATGAGACGGGTTAGGCCTTAGTCCACCACGCTGGCCTAATGCGGGTTGGCAGACTTCACATACCTTCAAAATTCATAGAGAACTTCTCAGTTATTCAGAGATTTCCTCACGATGTTTCCTTCACCGTTAAAGCAAGTGATAATTAACAATTAATACACACGTTACTTACAAAAGTCAGAGGTATATGCTCTCGGGGCTGGTTTCGAACCTATGACTTTCATCTCGACAGTCCGTACCATTCCCCGCTGAGCTATCACCGCTTTAGGGTATATATTGCGAGTGTTTAGGTAGATAAAGAGGACCATTATTCAGTTAATAACAGTATAGTTCTAAGACCTACGCAATCAGTACTATGTGTAATCGTATGCGTAACGAGCATCTGAGTAATTCATTTAATTGTTGCAATGTGTGCTTTTAGTATTACAAATAGTAATTAACATCAGCATGTTCATAAGATACTAAGTACTATAATTTATTACTACATTAACATAAGATATCTTTTCTGAAGATAACACACACAAAAGACTGTTACATTAACAGTGTTTTTTTTTTCAGAATAATATTGTGGTGGTTGCTTTGATTCGTTTTTTATTCGAAACATAAATTCATTTTTTAATTAAAAGTACCTAAACTCTGATCGAAAAATCATGAAAACTTAAATATAATTTTTTTACGTTCGGGAATTCTATGACCGCCCCACCGACTGGCTGGCTGGGGCGATTATGTCCGAGTTCCACGGACCAAAACGCAACGGTGTTATTCCGGGGTGCCAGTTCGGTCGGGCCCGCGGGTACACTTTTTTACTATTCCGCGGCCCCAACAGAGCCTCTCATGCGATGTCTACATAAGAATTTTCCAAAGTACCTATGTAAAATCTACCAACCCCCATCACGGCATCGCTAGTGCCAGATAACTTTTAACCCCTTTCATTAGTAGATACCTATTCCCAGCAGTGAAACATTTTACAATACTGATATTACATAACTTATACCTAAAATGCTACAACTTACTTAGCTGACACGAAACACTTCAAACCAACATCACGAAAATGAAAATTCATAATTTGCGCTGAAAATCATCAGTTGCGCAACACCACCTCATAAAACTGTCTGGAATTTATCTTTGGGCGGCAGTAAGGCAATAAAAACAGTATCACCCATTACAAATGTTAGTGCAGCTGCCAGCAACCACCGATAGTCACAAACGCTATAATTGAGAACATTTGCAACCATACCGTTTCGGGTGCCTTACTCGGTTAAATTTTACGACTTTGTGAGTGTTAAATGTATGCTTAAGGTCAGATAGAACAAATATCTTCAGACGCCCTTGGTGGCGCAGTTGTAATGCGTACGCGGCATGACTGCTGAGCTGAGGTCTCGGGATCGATCCCCGGGTCAGTTAAAAGTGATATTGGGTTTTTCTATCACGAATTGCTTAGTGTCAGCGCTGAGTCTGGAATTCTGGAAATCTGGAAAAACTAGTGCTGCATCTACATCTCTCTCCGTCCCATGATGTGATAGGGTGATACGAATTCCCACCCTGAGCTATTAATTCATGTGTGATTTTATGAAACAAAAACTGAAACACAAGTCGCGATTCCCCGACCTGGGAATTGAACCCAGGGCCTCACCGTATTAACGCTGCCACAGACCAATGAGGCAAACATAATATTAATCATCCAGGAAAAAACAGTAAAAAGCGTACAACAAAACATTACAAAAAAGTTAGAAACTTCCATGCAACTGCTGCAAAGAAAAATGCCAAGTATTTTGAATGATACTGTTCTATGTTCGTAACTCTGTGTAATTTACGGAACTATCAAAGAAATTCTCGCTCAGAAACCGCGATTCAAAATGGTATCAGACGATCTTACTAGCATTTCTTTGCGAAACATTAGTTCACAAGTTTTTGCGCGCTGATTCTATTTTCTAGAAGATATGACCTCACATTTGCCGGGGATTTCACAGTTGTTGTGGCAACACTGCGTTTATCCACTCTATCATTTCGCACTGATTATAAATAACTACGTAACACAGCGTCATATATCTGCAGGCAATCATGAAGCCAATTTTCCCATCGGACATTCGTAAGTCGTGATTTTCTGCCTCGTTTGGCAATGGGGTTAAAAACTGAAAGTTTATGACAGATGACACTACGGTTGAGTATTCCTAAACGCCACCATATTGTGACTTGCGTTCGTTTGTTTCAACGTTAAAATCTTACTATTGTAGAATTTCTGTAACAGTAATAATCATCATGTTTTAAATGGTGAGCGCATAACCTCGAATATTTACTTGAATTTTTCCTTCTTATAGCTTTATCCCATTGTTTCCTTCTTTTAGTATATTTTGGGAATAGATGAAATCCCTTGTTTTTGCAATCCAAGGTCGAATAAAACGTCATATACTCATTTTTGGTTGCATAGGCCGGCAAACGAGCAAGTGGGTCATCTGATGGTAAGTGATATCCACTGCCCATGTACGCCAACAATACCAAAATAATTATGGGCGCGCTACCGACCTCAAAGGAAAGGGATAATTAAGGGGTTGGGCATCCAGATATCTCACTCACCGTACGAAATGCAGCAGCAAGCTGTTACTTTACTTTGGTTTTCTGCGAGACAGTGGTAATGACCCGGACGAGCCGGCCCATTCATGCTGTAGACAAAACTGTCTACAGCGTGGCTCTACTACATCAAATAACTAATTAATCTATTAATTTAGTTTATTTAAAATGGTATTATGGAGTATGACAGATAGCTGTCAAATTTATGGAACACTGTGAGTTAATGACGGTTCTTTCCCCTTTTAGACAATCATATTAATATTTAAAAAAAAGAAGTTTTTCCTGATAAATATTATAAAACATAATACAAAAAATGATAGGTTATACTAATCAGTAATCACATAATCGGCCTATCCATTAAGATCAGTAACATCGAAAACTATTACAAAAAAACCATAATTGTCTCACAAACGCAACCTTTAGCTACAATTGTATTTGAAGTATCACACGAATTCACACGTAACCCGTCACTATGTGAGGTTTCCACAAACTGTACCAACGGAATTATTGCGGTTTATATGTGTTTGAAGCCATTATGAATGGCGTACTTAAAACTTTATTTAATCACTCTAGTATGCTACTTCTGAGCTAAATATTCCTTAAGTAGGAGCCATACGAAACATTATATTGCAACATTTTAGCTTTAAGGCCTCTTTGCGTCACGCTATTATAATAGTTGAGCTTTTATGGTTGCGGGTGGAACTTTTTCAGAGCTACGTACCGAAGTTGGGGCTTGAAGCTTATGTTTTTTGCTCGTTTCGTAGAGTAAAACGCTTTTGTAGTGAACTGTAGTGAGCACGGCGCATCTGACGTTGTATTAGGAAATCTTGTCTCTTGTCGCACACCATTACTTTGAACGCTTCCGTTATATTATATTCATGTATACTTAACTTTTTAATGGGATCGTTTCTTCTCTTGAAATATCTAGAACAAAGCGAATAGTGAACTTAGTTGCTAAATATAGAAACATTTTGCTTATAATGCTTTTATTCGATGTTTCCAATCAATATGGTGAGTGGTAAAGCCCCGCTGTAGACACTTTTGTTTACAGCATGAAGGGGCCGGCTCGTCCGGGTCGTTACCACTGTCTCACAAAAAACCGACGTAAAGTAGCAGCTTGCTGCTGCGTTTGGTACGGTGAGTGAGAGATATCCGGAGTCCCAAATCCCCCTCCCTTTCGCAATCCCTTAATTATCCCTTTCCTTTAAGGTCGCCAACGCGCCCATATTATTTTTGGTCTTGGGGGCGTACATGGGCGGTTGAGATCACTTACCATCAGGGGACCCACTTGCTCGTTTGCCAGCCTATGCTATTAAAAAAAAGTTCTTAATTAGAATATCGAATAATCTTGCTCTTCTTTTCGAAACTAAATTAACTGGTTATATTAACAGCCGTCAGAAGTGCGATAATCATGGTAATTATGACGATGATGTTAATGATTATGTGACTTAATGAATGACAAGCCACAGTCAAGTATACACAGTAAAATTTTGTCACAATGACAAGCAACTTTCTTTCATATTACAATGTTACAGCATGGTACTATATTTGGTTAACATTACGTATGTGCCATTCATAAAAAAAACTCTACCTGCGATAAGTGAAACAGTAAAATAAAGAAATCTTTAGCATGTAATTTAAAACAATTAGGTGTGTTCTACAAAATTTCGAAACAAAAACACCACCTAAACGTTACTGAACGAATGAAAGCGTCACCTACGAAACATTTGAGAAGACCTTGACACAGTCTAGGTGAAATTATGTAAAAATGTGACAGTGTTGTTATGAAAAACGCCCAATTATCCGTGTAACGTGCAATGCTGTGGAAACGCTGTTTAATCCGCAACTAGAGTGTGACCGAGTGAAGACCGCCTTGAAATTCTTGTAATCGCTACTAGTAAATCATAGCCAATAATACAATGTGTTATTTGTTTTTTGTTTCTTTCGATACTTTGATGTCTCATTGTTTTATGTATTATAATAGATGTGTATCATAAATTATTTTTTATTGCATAGGCGGGCAAACGAGCCAGTGGGTTACGTGATGGTAAGTGATCTCCACCACCCATGTACGCCCATAACACCAAAATAATCATAGGTGCGTTGCTGACCTTCAAGGAGAGGGATAATTAAGGGATTGGGAAGGGGAGAGGGTTTGGGCCTTCGGATATCTCACTCACCGTATGAAACGCAGCAGCAAGCTGCTACTTTACGCCTGATTTCTGTGAGACAGTGGGAATGACCCGGACGAGCAGACCCATACATGCTGTAGACAAAAGTATCTACAGCGTGGCTCTACCACTCATAAAATTAATTCAATTATCATTTTGAATATTGGAACATATTATTTTGATATTGATTTCTCATCTATCGCTCTAAAGCGAAATGGAAGTATATTTGACATCTTGCAACTTTTTCTATTGTTTCCATTATGTTTAATGAATAGTTATTTACATAATCTTCTCCATATCATACTTGTATGATGCTCGAACTAATCTGTCATTCATTCTGTCTACCCATTATCTTCTCTTACACAATTGGCCCCATATAATATTTCAAATGACACATCACCATAATATTACGCAATAACACCTAACAATTGATGGATTGTGTAACTATTACTTCAAAATATGCTGGGCAATACTGTTATGTTGTAAATAAAATTGTTTTTTAAACATCCAGAATAATTTATTGGATTTAAACAACTTTAAGTAATGTACTTTCAATTGGGTACTTCAAGTATTATGTTCAGGGAGGAAATACTGCGACACGCACTGAAACTGCTCGGCTAATTTCTTCTATCTGGGATATTGTATCATTATATGTATACATCCATTATATGTAGGCGTTAGAACAGTGATCCTACACAGATCCAATGAGGCTTGAAGGTTGCCATTGACTCACTGGTCTGCAGTGTGCCACAAAATTTTGAATTTAATTACTAAGGTTATTCAAAATATTTCTCCATATACCAAAACATTCTATAACTAGATTTGAAATGGTGCATTAATAATTATTTTAAATAATATACTAAAACTTGAATCCTAATAGACAGTATAATTGTATTTATAAATATAAGGTTTTAAGAGACCAAAGACAAATAAACACGAATCGATATTCATTTTTATTTAGCAAACTCTAATATGATGCTTAGTGGGCATTAGGTTAATGCGAAGTAGGCAAAACATAGAACAACTAGAAGCTCTTTTATTTGTGGATATATTTTGTAGTTTAACATATGCCTACACTTATTCTACTAAATTCCGTATAATATTACATTATTGTTTTAGGTTTTCAGCCCATTCGTTTTATGACTGCCATCTTCGCTGAAGTAGATTCTCCTTGGAAAATAAGGAATTCGTTAGTCGGCATCAAGCAGATATTTATTGTTATGTCTTCACAAGAACGATGAAACACCAGTGTGGCCGATTTCAATGTCTTGTCAGATTTTAGGTGTTTATTACATCTAGTACAATGCTTCATAGTCAATTTCCCCTAAACGGATCAAACGACCAAGGGCGGTCAACACGCTCCGACGTAAATGCCCCAAATTCACTAATTTCAAAGTTTCCATACACCGTTCATTATCGTTAATATCTACTTCACAAACCAACAGCACTTTTATACAACAAACATAACTTTAAACTAGTATAACAAATAAATAAAATCAGTAGCCAAATCAAAATTCCCACCAACTCCTGGTATACTTTCTTTCTATATTATTGATTCATAACGTGAAGCACTGATATTTGTGATAATACATTCATCTTTATTAATATTTCTGAAAGCGACTACGTCTTGTCGATGGCAAGAAATCTCGCTTATTTCTGAAGTATGTACTCACAAATGTTTGAAGTAAGTGGCCACCTTAAATACGATATAATACTACTGAAGTACTTCATCTTGATAAAGCACTGTCTGTCAAACATATCATTATACTATAACGGGTATTACACTATACGATATCTCGGGCGCTCTGATCCCTAGTTAGTGCGCGTAGTTTTTTTTTCATTGGCTTGAATGACGAAACGTGCATCTTGCTCGCCTGATGGTAAGCGCAACGCTTACCCATAAATGCAAAGCACTGCACGGTAGTAGATTGTCCTCGCTACCTTGAGACATTAGATGTTAAGTTTCAAAGTTTCCATAAATTTCACTGACTAAACTAAAACACAATGCTTAGACACTATTGCTTAGCGGTAGAAATAGACAAAGCGGTGGTACCAACACAGACGGCCTCTCATATACGGGGGACTTCCCACCAGTAAATACCGATGTATTATTTAGTAAAATACACAATGCAATGCATCCTATGGCATCCATTCCTATGGCATTTATCCACTCGATTACCCTGGCTAGGGACCCTTACATCCAACTTACTTTACACCTCCCTGTCTCAAGTCTGAGACAGGGCCCGAGAAGTCGTGTAGTGTAATAGCCGTTTTAAACATGTGTCGAAACCCAAACAGTTGCGACTTTCACATGCATGCATCACATCACGACTGTGTCAAAAGTCTAAAAGTAAAAGCATGTAGAAATGTCACTTACGAAACTTCCGTTTGTCATTAGAAAATGCGTAACGCTTAAACGTAAGTTAAAAAAACTGCCTCGGTGGCGCAGTTGTAATGCGTACGCTGAGGTCTCGGGTTCGATCCCCGGGTTGGGTACCACCTTTCCTTAACAGAACCACGCGTGCTGGCTTACGGCACCACAGCTTCGTGGTCTCTTCCATCTCGGCTAGAACTAAAAAGTTCGCAAAATCTTACTTCTGCCGGACCATCAAGCTGTGGAATAGTTTGCCGGCACACGTGTTCCCTCCTTCCTATAATATGGGGTCCTTTAAACGGAGTGTGAAGAAGCAATTAGGTAGGCCGGCATAATTTTGCCGACCTACGATAGACACATCGTCTGTCGTTGGTCGACAGTATTCTTGGATTGCGCTGCACTTAACATCAGGTGTAGCGTAGTCACTTTGCCGTGCCCGTATATAAAAAAAAAAAAAAAACACTTTTGGTATTGGGTTTTTCTATTACGATATGCTCAGTATCAGCCCGGAGTCTGGAATTTGTGCCCGATATGGCGATAAGCTCGCCCTCTATCACATTATGGGACGGAGATACGCTCGGTGAAATGTGGGTGTACTGGTTACACCTCTGCCTACCCCTTCGGGGCTTACAGGCGTGAGTGCGTATATATGTATGTAGCTCCGTGGCGCAGCGGGCGAGTAGTCGGCTGCGAAGCGAGAGGCCGTGGGTTCGATTCCCACACCGAGACAAATGTTTGTGTGAACCACAAATATTGGTCTCGGGTCTGGGTGTTGTGGGACCGCAAGTCCCTCGTAGTTCCTGATACCCACGACACAGGTTTACCTAGTGTGGGGTCAGAGCTATGTGTGTGACTATTGGTTGTATTATTATTATTATTATTATGTAAAAAAAGTTCATAATAAAGGCTTTGGGTACGAGAGGAAATAGCTTAAATGTTTTGTTTGAGATAGGAAATCTACCAAAATAGGATAGATAATTAGCATTTACTTACGCCGTGACCTTAAAGTGCAATGTTCCACTTGCACTTATCCCACTCGCAGTAGGGTCGGCGCAATAAGCCAAAACAATGCTTTTTAAAACATTGGTTTGACTTGTAGTTTTTACGACCCACCGCCTGCCTGACATCAACCCCTCTTGGGAGAAAAAAACCATAAAACACAGTAAACATCGGCAAGAAATTAAATCACTCAAAGAATTTTCTCGTCATAACAAAACCTTATCTGTCAATAAATATGATAAGCATAATAATGTACCTATTACCGACGAAGCAGACGTCTAGACAGGTCCATTTAGTTTAACAATAACTTAACATGATCTTAAAATAATAGAGCAGTACGTATATAAATTACCATCATTACAATTCATTGCACATGTACTATAGCGCTTTAAATAAACATTTCGGAGATTGATATATCGCATTTCTTATCTTGTTTTATCAGTTTTGAGTGACATCTTGGCAGAAAACACATAAAAATCTACTTTGCGTGCTCTATCCATAAACTGAGTCTATTTCTTTAACACTATTTGACATAAATGACTGCCTCGGTGGCGCAGTTGTAATGCGTACGCGTTACGACTAAGGCTGACGCTGAGGTCTCGGGTTGGATCCCCGGGTCGGGTAAACGTGATATTGGGGTTTTCTTTTACGAAATGCTCAGTATCAGACCGTAGTCTGGAATTTGTGCCCGGTATGGCGATAGGCTCGCTCTCTATCACATCATGGGACGGAGATACGCTCGGCGAAATGTGGGTATACTGGTTACACCTGTGCCTACCCCTTCGGGGATTACAGGCGTAAGTGCGTATACTAATTGACATTCAAAGTGAATATTAGGTCAAGTTCAGGTTGAAACTTTGGTGAATCGAATCATCAACGTGACCCCTTTTACGACATGTTTGCAGTTACTGTGTGGTTTTATATTGTAGGTGAATATTTTTATTCATGCTAATATATACAGTGCTCTCTCTCTTCCTAGCTTATTTTTTTATTACGTAGCTTGAATGATGAAACGAGCAGATCGCTCGTAAATGATGGTAAACACAATGCCTGTCCATAAAAAGAAACAACACCATACAGAACTTTGAATTATGAAGCACTGCATTTTCATCCCCTTAGAGGTTGAGTTATTCCTTCAAATTTGTACACTCACCGCAGTAAACCCTATCAAATACAAAAAGAATTATCCAAATCATCAACATTTGGCAGTTATACGTGAACATACATAAAAAACGTATTCAATCGAATTGATAACATTTGTTTTTTGTCGGTTAAAAAGGCGATAAATCACTATGTTTAAAGTGGATATATTTTGTTGTGTTCATTAACCTGACAGCAGGTTATGGTCTTTTTTAAATTATATTATTAAAGTATTATATTGTATATGCCTTTAATTATTGATATAATAATAATTAATAATATATTAATAATAATCTATTTATTTATTTCTAATTTAATTACACCTTTAATGATGGATTAATGGTATAAGGTCGATGTGAACATTATTAATTGTACGTACTACGTAAAGTTGTCAATTCTATTCACAGTTTACGGTAAATCTGGTTAGTATTTTATATTAATTGGAATAATATGGTTATTATACGTCCAATATTACCTCATTTGAGTAATAAAATACAAATGAAATTCAGTTTTATTGTATATTAGTTTGTATTACATCGCGTTTAATTAATATTAACGAAGCATAATAATACTATGACTTTAATTTTAATATTTATGTGAAATGGATACTGCTATCCTGTAAGGGTTAGGCAGAGGGACAACCAGCGCACCCACGGTTCACCAAGTTCCTTGCCATACCATGATGATAAAAGGTGAACCTATCAACTATCAACCTACAAATTTCCATCTCAAGTTAATTCCATCTCCAGATTAACCGAGCTGGGAGTCCTTTGATTCCTGGAGTCCTGGGCTTTGATTCTTATATGTTAGTGTCCTACTTATACTCCAATAGCGATGAATATACTGTTTATTATTTCATCGTATTTAATTGTTGCGGGACTCACAGTTATCGTTTTCAGAAATTCTAACATTACTTTCCTAGCCGTAAATCAGCTAAAATAGTCTCTGGGTACAAAGTAAATCACGTTAGTAAAAAACACATTGATATAAAATTTATTTATTTATTTAAATTAACTCTAAAGCATGAAATTATACAACATTGCGTAATAAAACAGCAATTTTAATTTGTAAAGTTTGGCGTATTACTATAATAGTGTTATGTATTTTCTTTTACTTCCATAAAGTTTTAACATTGTTTTTTTGCTTTCCATATAAGATTTTAAAAACACCGACTTTTAGAAAAAAATAACTGTAATTCATAAATGGGTCACGATACTTTATTGAAACATAGTTAAGAACCAGCTCGATAATAAATAAAAAAAAAACAAATCTGTCTATTCGTTTAAGCAATTGACACAGATAGACAAAGGTCCAAACTTATAACATCCCTCTTTTTAATCGGAGGTAAAATAATCTATCTATAGTAATTTACGTATGAAACATTTACGATCCGTTTGGAGCAACAAATTGAATTTAGAAAATACTAGGTTTTACCAAAACTCCACATGTCTATCGTTGAACGTTGCAGACTGAAACGTGATGGAACTCACAATATGCCCTGACTGAATAAATGTAAAAGCTACGTCCCAAATTGTCTCTATTTCACTACTTTGAATAGTCCGCCGTTGAAACAGAATCAAATCGAGTACGAAAACAAATACGAAGGACATTTTCTAATTTACTGTCGAATAAACTACATTTAGATCATAAAGATGGCCTGAGGCTGCCATCTGTCAAAAGGGGATGTAATTTAGTCCTCTCAATTGTCCATGTAACTTTCAATTACGCGGGATTGGATTTATTGACGCACCTCGCAATACAAGGTGGTAGGTGCCTCGTTTGCGAGAGGCCGGCTGGGTTGGTAACACCGCTTTGTCTATTTCTGCCGCCAAGCAACAGTGTGTAAGCACTGTTGTGTTCCGGTTTGAAGGACATTGAAGCCAGTGAAATTACTGGGCATTATTGGACTTAACACCTTATGTCTCGGGGTGACGAGCGCAATCCAGTGTCTTGCAGTGCTTTGTTATTCAAAGTTCTGTGTGGCGTTGCTTCTGTTTATGAGCAGGCGTGGCGCTTACCATCAGGCGAGCGACCTGCTCGTCTCGTCATTCAATTATCCAGGGAGTAAAAAAAAACCTCATAGGAGTCCATACACATAGTAACTAGGTAGGTCCCTGGTATGCGAGAGACCTACCACCATGTTCATCATTACTTAAATATAATAGTTTCGCACTACAATTTCATCATTATTTAGGATGTTTAATGCTACAAAAACCTTGATTGATATAATCTTATTTAAAACGTGATGTTCCAGCAGCAGTTAACAAAAAAATTGCTATTATTGTACTAACAAGCGGACGAGCGATAAAGCATGAAATTCAGGAAAATTGCAACCAGTGTTGCACTCAAAGAAATCGTAACCTCCATGAACTTAGCAATAATTACTTAAATTATTTTACAAAAGAGCACTTTGTAACGTAGGTTACTTTTATAACTTAATAATAATTTATAATTAAACAATAATAATATCTATAACATATTTTAAACATAACTTTAAATATATAAAATATCTACTCGCGGACGCGCCTACAATAATTCTTATTAGATACGCCACACAATATAATTAAGCGTCTTGGGGTCTAGAACCAATGGCAAACACCGAAACTTCGGTAACCCTCGGGCCGGTTCGGCTAGTGCGGCAGAGGGAGTTCGGAATTACTCGCGCAGTCAGCTGTTGGACACACTCGACGACACTAGTGTAATTATCTACTGAGAGTCTGATCTAGGCACCAGTAAAAACCTATAACGGTTGTTAATTTAAAATCCTTGAGCTATTCCCAACTGGGGAACTCCGTTAGGGATTTCTAGATCCCTAATCGCTGCCTCCGTAATCCTCGTGCTGTGGGCTGACGAACCAGAAGGCGGATATCACCTCTGACGGCGATCAAGGCCTGTGGATATCTCCTCTGGCGGCGTTTAAGACCTGCCATCCGCCAGCTGCCTTGGCATCCGACCTGCCATCAGTCCTGACCCCTACGAGTCGTGCGAAGTCCAAGAGGAGAGTGCGGTGACCGTTGTTGGAGCTGAACTTGGCCATAATTTTCTACCCGCGACCCTGCTACTTTACTCTTAAAATATAATAATTTGTTTTACTGTTAAATTTTGTTTCACTGTAACCGCCATCTAGGGTTAAACGTGACAACTTAAGTAACCAAAAATTAGGTATTTTAAATTAGCTTTAGATAACGAGACGTGCAGGTCGCTCGGCTAATGGTAAGCGTCACGCCTGCCCATAAACAGAAGCAAAACCAATGAGAACTTCGAATTATGAAGTACTGCATGCCACTGGACCCCGCTCATCTTAAGACATAAGATGTTAAGTCGCAGAATTCCTAGTAATTTCATTGGCTTCAATGTACTTCAAACCGGAACACAAGTGCTGCTTGGCGACAGAAATAGACAAACCAGTGGTACCAACCCAGACGGAGGACCTACCAGTAAGATTTTTTAGGTGGGACGCCCATCGTACCCAAGAACCCCTTTGGATAAAATTATTCCTTTATCTATTACTACAGCCAAGCAGAAATATTGTGTCCACGTTTGAAGTTCATTGAAGTCAGTGAAATTACTGCGCATTATAAGATATAACATCTTGTTTTAGTACGATGAGTGCAGCGCAGTGCCATGCTCTCTAATTCAAAATTCTGAGTCGTATTGCTATTATTTACCTAATTTTATGGGCAGGACTATACCATCAGATGGGCGCCCTGCTCGTCTTGTTATTTAATTATAAAAAGTGATCATCACCGCCCTTGAATACTCATACATACATATATAGACTAACGCCTGTTTGCGATAGGGGTAGGCAGAGGCAACGAATTTCCATCTACTACGATCCTTATACACCTAGTGTGTTCTACTTCACTCTTCTTCTTTTTCCACCTGCCCTTATTCTACTCGCAGTGGGGTTGGCGCAACATGCTTTTAACAAATGTTACAGATAGATTTGGCTTGTAGTTTTAATTGTAAATACTCACATTACTCACAATTAGAGGACGGTAATTGGCAATTTTTGGCCTTTGACAAACACAAAACGCACAGAACGCAAACTCAAAGCTGTCTATATATTAACAAATTGATTATAGACTTGCATACGAATGGGAAATGACGTGAGACATAATAGCTAATCTCAAGGTGTGTGCTGCTCTGATTTCATATAATTATACCCATTTACTTTTCTAAACACTTATTTCTACGTGTTACAAGCTGATTGTGTAATGATATGGTGATTTATTACGTTTCCTATAACATTGATGTCTGTTATACCTCAATTTATTAATAAATAGCCGCTGATTATCGGAATTGATTGGATAAGTACTATAAATGTGGTTCTCGTACGTGCGGAGACAAAAAATAATAATCATAGTACAGTTTGTTCCACGTTTATGAAGTAATCTTATTAGCCATTAACTATTGAGAGGTCATTTCGAAATATTTATTTAATTATGTTTCAATTTTTAAAAATAAGAGTTGGATTAAAATAGAACACTTTAGTGGTAAGTACCTATATCAAATGCAATAAATAAATAAATGACTACAAAACTTGATATAGTGACAGTTTATGATCATAGCCATGCGTTATACGTCAGTTTAAGAGGAGGCTCCCAAAATTTTACGTGACTTTGGATAAATATACTGCATTAAGTATATATCCAATCAATGTCAAATTTTGATATATGTTTTTTCAGGCCTTATTCTATCGGTTTTCAAGCCAGTTACGCAATTGGATTATTTTGCCTCGATACATTTTTATTTCGAAAACGATGTCTTTTCGGGAGAATTTGACATTTTTCTAATAAACGGCTTGAGTTTTGTATTTAAAAAAAATACTCAATGATAGTAAATACAGTTTATTATTTGCCATCAAGCCAAAATTTACCTAGATTAATTAAAACTCATAATATAAATTAAAATAGATTTGCGACTTACGTCATTTACTTCTGTGCATAGTTAAGGTTCAACGGTGCGCGCAATATTCAACCTAATGTTTTTACTCTTAGTGTGTTATAGCAGTGCTCGCTAGCGGCTAACTCAGTACCGCCCCGTGCGCCAAGGAGAGAACACGTGTTTTATTGTATGCCGTACGCTCTGCCCGACTGTTATTAATTATTTTACAAAATAGTAACATTATTTCTAAAATAGAATTAAATTATTTACATTATGAGAACTTATTGTTAATACGATCATAATAATGACTAGTTTACCGTTTTTTTTAGAAAAATAATTAATGACAAATCGTTATGATTTCGGAACAAAGAAAGCCAGTGGAGTCGCCTCCGCAATTATTTGATTTAGTTGCTACTAATGTGATAGCGGATAGGCGGACTGCCTCCGTGGCGCAGTGGGCGAGTAGCCGGCTTTGAAGGGAGAGGCCACGGGTTCGATTCCCGCACCGAGATAAAATGTTTGTGTGATCCATAAATATTTGTTTCTGGTCTGGGTGTTAACTCCCCTTAGAGGTTTACGTCAGGCAGGCGGTCGGTCGTAATAACTACAAGCCAAATCTTTCTGTAACATGGGTTAAAAAGCATGTTGTGCCGACCCCACTGCGGGTGGGGTAAGGGCAGGTGGAAAGAAAGAATACAAATTTCATATACAACGTATTACAGAAAGGGTGGTAATATTTTAAGGGCATTACATAAAACTTACAGTAAGTATGTACCGGCTCTTTTCAAAACCGAGACATCTTAAAATTTCATGTTAATTTTAATCACCCGTTTATTAAGATCGATAAGATTGATCACATCACTGTTCATTATTTATCGTGGGTTTTATAAGCAGTGGAGATCACTTACCATCAGGTGATTCACTTGCTCGGTGGTCTGCCTATGCTATAAATAAATGGATAAGGATGAAAATTATGATGATCTTGAGTGGACTTTAGGCTCATGTATAGACAGTCAAATCTACCCGCGATCATTCCCAGAATGGTCATTCCCGATCATACTCGCCCTAATCCTGCGCATCAGAGATGCACACCATTTGCGCATAGTGGCATAGAAATTGTCCACTCTGGCCTCGGCAAACATACCCGATGCGCTACAGAAACGTGGCAGTCCCAACAGTATCCTGAAAGCATTATTATACTGGATGCGAAGAGCGTTGTACACTTTCTGAGTATATCTGACCCACAAGCTGCACGTATAAAATGAGCTTTACTAAGTTCTAAAGAGTGTGATCTTTACCGCTCTTGAACACCGCGCAAACCTGCGAGCCAGCATGTTCGCTCTTACTGACATCGCTCTTCGTTCCCTCTCCAGATCTTCATTTTGAGACCTGGGGTCAAAAGATGGCTTAAATATTTAAAAGCATATACTCGCCTTAACGGCGTTCCGTACAAATACACAGACGGCATTGTTTTCGGACTTTTACCCCTAGACTCAAAAACTATGATCTCACTTTTTTACGTTATAAAGGAGCCCATGGCTTTTGCATATATTTCACATATAGCTAAAAGTTTACGCAACCCACAGGGTGAGGCGCTCAGTAATGCCATATCGTCCGCATAAGAGATGTTATTGACACATATACCATCTATGTAACATCCGACCCTGCTTGCACTGATCTCTCCGATCAACTCGTAAACGTATAAATTAAAAAGCGTAGACGATGTTAATCCCCCATGCCTTACCCCGCATTCCAACTCATACGAGCGCCCTACAGCCCCTGCACATCATACGCTATTAACCTGGTATCCGTACCAATATTTCAAGATATTGGTAATTTAAACGTATGCTATTTTTTCCATAAAATATCGTACGGAACCAGGTCAAAGGCTTTGGAAAGGTTGAGAAAGCAGCAATAGACTGAAGTACTGCACTTCGCGTAATAATTGACAGCATGCTTTAGACACAGAATAAAACTCTCCGTTGAAAGCGTGGGGCAAAGACAAATAGATTTTCATGAATTTTAATGTGCTTATTTAACTAAGCATTAAGCATGCCGTCTAACAACTTTGCAATGACAGTGGCCAAGAAGATTTATTTTTGTCAGATATATTGCCTGTTTCATTTTTTACGATTTTACTACCACTGTACGCATGGTAGACCTGGGCATGTAACTATGATTGACTCAGAAAAAAATTAAGTGTCTCTTTGCTGTTAGCTATGGAGGTAATAAACTAAAAGTGGAAATTTTTGAAAAGGACGACGAGTTTTGGAGAAAGGAAATGGAACCTAAACTTGTCTCTTTTTATATAGATTGTTTACTACCCGAGTTAGTAGATCCCTTCTATCCAAAGAAAATAATGATACAGGATCCAGAATATGTAACTTGCAGGAAAATTTAATCGCAAGAAGAAACGGGCTCCGAAGGTGAAAAAGCATTTGAATCTGATTATTTAAAAAAGACTGATATTTTAGAAATGGACAAATTAAATTTTAGTAAATTTAAAAAAAAATGTTTTATTTATTTACATATTATACACATTATCACAAAATAAAAATACATTTAATCAAAACTTCAAAAATTAACACTCAAAAGTCGCAATTAACATTAATTTCTTTAATGAAACTATATTTTTGTAATCGCCGGTGCTGATAAAACTAAATTGGACTGAATTCATGATGACTGGGCTACTCTAGTATTCTGAATGAAAGAAATTCGTGTTATTTGTGATTGTAAGTTTAAATTTTAGAAGTCTAAAACTTATTAACATTTTAGGCTTACCCACTTTTCTAGGAGATTGCCAACTTTTACTCGTACTCTTTCAAGTGTAAGTCAAAGTCTAAAGTCAACCTCACCTGCACGTTCTGCTGATTAACGGACGAGGCAATGGCGAAACTTGGTTCCCGTTGCGGGTTGTGGGGGTCAGATGGCGAGTCGCCCCATATATAAATTTAACCACCCTTCTGGTGAAGGTGCACCCTGGTGTTATGCCGGGATAACGCGACAGAAAGAAAAAAGGCTTTCATCATAGCTAAACTCAAATTATATGGGATTTTTTATGAGTGTTTTTATTTCACTATTTTTAGTGAAAGAATCATCCGAACCGGTGTATAAATGTCGACGGTTTAGTGTTTTATCCCTCGATTTCATAACCCTTAAGTTTCTTTTTTCATAATTAAACGGTACCACCATCTGAGTAAGCAAATACAAAATATTTATCCAAGTCGGCGGAGTTGTGCGTGAACATACTTAAAAAATATATACATAATTCACAGATGATTGATTACCATCGGTAAAAAATTATGTGAAAATAACATCAAATACTCTAAGTTTAGAAATATGGTAAGAAACTGCGAAAGTCCTGTCCAAATCTATTCAGTGGGTTTTGTATAATATACGCACAAACATATAGACCAAATAATAAAAAATTGTAATCAGTATCGAATACATAGTCAATCTTTATCATTCTACTTCCACCTGCCCTTATGCCACTCGCAGTAGGATCGGCGCAACATGCTTTTTATTAATACATGTTACAGAAAGATTTTGCTTGTGGTATTTACGACCGTCCGCCTGCCTGACATCAACCCCTCTGGAGACTGATTTATCATTACTTTTTAAATATCTCAAATACGGCTCGAATACTATTTTTTTTATATTATCGACAAAATATTTATCTTTAAAAGCAAAACATATTATTAATAAAAAATAGTCGCATAAGTCTCCATGTTTTTATGTTCACTATTACAACTTCAAGAGCGCTGAGACGCCGCGCGACGTATAAATTGAGCGGGTAGCGGGGTGGGTGGGCGGAGCTAACGGCTGGGAATATTTTTGACTGCATGGTCTTAAATCCGAGGATTCGAAAAATCACAATTTCCCGAGCTTGGAACTACAGCCCGGTACGGCGATAGGCTCATTCCTTATCATATAATGGAACGGAAATAACCTAGGCGAACAGTATGTGCACTAATTGTATCCTATACCGTTGGAGACAAAGGCGTGAGCTTATGTTATATTAACTTATAGTTTAAAGATAGAGTAAAATAAAAGCACGTCGCAAAAATATAAAGAATAAAACTCCCTTTTATATTTTCACGGCTATCATAAGGCCAAGATCGGCGAGCGTTACTAATCATTTCAGTTTTTTTCCGCACTCTCTTTGATTACTTTCATAAAGGACTCGCCACCGTTCCGCACGTAATAGTTTCTAATTCGACTATCGGAACTTGTTGTTTTACCATCCGACCGCCGCGCCGGCTCGTGTCGGTTTTATTTCCAAATCGGCGGTCGGCGCGTGCTCACCTGCAACTATACATTTTCACGCTTCTGTGACCACCTATAAAAAAATTGAGTCGTAAACCCAAATTGCAAAATATTAAAATTCAATGCCAGCAATAGAAAACAGGCCTAATTGGCACCTGTCCACACTCTAGTAATTCCATTATTTTTGTACGTTTCGCAAGTCGAACTACTTTGCCTATCTAAATTGTATGTATTTCACATCAATGTTCAGTAGTTATTACTCTCTAATTGGTATGTTTTCATACGCAATCGTACAGAATGAATCCACGCTTTATGTTAATACTAATCGGCTACCCATTCGTGAATTTATGAACGCTTCAAAGGCGGGCCGTACGTAACGACCCTTCAATTTCCTTTTCAGTTTGAATCTATTCGGGATGCGAAAGCATTTCCCTTCAGCTCCGAACTTCCAATCAAGGATTTCAATAATAAAATATAATACGCGATGCCTATACAATTGTAGATGAGTTGAATATTGAAACGTTCCTTTATCCGGTACTCGTTGATTTTGTGTTGTATTAACGTTGTAGGAATTTTTCTTACTCTGAAAATGCCTTAGATAGGTATATTATAAATAAATGTTTAAATTTAATAGGCTAGAAGTAATACAGATTCAATTCTAGGAGGATAGCATTTTATAGTAGTAAAAATCTTTGCTCTCTTGAATATGCGAACTTAGCAGGGGTTGCAGTCGTTAAGCTATTTCGGAAACATATTCTGATATCTATCCTTATTATTTCTATAAATTAAAATTTGTATACGATCCAGTCTGAGAATCGAACGAGCAATGGAAATAAATATCCATTTCGGACAATTCTTTATGTGAGTTCTACCATTGGAATACACGCGTTCGAAATTGGACTGTTGCTGTATTGTGTTAAATTCACCATGGAATAAATGCATGGAATGGTTTTATTGTTTGCTCTGCCTACCCTTCATAGGTATAACAATTTATAAAATGATACATACGTATTCCCCGATGGGGTAGGCTAAGGTGTAACTAATAAACCCACATTTCGCCAAGTTTATTTCCTTCCCATGATGTGATTTCCAGCCTATCGCCGTACTGGGCTCAATTCTAAACTCCGATCTGATAGTAAGAATTTCATGATAGAAAAACCCAATATCACTTTACCCGAGGGGATCGAACCCGAGACCTCAGCGCAACAGTCGTATCACGTAATCATTGCAACTGCGCCACCAAGGCAGTCGAATAAAATGATGAATAGATATTTTTTTATATTTTAATCACCCATAACGGTAGGCAGCGGCTTAGCTGTGCTCTGGCATTGCTGAGGCCCATGAGCGGCGGTAACCACTTACCATCAGGTGAGCCGTCTGCTCGTCTGCCTATCTAGGCAATAAAAAAACTAACAAATTAATAGAGTAATTTAAACTCCAACAATGTTTAGTAAACTCGGACGCGGACAAAAAAGTACTAAACAGCGCACTATTACCATTAAACAGTTTAAAAGAAACAGCGACATTCAGCGCAAAATCTATTTGTCCGAGTTTGTTAAGGTTGCGAGCGTAGTTTAGCGGCTGCTTACCGGAACACTGCTCGTTAAGTTTCTCTTTGTGCTCACATCCACTGCCGGAAATATACGACAATTTACAAAGTGGCTTTTGGAATTTTTATGCGGCATATTCTTTATTGACATATTCCTTGTCAGGGAGCGAGTGTGGGTAACGGCAGTTCGCGGCTTATTACATTCTGCTACAAGCACGCTATAATAATATAGCTGACTAAAGCTGTCTTTATTTTTCCCAATTTGAAGTTTAATTAGATGTATACTTTTTTTACTAGCCTGAATGATGAAATATAGAATATAGACTAACTTCAATGTCATTCAGACCGAAACACAACACTGCTGCTTGCGGCAGAAATATACAAACCAATGATACCAACCCAGTCGGCCTCTCGCATACGAGGGGCCTACCATATTGTGTACAGGGGACCTACTACCTTCTTAACAGGAGGAGTTATCTATCTGCCTACTGTGAGAGTTTTATAAGCGATGTAATAATATGACAATAATTACCAGGGGGATGTAACTAGAATTCTGCATTATTAATGATGACATGACATACCTAACTGCTGCACTCACAAACGTTAATTAACTTTGTTTTTCTTAGAACTCAATTATTTCCACACTCAGGGCCATATTTACCTTTATGCTCTATTACTAAGTACAAAAAATGCTTAATACTTAGTCATTAAGTACAGAAATAATCAAATGAAAATCAAATTATTTCTTGAATCCATAAAATGTAAACAATATTTATATTCATTCACATTATAACTCTACCGTCAATCTTAATACCGTCGGTCAGTCCCCGTGGCGCAGTAGGCGAGTAGCTGGATGCGAAGCGAGAGTCCGTGGGTTCGATTCCCGCACCGATACAAATATTATTATGATCCAGAAATATTTGTTTCGGGTGTTGTGGGACCGCAAGTCTCTCGTAGTTCCTGATACCCACGATACAGTTTAACCTAGTGGGGGTCGGGGGACTATGTGTGTGACTGTTGGGTGTATTTATTTAATTGACGTTTCTGAGAGAAAATCGAATTCTAAGAATTGGGTAAAGAATACTTAAACTGAAATGACGTATCTGAGTACGGCAGTAAGAGGCTTACTGGTCTGGATGACCAGTAGATGGGAAGTAGGTAATCTTAGGCTAACGTAACTGATCTATATTCGTAACTTTTAAATTGTTTAAAAATCAAAATCCATCAAAGAAATAGAAATATTATTTATAAATAATGAGCAATGTTGAATCGTTCATGTCAATGTTTTAAGATCAGTAATATTACTGACAAAAACGTTACGTGATAATTTATTTTCCGAAACAAAGTTGTGCCAATAATTGTCTTAAACTATGCCGTTTTTTATATAAAGGCGGCAATATTTACACAAAATGAACAAGGTAAAAATTAACGACTGACTGCAAAAGTGATTTGATAACTCGGCGAAAAAATGCTCATCAAAATTAAGTAACAAATAAAGACTCAAACTAAAATAATAAGTGTTTGATGTTAATTTAAATCCAAATGTGTCTGCTAAAAACTAAGCCAGTTTAACTTGCGCGGTATTGTTAGCTAAGCCACGATATAGTATTACACCTTGCAGCAATAAAGTTTCCGATTTGGTTAAACAATTGCTAATTTTGAAAAATCGTATATCAGTTTAAAATAACAGTACTTTAAACAATAAAAAGAATACTTCCACGCCGTTAAAGTCGCGACCAAGAGCCTGTTTCTATTAAAAATATAACCACAAAAAATATAATTAGCAGACGTTAACTTTCAGCCAGTACATAAAAGTTTTAGCGTGAGAGAGTGCGTCGGACAGCAGCTGCTGAAGCGTCTGTGGCAAACAGCGAAGATCTCTTTATTAATGCAACTCCTAGACACCGAGGTTGCCCACTGTAAGAAAACTCTCAGACATAACTCGCGTCCGCTCATGCCCTCCACGTTAAACAAGTAACAGTATATTACTAAACGAGAAATTCTCTAGTCGAGAATTCCTTTTTCAAACCAACTACACTATTTTGAAGCGCGCGTCCGGAGAAAATTACACGGCGAGCGAAAACCCCGTCCGGCTACATTAACTCAAACACTGTCATTAACCAAATACGTTTCCCTCCACGAATATATTGTTCCGTACATTGTTTATCGCAATTTATAGTGCGATAACATAAATTTGAATAACAACGTTATTTACGTCCGTCGTTAATGAAAATTGTGCAGGTATGGAAATGCGAGGTGTTATGTGAATGGGCGATGTATTAACATAAGATGTGCAGTGTGTCCGGCGCAACGCCTCGTGTGTGCCGAACAATGGGTTTCTTCCCGAGAAAGTAAGGCGCGTCTGCTTCCGACAATCTTAACGAGTCTCATCTTCATCGTACATTTTGTAAGTTCATTCTAATAGCTATAATTTTAATACAAAACATTAGAAAGTTGCAATGAGTTTGATAGTGTCAATAAAAAATATGGTCATTGTGTCCATTGAATCATAAATTACATTCGTTTTAATTAATGAACAGAATTGCATTTAATCTATTTAACGTTACCTTTCCCTGTTTAAAATACACACATTGAAGAATATGGCACTTATAATTAATATACTAAAAGCTAAGTATGATGAATAAATATTAATTTTCCAAAAAAATATAACTAATATATACTTAGATAATAGCCTCCGCGGGTCAGTGTGTGAATAGCCCTCTGTGAAGCGAGAGCTCGCGGATTCGATTGCCGCACCGAGCCAAATGTTTGTGTGATCAACAAATATTTGTTTCGGGTCTGGGTGTTGTCTGCCCAGAGGGGTTGTCGTCAAACAGGAGGCCTGTCATAAAATCTACAAGCCAAACATTTTTGTAATAATTGTTAAAAAGCATGTTACGCCGACCTCGCTGCGAGTGGGATAAGGGCAGGGGGAAGAAGGAGAGATATAGTTAGAAATCATTCCGTGGTCAAAATACCAGGGTCAAAATGCCTTTTTAATTTTTGAATAAGAATTATATCTAATCGTTCAATTGTCTGGACGTCTTAACAGATTAGAATCTTCTTTTAATAAGGCACTGGTTACAATGAAAAATTCGTGGATATCAATTGAAACATAGATTGAACTTTTGACCTATTAACTGCAGCGTCGCTATGAAAATGTATAAAAATTACACCGCGAACGTTTCTAAAACGTTGCTCAACTATCCTTCGTCAGAAACAAGTGGGTACCAACTTTACGAAATTTGTCGTGATCACAAAACCGCAGCTTTTCCGTGTCAACCAATTTTATTATGCGGGGCCACTTGACTATACCGTTTGCTATTAAATTACTTGACATGCGTGATTATATGGATACAATTACCAAGACTTTACGCGATCAGTTTAAACTGTCAATATGCATCTCAGGCCGAATAGTCTACTTAACTGTATCTTAATATTGTAATGATAGCGTAAGATTTGATGTCGGATAAAGAACAAACTGTAATAAACGGAATAAACTGTCAGTTTTAACTGATAGTGCTTAGAACCCTAATTCCTAAATCACAGTTTCTTAACTTTGTTTCTGCTTGCTACAACTCAATTACTTTAAAACAAGAGGTAGTTAACCTTCTCGCGTATATCTTTATTGATATCTTTAACCAGAAATAAAGCTTTATACTAGTCTTTATTTGCGTACATAAACTTTAATTGTTATTGTATATTCATAGTCGTAAAGACGCGTTCCAATTGATTATAAAACTAAGTTTGCCATTTTCTCGTCTATTTATCGATTTAATTCTGACGCTAAAATATATCTCATAACAAATGTTATAGTTAGCTACAAAACAATATCACCTTCATCTTCATTAAATTTCATTGTAATTGAAAGTTTGTACTAACAGTTGTACATTTCTCGTCCAGTATATAATCGGCGCGTAGAGTCTAATTGAAAGTAGCAATGTATGTAATGAAAAGAAAATTGTCGTGTAAGGTTTCGTCGTTGGGTAAGTCCAGCCGGTATCGAACGAGGCCGCAAGCTCTGGGTCAGTTCGATGCAAACTGGTTTCATTCATTATCAAAAGTCAATAACTTTCCGATGCATTCCGAGTCATGGCCGATCAAAACACGTAATAAGCAAAAGCTGTATTGTTAAATACGGAAAGCAATGCATTTCTAGATGACTAAGATAAGTTTTGCTTACAAAAATCGAGGTGCCAACTTTCATATTTTTTTTACGCATAGTTTATACAGCGAAAGTCGTAACTTTCGCCGGAATTATTTATCTTTACATCGAGCAAATTACTATTACACAAAATACGATAAAATAACAGTAAAAATGATCTATTGTAATCGATAGGTTATGTTATATTTCGAAAAGCAACACTGTTCGGAAATTAAACTTGCTTCTAATAGTCTTAGAGATGAAAATGTAGGTAATAAATAAACGTCGTAGATAAATGCCTTAAGTGAACAGACTGTGGCTGACTAATTGATAAAATATGTTCCACGGTAATCTGACTAATAAGTGGCTTAAGTTACAAGTGTGACAAACCCTACCCGAGAGCTAACCACATTACACACAATTACTAAACTAAAGTTATAAATAACTCACGATTATCAAACCATTCATATTACGATTTTACAACGTAAAATACGTAGTTAAAGAACGTAGGTCCCTCGTATGCGAGAGGTCGTCTGGGTTGATATCACCACTTTGTCTATTTCTGCCGCCAAGCAGCAGTGTGTAAGCACTGTTGTGTACCGGTTTGAATGACATTGAAGGCAGTGAAATTACTGGGCATTATGAGACTTAACATCTTACATCTCGGGGTGACGAACGCAGTCCAATACCATGCGGTGCTTTGTAGTTCAAAGTTATGTATGGTGTTGCTTCTGTTTATGGGCAGGCGTGGCGCTTACTATCAGGCGAGCGACCTGCACGTTTTGTCCATCAAGCTAATAACATAAAAATCCTCGGTAATCGAAGAAATGACAAAGTAATAGACACGTTCTATACATTTTATCTAGAGCGTGAATGTGTGACTGTTGAGGTATTTATTTATTTATATATTAGGTTCACTTCACATTGGACGTCATTAATAATACCGGACACTACCTGTAAAACTATTAACTTTCTCAAATATAATGATAAACGCTTATGTTTGTCTAAACAAGGTTAATGAGACACCTTTGAACGTGGTTTTCTCCCAAGTACTCGATTTAAATAATTAATTTCACTTTCGTTAAAATTCTTTCAGTACTCGCTAATATCTACGAATTCTCTCTGTTATGAAAATAGACCATTTGTATAATTAAAATTACTAAATTATTGTACATTCATTAAATAAAATCTCGACTGACTCATCAGCCCGCAAGCCGTTACGGATCGAAATTTAGGTAGAAAGTTGATTTTACTCGTATATTAAGCATCGTATAAGAAACGATTTCTCGATCTCTTAGAGGAAAAATGGGGTTGAAAATTTTCTATTGGAAATAATAAATGAAAAAATACACCATACAAATAGTCATACAAAGTCATACAAATATTTCTGACCCACTATAGGATCGTGGATATCAATACTACGAGAGACTTTCGGTCTCAGAGCACCCACACCCGAAACAAATATTTGTGAATCACACAAATCTTCGTTTCGGTGCGAGGCTCGAACCAGCGGCCTCTCGATTCACAGCCGGCTACTCGCACGCTGTACCACGGAGACTGTCGATAATATTTTTTTGGACACACTTTATGTGGACGAAGCCGCGAGAAAAGCTAGTACATAGTAATATCCTAGTAGTGTCGAACCCGAGACCTCAGCGTCAGCCTCAGTCGTAACGCGTATGCATTACAACTGCGCCACCGAGGCAGTTAAACAATCCGTAGGTAATCAAAGATACAAATACCGTTGCGATTAGCTCTACAAACAAGTTTATTTACACGAGAAGCTAGAACGTTTTGTTTTACTCAGATGAGTTTAATCCGGGATCTGGTGCAGTCAAAGCTTCGTATCAGACCCGGAGAGCCAACGCACAACAAATACCTTTAATTCCTGCATGGAAATACACTGGGATAGTTTAACTGGAAACGGTATAGGAACTTAACGCTTGATAATTGTTGATTGGTAATGTTTGTCTTGCTATGTGTACGTGAGCTTTTAAATATGGACTTTTGATTTATGTGACTTTTAAGTCAATAGTGTCAGACATACATCGCAAAATGGGCAAGTAAAATTGAACTGCATAATTTATTATTTAGAGACGCGGCAGTATGTCGGTCGGTCGGTAAAGAAAGGTGCGACGCACTGAAAGTTTGTAATATTATATGGACCACTAACATTTGTTCGCGGCTCCGCCCGTGTGAAAGACATTTTCCGGGATAAAAACTAAGTCCTAATTCAGGTCATGGTCTACTTGTGTGCAAAACTGTTCAACCGTTTAGGCGTAATTAAGAAACATTCAAATTCACAAACTCACAAACATGCAAACTTTCACATTTATAATAGAAGTAGGATTTTAAGCTACTATCACCCCTGAACACTTAAAACTATTAGACCTTACACATTTGCAATTTTGCATGTCTAATAAAGGAACTCCTAAAAACTGAAGTATCATGAATAAACCTATTAGTGTAGATAAAAAAATTGTCTTGGTTAATTAATTAAATGGTAAGGAAATTAATTCCTCTATTACTTTCATTCATTAATTATATAACCCAAAATAGTCTAATGAAAATAATGAATTTACATATAAACACAGATATTATACCAAAGTCATATATTATTATCATGGAAATGAACCGTAGTCCTTAATAAATGCACAATGTTTACAACATTCATAAACCGTGCGAAACTTTTTGTTTTGCTATTTCTTTTCTTTTTATATTCTGTAACTTTGTAAACATATTCATGTATTTTGTGGGTTATATAGGATATTTGTAATAAACTGTATCCTTATTTATAGACTGTATAATATCCCATTAAATATTAACCATTATGCGTATATTATTTGCCTTACATTATTAATTGAGACTATTTTGATATGCTGACCAATTCAAATATTCTTCGGGTTGACAATCTGTCAGAGATGTTTATTTATTTACTATCTGATACCCGCGACGCCGCTCGTGTTCATTACTTTTTCTGGGATAAAAATATCCTATGTTCTAATTCATGTCTTGGTATACTTCTATGCAAAATTTTATCCAAATTAATTCAGCCGTTAAGATGTGATTGATCTATAAATATCCAAACTTTCACATTAATAATATATATGTGAATCACGTGTTTCATTATTTTTATTAGGCAATAGTCGTGCTCAATTTCACCGTCGTATTCAATATATAATAAAAGGTTTCATAAAAAGTTCTAACAAAAATTATGGAGACCGTATAAAACCACTAAAATACAGAAATAGCTCTAATAAATGCACGGGACTCTTCATTTGAGCAAATCCCGGCAATGTTTACGAAACAAAGTCTAAATCGCGTAATGCGTTTGTTAAACAAAGCTCACGTTAGTTTCCGTGCTAATTAATGTCCCTCGTCTAGTGTTGCCACGATATGCAATTAAAAATGTACACTTGCGTTTCTGTTCCAGCATGAACAACCCAAACTTAATTAAACGTTCGCCCTTAGCCCCTGTACGGATAATATTATCTGTTTTAGATTTGGGAATACAGCTTTTATGTAGAGCTTATGTATTTTGTATTTGAAAATAAACACAAGATCTATATATATATATATATATATATATATATATATATATATATATAGTAATATAGTAAATTACACTTGATACATGTTCAATGTTCAACATCCATATATACTTCCTCATCCAGTAGACCGTTCAAATATGCCGTATTAATATCAAGTTGATGTATATGCATATCTAATTCAGCAGCTAAAGCTATTAACAAACGCACTGTTTGAAGTCGAGCCACTGGTGCAAACGTTTCATGATAATCATATATATATATATATAAAAACGATATACCACTCACTGATCACATCAAGGAAACACAATTTCACAAAAACTACTGAAGCTGGGATCATGAAATTTGGTCAGATGATAGTTTGTAATGTAGACGTCAGCTAAGAACGGATAAAGGATGTTTAAAGGTGGGAGGGGATTGAAGTTTCTTTAGAACGAAGAACGGCTGTGAAATTGAGTACAAATATTACCTATTAAAAATAATGAGACACGTGTTTCACATGTTTGTAAAATTCCACTCCCGAAAGGAGAGGGGCGGTGTGTGTTGAATTGTATATATTATTTCACTTTTATATATATACATTAATGTGAAAGTTTGGATGTTTGTAGATCAACCACGCCTTAACGGCTAAATGTATTTGGGTAAAATTTAGCATAAACGTAGACCAAGACATAAATTAGAACATAGGCAACTTTTATCCCAGGATAATACTTTTACGCGGGCGGAACCGCGGGTAAAAGCTAGTAATGCTATAAATAAACACTAAATGGTCCGATTTGTTCAGTCTGATCGAAACAACGAATCGATATTATATGTTTGTATCGATAACGTATAATGTATGTACACCCATTCCACTATGACAGCCCATACATCAATAAGTGCACATTAAACTATAATAATATTATCACTTTGAATGGTAGAGTCAAGCTGTATACATTTTCTACAGTACAAATGAGCCGACTCGACCGTGTCCTTACCACTGTCTCACAGAAAACCGACCTAAATTAGAGGCTGGTTGCTGGGTTTCATACGGTGAATGAGATATCCGGAGGCCCAAATCTACCCTCCCCTTCTCAATCACTTAATTAGGTATCCCTTTCCTTTAAGATCAGCAACGCGCTCGTGATTCTTCTGTTATTGTGGGCTTACATGGGCGGTCGAGATCACGTGGCCCGTTTGGTCATTTTCCGGCCTATCCTATAAAAAAAAATCACTAAAATGATGACACAAACACGAAACCCGCGGGTAAGTCATCGATGTAATAAATTCGTAATATGTTCATTAAGTAGTAGTTTAAGATCCTGTCATAGGAATATGTTACGCCCGAAACTTCGCGATGTGTACACGGGTCTGAGCACGGGCCTCTCCGGATTAGTTTAAACCTAATTGGCCGTAATGTACGAAAGGTATGACAAATACCAGCTATAAATTGCACTTTGTGCTCATCGTCTCGCCAAATTTCATAGTTTAATTTTCAGTTACCAAAATGTTAAGATGAAGCATATTGGTATATTTATTTAAGGAGGCCGGCCCATAAGTGGTCCACATTTTTGGGTTCCATATTCAAATGCCAACTAAATCCTGTTACTAAGATTACACCATTTGTCTGTCTGTCTGTGTGAACTTAATCTTTTGAACCTTTTCTGTGCATGTGGTATTAGCCAGTAAGTAATTGTTGCATTCATAGTTGTATTTAATTTTATTTGCACTTTTATTGGTGTATTAGAGCTTATTTCCGTCCCATAATGTGATAGGATGCGAGCTTATCGCCATACCGGGCACAATTTCAGGCTCCGGGCTGAAAGCATTTCGTAATAGAAAACCCAATATCACTTTTACCCGACCCGCGGACAAAACCCGAGACCTCAGCACAGCGTCGTACCGCGTACGCATTACAACTGCGCCATCAAGGCAGTAACATTTAAAATAATTGAAATATATAAAAACTTTAATAAGCTTTAATAAATTCGTAAACTATATGAACAAGATTAATCCTTATACGCTTTTATGATCATAATGCCTTTAGGTATGTTGTCGCAATTAAAGATTTCTCTTTCATTACTTCATTTGCAAACTGGTCTTAAGAATCTTGAATTATTTCCTCGACCTACGTGCTAACTCTTTGTACTGATATAATCCCAAGGCGATGTACTCAATACCTGCATACATAAAATCGCAATTACTAGAATATATTACGTCAACCCGCTAGTATAATACAAGTTCAAATGATGATACTAAAATAACTTGTTTGTGCCTACTTTAAGCATTATTATTTGTAGTCAATATAAAAACCACCGACTTTAATCAGAATTATAAGTTAAAAACATCAAAACTCGACTTGCTGTGCGTTTGCTGTTGAATGAGGATTTTCCTATTTGACTATTTGATGTTAGCGTCAGTGGCGCAGTTATAATGCGTACGCGTTACAACTGAGGGTGACGCAGAGGTTTCGGATTCGATCCCCGGGTCGGGTAAAAGTGATATTAGATTTTTTTATTAGGAAATGCTGAGTAAGATCCCGGAGTGTTGAATTGTGCTCGGTATAGCGATAGGCTCGCCTCCTATAACATCATGAGACGGAGATACACTCGGCGAAATGTGGGTGTACAGGTGACAACTCCACCTACCCCTTCGGGTTTACAAGCGTGAGTACGTGTACAAATATTTGTTTCGGTTAAGGGTGTTGTGGGATCGCAACGCTCTCGTAGTTCCTGATAGACAGACAGCAGACAAAGGACTCCAACCTTGTCTTTCAACTCAAACTTTTAGGTTAAAAACATTCTATTAGTACGTAAATAACTAATGCTTCCTGAAATAGATATACCAGAAAACCAATAATCGAATTAGTTAAATACGTCGGAAACCGTTTAATATAGTCACCAAATAAACTGAAAACCGCAAATCATACTTTTTTGCTAAACTTCCCTTTTTATTATATATCTTCGTGAGAAAATGCAGTGACTGTACCACTTAATGCAATTACGTTTTTCTAAATTTTATTTGCAGTTGTTTCTAAGAATACTAACCTTTAGACAAGACTGCTCACACTAGACGACTCACAAAACGGTACGGTAAGTGAGATATCTGGAGGCCTACATCCTCCCATTCCTTCCCAATTATTGAATAGGGTAGTTCCTATACTGAATTATGTACATTATTTTATAAGCAACAGAAAATGATACGCAAAAGAAACCCTTTTATTAAAACACAATCAAAATCGGTTCAGAAATGTGTCCGCAGTTATGACTTAAAATGTTGGTATGAGAAAAAGTGGGTGCGTAGTAGGGATATCTCACTATCTCGCTTGCACGCGTGCACCATAATGAACATTTTACACAGTGAAGTCAAAGGTTGCGTCGTCTGTCATTTGACAATTACCCCTTCTACAGGGTTTGAATGGCTTCTAACTTATTTATTTTTGGTCCCATTTATAAAATTATTTCTGCAATAGATTTTGAGTAACGTAACTTATTGATATAATAATAAAAGAAATCTAGTCAACTACCCTATTATCCCTTATTATATTCTCGCCCCTGTCATGCGATAAATTCTCACCATGTAAAAGTAGCTTTATCCTAGAGACATAACAAATTGCAGTGCCTTACGGAACCATATTTAACACTAACCTTGGATATGTAACAGAGACAAATGATCTAAATCCAGCAAATATCGAACACGCCAATTGAAAAGTTACTTTTGACAGACAGGTCATAACCTGACAAGCAAGTAATAACATCGTGTTTGAGAGGAAATATTATGTTTCCGTATTCAAAGATCATTTGTTATATCATGTTCTGTTTGAAATTAGTAAAAAAAATGTGATTTATGTAAGGTTGACAATTTTTCGCGAAAAATAAACAATTTTGAGTCGATGCTGTTGCAATGTAATGGTAAATAATTATATGTAGAAGGCACCGACTCAACTTTTTTATTTTTAGCTCTTTTTGAGTCCGTTTAGATTTTTGTTAAAAAGTTTTTATTTAACTATTTTTAGTGAAATATTTATTAAAATCGGTGCATAAGTGACGATGTTTTAATATTTCACCCCTGATTACACCCTCTTAGGGGTGGTATTTCTTCTTGTATACCCACAACATATTTTATATTTCAGGTTGTAGATGTCAATAAATAAACGCTTTCAATAGTCACGCTATAGTTTGACGTAACAGGACATAAGTTATGGATCCAAACGTTCGCGATCACGATCATTTGCAAAGCTTTATAGCCCAAGTCATGAGAGGTAAGCTTTCCAACTACATGATATATATATTAGCTTTTCTTTTGCACTTTTAATTATTATCCTATTACTATTATAAATGTGAAAGTTAGGATGTTTTTATGTGGCCGAACGGTTTTGAATGAAATTTGGTATACGGGTATACCATGACAGGGATTAGGACATAGACTACTTTTTATCACGGAAAAGGCCGTTCATGTAGGCGGAGCCGCGAGCAAAAGCTAGTATAAAAATAAAACGTTATAGTTAATCAATGCCAAAAACCGTATCAACTTACCAATTTATCATATTTTCCAACAACCGTATTTGAACTGATCGTGCTTAATATGTCAAACGATACTCTTAATACTCAAAAGACACAAGACACCATATATTTAAAAAATAGAAAGCTATATAACATTAGCCACTCAATGCCAAATAAAAATAATATGGAACAATCTTAATTGAACCTATACAATACGCTGCATAATTACAACTTTTTTTTTTTTATTAAATCGCCGTTCACTTATATCACAGGCGGTCGTACGGCACACGATTAGGGTCAAGCTCCAAGGTCCCCAGTTACATAAGCTTCTAAACAGTTCACGTCTAAATCGATACTCGATGACCGTATTGTTAGGTCCCCTATTGATAGTATAATGGATGTTACAATAAAAAGATATCTTTCACTGAATAATATTGATTTTCATTGTATTGAATGTCGGTTAAAGTGTTTATGGTAAATAATATTTTATAGAACTAATTTTTTAGACAACTTATTGCGTTAACGTTTAATTTTCAAATGTCAGTATGGATAAAAAATCTATTCAATAAAATGTGAAAATCTTATTATAAAGCTGTAACTAGTTATTTTATGTTCGAGCATTATGCAAAAGCTACTAGCCTGCTTTTGATGAAACTTATTGAGTTTAAATGCCCATGATTAAACTTAAAAATGTTAATCATCATCATCATCATCATCAGCCTGAATTCGTCCACTGCTGGACGTAAAATGTTAATACTTTATCCCAATATGAAAAGGTGAACTTGGTTTCCGTTGCGGGTTAGAGTCAGACGGCGCGGCGGTTCGCCCCATATAATCCCAAATACCATCAAAATTATAGTACGAAAAGGTGGCCTTGGTATTAAGCCGTCAGGCAGAAAGAAATAGGTTCGATTCCCTTGATCAAAATATTTTTATGTAGGAAAATTTGGTGTAAGCACCTACTTATGTAGAGGCATAGCTTTTCAACGAGCTGCGGGCAAAATTTATTATATTTATTTTTAATAACAATCACGTCTGGATATTTATAATATCGCGATTTTGATTATAAAAAGACCTTCCATAATTTTCTTCCTGAACAATGTACGCAAACATTTATAAAAATCTTGAACCGACAATGCAAACACAAGACTACTATTTACTTATTCTCACGAATGCACTTCAAACCATTTGCTAATGTCATTCCAAAATAAAAATATATTTTACAACCACTATAAAGGAAGACCATTCACCATTCTTACCTTTTAAAAGTCAACCTTGCTTATTATATTCCATAAATAGTTTGAAAATCATTTGGCAATTCATTGCCTAAAAATTGTGACAATACCGTGGTCGTGATCGAAACTCAACACCTGTCGTGTAATTCTGGTTATCTAAATGTCAGTTCTATAGAAATTTATACTGAAACTACTGATTTTACAATGACTATTAGTGCACTTGACTTTAAATTGTAGGTACCAGTCGTTTTGTAGTCTAATGAAATTATGAACTGTTGACATTTTATAATTAACAATTATTTTTGTAGGTTCATATATTAATCCACATGGCTTGGTTGTTTCTTAATTTTATTAATTAATTAAAAACATAATGATTATGACATAGTAATTTATATTTAATAAAAATTGTCCCTACAAGTGGAGCTTTCGGTGATTGCTACGAATTTTACTATGACTTCTAATCAATATCAACTCAATTTTAAAGCATTTTTACTCGTAAACTATATGCCTTGAAATGCAACCATTCATGTTCACCATACTCACTGACCACTCTCAAAGAAGCTCAGATCTTGATGAAATGGAAACTTCTCACACAATAATTAATGCAGAGCTTTCAAGGACAGGACTTTCAATAATATAAAATAATGAAGATTATGACCTAGAAGATGTTGACCACTAACACTATTTTCTGTTCAAAATTCAAAGTATTTAACTAACCCATAAAAAGTTATTCATTATTTAGATACATTTTGTCATAACCAAAGATTTACTAAAAATCATATATCACAACCCAATCTTACAAATCGATTACATAATTGAATAATTGGAGTTACGCAACAAAAACAAAACAACACGGATTACATACCTTTTGTTAACAAACTTCATAAAAAAGCCAAATGGAATGATTTAACAGATTCATTCCGTCATCACATTTAATTGATTTGTTACACTCTTCGATAATGGACGGAACTGTTGGCAAAATATTTGATTCGTAATTTAAGGCTGTAACCAAGGCTAAATCATAAAAAATATGTTGGTTTTCTTAGAAATCTACTTATAATCTTATTATTCTTCCACCTGCCCTTATCCCACTCACAGTGTAGTCGAATCAACATTATTTTTAACACATGTTACAGAAAGATTTGGCTTTTAGTTTTTACGACCGGCCGCCTGCCTGAGGGCAACCTCTCTGGGGAGAAAACACCCAGACCCGAAACAAATATTTGTGGATTACACAAACATTTTGTCTCGGTGCGGGAATCGAACCCGCGGCCTCTCACTGCGCCACGGAAGCTATTTGAGATATCTACTTATAATGCTGTACAAAAATTAATTCTCTCATTCAGCTTCACTACAAAACTTTCTGTCGAGGTCGAATTGGTTTAAGCGCGTTAAACTTTTTTTGTATCTCTGTGTGTCCCACTTCTGGGCAAAGGACTATAATATAATAAAAAAGCCTATAAAATTATAACCGACCGCGACCTAACAAATGAGTTTGCGTATGACAACGTTATAAAAATTATTAAAAGGCAATCAATCTTATCAACAACCGCCTTTAAGGTCCTTAGTGAAAATAAAACTTTGTCATGTGTATAATAGGTACAGTATTAGTCGTTTTGAGTTCATTGTCAACGAATGACCCTCTATTTGGTTAACGACTGAAGTATTTAGGTCAAATCACAATTACATTATGTACTTAGCAAATGACCTGTCAAAGAGACAATTGATTCGTGAATTTATATACAAACAGAAACCTTATCATACCAGTTTGATTAATATGCCTTTGTTTGTTTTATGACTGACAAAAACTAAGCGCTTATTATGAGGCCGCAAATTAATAGCGTATGCTGGTAGGTGATTTACTGTATGACAAAAAAAACCCTTAATACATATAATAATGTGAGCAAAAAATATATTATATCGTATTAATTAATAAATATAAAAACATTACAAGGCTCGTGTTATTAGTGCGCAAATTACTGACTACTGTTAGTTCAATATTTGCTAATAATGCGTGTATAAGAAAAAACTTACCGAGTCATGCAAAACCGACCTTTATTTTATAAGATTAGCGTAACAAAGACTAAAGTTAAAAGCTAATTTGAGTACCAAACAGTTTTTTTCTGTAGAGTAGTATTGCTTTGGAGTGTAAGTGGGCCATCAAAATATTAGGCCCAAAGCAAACCTCACCTGCACGTGATAATATATTTTGATTAGCCGACGAGACAATAGCGAAATTTGGTCTCCATTTTGAGTTGTGGAAGCAGACGGCAGGTTGCCCCATATAATACCATAAATACCGTAAAATGTATGGTATGAAAAAGTGGATTGTGGCATTATGTAGGGATAACGCTAAGCAAAAAGAAATGGTAGCATTGCTTGATCCCTCTAATATTTTAGGTTTCGTATATTAACATTGAGTTATTCGCTAACATTGATGTACATCGTCCAAGAAATCTTCGTTATTTACCATTGATGATTTACAGATAAAATCCAAATCCTGCTGAGCCAATACACGCTATAGATACTGATTTATGACTCTACTTATAGAGGCAAATAATATAAGCATTTTTTGTTATGCCTAGATCAGCCATTTAAAAGAATAGTTTTTTTTTTTTATTTAGAAATTCATAAGATTAACACATATAAGTTTATGTTAAAGCAAGTCCTCTCTGTATTGATTAACCTTACCTATCAATGAAGATCGTCAAGAACCCTTTAAGTTACATAACTAATTAATAACTTTATTAATTAGTTAACTAACCAGGAATGTTAATATGGTTCTTTTTGGAGATCTCATGCAAAATATTCGTGATCCAGCCAAAACCCTCAGATGCCGAAATCGGTGGCCGGAGAATGAGGTATACTCCTCTTCTCATTACACTCAGGGTTTTTTACTATTTTACTTAGAATTTTATATCAGTATTATGGGATATCGTTACGATTTGGCGAAATCTTGAACAGATAAGCCCATGTATCAATAAAAGTTTATCAAAAGCTAATTTACTTGACCTCAATTAACATAAACCATTTGCGAAAAATATTATAAAACGAGATCAAATAAAACCATTATATGATAAAGAGCTAATTAATGCAAATAAACGGATATAAAGTGAAAGCACGGCACGAGTCAGCGGGCTTGCCCGGTAGGAGTGCCTTCAACTATTCAATCACGATCCAGTAACCTTGTAGTAAACATAAGACCCCGCTCATTCATCTCTCAGAATATTTTCAATTATAAATTACGTCGATTTTTCATTTCGACAAACAGTTTATCGCTACGATATCAATCATCTACTTACTTTTAAACACTGCTAATGGGCTATTGTTGAAAGGAGATATAAAACTTGTGCTATATGAAGAATGTGGCTTTATTTCGTTAACTGTAGTTAAAGGTTAGAACAAAGCCAATCGATTATGTCAATAGATAGTTGGTAAATTCGATATTAGTTTCTCACAGCACAATACAACAAACAAACAATACAAAACAACCCATAGATATGGCATGTATGGATGTGTAATAACAAAAAACAACACGATCTTGAATAATTATATTTCATCAACAACAAAGAGGAAACCATCAATTTTTATTACGCAACAACCTTTGACCTTTAACGACCTCATTCTCCATCGATTTTATCTAAAATATCAACTGACAATTATAAAAGAAAACGTATCGAGTAATGCGTGTCTGTCAGATTCATCATTATTTTAAATTTCCACGGCTGGCGAACTCATCACGAGTTCAATGTTAAAATCAATTTACCACCGCAGAAAGACGCATCGAATTGTATTCAAAACATGATTGTAAACACGAGTGTCTAACATTAACACCCACAGCGATAATATCGCACAAACCACGGCCCACGGTCAACACACAAAATAATATAAAGAGAAGGGATATACTACTTGAAATATTTTCTAATAGTGTATTCACACGGTTGGATTTTAATTAAACATTTGCTAAATCGCATAATTCGAACGGTCTAAACAAACTTTCAATCAATTTCATCAACAAGAACCATACAAATATTGTTATTTAAATTCAATTAATAAACTAAAATAGAACCGTGTGAACTCGCTATAAGATTGTATTTTTTTAGTGTTGCTACCTTTTATAGTTTTAGAACACAACACACACGCTAACACTTTGAATCTGAAATACATATAAATAGAATAAAGTAATATGTAGCAGAAGAACTATAAATGAATAATTGCTTTTAATCCTAGACCTACGGAGACCAGCAAATCAAGTAAGTTAAACAAAGAAATTTTTAGAATTTGGCCTTAATAACTCATATAATTTTTATAATACAAACAACAATTTTATTAAGTAGGCTGTAAAAATTGAGACGTAAATGTAGTTTATAAGTTGTATTATATTTTTTAAATGTATTTTACACTTGTTGGTATATAAAGACTATCATCATCATGGTAAAGCCACAGATCGGCTCATACAAACCAGAAAATACAATGAGCCTTCTGAGTGCAGATACATTATGGTGGCAACAGGGCAACCGGTCAACCGCGATCGGTATCGCGTGGCGAAATCGGTTATCTTAGCGATTGCGGTACAATAATTAGACATTTGTTATCGCCTCACAATAGGTTGTGCTCTAGATTATCACCCACTAAATTAGTTATGAATAGCTACTGGCCATATTATTATAATATATCTTCGAGCCGAGACAAGGTCCTGTAATTTGATCGACATAAGGTCTTGTCTGATTGTGTGATTTTACGAGTATGTCACGTTCTAACGATCAAGTAAAGTATTGTGAGAAAATTCTCGTACAGCTGTATGTATAATTTTATTCACGGTATATTTACATTTGCATGCAAAATGTTGATTTTGAAGCCACGAACACAAAAATTACGTTCGTAGTGTGGATAGGAACTTGGTAATTACTTACTTTAAAACACATTTGGGTGTACAACCTCGTATAGAAGGTTCTAAAAAAAATTATAATGTATCTCATCAATTTATATGATCTTCATTCAAGATGCTATAGGACTTTGGCATATTTATATGTCACTTCTTTTTTCCCTTAACATGTTAAACTGGGTGTGTGTTTTATTCTAAACAGAGGGGTGAGCAAGAACAACTAACGAATAAGTATTCGAATCGAGAACGCATTTGTATGAAGTTTTAAACAATTATTTGACATTTCGATACGAATACATTCGCGCAAGTTGTTCGTGCTAGCCCCCTGATCATTGGCCCTTTTTAAGATATGTTTTAGGAGGATTGTTTATCAGTGTTATTACGTTTTGAGTTTTTTTTTTTGGAAAATAACATATAAAATTATACCGAGAGTAACAACACGAAATAGCGCTGTAACACCAAGAGGAGTTAAAGCTGAAATGAACCACGCTCACCGCAACTAAATCAGATAAATTAAATATTAAATTATAAAACGCATTTAATAAAGCAAAGGAGAATGTACACAATGCCCATTGACAATCCATTTTAATGTATCTTGATTCAAAATCAGGTATTCTAACTAGAAATACAACTTTACCTTTTACATTCCTTTCGTGACATTTGACATAACTTACCTTGAAAATATTATATCACTCGAACATTTGTCCATCTATCGTGACCTGACTTTGTTTATTGGCCACTCAACGCTCAACATTGCCGCCATTGTTACTGCAGTGATTTTAATTATATATAGTAATATATTATAATATAATGGAAGTCCTACCAAGTCGTTTTGAAATAACGTCTAATGAAAAGGGGCATTTCAATCATTAAATTTAGTATGCAAGGGAATTATTTATAGCTTTTTATTGGGTCAAGTACAGGCTGATGTGTGTACTGTATACAAATATAAATAGGTGCGTGACTATTTTTTTAAGTCACATAGTTTACACTTAGATTTATGGAGCATTAATCAAATCGACTGCCTCGGTGGCGCAGTTGTAATGCGTACACGTTACGACTGAGGCTGACGCTGAGGTCTCGGGTTCGATCCCCGGGTCGGGTAAAAGTGATATTGGGTTTTTCTATTACGAAATGCTCATATATATCAGCCCGTAATATGGAATTTTGTCCGGTATGGTGATAGACTCGCCCCCTATCACATCATAGGACGGAAATAAGGTCGGCGAAATGTGGGTGTACTGGTTACACCTCTGCCTACCACTTCGGGGATTGCAGGCATAATTGCGTATGTATGTATTAATAAAATTAAAATGATGTTACCTAATGTAATGATTTAATGCGTACATATTTTTTTAACAGTTTAGACCGGCAAACGAGCAAGTGGGTCATCTGATGGTAAGTGATCTCTAGCGCCCATGTACACACACAATACCAAAAGAATCATGGGCGCATTGCCGACCTTGAAGGAAAGTGATAATTAAGGGATTGGGAAAGGGGAGCGGGATTTTGGCCTCCGGATATCTCACTCACCGTATGAAACGCAGCAGCAAGCCACTACTTTATGTCGATTTTTTGTGAGACTACCAGTTTAAACATGTTACACAAGTGCCTGTTTTCTAACTTCCATTTTAATTTTATCCATCAGATATAAATATAATTATGTATATATATAAAATATAAATAAACTATAAATTAAATGATGATCAAACCTTTTTACTATTTTTATCTAACATGTATAATTATGGTGTAAAGATTTTATCTCCATTCTGACGTAACTATGAATGATGCCATAGAAACAAAAACATTGGAACGGACACCAATTTTAATTTCCAGAAACATGACTAACTCTTCGTTTTAAGTACAGTTTTTTGTAGCCTAAACGTTACGCAATGTCTACCTACAATCACATAAAAACTCTTAGACAAATTAAAGTATTACTGTCATACTACATACTTGACTTAATAGCAAATAGTAATTTGTTAACGGATTTGCACAAAGCTGACTTCATTCTTTATAATGGCATTTTCCTACTGTAAGGTTGATTTAAATTAATTGAATATCTCAAATAACAGCTGTGTCTAAAGCGAGAAAAAACAGCTTGAAATAGATCTAAAAATTAAAGCGAAAATAATGAATCTTCAAAACCAAATAATCACTATCCACTGAAATAGTATTAATGGAATAAATTAGAAAATAAATTTGATTAAAATTACAAAAGTCATAAAAAGATAAAACACTACGATCTCCATTCTATCTTAGATTAACAATTGCAATATTCCTGACATTCCACAGGTCATCAATCCAAGATAAAAATAGTCATAACAGTAGCGAATCTGATAAAACAACTCAAGTGGGACAATGCACGTTTAATAACAAACGTTTTGTCATCGCAGATTATTCTAATAGAATAACACGCGGGCTCTAACGAATTATATTCTACTGTTGGATGAATGCAAAACATAAATTGGAACGCAAATGAAAAATATCACGTACAAAATATAGATGTGGTAACTTAGCCCTTTTCCTTAATTGCAAAGTTGTACGTTATTAATAGATGGTTAATTTGCCTAATGTCCGTTGAAAGTTTAATTTGTTGTTTCTTCCATAAACAACGTACTTATTACAGAAAGGGGTGGTTCAATTTAAGCAATGTATAGTATACGATATAAATATTTAGCCCCCCGTAGTACCAAATCCAATTGCATTGTTAGGGCATAAATAAAGCATTTTCTTTTTTATTTAACAAGTAACATATTCGATTTGTAACTTTGGACTCACCCACTGCATCACGGAGGCCTAAGTCTAAGCAATATCTATTGTAATGTATTTAATATATTTTATATCATCCTGCATATGTACTTATCTAATATAATATTAGCTCATTTTTAATCCACGAAATATTCTATGCTCACCTCTCTCTTCTAACAAGACATTATTAATTATAAAAAAAATTGCATCAAATATCTATAGTTCATAACCAAATATCCTCGTTTGTAACCTTCCTTCATCATATTTCACCGTCAATGAAAAATCTATTTAAAATGTGTACGTTTACAAATGCGTCCATATTCCCGGACCGAAGCTCTGACGGTAGACATCAATCTGTATCAGCTTGTCGGTTGATTGGCGGGCCGATCCCTGCGCTCTCTCCCCTGGACATTAGCCGCTTCGCCAACCAAAGCCTCCGTATTGATTTAATTTTTCTATATTACTTTCAGTCTGGCCATTTTGATTTCGAATAGATTTGATGCAAATATATTTTATGATATAAGTAATAGCTTACATTGTCCATTATTTATAATAGAACGAATTTTAGTAATCCCCTAAAAACTATTTGAATTATAGACTATTTAAATCTGGAGGGCATGATTGTCAAATGACAATAAAAAGATGCACGCCATAGACGATGACATCAACCTACACGATGGTCATGGTAGCGCACGCGTATGAGGGAGATAGCGAGATAATCCCACTACTCCTTAGTTTCATTTCACACGTGTTTTTTATCATTATTTAAAATACTATTTGTGGTCTAATTTTCCAACCAATTGTATTATTGTTCGATTATCGAGTTCGAGTATCGTGTATTAACGAATTCAAGTTCATGCATGAACCCTATCTTCATAATGTATTTAGCTGCCAGGTACATTTTACGGTGAAATATGCTAAAATACTAGAGTGTGTACAACACAATAATTAAGAGTCAACAGGAACTTATGAAAGTGGGACAAACTGCCGAGACGAAAGCCGCATGTTCGAACCCAGCAACCAGGTCACACACCTCTAACTCCTCGAAGTTGTGTGTGTATTTGAACATAAGAAAAACAATACAGACGAATTGAGAACGTCTTCCTTTTTTTAAATCGGTTCAATAGATAGTCGTTCACTTAATAATAAGAATAATAATACTAGCCCTTATTTAGCCCTATTAAACACGTTATACACTGCTGGGCAGTCGGGCTAGGCCTCCTCTACTGAATGAGAAGGGTTAGGCCTGAGTACACCACGCTGGCCTAATGCGGGTTGGCAGACTTCACATGCCTTCTAAATTCTTATAGAGAACTTCCCAGGTATGCAAGTTTCCTCACGATGTTTCCTTCACCGCTAAAGCAAGCGATAAATAACAATACACACGTAAATTAGAAAAGTCAGCGGTGTATGCTCGTGGGGCTGGTTTCGAACCTGTGACTTTCGTCTTGTCAGTTCGTACCACTCCCCCCTGAGCTATCACTGCTTTTTATATATTTTTAATAATATACTTAGTTATCAATTACTAGTGTATGGAAATATTATGTAAACTAGTTTGAATAATTATCTTAACTACTTGATGAACTTCAGAATACCTGTAACTGTCTACATTAGTTGATATGATACTACTGAATTATGTATAGTCATTGTTATTATGCCGAAACTTATTAATATATTCACAGTTCACACTTAGCAGAATTAAGGAGAAGTAATTGTATGGGCGCATTAAATACAATTTGACATTAACACGATGCCTGGATTACAAATTTAACACCAGACAATTTCAATTAACGTTAACAGGAATTTAGGGTAAACGCAAACTACTAACTTCAGACTTATAATCGTACTTTATACTGTTTGACACTAATTCTTAATTAACAATAATATATCATTATTTCTCCTCGCAAAACAGTCCTTATTGCAAACTGTGGCTTAATCATTAAACTTGCTTTATTATACACAAAGACTTTAATGTATACTACTAAACAAGCTGCGCGGTACATATAAATTGTACCACTAAGTTGCGGTCAATTGACCGTAACTCAATATTACCATCTCGCTTACTCTACCCATATCGTGCTCCCTGTCTGTGAGCTGACAAACTCCCGCGTTATGTGACTCAATTTTACTTCTAAAGAGCCCGTCTAGTGGTATAAATTAAAGTCTGGTATAAATTTATGCGAGGACCTGGTGTCTGAAACGGGCATAAACCTGTAATACAGATCACCAGGCCCTCACTCCACGGTATCAGGATTTACAAGTTGCTAAAAAACGTTATAAATAGAAGTGCAATATTATAATAATTATAATATTGCACTTTTTTTTTTTATTAGATTGAATGACAAGACGAGCAGGTCGCTCGCCTGATGGTAAGCGCCACGCCTGCCCATAAACAGAAGCAACGCCACACAGAACTTTAAATAAAGCACTGCATGACACTGGACTGCGCTCGTCACCCCGAGACATATGTTGTTAAGTCTCATAATGCCCAGTAATTACACTGGCTTCAATGTCCTTCACACCGGAACACAACAGTGCTTACACATTGTTGCTTGGTGGCAGAAATAGACAAAGCGGTGGTACCAACCCAGCCGGTCTCTCGCAAACGAGGGACCTACCACCTTGTAGACCACTTAAACTGCAACGTAATTTCAAAGAATAATGTTAGTGTGCCCAAGGAATGAATTTAATAAAATAATTCTATTTTTATTTATGCTTAAGTTTACTGTTATTTTTATATTTTTTTATAAACTTAATTTTGTAGTTAAACCTATCTTTACTTAGTGTAGGCTTCCAACAAACAGCACGTCGATAAAATGTATTGTTACTTTTTTTTTACTCTCATAAGTGCGTTTGTGTTGCACAACCAAAAGATACAAGTGTACGCGGGCCCTTAGATGTAACTATGACCTCCTTTGTACTTCAAAATGGTTGTAAATTAATATCCTTCAAGGATCATGATGTAATCAATTTCAAGGATCATGATGTAATCAGTTATATAACAAAGAAGCATTTGCAAGGTGATTTATACTTTTGTTACACCAAATTAGATCGAACAAAAATAATAACATAAATAAATACATCCAACAGTCTCACGTATAGTCCTGGCCTCACACTAGGTTAACCTGCATCGTGGGTATCAGGAAATACGAGGAACTTGCCTTGTGGGGCCACAACACGTAGACCCGAAACAAATAATGTAGATCACACAAACATTTGTGTCGGTGTGGAAATCGAACTCATAACTATCCGGATCGTTACAGCATTGCATTTTTGATGTCACGATGCCTTGCGAACCTTCTCGGGCAGGTCCCAAGTATATTAATTGGTATAGTACTGATACCGAACTACAATTTTATTTCATATATGTATGATTTTTATACACCTAGATGATATCGAGCTGGTCGCTCTACAATAACTACCAAGATGAACTCTGCCATACCTAATAAATTGTAACGGTATTTATTAAAATCAGAATCCTAGGAATTTGATTAAATATGAATCATAACCTAACCTTCCGCCCCGGGTTGGCAGAGAGAAGTGCAACAGCGCTGCACCCATGGCTTGCTGAGCTTATTTCCGTCCCATGATGTGATACAGACGAGTCCATGGCCATACAGGGCACAACTTTCAATTTTGAGCATCTAGAATTCAAAAATTAAACACAAATTATGTTTGACCTGACATCCTGGAATTTGAACCCAGAACAAAACGGTTTCTCACAGCCTAAGCAGGCTGCCACTAGACTAAACGATTATTACATCATTTTTAAAAACATGATAAGATAATTACACTCTCATTTGGCTATAAAATCTCATCAAGATGAATCTTTATTAATCGCTAAATTTAATTTGATTCTATCATTACGACTCTGTAAATATAAAAACTAGGGTCGTATTCTTTACATATCGTATTTTTCAATTTGTCGCACACGTTATGATGACAGCCTCGGTGGCGCAGTTGTAATTCGTACGCGTTACGATTGAGGCTAACGTTGAGGTCTCGGGTTCGATCCCGGGTCGGCGAAAAGTGGTATTGGGTTTTTCTATTACGAAATGCTCAGTACCAGCCCGGATTCTGGAATTTGTACCCGGTATGGCGATAGGCTCGCCCCCTATAACATGGTGGTGTCACGGAGATACACTCGGCGAAATGTGGGTGTACTGGTTACACCTTTGCCTACCCCTTCGGGGATTACAGGCGTGAGTGCGTATGTAATGATATCTCCAGTAAACAACAATTACTTTACTTAAAAGACTGAAGTAGAAAGACAGATTAACATTATAGTAAAAGACATAACTTGTTACTGACAATACTTACTTCATACCAACGTCTGTAAAGTTAGTGAAACTTTGTTTCAAAAAGAACAGTGTTGCCAACAACTTGTACAGCAGATGCTCTTGGGTTTCACTTTTAATTTTTTTACCGCAAGTCGACTAAATAATAAGTTAATATTCTTTTGTTGTCATGTTACAACATTATTTTTTATTTAAAAACAACAATCATGACAATAATTGATGCGGATTTCCTGCCCATATCATGCAAAAAGATAAAAGGAAAAAGATGAACACCATCCTCCATGCCGCAGTGGGCGAGTAGCCGGCTGTGAAGCGAGAGGCCGCGGGTTCGATTCCCGCACCGAGACAAAATATTAGTGTGATCCACAATATTTGTTTTGGGTCTGGATGTTTTCTCCCCTAAAGAATTGACGCTAGGCAGGCGACCGACCGTAAAAAACTACAAGCCAAATAATTCTGTAACATGTATTAAAGGGCATGTTACAACAACGCCACTGCCAGTGGGATTAGGGCACGTGGAAGAGATCATGCAAAAAGATACTTCGTGCAGTTTTTTTTATATACATACATGCGCAATCACGCCTGTATTCCCCGAAGGGGTAGGCAGAGGTATAACCAGTACACCCACATTTCGCCAAACTTATTTCCAACCCATGATGTGATAGCTCCCGCCTATTGTCATACCCAGCACAATTCCAGACTGATACTAAGCAACCCCAACATAACATTTACCAAAACCCGAGGATCAAAGTCGAGACCTCAGCAGTCATACCGCGTACGCATTACAACTGCGCAACCAAGACATTGTTTTTTGTTTTTAATAGTAGGTAGTACATTAAAACGTCAACCAAACAAAATTAGCAGCTTACCGCCATGATACGTGACCCTCTATACTTTTAATACACATTTTCTTAAGCTACCTTTTTCGCAATATTAGCAAGTACTAATCAATTCCAAAAACACAACAAATAACCTTGGGTGTTACACCGAGACCTACATTCTAATAACCTTTTAACACAAAGAAATGTAGTGCAGTGTTCGCGAGAACATTTCGTTCGCGATCGGCAGGCGTCACTCTTTTTGCATAATAATGACACAACTATAAACACAATGCAGTAAGGCAACAATAACATAAGCTCAGCCTGTATTCCCGTAAGGTTAGGCAGAGGTGCAACTAGTACAGCCACGGTTTGCCGTGCCTAAATCCGTCCTATATTATAGCACGGCAGTCGCCATATCAGACACAAATTCGAATTCCGTGTATGTGTAATTTTCGATTCGAAAACTGAAACACAAATTATCATTGTCTTACCTGAGATTTGAAATCAGAATCTTACGGATATTCAGCCTAAGTACGCCACCACCAGATCAATGAGGCGATCATTGTACGTATATAAGGTGATGTACTAAGGCAAGTTCATAATAATTGTAGTATTATTCACGCGTCATAAGATAATATTTCAATTAGTTCCATTTTTAATTAATAAAGTGCGATTTATTTTACGAAATTCCAATAATTAAGAATCGAAATCTATCAAGCATATATCGAACAATTTCCACAGAGCTCACTGTCCAACTTTTCACCATCATCATCAATTATAATGATGCACGATTTCAAACGTAATTCACGTCAACACTTTTAAGATAAATGACCTGAAAATTTTAAATCAATATTGTGAGAAGCGTCAAGGTTTACAAACGATGACCTACTATTCATTCATTATGTCGGGGTATTGTGGCGGTTACAAAACGTCAGAAATGAGTAACACCTCTTGAAGAGTCGACCAGCTCATGAATTATGCGTACTTGTGACACCTAGCGCATACCCGCCCGCCCATCAGTTGCTATAGAAATATAATACGCACTAATAATAATTGTTTAACAATACAGATGTATTTGGGATCGATAAGGATTTAATAATAATACACCCATCAGTCACACACATAGTCCTGACCCCACACTAGGTATAACCTGTATCGTGGATATCAGGAACTATGTGTGATTTGCGGTCCCACAACACCCAGACCCAAAACAAATATTTATGGATCATACAAACATTTATCTCGGTGTGTGAATCATACCTACGCCACCATCGAAGCCGGTTACTTACTGACTGCGCCACGGAGGCAGTCTATCGATCTATATGATTCCAAAATACAGTTGAGCTGTTTCGTTTTAATGACTATTCCAATTTAAATTATCAGTATTTTGTTCATCTCAGACTCGCTAAAACATAAGTGGAATAATGAATAATTTTACGAAAATCCGTTGTTAAAATAAACTCACAATTAATTCCTAAATACAGTCGCTCATTAGCAGCGCCAGTGTCTCTAATTTGCATGTGAAAGCCTACACTTTATTATTTTGCTGTTTCTACGGAATCATTCTGTGTAGTTTAAATTAAACAATTTATACGGATTTCACCGCGAATTCTATTTTTAATGCCGACGTTTGAAATCCTTAACTGGATTCAGAGCTCAGACAGATTGAAGTGGCTCCTCTGAACAGTTGCCTTTTAATTTTATTATTAAGGAAAACTTAAGACAATTTTATTTTAATTTCATGTTGTTAAATTGTACAGGTTAATACCTTTCACTTATATGTATAGCTGGATAATTATGTGATTCATTTTGTGTGAATACCAAAAACATTTTATGACTAATGGCTCTATTTACCAATTTGAGTGGTAGAGCCACAATGTAGACAGTTTTGTCTACAGCGCGAATGGGCCGACTGGACCGGGTTGTTACCACTGTCTATCTCTGTCTCACAGAAAACCGACGTAAAGTAGCAGCTTGCTGCTACGTTTCATACAGTGAGTGAGATATCCGGAGGCCTAAATGTCAGCTAATGTTTAAGGAAGGGATGGGGAGGGGCCCCTCCCCTTCCTTAAACATTAGCTGCCGCTTTCCTTCGACAACGCGCCCATGATGTTTCTTGTATTGTGGGCATACATGGGCAATGGAGATCACATTCTCGATTTCCGGTCTATGCTATCAAAAAAAGAAGATAATTCGTGTCTGTTGTTGTTAAACCGTAAGTCCCTTGTAGTTTCTGATACCCATGATACAAAGTAAATATAGTGTGGGGATAGGACTATGTGTGTGAATATTGGGTATATTTATATTTAAAATGTTTATACCACACCCGAGTGGCTCAGCAGACAAATATTAAGTGGGTAGAAAATTAATATCAGCTAAAATATAATGTGCTTAAATTTCGTTGAGCTCTCAGACTCGATGCGGCTCATAACATTAATTTCCGCGAGGCGATAAAAATATATAAATTTGTTTTGCCTTTGGGTCAGAATCTTCATTTGAGAAAATACATTTTCTTTTTAGCTCAAAAACAAGTTTATTAATATTTCATTTAATATTCTTTGCAGGGTTTCGACGTTCACAAAACCGGCGTTTGGAAGAGCTCTTCATTGATGTAAGTAAATTTCGCCTATTCTACTTGGGAAGCATACCGGCGTTAATCATATAACACTTATATATGGCTTACGTCAGTATGTATTGATTTGATGTACATGACCGAGATGGGGAGACTGTGATGCGTGACGCGGTTCAGGCGATAGAGACAAGTCCGCTTTATATATATTTATATCATAGGCCGGTAAACAAGCAAGTGGGTCACCTGATGGTAAGTGATCTTCATCGCCCATGTACGCCCACAAAATACCAAAAGGATCATGGGCGCGTTGCAGACTTTAAAGGAAAGGGATAATAAAGGGATTGGGAAGGGGAGGGGAGGCATTTTTTTTAGGCCTCCGGATATCTGACTCACCGTACGAAACACAGCAGTAAGCTGCTACTTTACGCCGGTTTTCTGTGAGACAGTGGTAACAACCCGGACGAGCCGGCCCATTCATGTTGTAGACAAATCTGTGTACAGCGAGGCTCTACCACTCACAAATATATTAAATTATATGGAAACGGTCGCGCGTCGCAGTGTCCTGTATCTGTGGTCCAAATCATACCTATGGAATTACATATAAAGCGGGCGTGTCTTATTGTCGTGTGTTACTGTCTCCTGTCTCGGTCGCTACGAAAAATCCTGCCTTTAAGGTTAAAGACACAACTCATTAAAATGAAAATTATAAAATGCAAACAATATGATTTTCGTCAACTAAACGTGACAAATTGCTCCATCAAACACGTACCTACCACCAACCACGCTGTATAAATATTTCTGTGCGGCACAATGATGGAACGCCTATCGCATAACCTTTAACTCCTACACGGATTCCTTTGTTTAAAACATGAACCTGGCCCATGTATATTTAATATGTGATCTGTTTACACGAATGCTACAAATCGGGTATTTTATTTCGCATAATGTGGGTAGAAGGTAGTCACTTTATGTGTATCATATTTTTTTGTCAAATTTATTGCTATCCCAGGGGAGATAGAACGGTTATGTTGGACCCAGCGTAAAGTCGCCTGGGGAAAGATGGAAACATCCTTATGATAGCTAGGCTGAGCCCCTAACACTATACATATTATATAAACAATGACAATACCTATCAAAAATCCCGCGGTGGCCATCTTCGGTATATTAGAGACGGTCGCGAATTCCCGAAATGAGAAGGCATTCGCCGGAACTGCCCCTACGCGGTGACGCGGCCGCTTAGCGGCTGATCTCTATAGGAACTTAACGTGTGTTATGTGTATACGTGTGACTTAATATGTATTTTTTATAAATGGTTAAATTATTGTGAAATTATAAAGTGGTATTTTATAAAAAAAATAATGGACGTTAATTATTTTGCAGAGGGTTCAAGCAAAACTATTATTTTAGTTTTCTTTTCGTTTGTTCGCCAATAGCGCAATCTATTTTTGCATGAAATTAAATGTATTTAGAATGTATTCAGTCCATACCTTTCAAAATATTCTTTACTGTTCTCAGAACGTGAGGAATTTACATTGTACTGTGATATAAATGTGCGAAATAATCTGTGTTCGGCATGTTACGCGTTTTTGATTTCATACTTATTTCACAAACAATAGAAATTAAGAAGAAACAAAGAGAAATTATTTAAAACAAGGGTTAAGTTTGTTTTATACTAGCTGTTGCTTGTCACTACGTCAACATGGAATTTTATATGCCATAAACAGTGATTTTTATGGTCTTAGTTATGTTTCTGGAGTTATGAGTATAGTAAGAAAATATAAATAATAATAAATACACCCAACAGTCACAGACACTAGGTTAACCTATATCGTGGCATAGATACAGCTTTTCTAATGTGTCTTTGATCGTGGGTACCAGAAACTACGAGGGACTTGGCACGTAGGCTATCGTGTAACATAATAGTGAAACCTGCATCGATATTCGTTCAGCCGTCTCTACATGATGATACAAATTAGATAGCAAAGAATCTACTGTTTTATTTTATATAGATTTCGTTTTTTTTAAGCACATTGTACTTACTTCTACTGAGCACAAGTAAAAAAATTGAGAAAGATAAGACCAAAAAAAAACTAAAACGCTAAAAATAGCAAATTTTAATAGTACAAGCTTTTTATTTATATATTTTTACAGAAATAATTATCAGAATAGGTTTTTTTTTTTATTGCATAGGCTGGCAAACGAGCAAGTGGGTCACCTGATGGTAAGTGATCTCCACCGCCCATGTACGCCCACAATACCAAAAGAGTCATGGGCGCGTTGCCGACCTTAAAGGAAAGGGATAATTAAGGGATTGGGAAGGGGAGGGGGATTTGGGCTTCCGGATATCTCACAGTTTTCTGTGAGACAGTGGTAACGAGCCGGCCCATTCATGCTGTAGACATAATTGTCTACAGTGTGGCTCTACCACTCGTAAAATAATTATTAATAATTAATTAACGAAATAATTAATTAATTTGACATCACCGATTTCACTCTCTTAAGGGTGGAAATTCTTCTTGAAATTGAATGGGACTGATTTTGATCTACACTCGTTCGTATTAAAAAAAGAATTATCTAAATCGATCTACATTTAGTGGAGTTATACATACATATAAAAAAACAATTATACGTGTGTAGTTGAGAGCTTTTCGTTTTATTTTGTCTGTCAAAAAACTAGTATACCTACATAATAATATATTGATAGCTTATTAAAGGCCACTCGACGTCGACATAAATCTTACAACCCAAATTCTAAAATTATTTAATTTAAAATCTGAGGTGTAAACAACACGTCTGACCACAAAATCATCAAAATAATCCGGTAATGTAATTAAGCCGGGCAAAGTTGAAAGCTTCAGTGTTTAGTGTCAATATCATCATCGGTCGGATAGGGTGGCCCCCCTTCTGGCTAAATGGATTAGGGTAAACAACATAAAGAGCCTTTTGTATCCAAAATTAAATGTCACCCGACGTCATTATTCAGGCTCTGGTTGACACGCACACGATCGGCGCTGTCTGCCGCCGCGCGCTCCGATGCTGGCTGGAACAGATATCCTGGCTTTTACAGTATCCGATTTGATCGGTTTGATATTTATTGTTATTTTATTTATTTCATAGCTTTTGCTCGCGGCTCCACCCATGTAAAAGATCTTTTCCAGAGTAAAAACCCTTATGTCCTAATCCAGGTCATGTTCTACTTGTGTGCCAAATTTTATCCAAAACAGTTCTACATTTATGGCGTGATTGACAAACATCCTAATTCACAAACTCACTCACGATAAGTCATTTTATATAATTCTTATTAAGTGGTAGAGCAACGCTGTAGACAGATTTGTCTACAGCATGAATAGGCCGGCTCGTCCGGGTCGTTACCACTGTCTCGCAGAAAACCGACGTAAAGTAGCTGCTTGCTGCTGCTTTTCGTACGGTGAATAATATATACGGAGGCCCACATCTCCTTCCCAATACAGTACATGCAACAGCATGATAATTTAAAAGTTTCTCAGGGGCGCAAACATTGTCACCGTTGTTTTAATTGTTACTACTATTAATCTTGTATTACCGTATCAGCCATACAAATGTAGGAAAACATATTATGTATTCAGCACGTTCAGGATGTATTTATAACTCTATAGTCGATCGTTCCATCTAATCCTCTAGTAACCGTGCAAAACGAGCATTAAGGCAAAATCGTAGGTTGTAAATGGGCTCATTAGTGAACCCATTAATTATATTCGTAACGGCTGTCGAAGACGCCAAAGCAAACTTTGCCTGTATTAAATGTAAGCACTTTCAAAACATCTTTAGTACAATCTAGTTGCTAGTCATTATGACTAAAACATAACTAAAAAATATCTGAGTGTGACAAAAATCTTGGTTTCGCAAAAACCGTTCTTTTATCTTAACACAGACGTATTTTCGTTATAGTTGAATTTTATTTAAAAAGTAGTAGTTAGTTACTTTCACTTATCACTTTAATCGTTTCTGTTTAGCCTAAATAGAGTCCACCATTTTCTTCCGCAGACAAATAATTTTACAATTAGATCAGTTTATGACTCTTTATTGTATCAAATGTGTGTTAAAATGGGCAGTCTTTTATTTTTATTTATAATTATTTATTGTAAAAGACTAAAAGTACAAGTATGTGAAAAATAATAATACAAATAATAGTACAATTGGCGGCCTTATCGCTCAGGGCAATCTCTTACAGGCAACCATAGTCTTATTGCTACTAGCGATCTCTTCCACACATGGATTCGTGGCAGAAACCGATTTTATTACAATAATATTTTACTATTTTTCCACCATTTGTACAGTTCTTTGTGAAAAAATGAATAAACTACATGTGTAATGCGTATGTTTTTTACTTTTTTAGTTTTTACTCGCAGCTTCGCCTCTTAGAGTCTGTTCTGGGATAAAAAATAGTTTTCCCATTGAAACTTTCTCCCTTTCTCTCCTTTAGAGCAGGAATATAAAAAATCTGTGGTTATACGTTACTATAGGAATACACCGTCATCATTTCAGTGTTTTAGTTCCAGCGGATGAGATTGGGCGTTGAACCATTCAGTCACGGATATGTAATTTTATATGTGTAGATAGATATAGACTAATTAATAAAGACAACATTTAAATCCCTATTCAATTGTACATGTTATTTAAATTTTTGATGAGACCATTTCAGTGTATGTGGGTGGTGCGACCACACGTTTGGCATTAACGGATGTTTATGCTCATTTAACACGCATTTCGGTTTCAAGCATGTTTTATTCATCATTGCATGACACAATAAGTACAAATCGACGCTTAGGTAACAATACCGCGTAAGTTAAATTGGCTTAGTTTTCAGGAGAGACAAAAAACTGAATATATTTATGAACATGTGTGATATAACCAACGAGTTGCGCCGTAACAAAATTATTTGAGTAACGTGCTTTGTATGGTTAATTAATATTTTTGTGTAAAGTCATTGGACCACGCGTTAGTTAAGCGACTAAATGTATAATATATACACACAGGATGTAACATTGCCTCTTATTTATAAAACCTTGCAAACAATAAATAAAACCGACGAAAAACTCAAAAGAGAAAAATAAAGCTATACTTTCGAGTCCATGCTATTGTAGTTGTATAGTCAATGACTGATACCACCGACTATAAATTGTAAGTTTCGTTTAGCTTTTATTTTTTTTAAAAGGATTTATTTTTTGTTAAATTTACTAAATTAAAGAAAGAATCATCACAATCAATGAATAAATCTCGAAGTATTAGTCTTTCATCCCCTTAGGATTCAAGCCTTACAAATTAAATGAAACCACACAGGGAATAAACCCTATCGCATACAAAAATAAGAATCGGTCAAATCGGTCCAGATTAAGCGGAATTAAACTGGAACTCATATAAAAAATACACCGATGAATTGAGAAACCGTCTACCGTTTCTTTTGTCAGTTAATAAAATAATGCTGTGTAAATCCTAGTGACGCGTTATCTGTTGTCCAAGTATCTTGCAGCAAATGAGATAATTGTAATGCCACATTTACTAGGTGGTAGGTAATTCGTATGCGAGGGACCAACTAGGCAGGTACCATCACTTTGTCTATTTTTGTCAAGCAGTGTGTAAACACTGTTATGTTTCGGTTTGAAGGACTTTGAAGCCAGTCAAATTACTGGGCATTATGAGACTTAACAACTTACATCTCGGGGTGACAAGCACAGTCCAGTACTTTGTAATTGAAAGTTATTTATGTGCCGGCGTGGCACTTACCATCAGAAGAAAAGCGAACTGCTGTCATTCAGGCTAATAAAAAAGCTTTTGTATTTTATATAGAAATCCTTATTTTTAATTGTTTATATATAAAAGCATTTATTTGCTATGATTGCATTATTTGCCACCAACCTAATGTTAAAACACTATAAGCATTAAGTAAATTCAACAAATAAACGTTATTATTAACGTTGACAGCCTCCGTGGCGCAGCGGGCGACTAGCCGGCTGCAAAGCGAGAGGCCGTGGGTTCGATTCCAGCACCGAGACAATGTTTATGTGATCCACAAAGTCCGGAAAGTGGAAAGGATTGCGGTCCTTCGTAGTTCCTAATACCCACAATACAGGTTAACCTAGTCAGGGGTCAGAACTATGTGTGTGACTGTTGGGTGTATCTATCTATCTTTAAAATTATCAGATAAAAATAGCATTAAAATTAATATTATCACGCTATCAGTATATACGAATAATCGTATGTCAAATATATTATAAATTGGCATATATGGCAATTAAAATTGATGCAGACATTGAAAAATCAGCCCATAAAAAATTAACACGTAAACTAAAAACAATTCTTAAATATTCAGTAAGAAATTCATCAATAAGCCTCTTTCCTTTAAACTAAAATAGATGTATACAGAAATAAATAAAATAATATTTGAATAAAAGATGTGCTTTAATCTCTTTGGGTGTTTGTTTTTCTCAGAGCCCTTTGAAGTTTTCAAACGAGGCTTTTACCGTGTCTTCCTTTACGTTCTTCTTATACTGTTATTACAAGTCGAGAACGTGGAAATAAAGAAAAACAAAAAAAATACGTTCATATATATAACCAGTAGTCTTTATTTATTAACAAATAGCAAACATACATTTATCAATTACACAAATTGAATCTACAATAATTTTCATATTAAACATACTAGCATACATATAGCAAACATACTATCATTTTAGTAGGTGGTAAGTCCCTCGTATGCGAGAGGTACCACCACTTTGTTATTTTACCTAAATAATTATACCAGCTTGGAATTTAGCATCCTGATGAACACTGGTTTCCTATAAAGAGATCGATTAGGCATCAGTACGCCCCGTTGGTTTAATGCAAGTTGGTAGATTCCACTTACCTTGGTAATTCTTACAGAGAACTCTTAGGTATGCAGGTCACTCCGTTAAAACGAAGGATAATTAATTAACAATGAATACACACGTAACTTCGCAAAAGACAGACGTGTGTTCTCTAGGAGCTGGGATGGAATGCGCGACCCTCTGAGTCTGAAGTCCATTCCGTTAGGCTATCGCCATTTTATAGCTAAATTCTTTACCTAAATTAACTGAAACTCCTTTATTTAATTAAAACAAAACAGTCGACCGAAACAATAGGCAAACAAGAGCACTTGTACCCAACTGAATGCAATGTGGCGAGGATAGAATAATAGATGTAATTCCATTGCATCCTGCAGGGCTTTGTGATGCAGACACGGCCCTTGATTAAACGACTGCGACTGCGACTGTCCGCCAGTAGTCTTTTGAAACTTACAAATTACTCTACATACAGCTCTAATGTTTCCAAATTAAATTTGAATAGTTTTTGTCAGTTTGGTATGAAATGTAAGTTAGGTATTTGATATCATGATTTGGTGCTTGTTATAATTAAAACGCATGTCACACCACCATAAGCTCCCGCCTGTATTACCGAAGGCGTAGGCAGAGGTGCAACTAATGAACAAAGTGCTATTCTGTGAGATCACAGGCTTGACCGGGTTAGTACCAGACAGTGATCGAGCCAGCTCATTCATGCCGTAGACAAAAGTGCCTACAGAGTGGCTCTACCACTTACCACGTACGTAAGCATCGTAACAAACTAAGTTGCGGTGAAATCACCACAATAATGTTCTAGACTACACGCAACACAACCTTGTTCTTACACGTGAAAAATCGGATGTCTACCAATTCTAATACAAAAACGTGTGCAAAATAAACAATTGAGTTTTTTAGAAACTCGATTTCAAGGTTGGTTTAGTATTTTATAACTTTACTCGGAATTACATAATAGGCGTTTACCGCCGAACCTTAGTTCTGGTTGGCACGAAACGGTTTTAATTTTCCTTCAAGTTTTATACCCAAGTGGGAACTATGAATCATATTAGCATGCATTATGATTATTATTTATTTATTATTATATTAGTTGGAGCATTATTAGATGAATCGCACATGTTAATCAAAAATATCGATCAATATTTTAATAGTTGCTATTTCACTATTATTTATTTCAAGGCACATCAGCAGTGTACACATATAAAATGCCTATTTATAATCTAATTTACATAAAAGTTCTTATGTGTGCACCAAATTAGCCCCCGTGGCGCAGTGGGCGAGTAGCCGGCTGCGAAGCGAGAGGCCGTGGGTTCGATTCCCGTACCTAGACAAATGTTTGTGTGATCCACAAATATTTGTTTCAGGTCTGGATATTGTGAGACTTAACATCTTATATCTTGGGGTGACGAACGCAGTCTAATGCCATGCAGTGCTTTGTAGTTCAAAGTTCTGTATGGTGTTGATTCTGTTTATGGGCGGGCGTGGCGCTTACCACCAGGCGAGCGAACTGCTTGTTTCGTCACTCAAGCTTTAAAAAAACAATCAGACTGTCCTTTTATGTCCAGACCTATTATGTAACCAGCTCAAGGACATGCACATCACCATAGTATACATGTCATAGTATTGAGTAAATTACAGTTATAATTTACATCCATGTTACATAAATGTCACAAAATTACACTTGCGTCCTTGTTACATAAATGTCACAATATATATAATATAGTATAGTTGCATCTTTAGTCCCTTTGGTAAATAAGTACGATCATGTATGCATTGTTCGAACTGTTTTGCAACAGTTTCATTGTTTGATATGCATGCCGCTGCAAACAGAAGCGCTGGCTCAGTACCTGCATTTTCAAGTTTGCTCAGTCAGCTTATTACAGAGCAATAAACGAAATATCGATACATTTGGTATAAATTGATAGTCTTATTTTGATTTATCTAAAACGGTTTTATCTAAATTGGCAGCTTACGCAAGACAATAAAAACGTATGTTCTATATGTAATAAAATCATATTACATTTGGTAAAAGTTTTCAATTAAATCAAAAATACATCCCGTATTGTTTAAATTACAACCGCTAATAGCTGATGGTAATTAAATTAAAATAAATAGACTTAAAACAATATTAGTATTAGAATAAATGGGTCTAGAAATCTCTAGACTAAGACTTGTATTTGCTTTTAAACGTTTAAATATTTTGTGAATTATGAGTCATTGTTAAACTAATATTAGTATGGGTATAACAGCATGAGTGCTTAACCAGTTTATTTTAAAACGTGAATAATTATTATTTAATTCTTAAACCTATTACTGTACTTCTACTAACCCTGTATTATACATGTCCCACTGCTGGGCACGGGCCTTCTCTATTGAATAAGAGGGGTTAGACCACTATGCTGACTTACTGCGGCTTGGCAGACTTCACATACCTTCGAAATACTTATAGAAAACTTCTCACGTATGCAAGTTTTCTCACGAGGTTTCATTCACCGTTATAGCAATCGACAATTAACTATGAATACACAACTACTTAGAAAAATCAATGGTGCATGCTCTTGGCGCTGGTTTAGAACCTGCGACTTTCGTCTCGCTTTTTTATAACTAAACCCATTACCTAGTATTATATCTTCCTATATATGTGTAAAGTATTTTATAATACATACACGCCAAATTTGTTCATACATACTACGTCAGGCTTAAAATGCACAAGCTGTGTCTCGCGGCTTTGTCCGATTAAATGTATTTTTCCGGGATAAAAAGTATGCGTAATGTCTATGTCAAATCCAGGTATGGTCTTCCTCTGTACTACATTTCCTACAAATTATGTTAGTCGCTAAGGTGTGATTGATTGACAAACATCCAACTTCACAAACTTACAAACATCCAAACTTTCACTTTTATAATATTAGTAGTAATAGAAAGTAGGAATATTCTCTGTTTTTCTGTAACAGAATTCACAAAATTCGATCTATTAAATGCATTTCGCCGTTTGCATAAGTAGTTATAAATCACACAAACATTAGTTATTGCATTTTGGTCTCAAAAAGGTTCTTTAACTAAAGAATAAAGCTTCAAATGGAGTAAAATGTATTCCTCGAATATACTTGAATATACTATGAACAGCGGTTAAAATTGCAATCAAAATGTTGAAAAATGCGGCCTAGTTTTATCGGATCGCGGTATTTATAAAACCTAAAATATGAATACTAATAATATAAGTCATATTCACCGCTACAGGTATAACAAGAATAAAAAATTGAGAATAAATAAACACACAGTTACGGTTCAACATCATTTTATAATACGATATGAGAATAAAAATATAAGTTAACTATCAAGAAACAACTGCGCCAAGCTCACGACCGCAAGTTAATATGGAAACGCATTAAAATATTATACAACACTAGCGAGCTGTTCTGTGAAAATAGGAGTCGTGTCAACAATGATTTATGTCTGACTTAAGGCCTCGCATCCTTGGCTCAAAACACCGTAAACATAACAAAAAGATTCTTTGTTACAACGTCTGCAGTATTTACTATGTTATATTCAAATTGTCTTATAATATTTTATTGTTCGTCGTAAAGACTGACAAATACAAATGGACATGTGTAATTTTGCACATTCTAAAGAATACCATCTTGGATAGAATCTAATAAAAGCTTTGTATAAATTGTAGAACATAGAACAAACGTTGCATTTACAATTTGCAATCGTACACCTATGTATTTATTTTAAAGCGCTCTGTTGACCCCACTTCCTCTACGGCAACAACTAACCGCCTTACATACCGGTATTTATCTTAACTACTGCATTTATAATCCTATAATTTAACTGGCCAAATATAATACGCACATTGACGTAACAAAAAATACATTTCCTAATTTATTTCATAGTGAGAACAAAATAACAGTCAATTTTGTAACTGACAGACAAAAAAATAAAAACAATATAGAGTTATATGTTCACATCGTAACAATTAAAAGCTCAATGCCAGACTCGAGTCTCGACGTAATTACGTGACTTGATAAAATTATTATAAATTGTTCATTAATGCCTATAACAAACTAATGGTTATATTTGGGATCTTGTTTCCTTGCTGCATCTTCATATGTATATGTGTTTATACTCAACTAAAAAACCCAAAATAGTTTTTTTTTATCCTGACACAGCATTTACTATACTGGACCATAAGTTAAGGTATATGTTTAGGTACATTGCAGTCCAAATATAATATCGACTGTCAAGAGACAGTGCGATACTCGACGGTGGGCAGAATTATGCTGACCTGGAACACTGGCAGACTCCGGAATGCTACTCATGTGTGGTTGTCAAAAGCTATTCTGTAAAAACAAAACCGTCAAATTAACAGTATACAATCCTTTTGTATTACATTCAAGAACTTCGACATTGACTATGCTTATTAACTTTGCTACTGATATGATCACACTTCTGACTAAGCAATAATTTTTACATTAAATCATTAAACATATAGCGTTTACAAAGGTTATTAATTCCGTACAAGTAATGCCAAACAATCAAGATTATTTTACGTAGCCATGACATAAATTATAATTTACTTAGTTAATCACGTTACAGGAAATTAAGTAGATAATCGTGGTTAATAGTAACACTAATCACAACACTAATCTGTGCTCACAGAAGTGTATCATGAAAGCGAATTTGCCTTGAGAATGGTTTCTATTTTTTCACAGCACAGGGCGTTTGCCCAACTAATGTTGTAATCAAAAGCGCTGATTAACGCTAGTACTCATACACTGCTGGCTTATAAAACGATTAATCAAAAGTAACTTAAGCGGAGACGTCATGGTGATGGAAACAATGCGACAGCTCACTTAAACAATGCTTAAGCCGCACGCGCTATCACAATGAAGTGCACTCGATCAGAGCAGACAATGTTGGTCGTGGGATCTTCCCACGTGTTGTGAGAGCCTAATTATTGCTGCTTAGCTTCGTTAGCCAACAATTTGCACCCACTGTCAGAGTTGAATCTGCTGAACAAATAACAAACACGTCTGCTTTTTCATTTTCAATGATTCACTTAGTACGTGTCCGATAATTTCTTTGATTAGTTTATTTTATAGAAGTTCTCTAGAATGTGAATGGTTTGACTGACAACGAATGTCGAAGAGTTTGTTTAGAATACAGACATCAAATAGATATAGGAGTCGTTCTCCAAAAAAAGTCTCCGCGTAATGGATACATATAATTCTTAACACTACACAACTTTTATATTATAATATCAAATCTAATCTCAAGGAACACGCCCAGGACCTTTATCTTCACACAAAGTCTAGAAAGACGTCAATTTACATAGTGACAAGAAGTAAATGAGTCAATTTGTCATTATAATTTGTTCTGTATCAGTTACTAACATGTGCTTAGTGATCTTAATTCATTGTTCTTGCTTATGCTCATGCAAATCTCTGATCTGCGTGGGTGTTCGCATTTAGAACGGTTCTAAACATATCATATAAATATGTATTAGCTATTTCTAATTATGTTGTAATTTAAATAGAAACGATTAAGACCTTTTCATTGCAGAAATGGTAAATAAGTATATTGAATGAATAGCTTTTAAATCATATTCGATATATCATAAAGACGATAATGCTTTGGCAGTGAAAAATGTTCTGCGCTGCTCTTCGACATATGTATATTAACTACTTCTCGTACGGCACAGGTGACAATATCACAGACAAATGCCATTTACGACAAACGCTTCATAAGATTTTTATTTTCAAACCGCATGACGCGGCTTTGCGAATAACAGCTTTCTGTTAAATTCTTGCCTCGGTAGTGCAACAAACTCACTTCTAAATTGAGATAATAAACCAGACAGATTGGAATAAACCAGATTCATTCAATATTCGCTAACAATACAGTAAACTGCAAAAGATACAGATATCATCCATCCATCACATCGATGTCGTAGTTGAAACGTTTTGTACTACAATATCAATATGAAACAACAATACGATGAAAATTGATTCAATTACGATAAGACATCAATAAATAACAACAACTCATAACCATTAGATGAAATCTGAAGACTAGCATTCACTCCAGAAAAAATTGTAGGTAATAATGTTTGCTATCATTGAAAATCACGATTGAAATTATTGTGAGCTTCGCAATCCAATTTATCCAGACGTCTGAGCTGCGGTACAATATAATTTAGTACTAGGCGTTTCAACACATGTTCCGCCGCACCTTTCCCATTTTCATCTGCGAAGGATATTTGACTGTTGAATGAAACTATCGGCATCTTGTTCGAAGTGTACGGTAAATATTGTAATAGAAGGTTTAGTAAGACATGGCATATATATTTTTTTATAGCAAAACCTGACTAATGAACAAGAGGGTCACCTGATCTTAAATTATCTCCATCGCCCATAAACACCCACAGTACCAAAAGAATTGAGAAGAATTTGTAAAACAAACCAAACGCAGCAGCAAGCTGCTGTTTTCTATGAGATAGTGATACCGACCCGGTCAAGCCGGCCCATTCATGTAATAGACTTAACTGTCTACAGCGTAGCTCTAATGTTTGTATTATTGAATGTGTAGGTATGTTCCCTAACTAAATTACGTACTAAACATTATATAAATATTTCAATTTATATAAGCATGATAAATAAATACTTGAGATACCTTTCATTTTTAATAAGTTATATTAAAAATATTGTATCTAGCATACTTAGGAAATAAATAGCTCACGACGCCGAGTATAACCTTAAGCCAAGTTCAAGTAGTTTAATAAATAAGTCGCAATGAGTGACACATCACCCACGCCTGCGTGACGACAAGTTCACGCGAAGCCTACAAGGTCTCTGAGAAATATTTTCATATCCAACCTATTGCATATTCCTCACGGTCCGTGGTTTGGAAGTATCAAATTTATTTTTATGTATATTTTTATTGTTTGCGGTGAGGATTGTCGCCTCCTTAGGGGCTGTTTGTATGCGGACTGAGAAGAATTACGTGTGCGACGGGTCGGATCCACTTTAGAAGGAGTAATAAAACAATTTGTTTAGAAAATATATGGTATAATGTGCTTGCATATGGTTCATTCGTAAAAGAATCAGCAGAGTAGCCTAGTTTTAGCGTTTATTTTATAGCCGTACGTGTCCGCTGGGCGCGCTTACGGTTCACGCGACGCGGATAAAAATGCATTTTTCCTCCATGAAACAACTAAGCTGTGAGGAATAACCTCCAGTTATTCCAACGCTGGATAGTCGGTGATAACTTTTCCAGCGCTGCAGTACATGAATGCACACTTGATTGTATAATTTAGTAAAGTTAATCTAAGAACGAATTGTGTGGCGTCTGCCAGTTTTCAATTTCACATTTGAATGTTTTAAACATTGTTTTCGTATTCTCGCTTTTATTCACCGATTGGAAATAATGTACTACGATTATCGTGTTGCGCTTGAACAATCTTCGTTTTAAACGATTTTGTACGAACATGCAAACAATCTTCAGCTTTCCGGGCCTTGTGATAAAAATAAATACATTATCATTATACGCTTTGAAATTGTTAGAATCGCTCTGTCTCGGTGGCGCAGTTGTGTTGCGTGCGCAATGCGACTACAGCAGTTGAACCTGGGGTCTCAGATTCGAGCCCCGGGTCGGATGATGTTGGATTTTGTGCGCGATATAGCAAAGGACTCGCTCCCTATCACATCATGGGACGGAGATGGACTCGGCGTGTGTGGTGTGTGGGTGTACTGGTTGCACCTCTGCCTACCCCTTGGGTTCCTTTTGCTCGCGGTTCTGCCCACGTGAACGGCCTGTTCCGGGATACAAACTAGCCTATGTCCTTGTCCATGCTTTGTGTGCCAAATTTCATCAAAAACCTTTCAGCAGTTAGGCGTGATTGATTAACAAAAATCAAAATTTACAAACTCACGAACTCGAATATCCAAACTTTCATATTTATAATATAGTAAGTCGTAGGATTAACGTACATTGTACTTCACTATAGCATACTCAATACCCAATTTCATTCTGTTATCCCTTTCCATATGAATGGTATGAGTACGCTTGCAAATAAAACGGTACAAAATACACTGGTAAATCTTCAATCACTTAGCCTGCTGTCAATTTTGCATGGCAACCTTCGCTGGAAATGTTTTCGACTGGCAACACTACGGGTCCTTTTGAAGTGAATCCCGGAAACTGCGCTTTGAAAGCAATCAACTCAGTGTTAACGTTCAAAGTAATTTCTTTGGCTTCATGCAATAGCCGTTCTTATTAGGTGTTCGGATTTGAACAATTTAGGGCAGGAAAAACTAGCATTAAAATAATGTATCGCTTTTTTTGTAATAATTCGAGGTTTTAATAAAATATTCCATTTTTTATAGCAAATGAATAAGTGGGTCACCTGATGGAAAGTGATCTCCACCGCCCATGTACGCCCATAATGTCAGAAGAATCATGGGCGCGTTGCCGACCTTATACGAAACGGATAATTAAGACATTGGTAAGGGGAGGGGGATTTAAACCTCCGGATATCTCACTTACCGTACGAAACGCAACACAAGAAGGTACTTTACGTGGGTTTTCTGTGAGGCAATGGTAACGACACGGTCGAGCCGGCCCATTCATAATGTAAATACAACGTGGCTTTACCACTTAAAATTGCAAAAATAATTTTGCTGCAAAGTTGTTCATATTTTTTATTGTATTGTCATTGTATTGTATATTATTGTTATTTGTTATATACAACGTGTTACAGAAAGGTGTGGTCATATTTTAGGGTCATTACATACACCTTTGAAAATTGAAAATTGTTTAATGTTTTTTTAATTATAAAATATTTAAATAAAAGGAGGTCTGTAGTATAATTTTTTATCATTTAGTGTTGTCCAAAGGTAAAAGTCGATTTTGACATGTTACTCATTCGATAATAAAGAAAATTCTATATTTTTTTTCCAAGCAATGCAATCAGATTTGGTACTATGGGAGATCAAATACTAATACACTACACTATACATTGCTTAAATTTGCCCGCCCCTTTCTATAACACGTTGTATATATATAGGTATTTACTAGATTAATCTACTCTTGACTGACCTTTCTTTCTCCTCTTATTATCTCCATCTAATGGTTACTTGTAAGAGATTGCCTTGAGCGACAAAGCCTCCAATTGTACTTTTCTTTTATATATGTTATTATTTGTTTTCTAATCTGTATGTATTATGTACAATAAATATAAACATTGACAATATAAACTCTAAGAATAAGTTACATTAAAAAAATCTATGTTGACCGTCGTATATTCACTACACAATTAAAAATAATACGCACTCACGCCTGTAATCTCCGAAGGGGTAGCCAGAGGTGTAGCCAGCACACCTACACTTCACCCAGCGTATCTCCGTCCCATGATGTGATAGGGGGCGAGCCCATCGCCATACCGGGCACAATTCCAGACTCCGGGTTGATACTGAGCATTTTATGATAGAAAAACCCAATATCACTTTTACCCGAACGGGGATCGAGCCCGAGACCTCAGCGTCAGCCTCAGTGGCGCCGTTTTAATGCGTACACGTTACGACGTGTACGAATTAAAACAAAACCACCGAGTCAGTCACAATTAAAAAATTAAGAAATCATATTCTTATTTTAAATAAGTTAGTAATATTTTTAACGTAAGATAAGCGTTGGTAAAACTATTCATTACTAAGATTATGCGGAAATTTCTATCGATTTTTACATCACAAAAGTATAAAAAAAATCTATTTTAGGTACCATATATAAAGCCTTTGAGCTCCATACACAGTAAAATCTATTCGTACTCCGTTTTGTAACAGATAAAATACTGGAATTTATTTTACTAAAATACGAACTGAATTAAAGATAAAACAGGGCAGCGTTGTAAAGCAATCCACTTTGTTCCGCCACTAACCCATTTTAATTTGTATCTGTAATTTATACGCAATAACAGTGAATATTTAAATTCGGTAGCGATATAAAACTATATAGGTAGTTACTAATTGAGGTTTATTCCCTTACTAACTTTAGCCCGCGGCTCCGCCCGCGTGAAAGAATATCCTTACCCTGATCATTGTCGTCACATGATTGACATGAGAAACATCAAAATTCATAAACTCACAAACAACCAAACTTTCACATTTACAATAACAATAATAGTAGGCGGCCGGTACAGGATAGTATAATAAGTTTCTATAAAATACAGTTATTCATTTACACGCTTTTTATGCAAAATATATTTTATTTTATATTAACAAAGTTTATATACTATATTTTATTTTATCAAAAATGCAGATATTGATAGAGTGCGTGCAAATTTCTTCTCGTACGCCGTCATCAGATCTTAACTAAATTAGGGACCAACCTCGGAGTAAACTTTATCGAATACAAAAGGAATCATCAAAATCGGTCGACTTTTGGCTTATATCGCATACCAAACATAAAAAAACAATACAGACGAATTGTGAATGGCCTCCTTTTTAAATAGAAATAATAAAAATTACTTAATAATAAGTATAATAATACTAGCCGTGTTTATACACGGCTAAACTATAAACACGTCCCACTGCTAGGCACGGGCCTCCTCTACTGAATGGGAGAGATTAGGCCTTAGATCACCACGCTGGCCTAATGCCGGTTGGTAGATTTTACAAACCTTCGAAATTCTTATAGAGAATTTCTCAGGTATGCAGGTTTGCCCACGATGTTTCCGTCACCGTTAAAGTAAGCTATCATAAGTAACAGTGAATACACACGTGACTTAGAAAAGTTAGAAGTGCATGCTCAAGGACTGGTTTCAAACCTGCGACTTTTATCTCGACACTTCGTACCAGTCTGCGCTGAACTATAGCTGCTTTTTATTTTGCTGTTCACTTAGGTCTTAATAAATAAAAAATAATAATCCCACGGTCTACTCCACAAAACAAAAGAATGTAACCAATGAGAAAGTTCACTCCCGCCAAGTTAACCTCGCAACCTATTTGCTATTGCTTGGAACTAAATCTTAAGGAATTAATTAGCGAAGTTCCCTTGGTGCTTTGTAGCCGTTTCTAGACCGTCGCGTGACGCTCTGACCTTTGCTACAATTAATCTAAACTCCAGTCCATTTATAATAAGCCGATTTCTTTTTTGTTTGCCTATAGTACACTACAAAAATAATTAAACGTATTTATTTACACGAATGTTATTATGGCAAACCACTTACATTCTGTTTTTTAACTGACTACAACACGGAGGTTCGAAATTCATCTGTTTTTATGTAAGTTCACGCATAAGTCCGCCTAATGTGGACTGATTTTGATGATTCTTTGAAATTCGATTTACTCCGATGGTGACCCATATAACTTAGGTTAAGATCTGATGATAATCCTCAACGGACTGTTATCGATTGAAACGCTCCGAAGTCAGTTTATGAAGTTTTTCAGTTATTTCCATGAATATTTCAATCATTTTGCCGAACACGCAAAATCGCACATGGAAAAAGACGTACCTTAATTAATTACTTACCCAGAAACAACCATTTCGTATTATGGTCATACTTTGAATTAAAAACAGAATATTTTTATAGCAGAGGCTGGTAAACGAGCAAGTGTGTCACCTGATGTTAAGTGATCTCCACTGCCCATGAATACCCACAATAATTATCATCTCAGGCTGTTGCCGTCCACTGCTAGACGTAAGCCTCCCTCAGTGAGCGTCAACCATCTTGGTCTTGGGCAGCCCTCATCCATCTACGATAATAAGAGTCATGAATGCGTTTCCGATCTTAAACAAAGGGAATGGGTATTGGGAAGGGGATTTCCTCCTCCGGAAATGCAAGCAACTTCACGCCGCGCTGGTCTTCTGTGAGACAGTAGTCACCCGTAAGTAGCGTTTACTCAAAGGTGGTGAAATAATGTAATAGTAGTCACTTTTCAAATTGTGACCATCAATTACAACAAATACATTAAAGGTAATTGAATAGTAAGTAAATCTTTGTGTACATTTGGTTTCTTCCTTTCTTTGATTATTGCAATATTAGTGTTACGCCCGCTGGAAAACCAATGTAAATATATGTATACAAAATATATTTTCTTAATTAAGCCACAAAATTTATATGCCCTCGCCTTGACAAAAATGAACAATTATAGACTATAAACAATTAGTCATTTATGTCCACTAGAATTCTTTCCGTTTGGGAATAATTGCCTCATCTAAAAATTAGTTAATAATTGTTATGTCCTTTTCAAAAAAGATCAGCTCCAATCAACTCATGGTAATTCGAGCTATTCATATAAAACAATGGAATTATAAACTATTAACGATAAATAAATATAGGAAGGTTACATTGAAACTTAAAGTCCCAATTAAATGCAGAGAGTGGTAGAGCCACGCTGTCGACAGTTTTGTCTACAGCATGAGAGTTTGTTACCACTTTCTAACAAAACACCGATGTGAAGTAACACCTTGCTGCTGAATTTCGTACGGTGAGTGAGATGTACGGAGGCCCAATTCCCTTTCTCGATTCAATAATAACACCTTTCTTTTATTTAAGGTCTGCAATGCGTCCATGATTCTTTAGGTGTTGTGGATGTTCATGGGCGATGGAGAACACTTACCATCAAAAACTATACAACCCAGCTTATTAAACGCAATTTTCTTTGGAAATATCTTTAAGTTATACCTACTACATTGAATTTTATCAGAATTTTCCCACCCGCAGTTTAAACCTTAGAGAGGGCGACACATTTTTTATTTATTTTTTATTTTTTTGACTGACCAGACGAGCAGGTTGCTCGCCTGATGGTAAACGCCAAGAAGCAACACCATACATAACTTTGAACGTAGCACTACTGGTTTGGATTGCGCTCGTTACCCTGAGACATAAGATGTTAAGTTTCATAATGCCCAGTAATTTTATTTACTCCAAAACATTCACACTGCTGCTTGGCGGCCAAAATTGACAAATCGGTGGTACCAACACACACGGCCTCTCGCATACGAAGGACCTACCAACCTGTAAAAATATGACCGAATTAATAAAAAATTAATTAAAAATATATTAAAATCATAAACAAATTAGAAACACGCGGCATGCGTTCTAGTAAGTTTTATAGCATTTATTGTGGGTCGAGGTGACTTTACAATTTCACGTAGTCCCTCGTAGATATAATCTATATAACTTTTTTAACGTCCCTTGCTCAGATTTACAGCTCACTAAACCCTCGTAGTTAGGAAATATAACTGCGCTTTGGCCTTTTTCGTTGAAAGTTTATGTTGGTGACCACGCCTCGATCTGAGGCCGATAATAATTGTATTAGCGTCAATAGATTAGGTACAAACACCTATTTCATACAGCTACGCCTGTAATTATGAATAATAAAATTATTTTAACATTTATAATTGCTTTTCCACGTAACAAATTAGAAAAAGCAATAACTTTTAAGGTCGCCTTTTGTTTTAAATCCGCTATGTTGGAAATGGAATGTTATATAAACTCTTAGAATAACTACTTTTAGAATCTAAGTACACGCACGAAATTTAAGCCATTCAATTAGAGCCATATATAGCTCCAAATCATCACCATACTAAACTAATAACTACTGTCCTTATTATGTTTATGATCATCACTTATAAATCAATGTATGAAAAACATTTTGCCTCTCTACAAAATATCAAATTTTTAGGAAAATACATTTTAGCTGACATTTCTATTGCCTTTGTTTAGTTGCAACGTCACGCACACTTAGCGAATTTACAGCTTACGATTATGAGTATGCGTTGTTTGGACATCTACCTTCTGTAAGCAGTCTATCTTCTCTGTATTCTACGTTTAAACTTCTTTTTTAAAATAATGTATATTGGAATTATCCACTATCCAGCCTTATTTGTGTTGTATTGTATATCCATATAAATATTGAAACAACATTGTGCGTATTACATTTTAATTTACAATGTTCACGTATACCATACGTAGCGACCCAAAACTGCAAAAAAGTTTTAAAATAAGGCAATCCCTTTACTATGTGGTAGGTTCCTCGTATGAGAGAGGCCGTCTAGATTAGTACCATCACTTTGTCCATTTCAGCCGCCAAGCAGCAGTGTGTAAGCACTTCGGTTTAAAGGACATTGAAGTCAGTGAAATTACTGAGCATTATGAAACTTATCACCTTATGTCTCGGAGTGACAAGCGCAGTCAATTGTCATGCAATGCTTTGTAATTCAGAGTTCTGTGTGGTATTGCTTCTGTGTATGGGCAGACGTAACGCTTACTTCCAGGCGAGTCACCTGCTCGTCTTGTCTTCAAGACACGTCGTCGTCGCGGCTCCATCCGCATTTGTCGATAACTATATTATTTTCCCAGTCATATTTCCAGACTAAAAATCAGCCTGTGTCACTTTTCGGCCCCATAAACTATCCGTATGCATAAAATTGTATCAATCAATTGTTCCAAACAAACTAACGAAATATATTTAGTTATGTTATTACTATTTAGTTATAATTTAGGTACCCAAAATTCAGCATTAAGGCAAAAAGTGTATTATAATGACTTTCAAAAAGTCCTGAGGTAGAAAACTATATAATTAGACATGGCATTGTCGCGAAACTATAATGAAACACGCTGTGTCATTTAATTTGCTACTATTTTTAAATAGCTGCACGGGCACCAATTCCCACGAGCCGCGTGAAATTTAATTATCTATGGATATTTAATTACAGTTACATAATTATTTACTATACATAGCACATTGTGTGGTAAGATTGTATTTTACGCACTATTGTGTAAATACAAATTAAATAAAAGGCATTCTATTGCCCTGTATTTAGTTGATAAACACCTGACCTATCTTACCTCAAGTGGTAGAGCCACGCTGTAGCTAGTTTTGTGTACAGCACGAATGCGCCAGTTTGCCTGGATTTTTACCACTGTCTCACAGAAACGTAAAGTAACAGCTTACTGTTGCGTTTCGTACGATTAGTGAGATATCCAAAAGCCCAAATCCTCCTTCCTTAATATTTAATTAAGTGACGGCAAATTCAGTTCAAAAATACAGCGCTAGTGGAAACTCTATTAGTTATTCTAACGCTACATTCTGCGGCTGCCCAAAATTTACAATGGAGCTCGCACACAATAGCCACGCATTTCCGAACGATTTGAAATCTCGTCCGAACGAGTGACATCGAAATCCTATGGGTAGGGTGCGTCGAAATGACGCGAGCCATGCGTGATCCAATAGAACCGACCTACGTGCCGCCGATCGAAAGCAAATCAGTCCTGTTTGGGTTTAGATTACGTGCTCATTTCCATAACCATGGGCGCACGAACTAATTATCTGGACCTCCGTATTACTGTAGGCGTGCGAATGCACTAATGTTTGGATGAATATTAATTTTCGCTGTGGCATCAGACTTTTTGTTTATGTTTACTATGATTAAAGTTTTATAATTAATATATTATTATGGATGTAAAATTTAGAAAAATGTATTGTTCAAGCTTGAATTTGTTGAGGCATTTGTTCTAAGGACTGGGAACGAACCCGCGACTGTTTGTATAATCCCTTACACACCCCGCTAGTCTATCGCCGTTTTTTTGCTGATACTATATAATTATTTTACAATAAACTGTCAGTTACTACCGCAGAACATTAATATCGTAGGATGTAGAAGGAAAGGAAAACGAGGAAAGGCAGGAAAACGAGCATGTTTCCTTGAATTTTAATCCACATGAAAGGTAAGTGGATGATTTGTGACGTGACGATGAGCATAAAGGGCCGCTGACGGCGTGTGTCGAATGAATAACGACGACCTAAATTCCGATACGCCTGTGGAGGAAACACAATCAAAACTCAATTCGCAAACACTTTCAACACATCGGCGCGTCACGCAACTGCCACGGACAAATCGAAATTTTACTGGAAAACAATCGTACTGATTCAATCTTGAATTAAACCAGCCATTACTTTTTTGTGTCCCGCCATTACGCAATGTATATATATTTTTAATACAACTTTTAAATAAAACTAGTTTATACGGATTTTATCGCGGTTTAATTTTTATTTTAGTCCCGACGTTTCGAAAGCTTTTCAGCCTTCGTGGTCACGGGAGAGACTGAGGTGTATGTCGTCTCGAAAAGTTAATGTTACAATGGCTACCTTCATTTTAAAATTATACATTTATATTTAATTATTTAAAGTTCAGTTTTAAGTTTCAGTCTCTCCCGTGACCACGAAGGCTGAAAAGCTTTCGAAACGTCGGGACTAAAATAAAAATTAAACCGCGATAAAATCCGTATAAACTAGTTTTATTTCAATGTGTAATATTCGCGTAAACCTAAGAAATCACTATACAACTTTTAAGTAGGTATGTAGTCTAAAAATAACAGTAATGCCAACGTAATTCCACTCGACGGGTGTGGTCGGGACTAAATTAATTCAAATATTTAAATATACAATCCGAGATATATTCTCTGACTATCGGTCTGATTTATTTCCTTCTAGAAACATTTGACACTGGCCAAAGCATACTGATAACAAAATATTCCAAAATTAAATCAGCAGATTCGAATACAAAATTTAGTCGTAATTTTATTAACTAAAATGAAATCGGATTTAATATTCGAATTAACAAAATATTCGCTATATTGCCAATACCGTTTGCCACCATTATCGAAGCGTCGCATATGCAGAGTGCAGCAAGCAGCAACGCAGTCCATTCGTGCATTGCCTACTGATTAATTAGTTGTGTAAGGACGTGATATGTCAAATGTCACCCAGTGTACAATAAGTGGCCATGATGTCAGAAAGACTTTTCAACATATTTGAGACCACAAAAATGTATGCGGGAGAATTCTTTAGAAAAAAAATTATCTGAATTTCAATAATGCACTTTGTATGTCCACGTTAATTAGTCATACAATTTCAAGGGTGCATTGCACTATGCAAGGTTAAAGTTAAACTTATTTTATCTAATAAGCAATGGTCCACGTTATTAAAAGGACGTATCATTTTTTTTAGTACTATAAAAATGACAAAATCTGTAGATATATAATGTAGAATTAATTAATTATGATTATTGTTATAACTTTATCAGATCAAATCATATTTTTTTATTCGCCTCAATGAGCATGTCTCTCGCCTGGTGTTAAGCCACCATAAACAGAAACAACACCATACATAACATTGAATAGCAACGTACTGCATGGCACTCCACTGTGCTCGATACCCCGAGACATAAGATTTTAAGTCTCATAATGCCTAGTAATTTCACTGGCTTCAATGTCCTTCAAATCGGCACACAGTGTAGTGCTTCCATACTGTTGCCGAAGAAATATGCATGACAGTGGTAACTATCCCGACCTCTCTCCTACAAATAACCACCTAAATTGCATGCCAAAATGAATAAATATACTAGGGTCATCGGTTTTAACTCAGATCTAATTTATCACATATAACATAATCAAAATAATTCCATATGGCAATCGGATAATATTCCTCGATTTAATGGAATAATTCTTATAAATAAAAAACATTATTGTCGCATCAACAGTTACACATAAAACAACATGTTTTGCAAATCAAATTTATCGCCGTATAATATATTCAGCCCGCGTTACGAGGAGAGTTATAAACCTATACAGACTCGAAATGACCGCTCACAACAACCGGGCAATGAGTGACGCGACGTGCGACATCCGACGTGCTGTAGAATAATGAGTGCTAAATGAACTGGGGAGGCTGGCGGTAATCGCAAACCACCCCTGATGCCATATACAACGTGTTACATAAAGGTGTGGTCAAATTTAAGCAACGCATAGTGTAGGATATAAGTAATTCAACCCCGTAGTACCAAATCCAATTGCATTGCTAGGGCATAAAGAAAGCATATTCTTTGTATTGAATGAGAAACAGATTGATATTCGAAGTGCAACTTTAGGCAACACTAAATGATAAACATTTTTTTGAGTGGTAGAGCCACGCTTTAGACAGTATTGTCTACAGCATGAATGGGCCGGCTCGTCCGGATCGGTACCACTGTCTCACAGGAAACCGGCGTAAAGTAAGCTTGCTGCTACGTTTCGTATGATGAGTGAGATATCTGGAAGCCCGAATCCCCCTCCCCTTCCAAATCCCTTAATTATCCCTTTCCTTTAAGGTCAGCAACGCACCCATGATCCTTTTAGTATTGTAGGCGTACATGGGCGGTGGAGATCACTTGATGGTAAGTGTGACCAACTTGCTCGTTTACCGGCCTATGATGTAAAAAAAAACACCTCAACTTTTGTCTCACTCCAGCATTATTATTCTCGCTCAAGCACTTCACTTAATTTAGATGTGATTGATAATGATTTAACGATTGTAATAAACGAGTGATTAAAATTTGCGTAACATTTTAGGATGTCCATATTTTGATAAGATCCGGTACATAAACACTCACTATCAGGTGTAGGTAAAAACCCTTAAATATGACATCTTTCAGTACATATATTTAACATCTTTCAGTAGCACGTTGTATATCCTAATAATCTCTGGATATAGGTAGTTAATATAAAGGAAGTTCTGTCAACGGTTTTACAGTTAGTATCAACAAATTGTTTTCATTAGTTTACGGCTTTTTCAATAAACGATCTTAGTTTAATTGTTTTTGTCGGAGGTTAAATATAAGTTTTAAACTTTAAAAAAATAATACTAAAAAGTCTAAAATAACAATTACTATAGGTCTCTTTGGATTCATTCATTTGCCCGAAAAAAATAAATACTGCGTACTCCATCATCAGAACTTAACAAAAAATATATGGGATCACATTGCAGCTAAACTCTATTGAATGATTTTTAAGCAAAATCGGTCCATAATTCGCGGGGAAATCGATGGACATAGATAAAAAAGCAACAAAAAAAATTACGCGCCGAATTGAGACCTCCTCCTTTTTTGAAATCGGGTAAAAATGCTTTCGAACAGCGTGTATATCATAATTTAAGAAGGATGTAAAAAAACTGAACCAAAGGACCTAAATGTACAACGTTGTTGTTTGAAAGCCAAAACCAAAACCATGTAAAGCGTAACGTATGAAAGAAATGCGTTGCTCTATATTATACTGTTAGGCAACATTCGTTAGATCGCAACACCAGACTTGTTAAGGACTCCCTATTTATCATTTATCGATTGATAATAAAGGTGTCCGAGAATGTAATACCGGGTAGATTGAAATAATAGCCGTGCAAGTACGAGTAGTAAGTAAACAAGTTGTACGCCTGGTGGGGTGACAGTTGCTTTATAAGAGAGAGCTCCCTCATTGGGAGCTCAGTACTGTGAGTGCTGCGAGTGCTCTCAGTTCCATGGGTTGTGTGTGTTCTTGGTTCTCGGTAATCAGTTACAAGTCTCGATTACTACGTGGTTACGCTGGCTCAGTTGAACGTATTGTTGCCTAGAAGCATTCAGTTCATTCAGAGTGCTCATGGATAATAGTTCTAAATAGCACTGACTGCAAATGTACTAAAGGATGCACGTGGCATACTTTCATGCTTATACATGCAAAGACACCTCATTAAGTGCACTTGAAGGCACGTTGTGAGGTACGCGACCGAGACAAGAGACCGCGACACACGACGACAGCGATAGACGTGTCGCTTTCAAAACGTATCTTTAAAAACACACTTTACTAACTCTACTATTTTAAGACAATTCGTAACTCAAAAGGTTTCCAACGCTTGTCGAATCCAGAATTGATTCCAAAACGGAATGGTTTTCAAACATTTATGTCTGGGCATAGACAATAGCACAAAGAGCATCGCAGTCGGGCCGAAGTCTCATTGAACGTGGGTAATCGGTGTGCATGTGTGGGCAACGGACACCTGGCCCACAATGATGGACGTACTGTCGCTCTCCGTAGATACAACGCCGAATGTAATATATTTTTACTGTGTGTAAAGATCCCGTGTCAAATGGTTCAAAATATTCTATTATTTTTTACTTACAAATTCTCTCACATAGCATTGACCGTGGTGGGCGAGTAACACACACACATACCCAAATCTTTTTATAACATGAATTAAAATGTTGCGCCGATCCCAGGTGAAAGAAACCGATAGTGGGTACCTACTGAAAACTTAAATGGGCCAGCAAACGAGCAAGCGGGTCACATGATGGTAGGTGATGTCCACCGTCTATGTACGACCACAATACCAGAAAACTGGGGGTGTTGCCGACCTTAAAGGAAAGGAATAATTGAGGAACAGGGAAGAGGATATTTAGGCCTCCGGATATCTCACTCACTGAACGAAATGTAGGAACAAATCGCTACTTTGAATCGGTTTTCTGTGAAACAATGGTAACGACCCGGTCGAGCCGGCCCATTCGTGCTGTAAACAAAATTGTCTACAGCGTGGCTCTGCCACTGAACTCGTGGCTTGTTTGTAGAAATTGTATCGATGTTAAGAAAATAAAACCAAATTATGAAACGCGATTCTGCTAGAATGTCAGTGAAAGCATAAACAAAAGCCAAACATAATCAATAGTATGCTTTCAACTACGTTCAAACGAACTAATCTTCGTAAATTGAAACGACGATTAATAAAATACAATTTTAATAGAGTTGCGAGTAAAATAATCCTGGTTTTTGAAAAAAATGGAACAGGAACCGAATTTTGCTTGAAAGACGAGACGAGCACGTCCCTCGTCTGATGTTAAGCGTCACGCCTGCCCATTAAAAGAAGCAACGTCACACAGAACTCTGGATTACAGAACACTGCATGTCACTGTACTGCGCTCGTCATCCTGAGACATAAGATGTTAATCCTCATAATTCGCAGTAATTTCACTGACTTCAATGTTCTTCAAACCGAAACATAACTGTCCTTACACACTGCTGTTTGTCAGCAAAAATAGGCAAAGCTATGGTATCAACCCGGACGACCTCTCGCATACAGTAGGACCTACCACCTAAATGTAGGTAGGTACCACCGCATGTTACATAGAAGGTGGTAAATGCTTCATAAAACTCGGACACGGGTGTGGTGTGCATAAATTGCGAGACCTAAGGGCTCTCTGTAAAACACTTTACCTCAGGCTGCCTGTAAAGGTTCCTCTTGAAACAAGCATGCCCGCGAATAATGCGCGCCACGCACGTGACGATGAATAAACGACTCAATTACTGAACGCTTTTATATCCTAGCTCTAATAATCTGCTTAAATTCATCGTTGTATGCGCTTTCACGCTATGCCACGTCTATTCGCTGTGTGCGGAACACGGCTTAAGTGTATCAATTCTATATTATGCAGGGCTGGTAGTGGATTTGGATGAATTTTGGTGGAAAGAGTTTATTTTTGGATATAGAGGTGGTTACACAGTTCCGTGAATAACCGATTTCACGGCAATATTGTGCAATGGTATAACCGTTGTCTATTTTACTACTTTATTTCTTAAAAATGGGTCTTGCACTGAGTTTAAGGAAAAAAGTAAAACTATGTTTGTACGAGAAGATGAAGGCATACCAATTAATTTAAATTGCTTGATAAAATTGCACGCCATAGTATGCAAAAGCGATTACAGACGCGGGCACTTCAGATTATGATCTCCACTCTGCCTTCCTAATCCGTGTTAATCCTATTGCTATATACTATAATACTAGTTAGTGCTATTTATCTATCCTAACTAATGTTATAAATGCGAAAGTGAGAGTGTTACGCTTTCCCGCCTAAATCGCTGAACAGATTTTTATGAATTTTGATAGAGATAGATGGGAGACCCTGGAGACAGTTATGGGCTTCTTTTTTATCCCGGAAAAGGCTGTTCACGTGGGTGAAGCCTCAAACATACAACATATAATGTAATTGTCCTAACTGACTGATTTATCAATGCAGGGCATAAACCGCTGGGGCTACATTCTTACAATTTTGCACAAAGATTGCTTTAATGACGTAAGTGAGCACTAAGAAAGGATTTTTGAAAATTTATCCTATATAGGGGTAAAATATATAAAAAATAAGAAATGTATGTTTGCATTGAGAAAAAATATGAAATAGACATTTCGACTCGAAACACCGTAGGAGTACACCTAAAAACAAATAAGTAACTACATATTTCGCAATATCTCGAAAATCATCCCCTTAGGTGGTGAAACGCTTTAAAAGGGCGGGGGTGGTTTCGGATAAAGACATTCATGTGGGCGGAGCCGCGAGTAAAAGGTAGTCAAATATAGAATAGAAAACTTTATAGCCGTATTTCATAAATATTTATTTCTCCTTTTCGATTAATGTTACTATTCTCATCTAACTTTAACTAAGTTTTACTTAAATATTACAACCTGTTATAATTTCTCAAATAATTCCAGCTCCTAAAATATATTCAGATTTATCTTTAGCGCCGTTCGGGCTTTAGATTAAAGCAACTCTTCACTATTCAGCAAAATCTATTATTTTCGTTGGAAACGGCACTTGATTGTAAAATGAAGGCAAGTCATTATTTTCAACGATCATTATATTCAGCTAAGAGCTCAGTTATTGTACGCACGTCCACTTTATTCAGTCTATCCGTTTATTTCATAAGCCCAATGAGTTCTTAATGACGCTCAAGTCATCTAAAGTGTTATATTATTTAAATATATTCTAATACAGCCTGGGATATGGTTCTTACGTCTTTTTGTGGTTCCGTATCTAAGATGGGACCTCTTTAATGAGATTTCAATGTGTGTACTTGTTATTTAATTTTATTAATAAAGTGTATTTTTAAACATTATGAGGAAATAACTTCGAAATTTTAAGGATATTATAATAGGCTTGATCACATCCGCTTATACAATAAGTTTACCTTCTTATCGTAAAACTTCTTTCTATAAAATTCCGTAAGAAAAGCATCAGTATCGTTGCTATATATTAAGTCAGCTAGAAATACAGTCGAATTGGGATCCTACTCCAGTTTAGAAATCGGTGAACAATATTACGGTATAAAATCTTTTAATAAAAATAAAACTGACTCAATAAACTAAAAAGCTAAAATAAAATCAGTTTGAGTCATTAGTACTGTAGTTTGATAACTAGTCAATGATTTATACCACTTACTCAAAATTGTTTAGTATTATTTTTAGCTCTTCATTTTTTCTGTCAATTTCTTCAAACATAAATGCGAGCATTAACGCCATATAACCCTATCGAATACAAAAAGGAAAATTCAAATCGGTCCATATTTGGCGGAGTTATGCGTAAACATACACTAGAAATATATACTTATAGACAAATTCAAAACCATTATTTTTTTGGTGTTGGTTATAAATGAGTTATCTCTGCGGAAATGTGCTCTTCTTGAAGATGAAACAACCTAACCATAATACAAAAATAGGCTTTTGTACCAAAACTTATCTAAATTCGCTCATGTTTGCTACATCTACACAACCCAGCATAAATTTTTTACTCTTGGCTATCTGGACTACAAGAAGAAAAATTATTTAACAGCACTTGTTTACAATATTATTTAAAATAACACTTTAACTACGGTTTGGCTTAAAATAATGATTTATACAAACTCATAGTCTCGCATTGGGACCAGCAGTAAACCCTCTGATCCTTTCATTTGCATGTTTTCCTCTCACAATATCAAATATCGGTGCTAGGAGTATTCGTATCAAGCTTTCCTTAATAATACTGCGACAACTTCTACATAATTACAACTGTACGGTGACGGCAAAATATATACATTATTCATAAAGTCAAATCGCGATTACGAAATCCATATTATGTTAAATCCAGATCTCAATTGTTTGAAAATCATGTTTTAATTGTTGACATTTCGACGTGTATACAATACTATGTTTTAAAATATGCGCTTCGGAAATCTTTGTTCTTTACGAATTGGTTCGTACTAAAATACTAAATATTCGTAAATTCGCCGCTTCTTCGTTTTTAACGAAACTGTAATAGATCTGGATTAAAAAGCGTCATCACGTGTAATGTAGCCAGCAGTAGTAGCCAGTTCCCTGAATTGATACTTTGTGCAAGATCTAGAATCTTACGAGCTCACGTATTTTTATGTAATTCCCGTTGCAGGTTGTGGAGGTCGGCAAGTCGCCCCTTATAATAGCACATATCGTCAAATATAATGTACGAGAAAGCAGACCCTGGCATTAAGCTGGGATAACAGAAAACAAATTATCTATAGTTTTTCAATTAATTTTGATCGCATAAATCACACTAACGGTTCAACAATCGCATCAACCCCAATTTGTAAGTCGTAGAGCCAGGCTTTAAACACTTTAGTCCACAGCATAAATGGGCTGGCTCGACCGGATTAATACCACTGTTTCAGCTCCAACTTCGGTTTGAAGTGGAAAATTGCGAGTGACAGTTCGGGATGACCACCTCTCCCTTCTCAATCCTCAATCCTTATAGTTCAGCAACGCATCCATGATTCTACCGGTATTTTGGTTGGAGATTACTTGTCATCAGATGACCATTTACCAGAAAGAAAAAGTCTTGAACATGCAGTTTTTTTTAATATCAGCTAGAGTACCCCTTTCTAAAGTATGCAATTAATCTACCTAGAAAATGCACTATTAAATATGGAAAAGTAGAGAAAGCGGGCTGCATTAGTTGGCCGGAAGCAATAGCGGTCATTGGGATAGCGATAAACCGCAGAACGCGAGAATTCTTCCTTGTTCTCATGTAACGTCGATGTTCGCGTAATGATGAGGCGCTATTACGCGTAAGCGAGTTACCTTAATGGTCTCACTTTCCAGCCAGTCTCGGTAATTGCCTTGTAAACATATGGGTAATTATGAAGAAAAATGTCTTTTCTTTCTTGTTTACATTCTTCCTCCAGCATGTCTTGTGTTATGGAGGTAAAATCGTGTTAGTATGTTGGTTTTATTTCCCTTATTTTTTTTATCCATTTCACGATACATATAACTGGCATTTTCGCGCAACTCTGCCCGCGTGAATTTCTTTTTCCAGAATAAAAGGTAGTTTACGTCCTAATCCTTGAAAAAAACGCATCGAATTAAGAACCTTCGAAGAGAACCGAAGTTCCGCGTATGCGAAAGGCCGTCTGGGTTGGTACCACCGCTTTGTCTATTTCTGCCGCCAAGCAGCAGTTTGAAAGTACTGTTATGTATAATTTGAAGGACACTGAAGCGAGTGAAATAAATAACTGGGCATCATGAATCATAAACAGCTTATGTCTCGGGGTAACTAGCACAGTCCTGTGCAATACAGTGCTTTGTAATTCAAAGTTCTGTGTGGTATTGTGTCTGTTTATGGGCAGTCATGGCGCTTACATCAGACGATTGATGATTCCTGCTCGTTTCATGCTTCAAGCTAATAAAGTAAAAAGTAGAAATATTCTTAATTTTTTTTGACAAATCCTATAATTTTAAAACATTTATCTATTTTTCATCAATAGCAGCAAATATAGGCTTTAAAATGGTGTTTAAATCATTAAATTTGATGAAGAATTATGGAAGTTATGACGTACCGATAAAAAACACCTTTGAGAAATAATATATAGAGATTCTGTGACTCTACCTCGTCATGCGTAACGAGCATCTACCAAAATGTAATTTATGCACACGCGTCAATATTGCTCTCCTAAATAAACACACGATATGTACACAGATCCACCTCGTTAGTGCACACAGCCTCACACAGAGCTTTGCATTGCACTGTGACCTGCTTGAATCAAAGACACAGACAAATAAACCTACAAGACGCCACATTAAAGCGGACTCCGCTAACCAAGCTTAGGTACGGTCGTAAAACGTAACTGTACATACCCTCATTGATTGATTCACTTATAGCACAGGTTTATTACGTAGTTTAAGTTATAGTACCAAAAAAATGAGACTAGGTATATATTAGAATTGGCTTTTTTCGCGACTCCGCCTGCGTGATCCGCGCGCGTATGGACCAAATAAACGTTATCCTTCTTTTTCGTCCACCTTGCCTTATCCCACCCGTAGTGTCCCAAGGCAAGTCAGAGGTGGATGGCCTGTTCCTCATCAGTGTTCACTCTGGCCAGCTGGTGAAGGCTTGCTGGGAGCACTCGGGTACATAAGGTCGCTACACCCCAACAGCTCCCTATTTATTATTATTATTATCTTACTGTGTCAATGCATGATTTTGATCTCACGTAACTTTGGGGTTCACCAATTAAAATACTCACTGCCGATCACCCCGACATATTACTTAAATATTTCATGTTAAATTTTATCTGTAGAGCTTCTTAAATTTCATTAGTCTGTGTGTGTGATAACAAGAAGGCGGTCAAGTGCCAAGGACTGCGAAACGGTACTGCTGGCACCGAAATATATTTCATTTATAATGGGAGAAATACATGCATACATACATAGACTCACGCCTGTTGTCCATAGGGGCAGGATTTCGGCACTACGGATTTCCACTTGCTACGATCCTTGCATACCTCTTTGACCTCATTCACTCTCATTAAACTTTTCATACATGCACGTCGGTTGAAATGGAAATCACAAAATGAAATCACAATTTTTTTTTACATGGGAGAAATCACGATCACATATTCAATATTTGTTTATCACGTTGCACTGTAGTTAAAGAATACCAACTAACGTACATGTAGCTATTAATTAGGTTATCAGTTCGGATATATCAAACCAACGCAAAAAGGAGGTTGTCAATTTGACATGAATATTTGTTTGTTCCTTACGCGTATTTTCATTATTATAATCTTCTTCTTCATTTCACTAAAATAAAGCTCACTCGAAATTTATTAGATTACAATTTATGACATAATTTAACTAATATACTTAAACTGAATTTGAGTACGTAAGCTAGCTTCTCATTATTTTAAAAGCTCTATGTACCGTTATTGTAAATTAAAACACTTCATAGCTACTTTCAGAAATAATGAGCAATAAACACAGCATTTCCACATTAATAATGCTCATTTCGAAAAAAATATGCACAATAAACGAAGCAAAGTGCACCATTCGACGAAAGAAAAACACACATAAAACCTTATTATAGGCAATTTGCATTTTTCATTTAATATTTCTACGTAAGTTTCATAAATTATGTAATTTCTGTTCAAAATGGGGAAAAGTTAAAATTTACCCTAACATATCGGTTAGGCGGTTTCATCTTTAAATTGTTCCTTCTTTTGACGTATGCGTTTTAGATCATCGTACATTTGCAGCATGTGCTGTGAGCTGACGTTCATTTCACACTCTTGACACAATCTCTATTAGCGTTAATGCACTACACGCATGCTACTACTACTACTACTACTACTACTACTACTACTACTACTACTACTACTACTACTACTATTACTACTACTACTACTACTACTACTACTACTAGACGTAATGCACTACCAGAGAAGAAGACACAGCTTGCAAGCGCACCAATGGAAACATAACTTAAGGGCTATTTTTCAATATAGGAATAAAATTTCTTCGATAATGCATAAATTATCTTGTAATTTAGAAAATACTCATTTAATACTCACTCGTCTGTACTCTCTATACATTATGAGCGTGATATTTTTTTATTTTGCCGGCTAATATTTTATCTGATAAGTAACGTTTATTACGAGTTTGAAAAATTGGCCCTAACTTATAGGTACGTAAATATTTGTTTCCACGAAAAATAGGGAAAAATGTAACAAGAGCACACTCATTTCGTCAACATATTTCCTACATATTTATAGCACTGATTTACGACGTGACAAACATTGATGTTCCTACTTTATACATCATAAAAACCTATATAATTATAACTGATTCGATCATGTATTATTACAAAACAATATCGTAACAATCAAAATGTTCGTCTCAACGTGATAATCACTAATCGATTCAATTTATTCAGCTGACTATAATAATATTTGATTGCAATGCTAAGTCGTGGATGTAATTACGCGTCATATCAATAAACTGACGAGGTTGTACATGATTCACACTCCTATCTAGAAATGACGTACGTAGCACACATCCCTATACTTTACTAAGCACGAAAATATCCGTCACGAAGCTTGACTAATTCCTGACCTCCACGCCGTAAACAATGCAAGCCCACGTACCACCCACGAATGCCAATGGTCCCGTGAAGACGTCAATTATAAAATTTTGCGATCCATCAAAACATTCACACTTGAGCAGAATTCAATTCGCCAGTGTCAGCTTTAGTAAACAAAAGTGAACTTGTGCCCTTGACTTTTCGATATTGAACAGTAAACCGAGGTTCTTATAATAATAGCTTTATTATACAACATTTTCAATAGAAACCAAGGAAGCGATCGCTAGTAATGAACGTAGCTTAATAATGACTCACGATGCTCATTATTCAATCGTGAAAAGAATTTATCCTACGCACGATGTCATCAATACATCCTACATGATCTTCATTATAATTATCATGATGTTTGATAGAAACGAGATGATACTGTGGTAAAAATAACATAGCCTTGTGCGAAAGGCTGACGTGTCAGTCTATCTTTAATTTTCGTAATGACACTTGAAATAAAAGGTCATACGAGGCGTGAAGTGAACTCCAAGTTAAACTGAAACGAAGTTTGACAGGTCGACAACAGCGTGGCAGTGCCTAATTAAACATTACAATTGCTTGTTTATTATATGGCGTTACGGCCTTGGCTCATTCAAATGTCTATACTGAGTGCTATTTGTCCCATATGACATAAAACGTTTATAATAAATGGAACTATCGGTATGAAACTTACGAAACAATCAGGCATATTTTATGCAAATCGCGATTAAATATCATTTTAAAAATATGACTCCGCGGCAAGCAGCACGGCTATAAATACAATTATCTCAACTTACAAAATGTGAGTCATAATTTAGTGTTTCATAAATAATTTATTTTCTTTCCTTGACATTGTAATTCGAGTGCTGATAAGGCCTGCTCCAGAGACCCCTCGAGGGGCGCCGTATTCAATTCCCCGAAAGAAATATTTCTTATCATTTTTACCTTAAACCACATTCAAATTAACGACTTCTTTGTAATCTCAGTGTGGTTCACATAATCTTATTTATGTTTCTCACGTTTCTTAAGAAATTGGTTTACTGTATTTCACACAGATAATTGATTTCATAATATGAACCCTTTTGTTTAACGCTGTATGTTATGGTCGTGATGAGTCTCTTACAAAACAGTCCGATCTATATAATTGGTTGTTCTGAACAGATCCGTCGAGTGAGCCTTCGATATTCACAATGGCTTAACAATGACGCCGACCTTGCCGTATTACATCGGTTCAATCAAAATATTGGGCCAAAGGTTATCTGCGCCTCCTCGGCCGCGCGGCCGGGCTGTTCTGAACTCAACCAACCATTGTCATAGACCCCTACTCAGCGACGTCAAAAGTGCTCGAACCACTTATCCGTTGCTTCGAATACCATTCGAGTCACGGTCGATTGAATATCGAATAAGGATCCTGATATCGTACCTACAAATTCCACTCACATACGAGTAGATATTTACGAGCAAATTATTTTTTAAGTTGTGTTACATAATATTTATTTGTATTTTGACTTGGAATTGTTTGTACATATTTTAAAATACAACAATATTATTTTGTAATATTAATGATGAGACTATTTACCACTCTATATAATTGTGTATTTTCTCTTACAGGTAAGTACGATTACAACATTCCTGTTTCCAGTAAGAATATATTATAAACTATAAAATAACATTATTAATAAAACAAAATTTCGCAGGATAACATCTGTATAAATTATACGCAAATTCACATCCCTATAAAATTATAAATCATTAAGGCGAATAAAAATATACATTATTTAATAAATAACATATCTCATTGCGACTTGCGAGACAGTTTGATTCGTGATCATATGTATAAACATAGTTATTAGTCGGAACAATTCATCAAAAATCTAATTAACTTCACCGTTGCGAGACTTTAGCTCGTGAACCGGTGACAGGAGATTAAGTTGAGCTTTAATTACGCCGGTGGCACTATTCTAGTCAACTCGCTATTTTACTACCGTCTCGCATGCCTAACCCACCCCTATTTACCTACAGGATAGTAAGGAATTGCATATCATAGCAAAATCGCAAGTTCTTTTAAATTAAGTTGCTATGTAATTAATATTAACATTAATTGACAGCCTCCATGACCCAGTAGGCGAGTAGCCAACTGTGAAATGTGAGGCCGCGGGTTCGATCCCCGCACCGAGAAAAATATTTGCCTAATCTACAAATATTTGTATTGTGAGATCCAAAATCTCTCGTAGTGCCTGATACGCACGACACAAAACTCGTATCTTACTGTGAGGTCAGGACTATGTGTAGGTTTTAAAACTTCTCCCATAGGCTGGGGTAATAAACAAAGGTCGCGGACTTTGGTGGTCAATGTATTCAGTCTATATGATTAAAAAGTTATGATATAGCATTTTTGATCAGTAACATTTGAAAAGCAAATAATAAAAGAAAAGCTAATATCATCTCTAAATCAAATAATCAAATGTCATCAAATAATGTGTCATTGTGTAGATTCCTTCAATTTCTTACTGTACAGCCAGTTTGGAAGTTATTTTCACTAGAAAATAATGAGTAAGAAACAATACCATTGATCTATTTATTCACTTTTAACTAACATATCCAGCTTCAAACAAGGTTTCAGACAAAGCAAAAAATAAACAAAGCATTCAAATCGGTCCGTTCGTTAAGGCGCTACGAAGTTAAGGCCCTAGGCTTACACACACACACGCACAGCGACAGACAAATAAAGGGGTCAAACTTATACCCTTTTTTGTCGGGGGTTAGATAGTTTTCTTTATAGCATAGGCCTGAAGAATCGTGGGCGCGTTGCCGCCCTAAAGGAAAGGGATTGAGAATGGGAGGGGAATTTGGGCCTCCGGATATCACACTCATCGTACGAAACGCAGCAGGAAGCCGCTGCTTTACGTCGGTTGTCTGTGATACAGTAGTAACCACCCGGTCGAGCCGGCCCATTCGGGCTCTAGACAAAACTGTCTACAACGTGGCTCTATCACTCAGAAATATTTGCACTACGTTTAAACAATTAAATGTGAATTAGAGGAGTCCTTGTACGCACGTATTGCACTTGTATGTGAATTTAAAGACCTATAGATCTTTAGCACAGCAAACAACATATTTGCACGTAGTAGATACTCGATACTCAGTCAACACTCGCAGAACGCATCAATCTCAACATATCATTTGGTTAACATTGATCAATTGTGTGCATTAACTGACATTCAAGTATTGATTTCACAAATGACTATTCGTGTCATAAAATCATCTTTTAGACTGAATTTAGAAAGAAATAAAACCAATTTATTTGTCACAGACAACGACACACCAATTTAAACCACGATCTCTTAAAAACCAATGTGAAGTGAGATATCTGGAGGCTCAAATTTACCCTCCCCATACCAACGCCTTAATTATCCCTTTCATTATAACTGTAACCAATATTCAGTTTGACGACAGATTTGCTTACTGGCAGTAAAATTTTGACATATTTTGTATGGAAGTACTGTCAAAATACTATTGATAGAAAGCAAATCTACGGCCGTTAAGTTCGGCAACCCGTACATGATATTTAACCGACTTCAAAAAAGAGGGAGGCGAATAATAAAGTTGAATTTTTGGCACTCCTTCACGGCCATCGCAATCGAATCAATGGTATAGACACAGACTAACAAACAAACGTTATTTTTATATAATTATTAGGTAATTATAGATTTCATCGTCAACAACCCGTATAACTTAATTATTCTCCAAAGTTTCTATCGCCATACAGAATATAACCTCGAGTCAAAACTTAATAACCATAGGTGAAGCTAGGTTAAGCCCCTCATTTTCCTTCGCTACTATCCTGGCCATTATTACGCCAGCGGAATGTCTGGCGTCTAGAGTCTAACGTCGCGACGCGGCAGCGCGGCATTTGCCAGCCCCCACGAATAAGGTAGCCGCGTCACCTCGTTTCCGCAATTACCTTGAGTTATAGTTCCAAAATGCATTTTCCAATTCAAATATGCACCTTAACAATGCATGAAAGACGAAAATAAAGTCTTTGTTGCTTGGACTTCGGTCGCGCAATCGGTAGGTGCATTGCTTTATAAGGTAGCAACTTTATTTTTGTATGTAGTTAGGCTTGGTGTAATCGAGTGGTTGGTTTTTTTTTATTTGCATGAATGACGAAACGATCATGTCGAGCCTGATGGTAAGCGCCACGCCTGCCCATAAGCAGATACAATACCACACAGAACTTTGAATAACAAAGCATTGTATGGCACTGGACTACGCTCGTCATCCCGAGACATACAATGTCAAGTCTCATAATTCCCACTAATTTCAAATGGCCTTCAAACCGAACCAGAACACTGTGGTTTGGCGGCAAAAATACAGTAGTAAGTTGTTACTACTGTACAGATGGCCTCTCGCATACGAGGGACCATAGACATACCACTTAGTAAGCAAATACCAGTTTTAACGTTTTTGGACTCTTTGATACATAATTTCCCACCAGACTCTCGTATCCTTCCTATTACTATTATAAATTTGAAAGTTCGGAGGTTTGTGAGTTTGTAAATTTGGATGTTAATCAATCACATCGTAACGGCTGAACGTTTTCGGATGAAATTTTGCACACCGGTAGACATACTTTTATCCCGGAAAAGGCCGTTCACACGGACGGAGCCGAGAGCAAAAGCTAGTCTATTATAAGTGTCATTATTTGACGAGAGCACTACGGTACATAGCTTTGCACATATACCTCACCACGCTATATTATAATCACGTCCCAGACATAACCTAATAGCTTCGTAGATAAACTGATCGAAGATTTAGCATAGCTAAATTGTGCAGAGTGAATATCATAATAAGTAATATAGTGAGTTAATAACCAGAAGGCCAATTCTCGTAATTTTCAATGTTCAAAATATCATTCCGATCTAGTCTCAGCGTCAAGAAAGTTGCAAATGGCATTCTCTTAAACCAATAATCAATGTCAAATGCACCTAGCATTAGCAATAGCATTATACCGTTTTGGCTTCAGTCAAATGTGAACATAGAATGTAGAATAAAAGTTGACTGAAGCCAAAACGGCATAATGCTAGGTGCATTTGCCATTTGCAACTTTCTTGACGCTGAGACTAAATCGAAATGATATTTTGAACATTTAAAATTACGAGAATTGGCCTTCAGATGCAGCAGAGCTATCTACGTATGTATACTCGGTGGCGCGAGTGGCGCGGGCGTCGCGTCGCGTAATAACCTCTGACTTAATTAAAACGCTTGTCGTTGGATGATTAAACTATTATATCGGGCATTCGATAGCCTCTGTTTACGTGATTACGAGTATTTCATGGCGTGCACTTCTGTGTTTATGGAGAGAATTGGTTTAATGAAATTTATTAATCGATAACAGAAGTTGAAAACGTTGAATATGCTATTTAACGGTAGGCAGCGGCCTGGCTGTGCTCTGGCATTGCTGAGGTCCATGGGCGGCGGTAACCCCTTACCATCAGGTGAGCCGCCCGCTCGTCTGTCTATCTAGGGAAATAATATTAAAAAAAAACTGATTACGTAACTGTGACGACGACTGTGAATTTAAGTAATATAAAATGATATTATTCGAGTGGTAGAGCCGCATTGTAGACAGTTTAATCTACAGCCCGAATGAGTCGACTCGACCGGGTCGTTACCACTGTGCCTTAGAAAACCAACGTAAAGTAGCGGCTTACTGCTGCGTTTCGAACGATGAGTAAGATATCCAGAGGCCTTTCCAATTCTTTTATTATCCCTTTGCTTTAAGATGGGCAACGTGCCTATGATTCTTCTGCTATTGTGGGCGTACATGGGCGGTGAAGATCATTTACCATCAGATGACACAATTGCTTGTTTGCTGGCATATGCTATAAATAAAATTATTGTATTACCAGTTAAAGAATGTTGAACTTTAATATATACAAATTAAAGCCCTATTTAGATTGAGAACGTTTATCGCATGACACATACGAGAACATCACAGAAAACTCTTGTATAGGCTGCGTCATACAGTTTCAAAATATAATCGTATGTCGTAGCCTCGTAAATGATGGTTTCCTATTTTATTCTCACCCATATCGTACGAGAAGATCTCTTCGTCCAAATAAATCGCCAGTCAACATTAATAAAAGAAATAAATCACTCAATATTTTCATGGATAACGGCAAACTGTTGGACCACATCGCGTCGAGGAGAAGCCAAGTGGGATGTCACGTAAATGTTAATTCGTCAGCCATTAGTATTCAAGACGAAACAACAACTAATAAAAAGGAGCCACCGTCGGGAAAATTGAAAATATCCGCAACCGTCAGGAAAATGAGGAGGCCTCTTCGTCACGGCGTGAAATTAGAATGGTCCCGCCCAGTTCGGATGCGAGTCACGTGGCGCCAAAAGTTTGTTTACGTTTCCATTTGATTATAATCTAAGCGAAGTTTTCTTAACGACTGTTCCATGAGTTTTTTCCTTATTAATGCTAACTGTGCCGTTGTTTATCGGGCTTTACGCAGGCTACGCAATTTACGCCCCGGTGTTCGTTTTGCGTTTCACTTGGCACTCGTAGGTCATCACATTTTTCTATCGAAGTTATTTTTGTTTACTTTTTAATTGCTATACCTTTGTAATAATATCGTCTTAGCGGGTGAATCGACAAGTGTAATTTCAGAGGCATTACAGATTGTAGGCGAATAAATCAATACTTTAAACGCCAAATTCACAATCTTAAGAAAGACACACTGTTGAAAACATGTTAAAAATAGATTTATTACTCATAATAAGTTTAAATAATTTACATATACTAATGTTGTTTTGATGTGATTAAACTCTAATACCTAGTTTTCTTAAAGTCAACAAATCAGTACATCTTCAAACTTCTTTACCTATTATTAAATTCTTTGGATTGCACCAAATAAAATGTCTGAATATCAGACGTATAAATATAACTGCTTTTAATTGTGATGTAATGTAAATGTTGATAATTAATGACATAAATTGTTAATTTTTTACACTGTAAAGCATAATTTATTACAACGCAAATTTTATGCTATAATAAACTACGTACTCTAAACAATCTAATTTTGCAGTGTAATGAATAATATTTTTAATAATAACTCTTTTAAAGCAAAATAAACATCACAGTAAATTACAACCAACAACATAAAAACAAATCAAATCTGAAGTATTAAAAAACATAAAGCATTCGGCTATTTTTATCATATTATTGTGAATTTGGCGTTTAAAAACTTAAAAAATCGTAAAATATGAAAGCGTTATTACTTATTTGCATTTCTCGTTGTTATAATAAAAGCAATAAAGACTGCCTCGGTGGCGCAGTTGTAATGCGTACGCGTTACGATTGAGGCCGACGCTGAGGTCTCGGGTTCGATCCCCGGGTCGGACAAAGTGGTATTGGGGTTTTCTATTACGAAATTCTCAGTATCAGCCCGGAGTCTGGAATTTGTGCCCGGTATGGCGATAGGCTCGCCCCCTATCACATAAGGGACGGAGATACGCTCGGCGAAATGTGGGTGTACTGGTTACACCTCTGCCTACCCCTTCGGGGATTACAGGCGTGAGTGCGTATGTATGTATGTATGTAATAAAGATATATTTACGCCAACTACGAAATTATTTAAAAGATAGGTAAAATTAATCACACAGAAAAATAAAAAGTATACAAAAACATAGTAAATAAACACATAATATGTAGGTGATGTAGTAACTAAGAAGTAGCTTGCCTAAAGGAATATTATATTACGGAAGTAAATAAATCTCGCTCAACTTGCGTCATGAGGATATTAAACCGACGCGATGCATTGAAAGCAATCAGCTATGAGTGAATAATGGTACATAGGGGCTACCACACTCAGTTTAATATGAAAGTTTTTTATTGTATCCACATACTACATAGAATAGTTTCCTTATTGTTAATTTTACACGCAGTGGTGGGCATTATGAAACTTTTAAAGCCTAGGTGGGTTACCTGGTGGTAAGTGATCTCCACCGCCCATGTATACCCATTTCAGAAGAATCATGTACGCGTTGCCGATCTTAAAAGGGAGGGATAATTAAGGATTTGGGAAAGGGGAGGGGGGATTTATGTCTTCGGATATCTCACGATACGAAACGCTTCACGTCAGTCTATATTTATACCGAACAGATAAGAAAACGGGTTAAAAATTAATTAATTAGTTTTTGAGAAAATCGCGATACAAACATACATACGGGTCGAATACAGAACCTCTTTTTTAAGTCAGTTATTTTAACACTGTATATGATAAGAGATAATGAGAGATTCATAAGAATGGTAACACTACCCTGGATAAACTAGCTTATTTGAATTAGTGTTATTCAACCGCAAAATACTGAGCATCGGAACGAGAGCTCTTGTCCGGTCCGGAATTCGAATCCTTGCATCGATACAAAGCTCCGTTAATAAATATCAGGGGTGGCTCTCAGGTATGCATTATCTTCGATACACGGACTTTATGAGCTAATAAAGCATTATGATGAGTTTGAAGTCTTTATGCCTTGTTCTAGTGAGTTTGAAAAGTGATGGTGCTTAAGTAAGATTAAGTTTTCAATGTCTGAACTCTATCTGAATAAATATCTGCCAGATAACACATCAACTAATTATAAAAGTATCATTTTGACACACGTTTCTCCGTACAAATTTAGAGCGTGAAGATTTTATGTTTTGGCGTCTTATATTTTATCTGATAAAGTTCAATTGGTGATTGAACTCAAAAACCGACTTAAAAACTGAACACTTAAAGCATAAATTACATGACACATAAAGAAAATATATAATAATAATACCCAACAGTCACACACATAGTCCTGACTCCACACTAGGTTAAGCTGTATATCAGGAACTATGAGAGACTTGTGGTCCCACAACACCGAAACCCGAAATATCTGTGGATGACTCAAACATTTCTCTTGGTGCGGCAATCGAACCCGTGGCCTCTCGCTTCGCAATCGGCTACTCACCCATTGCGCACCGAACCTAGTACTATTTTTCAGTCGGTAACGATGCCGGTCAAATAATGAAGTCTGTTAAAACTGCAGAAATATTGCATGAATTTTTAAAAAATTGGCTATTGAAAAGACATGAAATATTAATTCTGCAGAAACTAAAGTGAATACAATACTATCACAAGAATAAGTAAAATAATACAAAATCACAATTATATTTATTATTAGAAAACAATTATTTGTATGTACTTGACAAGCTTTCAAAAACAAAGATATAAGATAATAGTTGAAATGAAAACAATCAATGTAATAGAATTGTATTAGTTATATCCATAATAAATTACCAAAGTTAGCAGACAGACACTGCAATTGGCAGACTGACGCCGTCTTTTTATAGATATCAGCGGGAGAGATACGAATTTTGTGAAAGGTGCCAAGAAATCACGTCTACATGTAGGTATAGGATAGGGTAATATAAGAACGCTTACACACAGAGTTTTAGCACATTCCATACATCCATCTGTCAGCTTGGATTCGTCCACTGAACAAAAATATTTTCCAATACACACACACACCTTCTTCATTCTATCTGATCTCCACCGCCCATGTACGCCTACAATACCAAAAAAGTCATGGGCGCGTTGCCGACCTTATAGGAAATGGATGATTAAGGGATTGGGAAGGAGAAGGGACTTGGACCTCCGAATATCTCACTCACCTTTCGAAACGCAGCAGCAAGCTGCTACTTTACGCCAGTTTCCTGTGAGACAGTGGTAACAACCCGGACGGTCCGGCTCATTCATGCTGTAGACAAAAACTGTCTACAGCGTGGCTCTACCACTCTTTGACACCTTCTACCATTCTTTAACTCAGTGTGAATTCACAAACCTCTAGTAATGGGCATTGTAAAAATTATCTTTTTAACAGGTTCCGCTCTCTCTCTCATTCCAGCCCTATCTCTTTTCACTCTTATAAGTCTTTCATAATAATGATAACATGATTACTATTATGAAACATAAGTTCACCCTTGTTATCAGTATACTTCTAAATCTCAGCCCACAAACTGAGTTGTGTAAGATGTAGAATTACTAAAATAGAATGTCAAGCAAAATATTAATATGTATCATACTTCAAACCAACTGAACTCCATTATTTTCATGCATATTTTGATATATTTTTCCAAGTCGTTGCCTAGCTGGTGCTGTCAGTAATGTCTTTGTTTCTTATTTCTTACCATATAAATCCATTGCAAATGAAATATTTAATTCAATCAAACATAAATATTTATTTATATAATCAATACATATTCAACTGGTTACGTAATTTATAACATTACGTAAGTTATTATCTAACGAGTGTTCTGTCACGATTTTAACATTCAACATGAAGTTATCCCGTCCGCATCTGGGCCGAAAGTTCCGTTTCCGCAGCCTGTCGGTTGAGCGGGGTCAAGGACACGTTCCACGTAAAAGTACGAAGAACCACCGCGATACACCGCGGTTATCTTTATTAGATCTGCAGGTGTCTTGAGTAAAATGGTATTGTCAATTTTGACATTTAATTTCCACGCTGTGACAGCTTTCACGTTAATGCCAATAAAATCTGTGCTGTCAAACGCAGACCACGCGCTGATTGTTCGATAGAGCCTAGAATCGTATGTATGTGGGTACTGTGAACTATTTCTGTGAACGGCAGACGATACCGGAATAACCATTCGCCATAACCTATTTTTCATTGTTCTTAAAAGGTCACGTTCTCATTGCCTTTGATAAATATACTTGAGTTTCTTAGTATTTCGATTAAAAATAATATATGTTTATAGCCTCGGTGACGCAGTTGCAATGCATACGCGGTATGGCTGCTGTGCCGAATCGGATCGAATCTGAGACCTCATCTCAGGTTCGATCCCCGGATCGGGGAAACCGTAAAAGTTATAATGGGTTTTCTATAACGAAATGCTCGGTATCAGCCCGATGTCTGGAATTGTGCCTGGTATAGTGATAGGTTCGGCCACTATCTCATCATGGGACGAAAATAAGCTCGGCGAAATGTGGGTGTACTGATTACACCTCTCCGGGAATTACAGGTGTGGGTGCGTATGTATACATACACACTATACAGTGCGTAAATACATACAAAACATATATGTTTATTACACAAAAGAATAGATATATCGTTAACAGTGAACACATTTGTTGCGATGCCATTTGTTTTTTCATTTATTTGTAAAGAAATACTATTTGAAATTGAGAACAAACTGAGCATATTTTCGTTCCAATATTCAATAAACTAAAATTAATAATCACACAAATTTATCACCGTTTCAATTTACGTAGCAGACAATCAATAAAGGTGAATGTTGTTACCGCTACTAAAATTAAGTTTGTTAACTTGCTCAAATGAATACGAATACTTGTATTATTGTAAGGGGACGACTAAATTGAATTACGGCTCGTCTAAAGTTTGAGAACTGTCGGGAAGCACTCAAGACGTCACAATAATGTGAATTTAGATATATTCGAGATTCCATTATGAAGCGAAAGAGAGCCGGTGTTATACTTCCATTAATGGACGCGGCATGCAACCGCACATTTGAAATTCAAAATCCCTTAACAACTAAATGGAAAATGTCTCAGTAAATGTAATATTTTTTGTTGTTTGAGGAAAATACATACTAGTGTGTGTTTAAAGAGATTATAAATTTAATAAAGTGCGTTGGGCGCATCTCCAGGAATGAAGACTCAACGAAAAGATTAATAGTCCAAGATCAGGTAGCAGAAAAGAGAGTTAGAGGTAGATCTCCGATATGGCAACACAGTCTTCTATAATAAAGTGCACGTGCAACGCTACCAACCAGCAACAATGGAGAAGCTTTGTCAAATTTTCAATCGCCGCCAAGAAGACTGACGACGTTTGACGACCCTCCGTGTACAACTATCTTAACAATCACGACCACTCTATCAAGATTGCCCGACTAAGAATTTAATAATAATAACTCATTCATTTCGGAGAACACAGATCCAACATTATGACAAGTTGCTACGAACTGCTACGCGGTGGCTACGACAGCGCTGTAGTACGTATGCGTTGGTCTACATAGTACAATTATATTATATTAATGTATCACTTTTTGGTCACGCTTCTATCGTTTCACTAATCCTTTTACTATTATAAATGTGAAATTTTGGATGTTTTGCGTTTGTGAAGTCAATCACGCCTTAACGGTTTAAGATTAAAAAAAACACACACAGGTAGACCATGACCTGGAATAGGGCATACACTACTTTTTATCCCGAAAAATGTGTTCACGCAGGCAAAGCCGTGAGCAAAAGCTAGTGAAGAATATTCCTGAAAATATTATTGTAGTTTCTGGATATTTGGGAAATGGTTAATAATTAAATATAAATTGTATTCTAATTCAACATACCTAAATTGTATTAATGTAGTGCAAATATTGTAATTCAGTTTTGAAAAGAGCAACGTTAGCGATTCTTACCCATTCTTCTCAAGCGAAACAGCATTCCGAACTGGCGGTATCGTTAAAATTTGACTGAGTCTAAATGTTGTATAACATTTCATGGATTCAATAAATAATTTGAATTTAAAATATTACCTATGTATGTTAGAAAAGTTTTTGTGCTTTGTTTTTTGTTTAGTGTTATGAATCAATCGTCACATCTCACTTTTAGCAAATTGCAGTGTTAATTTGTAGACGTTTATCGATAATTTCTAAATAACATATTATTTCGCAAAAAAGACTGCACAATCATTTTCTAATGTCTTTCATAATAAATCAAGGTAAATAAATTTAAATTGTATACAATGAATGCACATACATAATTCAATAAAAGTATGTTTATTTAAAAATAATGTTAAGATACGCTCCGTCAGGCTCCCTCGTCTAAAATTCCGAACTTCTAATTAATTACCTTTTCTGTATCTCACACTGAGATTGCTTTTAACAAGGACCAATTTCATTAACACCATTTACATTTGAAATGGCACTTTATTTTCTTAACTAATTATTACTTCATTATCGTGTGAAGTGTCCATTCCTAAGATGCTAAAATGGAATGCTCCCTAACATAAAATACCTACCTAAACCAAAAAAAATAAAACGATATCAAATAAACAAAAGACGACCGATCGCGAATAAATAATACCTAACGGAAAATTGGCAATTTTTTAAAAGACAAGTCATGCTTTTCAAGAATATAGTAAGCGGATAAAAAACAAGCCCACTGAGTTTGTTTCGCCGGGTCTTCTCAAGCTGGGTCGCGTTTGGATCCGGTGGTAGTTTTAAAACAACACTTCGGAGATACACATGGTCCGCATTCAATCTCCCTAAAGTTAACTATAGGACTTTGTATTTCCTAATATAAATTATTGAAAATCCGGACCTAAAACAAGACCCCTGAGTTCAAGTAGCTGGATCTTCTCAGAGTTTGGGTCGCGCCGCGTTGAATCCAGTGGTAAATTAAGCCCACTGAGTTTGTTTCGCCGGGTCTTCTCAAGCTGGGTCGTTTTGGATCCGGTGGTAGTTTTAAAACTCGTGCCGTTTCGGTAAATGCAGTGGTCCATACCGACTCAAAATATTTAATAATTAATAATGGACGTTTCCATATTACAAATACTGTTATTAATGTAAAATAAAAAGACAACAAATAAACAATTTAGTGTAATTGCCTAGTGTATTTGACGATGCTATGTATGTTATGTATACATTAGTTGATGATTTTTATACATAAGTTTCTTTATTTTGTACTGACTTGTCATAAGCGCTATTTTAATTGCCTACATGATTAATAAAACTATTTCATTTCATTTCATTTCATTTCAAGATTTTTTTACAAATGTGTCTATTAAATATGAAAAGAGTAGATGTACGAATAACATATTTTGCTAAGTAAATATGTATTTAAGAATAGGTGTTGACAGCCTCCGTGGCGCAGTGGGCGAGTAGCCGGCTGCGAAGCGTGAGGCCGTGGGTTCGATTTCCACACCGAGACAAATGTTTGTCTAATCCACAAATATTTGTTTCGGGTCTGGGTGTTGTGGGACCGCAAGTCCATCGTAGTTCCCGATACCCACGATACAGGTTAACCTAGTGTGGGGTCGGGACTATGTGTGTGACTGTTGGGTGTATTTATTTATTTTTACTTTTATTTTTTGTCATTTAAAACAATAAAGGCATTACATCTTATCATCTCAAGACGTGTATAAATAGATGTTTAAAAACAGTTATGCAATAATTATTGTAAGTATATATCAGTGGTCACAACATTTACTAGGTCCCTCATATGCGAGAGGCCTTCTGGGTTGTCTATTTCTGCCGCCAAGCAGCAGTGTGTAAGCACTGTTGTGTTTCGATTTGAAGGACATTGAAGCCACTAGGCGAAATTACTAGGCGTTATGGGATTTAACATCTTATGTCTCGGGATGCAGTTCAGTGCCATGCAGTGTTCTGTACTTAATCCAGTATGTACGTCATTTATGTGTGACGTTGATTCTGTTTATGGGCAGGCGTGTCGCTTAACATCAATCGAGCGACATGCTGGTCTCGTCATTCAAGCAAATAAAAACGATTGTTCTCGACCCAGTTAATTTTATTAACGTCATAGGATTGAAAATTCTTGAATAAAACTGCAGACTATACGTCTGTTAGCTCTTAATATAAATGCTACAATTGTATCTTCCTAGGAGACCTTAGTTTATTCGCAGAAACATCCGAGCTTGCAGTCTGAACAATCGCTTAACAATTCAATTATTCAAACGCTAACTTGAAAACATTTTGCTTCGTTTCCAACATTTACAATATGATGTATATTGCTGATTTACTCAAGCCAAGGCAAATATTTGCGTTATTAGATTTTTTTAAGTTAATGTTTATTGTGTCTAAAGTAAATTTTCACAATCTCACCAACGAAATAAATTTTATTTTGCAAAATACAAAATTATGTAACTTATGTCAAATTGGGCATGTCATTAAGGACTTGTTTCAACCCTTATAAATAAGCCTTTAATGAGTGTGTCGCACGTTAATCAGCTTACATTCTTCTTCACTCATTCTAAACATTTCAATTACTGCCTCGATGGCGCAGTTGTAATGCGTACGCAATACGACTGCTGTACTGAGGTCCCTGGTTCCATCCCCTATTCGGGTAAAAGTTATATTAAAGTTTGCTATCATGAGACGTTTAGTATCAGACCAGAATCTGGAATTGTGCCCGGTATGGCGATAGGCTCATGTAATCATGCGATGGAAATAAGCGCGTAGAAATGTGGGTGTAGTGGTAACACCTCTGCCTTCGAGTACTACAGGCGTGAGCGTGTATGTATATAATATTCCAAACATTTTTACATTCAAGCATAAAAATATTCAGTATTCATAAAACCCATGCACACAATACGTCGAGAATAAACTGAGTTATAGAATGTTAATAGGCAGCACTAAAACGTATAAAGCAGCAATACCTACTAACAAATAGTGTACTAAAATTGACTTATAAAACGGGCAACAAACTGTGTAGAGTCACCGTGTTTGTCCGCGAGGTGAACGATCGCTTTACACGCTTTTGTTCAAACAAACCAAATGGTCTGGACATTATCAGGAGCGAATCATTTTTTAATTTTATTTATTTATACTATCGTACAAATTACTGGCAGTTCAGATTGACTTTTAGATATAATATTATTTGTAGATTCATAATCAATTCAATTTATGAATAAGTAGTATGCAAAATAACTATACCATATCCATAGACTTAAAATTCATGGTATGGGTTTCTACGAAATCAATTGCGCGGGCATAAACTAGAACTGTATGCAAAAAATCTATTTACTCCTTAGAGACTGAAGTTAGCCTCGGATTTACTCGACGCCGAACGAAATAAACATTTTCTCTTTTGTGTCACACTCAACAATGAGCAAAGCTCCTAATTGTTTTTGTTCCGCTTCTCCTAAATCTGTATCAGACACGGCTCGGTGCGATGATAAATATCCTTTTTTTCTATATATCTAACATCGGGAGTAATTGAAGACATAACGATCAAGAACAGTTCCTTTAACGAATATTTTTTTACATGTACAGAATTTTTTTATAAATTATTTGCTATTATAAATGTACATTGTGTTAGACAATATCGACAATCCGGCGCAACCCAGCACGTAAATAAATATGTTTGCGCGCCGAGCTACTACTGATATATTGGATATATTCGCATTGTGTCTGACGCCGAGGCTCCACGCTCAGGTGAGGATCCAGTGGATGCTGCTGAGAATTCAATTCAATTTCATCATAATTTTACGTTAGTAAATTTTCTACCGTTTCCAGCAGTACTTTCATTAGATATTTATATCAAGTAAAGTCAAGTACAAGGGTACAAAACCTTGTTTACAAAACTACGTGTGTTGATAAAGTAATTGTAACCCATCGATGAGTTTAACGTCTTTCACTGTGAAGGTAATTGTAATATTCAATCTACTAGATTGATATTGTTAAAGTCAAGAAAACTTCTCTAATTAATTCGTAGAACAATTAAATACTTGGTGACAGTTATATAAACTTCTACTCAGCCACTCGCTTCCATTTTAAATCAAATCAACATTATGAAACTGATGCCACAACTAACTGAAACTATGGGACCCCATGCAGTACGTCCAACTTCGCGTCTGCCATGAACATAATAAATTTTGTGACAAACAATATTCCCTCGTCTTTTGTCTGTGCGGCCGGCATCGATCGCTGCCTAACAATACATCCCCAATAATACCCGACTCTCAGACTGGCTCCAGTGTAGTCCCAATATACAAAAAATACTCAACCCAATAGCTTCTATACGGTTGTAGTTTTATTTGGTGTAATGAAAAAAACGGTACAGAACGTGACGTATTGGAGTTTTGGGATCATAACCGATTGAAAATTGGAATTCATTCAGATGCATATCTGGATAAAAATGAATGCAAATAGAATATATTGCACTCCAGAGCATAAGGTCAATACTCTACAAAGCCATACAACCACACTGGTGGTTGAAAATGAATGTATTTCGATTGTTACTCTTTTATTTTCTGCATCTTGTATTAAATTAATATAAATAGCACAACAATAGCAATACATGCTCTTAAATTTTGGAAATACGAACGCTGTTCTAATACAAACATGTGACAAGATTATGTTTTTATTTTTCTTCTAAGTGACTGACTTGGGGCTGGTGACTAAATATTGGTTGCGCATAATTTTCATCGTAGTGTACCTATATGATTTCATGTAACTTAACAACACATAACTATATAACTTTTTCATAAGGCTGCCTCGGTGGCACAGTTGTAATGTGTACACGTTACGACTGAAGCTGACGCTGAGGTCTCGGGTTCGATCCCCAGGTCAGGTAAAAAGTGATACTGGGTTTTTCTATTACGAAATGCTCATCATCACCCCGGAGTTTGGAATTGTGCACATGTATCACATCATGGGAGGGAGATACGCTCGGCGAAATGTGGGTGTACTGGTTACACGTCTGCCTACCCCTTCAGGGATTACAGGCGTGAGTGCGTATAGTCATAGTATACATAGTTATTTTTTATTTATATCAACATATTTTTATAATGGTTTCATATGTCCCAAATATAATATGAAAACTTAATTATATAAGCTTCATATATCATCAGTGGAATGAAAGTACTCAGCGTATGGACAACGTTTCATTTCTATTTAACATATTCCCTGTTTATGATATTTAATAACGTGGAAAAGTTGCGTAAAACAGAATTTATATTTTCCAATTCCACCTCTATCGCGCATCTTGCAATTACCGTGTGAATAATCTGTCGTAAAACATAATTTGAATAAATTTCATGCTTGCCACCGAAATTCTATTCCAGTGTACGTTCATCTCAGGGCGTGGGTCCTTATTGCTTTTTTTATGAACACAAATGTATATAACATAAATTCTGTTCGTCTAATGCAACATTGATTTTACTTGTGTCAATTGTAGCGATGAAATAAAGAAGTTAAGTATAGAATGACTTTTTGTTTGCCTCAATGACAAGGCGATTCATTCGCTCGCCTAATGGTAAGCGCAATGTCTGCCTACAAATAGTAGGAACACCACTCCTTACTGATTATAAAGTACTCCATGGCAAGCACTGCGCTCGTGGTCGAAATCAATGGTGTTTAAATACTCGGTGGCATTGCAGCGATAGATTAAGCGGTAGTACATATTTAAACAGACTCTCGCATAGGAAAGACCTACCTACTTTGTGAATTTTAATAGGGTAGTTTCCTATATTGAATTTTTACATTATTTTATAAGCAACAGAAAATGATACGCAAAAGAAACGATTTTATTAAAACACAATCAAAATTGGTTCAGAAATGTGCCCGCAGTTATGATTTTAAATGTTGGTATGAGGAAAAGTGGGTGCGTAGTAGGGATATCTCACTATCTCGCTTGCACGCGTGCACTATAATGAACATTTTACACAGTGACGTCAAAGGTTGCATCGTCTGTCATTTGACAATTACCCCTTCTACAGGATTTGAATGGCTTCTATCTTATTTATTTTTGGTCCGATTTATAAAATTCTTTCTGCAATAGATTTTGAGTAACATAACTTATTGATTTAAATAATAAAAAAAATCTAGTCAACTACCCTATTGTAACCCCCCCACAAATTGTATTTGGTTGTGTGAGTATTCTATTCTAAATCCCATGGTTAGTGGTCAACCTAATGTCAAGAGTTTACGAGCTGCCCGAAGGCCTCCGACTTGGCATAACGACTGCTGTCAGTTAATAACAACTGGAACCGATATTTTACTTACCCTCCGAAGTACGGAGACGCTCACTTGAAATACCACTAAGTGGTCACCCATCCATAGACTGACCGCGCCAGGGGTTGCTTAAGACGCTAATCATTTACCGATTATTTAGTGCAGCTGGCTATGAGCGTGTATGTGTGTTTGTGTATATCTGCCTGTGACATTGTAAAACCTACACGAATGAACCGGTTATTTTTTTTTTAATTGATATTTGTTTAATCGAGATTCTTTTTTGAGCCGTTTAAAAGTTACAAATGTTTTTCTAATTAACGTCGGGGTTTTAACAATTAGATTGTGATATTTTAATCTGAGGGGCTAGCACGGAAACTTGCGAAAAGTTATTCGAGCTGTCATCGACAACAATTTCTATGAGATTTTAGTACAGCGCCTCTATCGTACGTAAAAGAAACTAATTTATATGGAATATAGACCAATGATATTTAAGGAATTATCTATCGAGCCCTCGATGCCTTTACATTACGATTTCGATTGTTTTCCGTGCTAGCCCCTCTGTTATCTTTAATAGCCAGCATATATTTATGCAGTCTCGAACTCGTGATCTTGCATTAACCTACCGATTCGTTCGTTTATGTTTCACGTAGATTGGAATAAACATAGAATTCGTACACAGCATAATCTGCGATCATAATATGCAAAGTGCGTCCAACGATTTCTGCGACCTTATCAGGCCATCTGTCAATCTTTCGGCGGAATCCTACACCACGCCTCTTCAACAGTACTTTTTCGTATAATGACGCCATTATTTGTGACCAATTTTGCCTTATCTACCAGTGATGCAGGTCACGGCCTTTTTTATTAACTGACATCTACCAGTCACTTCACTTGTGATTTCATAGGTTCTACTCTGTGCTTACTGGAAATCCATACTAATATTATAAATGTGAAAGTAACTTTATCTATTTGTCACGTTTTCACGGCTAAACGGCTGAAAGGCATTTATGAGATTAGGTAAAGAGAGAAGTAATATCCATATGGTACTATTTGTTCCGGACAAAATACATTTTGTCCTGGAAAAAGACGTTTCACGTGGGCAGAGCCGCGGGAAAAAGCTAGTTGTGAAATAAATTCTATACTTTTAATATAATAGTAATAATAAAGTAGTTTATTGCCAAAAAATCGATTCATAATACAGGCATCTTAAAAATAATAGTACAGACAAAACAAAACAAAATATCTAAATTCTATACTTTTCCGGGACATAAAATTCATTCGGGTAAAAATTACTTAGGTAAGTACCGTTTCTCACAAATATTATATGATACCACTTATTAATGTGCATTACATTTTCCTTTACTTTAACTATACAAACAATTAAGAGTACGATAGATTCTATTGTTCTTATCTCTGTGCGGTGGGCGCGCCTTCGTGCCTATCGCCTGACTCAACTGTTCAAAATGCCTCTTGGATGCAGCTTACGAAACGATGGTAGCGTTTAACATTCAAATGTGGCGAGGAAGTTGTTGTGCAATTTACTGTTATGCCCTTGCGATTGGGAAACGGGTCATGATTGCTATTTTTCAAGTAGTTTAACATACGAGGTCCAATTAGTCAGCGAAACACGTAATGCTAGTCCTTTCCTTCATTGTTTCGGAATATGTGTGCTCAGAATACTTACTCTCGTAAGAATTGTTTGATGATGTAGTAATAAATAATATCAAAGTGGGACTTCATAACTTAACCTTCAAAAGCCGGAAGTTCAATGGAAGTCGGGATGTCCATTAGAAAAATACTCATACATACAGACAAAGGGGAAAACTTATTACACCCTTATCCTTTAACAACAATGAATGGCATGCAGTAATTAAAAAAATACTGATTTCATACATTCACCAATATTATTTCCATTTTTTTCAGTTTTGCTCGTTTCTTTGACTTTATCAACCTTTATGCAATCTTGTCAAAGTAATTCGGTGCTCTTAAAATAAATTCACTTACTTTATTAATTTGTATAACTACTCTATCCTGAAGCTTCTGTCATTAGACTTCGTAACTTCTTCGTGCTGAAGCCAACTACATTTTACATAATTCGAGATATTATGTAAAGTATTCTTGTGACCAAATTTGAAGACAAGACTAAAATGGTAAATAGTAAAATATAGAATGAATTTTAAGGCATAAACTAGTTCCAGCGCAATTTAACTCTCGCCTCATCTGAAAAGTAGATCTCGACAAAAGATTGTCGACTTCCTTTAAACGTTAAATGTCATAGGGCATTCACGTGGAAGTGAGCTTAGCTTACGAATTTCAAAGTCAAATAATAAACAGCTAAATAACCGATGCTAATTTTGTAGCATTAGAAAATAATGTTAAGGGCCTGTTTCATAATCTATTCGCCAAATTTTTATAACGAATCAATTACTAATTTAGGAAGTAACAATTTGTCATACCGACACTCCTCCATTGATATTCACGGCGCGGCGTGATAATTTTGTATTTGGTTTCTTATATTTTATAACTAGTATTATAAATGTTAAAGTTTATATATTTGTGAGTTTGTGAATTTGGATTTTTGTTAGTCATTCACGCCTTAACATCTGAACCGTTTTGGATGAAATTTGGCACACAGGTAGACCATGACCTGGATTAGGATATAACTTTTATATCCCGGAAATTGCCGATTACGCAGGCGGACCCGCAAGCAATAGCTAATATATTATATGATGTATAACGTTTACTTGAATATTTTGAAACAGACGCTAATTTACCGTCCTTGCCTCCATTCAAATTATAAACTTAATCAGACGTAAAAAAGTTTATATTACAAAAGTGGTTTATATCGATTTAAGAAAGCATACAGTTATTATGTTATATATGTCACGCATAATGTGTGGTCGCACGTTACACAGGTGAATTCAGATCACGCCAAAGTAGTAAAATAATAAAACTTTATCCTTCACGTCAACGTTTTGAATAAAATGCAAAACGTGTCTGGGATGCAGCCAAAACGGCTCCGCGTGACTCCGTGCAGCCCCGTATACCGCCGCGCAGCGCTTGAGGGCTGTTCTTGTTGCTAGTATTCATTCGATCATTACATTTTTAAATAAACTAATTACTTCTGGTTTAAGCGCTTTAACCGCTGAATCACGTTTAAGAATAAGTCAACCTTATTGGCAAAAGGCACAATTAATTTATTTTTGCCATAACCATTAATGCCATAAATTATAACAGCAAACTCACCGATTATGGTTTTTAATTTATAATGCTTATAAAATCCTTCACATAAAACCATCTAACACATATTTTCCAACTACATAAATAGCGAACTTCGTGCCGAGTGAAGAAAAAGTATCAACTCTGTTACTTACGCTCATTTATATCAGTTTTGCTTAGCTAGTTCTTCGTTAGTTTCTCGGTAAAGGAGTTTCTGTAGACAACCCTTCTTCCGCCGAAGTTAGAATATAAATTTGCCGAATCTAATAGTTGTCTGTTCAATACAGGCACCACTGCCAACATAAATTACATATCTGACGACCTTCATCTCGGCTTACAGCAAGCCATCAAGCCCAAGCCCCCGTGGTGCAGTGGGTGAGTAGCCGGCTGCGAAGCGAGAAGTCTTGGGTTCAATTCCCGCACTAAGGCAAATGTTTGTGTGATCAACAAATGTTTGTTTCTAGTCTGGGTAGTGTGGGACCGCAAGTCCCTCGTAGTTTCTGATATCCACGATACAGGTTAACCCAGTGTGAGGTCAGGACTATGTGTATAACTGTTGGGTGTTGTATTTATTTATATAACTTATTATTATACACACACACTATTATTTAATGTATCACGTGCAGGTGAGATTAGCTTTGGGCCCAAGATGTTGGTGGACAGTTTACAGTCTAATAAATATTCACAAATAAAATCAATATGCGGCGCAGTTGCAATGCGTATGCGTTGCGACTGAGGCTGACACTGAGGTTTCGGGTTCGATCCCCGGGTCGAGTAACAATGATATTGGCTTTTTCTATTACGAAATGCTCAGTATCATCCCTGAGTCTGGAATTGTGCCCGGTATGGCGATAGGCTCGCCCTCTATCACATCATGGGACGGAGATACGCTCGGCAAAATGTGGGTGTACTGGTAACACCTCTGACTACCCCATCGTAGATTACAGGCGTGAGTGCGTATGTATGTATGTAAAATCAGTACAACACATTCGTCGAATGAAAGCCTGTCAACAAAACCTCGGGTATGTACGAGTAATGGGGTTGAAGCCATTTTTCCTTAAGCAAAGTGAAGAAATGATGCATTGTCGCGCATCGGCACATTTCCAAGGCGGGGATTAAAGCCTTTATAAGACGTGTGGAAATCTGAAAGCCAGCTTACGCTTTCAGTATTGAATAGAATCTCGTAAAGCATTCTTTAGAATTTCAATGAACATACCCTAATACCTATTAGAGCGTCCACATATATATCTCTACCTTCGAAACGCTAACTTCGATGACAAATTCTCTTCAGTCTCCAACTACGGCAAATATTAAAAATATAATAATTGTACAAGGTGGTAGGATGGTACCACCGACCAACTTTGCCCGGCGCTAGACAAATGAGACGGTTACTGGATAATATCTGATAAATATACATATTAGTTTTGCTATAATCATGTCACTATAACTTCTACACGCTGTCTCAGGTTCAATCCGCGAGTCTGGTATAAGTGATATTGGTATTTTCTATCGCGAAATGCTTAGTATCAGCCCGGAGTCTAGAATTGTGCCCGGTATGGCGATAGGCACCCCTATCACATCACGCGACGGAACGCTCGGCGAAATGTGGGTGTACTAGTTACATCTTTGCCTATACATTCGGGGATTACAGGCGTGAATATGTGTATGTATGTATCTTATACACGCAAATTCGAGAGACCTACACTGCGAGTGGAGCTGAAATATAACTATATAATTAAATTAATACTATTAAAACTACTTGTGTAGCATTATACCCTACTTGCCACCAGAAATTTCACATTAACAAAATGGAAATATAGAAATTTACATATACATGCAATTGTGAATGTAAGTAGGGAAAATTATAAAAGACATGTGCAAATCCCGTAGGAGCCGTGTGAGGGAAGCCGCTCCTGTACAGGCCGCATGGCTCATTAAATTTTGTTTGAATAGAGGGATAAACCGTCCTGTACTTGGCCAGATACACGCCGTAGCGACAGCAAATAAATTTTGTTTTATACCAAGTTTCACATTGTGGACTTTTCTAAAGATTAATGATCGAGAGTTTGTATAGAGTTGGAATCTGCCAGTAAAGTTGAAAATTGAAAAGGATTTGTTATTCATATAATTTTTGTGAATAACTTTTATAATGGAGGATGACGCGGACTCGAATAAAATTTTTGCAAAAACATATAACTTTTGAATTACCATCGTATAGAATTTAGCGTTGGTTATAACAGTGTTACAAAAAAACTCGACTTTCCAATACTTGACACAAAAAAAACTAACCACTTAGGGACCTTGAGTACCGCTAACCACAAATGACAGGTAGCCAGATATCTTATATATAAAATTCTCGTGTCACAATGTTCGTTCCCATACTCCTCCGAAACGGCTGGACCGATTTGTATGAAATTTTGTGTACATATCGGGTAGGTCTGAGAATCGACCAACATCTATTTTTCATCCCCCTAAATTTTAAGGGTGGTCCACCCCTAAATTTTAGATATTTTGTTTGTTTTTAATTTTTTTATGATACAGCATTAAAAAATACATATAACCCTAAATTTTCAACCCTCTACGATCAACCCCTACATTTTAATAGCGACATTAGTATTTTTGTCAAGCGCGGTTCTCACCGGGACTCGCTTGATGCGCCCACTAGGCTACTTTAATCCTGGAAATAGGCATTCACGCGGGCGGAGCCGCGGGCAACAGCTAGTAGATTTATAATTAGATCTAAAAATATCTTATTTACACAAAATTATACACTATGCAAGGATACATCCGGACCCTGTTTCAGGAAAATAAATTATTATTTGAAGACGGTAGAACGATGATTTATGGTACAAAATCCTTAATCATAAAAATGACGTTAAATTATACTAAGAAACTTTAACTGATCGCTGTACAAAAAATATAAGCTTATACTGGCGGCTCCGCCCGCGTGAATGTCTTTATCCAGAGCAACCTCCGCCCCTATAAATTAATACGTATTTGCTTATTTGTTTTTAGGACAATGTTTCGAGTCCAAATGTCCGAGCCAAGACTAGTTTTGAGTAGGACACGATTTTATTATGAGTTTGTAAAAGTAACCTCTTGTTTGTTCTGAGCCAGTACAAGGTCCCACTTCAAATGCGGCGAGACGTCTTGAAGCTTCCCCCTCCCCTTCACAATCCCTTAATTATTATTCCTTTCCTTTAAGGTCGGCAACGCGCCCATGATTCGTCTGGTATTGTTAGCGTACATGGGCGGTGGAAATGACTTACCATCAGGTGACCCCTAGTAGGTCTTGTTTGCCGGACTCTGATATAAAAAAAATGGTTCCGCTGCTACATTTTTATTTCGAAACCCTAAAAACTAACTTGTTCAAAATCAATAAAATTTTCTCCTTTATTTTACTACACGATAGAGGTCTTATCGTCCAATTTTTTCCCATTCTATCCATACAGTACAGAAGAGCATCGTGAATAGATCCCGACGGACGGGAGCCACAAACATCAGCGCTCCCATCTTGCGAGCAAACACCCTACCACTCGCCCTTATACCAACGAGTATGTGGGACAAAGGACGCGGCCTCTTTCCTCGCCAATCCCTCGAGCTATTACAAAACCTATTTTCTTAGGTTCTTACGTAGACAAATAATTAGAGATAAAGCATATGGTGTTTCACCAACAACATTTTATTTATTATTTATTTATTTGGTAATCCAACAGCATTTTACATCTTTATTTTTACACTAAATTATAACTAATATAGCCAATTTCAGGATTACACTATTGTTTTATCTTATATTAATTTAAAACATGTTAGACAACAATGTGGTGTGTGTGTGTGTATTTTTTTTTAATGAGATGCATATTTTTTTCTAAGACTTATGAATCTTCTGAGACCACAAGAAGAAAAAACATTAAAAACTACTTTAGGAAATTTTATTATGCAAACATGTTCACATATTAAGCGCTGCTTTGCTAGTAACACTGAAAAGTCAAAATAAAAACAATTTCTATAAGTTTATTTGGAGTCGGTGCTTGTGTCGCTGCCGGTCAACTGAAACACCGACTCTATAAACTTCTTGTTTAAACTTATTTTATTTTTACAACTTTTTTGTGGTAGCTACAGGAATGGCGTGAAAATAATACAAAAACACAATCGCAAAGAGCGTCCGTTGAGGAGTTTCATTTTTTTACTCCGTCTTCTGATCTTAACCAAATTTAGCTGACATCACAGCTAAATTCTATCGAATGAAATATTTTCTAACAAATTCGGTCCACAATTAACAACGAAAACGATGTGTACATACGTAAAAACGGCAAAAATAAGAATACACAGCGAATTGAGAACGTACTCCTTTTTTGAAGTCGGTTAAAATATGTTTTATTTCACCTAAACATAAATTATGTGACTAGTTTAAATAACTAGCCTCTAATATAACTCATGATCTCTAGTATGTATAAATTCTATTGGAATAAGCGTTTCCTTTCTTATATCTGTTGATTGAAATAAACAGTCGGAAAGGTGGCACATAAATATGTTGGCAAAGCACACAAATTGTTCCAGTAAAATGTTCTGTTATATTACAAGCTGCATTACATTGCCAGCGCACTTTATAGACATTTCAATCGATTTGTCGTTAGTAAGTTGTTCGGAAATGTAAGTACATGAAACATGGATAGTGACTATATATTCCATAAATAATAAATCATTTTGCGTGTTTAGAATTGCCTTAACTACTTGTTGTAAGCTTTACTACTGCAACGATTAATGTTAAAACTGCGGCGGGCTATAAACTGAACACGAATTTAATTTTAATAATATAACAAACTAAACCTACCCTCCGTGTCGCAGTGAGCGAATAGCCGGCTATAAAGCGAGAGACCGGAGGTTCGAATCCCACAAATATTTGTTTCGGGTAAGGGTGTGTTTTCTCCTCAGATATTGACATCAGTCAGGCAGTTGGTCGTAAAAACTACAAGCTAGATCTTTATGTAACATGAGTTTAAAAGCATGTTTCCCACTGCGAATAGGATAAAGGCAGGTGGAAGAGAATAAACTCTTAACCATGGCCATTAATATAATTTTTATTCAAAATCATATATGAGAAAGTAAGTGATCGCGGCTCATGCACACCCACAACACGTACCATGAATGTATTGTCGACCTTAAAAGAAAGGAATGGAGCTTGGGACGATGGGGATTTGGGATTGCACTCACCATACGAAACACAACAGCAAACCGCTCCTTCACGTCGGTTTTTTATAAAACAGTGATAATATCCCGGTAGCTGGGCCATTCATGCTGTTCACAAAAATAACCTCAGAGTAAAACTACCACTTTTTTATAGCATGGGCCGGCAAAGGAGAACGAAGAATCGTGGGTGCGTTGCCGACCTTAAAGGCAAGGGATATAAAAGGATTTGGGCCTCCAGATATCTCACTCACCATACAAAACGCAGCATCAAGCCGCTACATTACGTCGGTTCTCTGTGAGACAGTGGTAACAACCCGATCGAGCCGTTAGACAAAACTGTCTACAGCGTGGCTCTACCACTCAAAATCATTATAATCACTAATAAAAGACTTTAATGTATACTTCTAGACAAGCTGCTCGGTATATAGAAATTGGTACCACAAGTTCCTGTCAATTGACCGTAACTCAATATTACCATCAGTGATATGTACTAGTACATCACACTCTCAACTAGTACTCCTAACGCGCTCCCTGTTTGTGAGCTGTCAAACTCCCGCGTTATGTAACGCAATTTTACTTCCAAACAGAAAGTCTGCATATAATCGTTAGACAAACCGCTATTGCAAATGATAGGCGTCGATATATTCATATCGTATTTCCTTACATCAAATCATGTGAGATCTATTCAGTGATGAATTGAGCATACTCCGTCCATAGAGTATTGAGAACCCGTACATAATACTTACATAATTCCGTTGAAATTCCAGCTAACACACTATGCTCCTATGGGGCCGCCTCAATCGGAACTCAGCAGGCATTCAAATGCTTTCGATACGCTACGCTATGTCGGAGTGACTAGACTCGCTGTAGGCACAATAGATGCCAATCTAAACGGGAATTTGGCTTGGACATATCTGCGTTTGCGTATATTAGACATACGCAATGCTACTGCATCAAGAATGTACGTGATTTAATTAGTTTTCTTGAACAAAAATGAAACTGACTCAAAAAACTGAAAAGCTAAAAATAAACAATAGGCTAGTTGACACATTTTTAAAATAGGTCTTATTTTGTTAATAAGGCTTTGCTAGACGTTTTTTTTCTTTTATCGTATTTTTCTGAGACTTATAAAACAACAAAACTTTAATTCAAATTATTTTTTTTCATGAACATACGAAAACGCCGTCGGTCATGTTGGCCTATAGATTATCTGTGCAACGACGACACATTATTAGTAAATAAACACGCGTGCGACATAGCCTCTGCCAGCTAAAAATAAAATATCATGAGTTTTAATAAATTACACGGTAAATATAGTAATTATCATTACTGTATGGTGCGAGAATGCAAGAATATCTTATTATTTTTGCTACAAAGGACCACAACATGCGATTTACAAATGGCATTTAGTTGTTTACATATTGTCTGACGTCACGATCATGGCGCGAGCGTTTTCGAAGTTTTAAAATAAAGATAAAAAAAATTGTAATTTGAATTTTAAAGACATCTTCTACTTAAATGTATTGAAATTGATATATTTGGGTTCCACCAACCAACTACTGTAGGAAATAAACAATTATTTATTAAATTTTGGTATAAGTCAACTAGCCTATTTTGAGTCGGTGCTATAATAAAGGTAGGTAGATAGCTACCTTCTACTACCTTTCTACCAAAACATTACAAAAGCAATTGCAATGTTTCAAAAGGTGGCCTTAACGCTAAAAGCGATTTTTATTATACTAATTTATCTGCCGCACTCAGAGATATCAATTAAGTTTAATTAATAGAGGCTACTAAATACACTATACATATATCTGGCTAGAGCGCCATAAGCGCGGGCTTTATTGTCAGGTGAAGCTGTAAAAGCAATATAGGCTAACAGCACAAATCCATTCGAAAAAAAGAGCTTTTTGCTAAGTGTCGATTGTACACCATGTGGTTGGTCCGTTTTTGTTATGGCCAAAAATAAATAATAATTCACCCGGGCGGATCGTCGAACAAAATTTAGTTTTAAATAAAGACACCATCGTAAGCTCTGCGTGTCATGATACTGCGATTGCACAGACGTGTCGTATCGGCAGCATGTGCTTAATTACACATGTGGGTGCCGACAATAGAATAGTTAAGTTTATGTGGATCATCGAGTATAAATCAGAACGGGTCTGTATTGCGTGCGCGTGTTTCACTAATTGCATTCTATGCTTTTAATGTTAAATATAAGAGTAGTAGGTATAAGATCTCTTTCCTAAGATTTTGATGTTTGGAAGAAGATAGATTTGAAAATGTGGTGTAATACCACATTATGTGAGTGGTAGAGCCACGCTGTAGACAGTTTTATCTACAACACGAATGGGGCAGCTCGACCGCGTCGATACCACAGTCTCAGAGAAAACAGCAAAAACATATATCTGCTGCGTTTCGTATGGTAAGTAATATCCGGTGGTCCAAATCCCCTACGTAATCCCTTAATTATCCCTTACCTTTAAGTTCGGTAACGCGTCCAAGATTCTTTTGGTATTGTGGGCGTACATGGGCGGTGAAGATCACTTACCATCAATTGACCCATTTGCTCGTCTGCCAGCCTATGCTATAAAAAATACAGACATTAATACAGTGTGTTTTGAAATTATGGAGTGTTTTATGTACAATAGTACCTGGAATATATGCATGCTACTTATTGGGCCATCGCCTTATGGTCTAGGAACTCCTAAGCTCAAATCCAGGTCGAGCAAACACAATTTGTGTTTGAATTCTCGGTTTGCAATGTCACACATGAGGTGCCTGGTATAGCGATAGGCTCGCCCCCTATCTCATCATGGAACAGGAATAAACTCGGCGAACTATGGCAGCACTGGTTGCACCTCTGCCTGTCCCTTGGGGGATACAGGCGTGAGCTTATTTTATATATAATAGGCTAATATATTTTTTGCAAGGGAGAGTCTCACGGTGAGGCGATTCAGTCCCTTGCTACTAGCATTAGACTCATTGAATAAGATTTTAATAGAATCGATGCAAATCCCATGGCTAAAGCGGGTTACAGATCAAGCGTGCGATCGTGTTTCAAATGTCATACGCGCACCAAGGATGCCGGTCGTGAATTACCACCGCAATCTATGCCAATATCGTGCATAACATTCTGTATCGAGTCTTTAAGATATCTAAATGACCTGCTGAAATCTGCTGTCTACACCCTATAATATCATAATGGTATAATTGCATGATAATAGCTCGATCAGGGTATTTTCGTTTTTTTACGGTTAGTGAGAATCATTTAAAACCTTCTTATTTTAAACAAACCGAAAAAGAATCTACCATCTTTGCCTATTTGTAAAAAAGAACATCCGACTGTATGCTATGACGTGATATTAGATATTCTGTGCTAAAACTATCTCCCTCTTATTGGTCTGTCTTTATAGTTCATACAAAGTCTTATCCGGGCTTAATCCAAGGTCCGCCTTCCCATCGTGATTTGATGGCAATTAGTATTATGTAGGGTGTCCCACCGTCTGATCCCCACGACCCGCAACGGCAACCAAGTTTCGCTATTGCCTCGTCCATTAGTCAACATAGTGTACCATCACACATATTTGTGCATCACTCAATAATTTATCTCAGTGTGGGATCGAACTCACGGCCTCACTCTTTACAGCCGGCTACTCGCCCACTGCGTCACGGAGGCTGTCGAACATGAACAATATCACACATCATTTCACAATATACTGGACTGTACATACTTTTACATAACAACCTTTCATCTAATAAACGCCACACATACAAAACACTATTATTATACATTACAAAACATTCTCCGCAAACAAAATTATACCTTTCACGTACATTAAAATAATAACGTTTTAAATAATTCACTATAATAATTACCGAGGCAATGTGCGTTCGATCAAACATGTTTATATTAAAGGTGGCTGTTGGTTTTGCGCAATGAATTCAGTCAACCGCCGAAATGAGAAACGCAACCGCACCACCAATGGTTTTGCATATAACGAGAGATTATTTTGCTCATTGATGCGTTTCGGAATGCACAGCTCAATATCATATTCATTTGCATTGATATCGAAGTGAAATTAAAATAATAGAAATGTAGCATCGGTCAGTATTTCCGGCTTGCGCGGACTTTATCATGATTGTTCAATATTTTTCTTTCAGTCTGACGTTGTCCCGGCTTAGTGCTATGGTCAGCCTACCTCCTTAGACATATATGAAATGAAATGAAATAGTTTTATTCATCATGTAGGCAATTAACCTATTTTAACAATTAATATACCCATTTTACATTGTAGTTTATTAATTTCAACAGAATCTCATCATTAACTGACGAAGAGAAACGGAGGAGTTTCTTAATTCGACGCGTATATTTGTTTTTTTTGTATTTATAATCACACCTAACTCCGGCAAATATGAATTGATTTGGATGATTATTTTGTCATTACAAAAATTATAGCTCAAATTAATTTATGATTAAATTTAAAGAGGTAAAATCGGGGATGAAAGACTATAAATGTAGAGTCTGTATGGAATTATAAATATTTGTTTAAATGTCCAAACAGTTGTTAATATGTCCAGTTTATATTTGTAGTAAGTATAATCTAATGATATTCTTTCTTTACTTTTTTCAGGTTTCAACGCAGATAATGCGCCCTTACAAAATGTGCTCACAGCAAAGAGACATCACCTCATTCTGACACTGCCTACGTAATTCGTACGCCGCCGCCATGGATCACAAACTAATCGCCTTTTTGGCGGTAGCCGCTCATTTAAGTAAGTACTACAATACGACCCTCTTATTCCCCCGGGCCTCCAAAACAAACACAACCCACAACATCCCGAAATGTTATTATTTTAGGCTAAAATGTTCGTGAATGCGCCACCGAACCTATACGGGAAATTAAAACGCTATTAATAATAACTCCATAATAATTTTCAGGCATTAAAAAAAATGTATATCCAACAATGAATACTACATCCTGTACATAATATTATGTATTGTATATAATTATCATACGTATACGTAAATATCACGTATATTTAAGTTCTATTCCCAGTGTAAGGGAAATGCTTCCGAAGACGGAGATAGGTGGTGGTGGTGTTTATAGACACGATAGCACTAAAATAAATAATGAAATAAGTTATTGTCTTCTTTGAACCAATAAATACAGTGACGTTTATTCAAATAATAATAAAAACCGTCTTTTTCTTAACAACCTAATGTAAAGCCAATAAAACGCGGTATACCTACTGAGTATTGGAGCACGGTAATGAGCGCGGGTCATTGACCCCGACTGTATCATTAGTACGATTTACATTGCAGGCTTACGTTTTCAAAATGGCAAGTAAAGTGCAAAGGAATAGCATTTTTAGTTTATGTTAAGGTAGTGTTTTATTACGGTTTTGGCTTAGGAAGCGGTCGCCTTATACCCGGTATAATATATATTTTAATGTATGTCTTAATAAAATATATCATAGTCTTCTGTTTCCTAATAAAATTTACGTTTAGTCTTGTCTATGCCTATATATTGTCTATATACGCCGACATGGTCTCATCTCTGCATCACCCATAGATTAGGTACATTTGTTGAAGGTCCACCTCTATAGATATTATTTATATAAAGTTTAAATAAATAAAAAATACTCCAGCGAATACTTCCAAGTTAATTAAGGGAAGTTCAAGCATTTATGGCATTACAAAACTCATAAATGAGGCGGAAGTGATCAAGTGTAGATATAAAGGGATGAAAATTTAATACGAAACTGCTTAGGGCTATAATATTAATTCCGCCGCGCAACTAATTATGAAAAAGTAAAATATGCTTATATATTTTTATAGACTTAAAACGATTATAGATGTGATTTTTTAATAACATAACTATATCAGGGTTTTAAAACACTTACTTATATTTCACATGCTATATCCAGTGACATGATCATCATATCAGCTACAAATTCTCTAACTGGCAAGTATATTTTCGAATGGAACCTTGCATAAAAGATTGGCCAACCTAATAAAGAACTCAAGACCTTCTGGTTCACAGCCGAGATACGTTGTCACTAGACCAATGAGGCGACTACTTTTATTAAACTATAGGAATTGATTCGATCGATGGAAGAGAGAGCGTGAGCAACCCTTCGATCCACATCTAAGGTAGACTATCCCAGACCACTTGCTGGCAAATGGCGTGGAAGTAAAAAGGATATAGCGACACAACACCGGAGGAATTTGTTACTTTTAAGAGGAAAACATTTTCAATTCTTTGCTTTAGTACATATATGAATTTCGCCTTGTAGGCATTAGTAGTAATACGTAAACATACGAATAATTAAGCGCATAAACTAAAATATATCGGACTCTATTAATAATATATTTTTATTAATGGCTTATCCTTGATGTAGTTATTGCCATAAAACTCCATCCAAAATAAGGCAATTCATGTGCGCAATTAAGAACAATAACTATTCACATACATAACAACAGCTTTATTCTATGTTATAGTGCGTTACCATAGTAACTACCTAGTTGTTATTAACCAAGACTAAGTTAGTTAGTAAGTTAGTCTACGTTACAGAATAAACGCAAATGTTTTAAAATTTGTGATCAATCTACCGATATAATTAAGTTAATTCCATAATACTCAATTGTATCTATAAGCTCAGGAATGTATGAAGCCCTGAAACAAATTAACAACCTCGCACAGGGCACGGCCTGTTCACGCGACATTTGGTTAACGATGCTCGTATCTCGTGAATAGCTTTGTTTGTAAACACACACTCTTTTTAAGCCATATGAAGGTGGTGCTATCACACGTCATTTGCCATCCAATGGTACTGAAGTAACGCAGTAACTGACTTTCTGCCCTTATCAATACATTTTCTCGAAGGTTTTACCATAAAAGTCCTCAGTGATTTTAATATTATAACCAACAAAAATGCGGGTAACGTTCACTGTTTTTAATCTATATGATGGTATACGGTATATGGTATTTCGATGTTACTTGTACCTACGTACTTTTTTTTTATTTTAACGTTGGGAAACCCTTTAAGGATACTACCCCACCGCATGGTCGGCCGGGGCGGTTATGTCCGATTCCCACGGACTAAAGCATAAAGATGTTCCTCCGGGTGCGTTTGTTGGGGCTACGGGCACGACTTAGTACATACCTAATATAACACAAATAACAATAATAGCAAATATGTTTTATAGGACTTATAAAGCTTGTATTATTTATAGTAATATTATCTCATGTTGTAGTAATATTATCTCATTGTTAATATTATCTCAACCTATCTGTTACAGGTTTCATATCACCAGTAAATGGGCAGGCTAACTTGTTGACGCAGACAGTTTATGGATTTTTGGACTTCACTACGACTATAGGCAACACTGTTATGGTCTTTTCACCACAATCAGCACCTCCGCCAGGTCAGAGTTATTTCAGTATTTATGATATAACTTAACACAGTTCAAAAATCTAATAACAAACCATTCTTAATTTCAGAGCTACCTAAAACAGAAAAACCAGTGCAGGAAAATATTATTGAAACCAAACCACCTCCACCATCCGTTACCAGTGTAAAACCAGAAACTATAAAACCTAGTAAAATACTAGATAAAGACAAAACGAATAAACCAGCCGCTCCGGCTGTTCTATCTAGTGCAGTCTCAGTTGTATCATCTCCACCGAAAAAAGAAGAAAAAAAGGCAAATGTACCTAAATCAGCAGTTAAAGAACAAAAGCAGATCATTACGAAAGTAGAAGTAGTTGCTGGTCCTTCGAAAATCATAGAAAGTAGCTCTCCTAAACAGTCTTCTCAAAAATCAAACAAACAAAGTTCTCAATCTAACAACAACAAAAATAAGAAAAGTGAAATAAAAAGCGTAACAAATGTGGTAAGCAGCAAAGTTGAACTCAAACAAGGTCCACCACCATCTATTATTAGTTCTAAAGTGAATAGTGTAGTTCAAGTAAAATCTAGTAAAGCGGAAGAAAAACCAGCAATTTTAATTACCAATAACAATATTGGTGAACCAGAATATGACTTCCTATCGCGTCAACCATCCGAATTTGTTGAAGAGACATACAAGGTTATAAATATTCGGCCGTCCAAAGCACATGTACCGAAACCTAAGCATGTTCATAAAAATAGGGCTCATCAACCGACACCGCCTCCGGAAGACGCCGACCATCCCCTCGGACTCGTTACGACTCTGGGTGGGACAATAGTCAAGGACGGACTTACAACAGTCCACGAAACCAGCGTCATAGGGACGTATATTTCTGGAAAGTACGCTCAAGTTTTGAATAGCAATTCTAAAGTTTTGCCACAATCTGGACATAGAGCTAAAATATCGCCTACTCCAACGCATAGGATATTAAAAACCCCAGCGCCTGCTATTTCTAAAAATCATAGGCATAATTTGGAACCCACACCTTCTATTGCCGATGAAGAAACCACCTTCAGTAAAACCTCTCGTCGGCAGACAAACAGTGGTGGTTCTTTCAAAAACCGACACCGATCTCAAAATATCGCAGAAAGTGATAATCACGATACTACTCCTTCTAATCAAAATAAAAAGTATAAAAATAGAAACTCTCATTCTCAAAGGACCCAAAGGTAATGTAACTTACATTAGAACTCGTTCACATGTACCAGCTATGTATGTAGATACGCAGTCACCAACGTCGTTATATAGCCGATGAATCATGCATGACTTTTTTGGGCTTGTAGTAAGTAGTTAACGCGAAGACGTATAAAATGTATGTACCCATAATCACGCATGGTATTTTTCTCCAATAGGCAATATGTTGACGTACTCAATTTTTTTTATTTTCAGTACTCGATTTGGCCGACCCGCAAACACGCCCCAATTGGCAACCGTCTCTGTTTTCAGCGAAACAGCGACACCATCGTTTTCTAACAGAAGGAAGGCCAGCAGAAATTCTGGTAATAAATCAGTTGTGACTCCTTCAAGCAACAACGATAATCAATCAAGGCGTGGATTTAAGGCTCGTGCTCAACCGACTCCTGTCGAGCAAGTAACGCCGGCGGCTTCCACAAGTGTCTATAAATTTAAGCTAAACCGTTCCCCAGGGTCTGGACGCTGGCAATACAAAACGAGCCCTAAACCTAAAGTGACGATCAGAAAACCGACAGGTGATGAAGAACAGCAAACGACGCCAAATATTAATCCTCTTCTTGACGATCCGCAAACGAACGATATATCTCTTCAAGCGAGATCTGACAATGACCTTGAACTGTCAGGTTCACAGAGTGGTCCCGGAACTCTTGTTGACAACGACACCGAAGATAATTCAATAGAGAAACCACCACCGGTCGAAACAATTAAGGTGGAAATATCGACTCCCGCCGATTTTAGTGACATTTACTATGAATTAGCTACGGTCAAGTCTCCCTATACCTTCCAGGTAACTATCAAATAATTACGATAACTCTTATTGAAAATTTATAGTAGTTATATATTCTTTTTCTTCCACCTGCCCTTATCACACTCTTAGTGTGGTCGGTGCAACATGCTTTTAAAGCATGTTACAGAAATATTTGTCTTGTATTTTTTTGACCGGCCGCCTGCCTGAGATAAACTCCTCTAATCACCCAAACCCGAAACAAATATTTGTGGATCACACAAAAATTTGTCTCGGTGCGACAATCGAACCCGCGGCCTCTCGCTTCACAGCCGGCTACTCGCCAGCCACGGAGGCTATCAATATATATATTAGCATAATATTTTTATATATTAGCATAATATTATGTTAGCAAATATATTTATTTTGCAGGTCGGACGCGTTAAAAATACTCGCATCATTACAGTTACATCCACAATCGAAAAACGTTTAGAACCATCTGCCACTCTTAACTCGCAAAGTTCTCTCAACGAACCGTTGACAGAAAATATATTGGCAACCGCATCACCATACGGAAAAGATCATAATCTGTTGGATTCCAGCATAGCTACTTTGCCTCCAATAACTTTAAATTCAGACATGGAAACTCCACCCTTAGAAACAGTGACTGAAACATTCAGTACGACTCAGCACATGCTAAAGACACATATTTTACCGGTTGTAAGAGATGTTAACTTAACGAGCAGTCTAACTTTCATACAAACTTACCAAGTCACTCGATTTGTAACAGCTACTAAAACTTTGCCACCAATGGACTTATACCAATTTATTCCAAGTAAAACGTTGAAAGAATTCAATAGCCGTCTTGATGAGGCCGGCTCTGAATTGCATTTGGAACTCGACTTCGGTGACAGCAGTGAAGACGAAGATGGAGTTCCGCGACGAGCGTTTCCGCCTGAACTGGACCTCGCTAATATTGGATCAGATTTTGATCTGGCAGAACTTGAAAAGTATGGGGCGGATAATCACTTAAGACTTAAGAAAGCACATGGGCAGAACAAAGTCAACCACGTAACGGAAGCGCCATCTGTGCCAACTCCTGCATTGACTCCAGAACAAGCACAACAACTAGCCTTATTAAGACTTCTGAATCCAGCTGCGGCTGCACAAATTCCGAATGTTGTGACCACATCGAAGCCGGTTCTTAAGTACGAAACTATATACGAATCTCATGTTATACCCTTCTTTGATGGTAAGATCACTGTGCAGAGTACTATATCGAGGCCAGTCGCAACAATCACAAAAACGGAATACGAAATAGGCACAAGCAGCCTTCCAGCTTTGCCGCTGCAACCTATTAATCCGCTTTTCCCTCAACAACAATTCACAGTAACTTCGACGCCAGTTGTCATGAACACCGAAGTTACAGCAACCGATAGTCAAGTTCTGAAATTGACTTTCGGTGCGAAGACATTATACACTACATTATTCACAACTAAAGTTGTGCCGACGATACTCACGTCTTACGTAACGTCTTCGATACCGGTGCAGCCGAGCGCTGGCGGCTACCCAGGCTACTACCCGCCCCCGTTCGCACCCTTCCCTTATGTAGGTTAATCAGTTCCGTGGGTATTGTGTAAAAATAAAATATTGGACCTTATAAATCCCGTAATGGACACCAGTGTTAACAGTGATGATAAAAACATAAAACATTTAGTAGAGAACTAAACTCTAAAGTATGAGTGTTTTGTTGTGGTGCACGTTATAAACTATAGTGTGTGAGCAGTAAACACTGCATATGCAGCAGAACGGCGGGATTTATAGCCTTTGTGGGAACCAGGAACACGCAAAACTATAAACGTATTTTCTTCTAAACTTTCCCACTTCGCTACAGTGCGTGTTAGATAATATAAGTTTATGTGAAAATAACGCTTATCGACAAACATTAGGCAATATAACGCAATGATTAGCATATAAGTCGATTCTTGTAAATATTTATATTTATATGAATGATATTGTGTACATAGATAAATATTAAAATAATATGAAATCTAGTTAAAATTGTAGATACGTATGTTTTGCAATATTGTAAAAATGTATTTTGTACTTTTATAATGTATCGCTTAAATAAAATGGGTCATATACGATTAAAGTGAAATACATAAAATAACCTTATGTTTTTCTGCGTTACTGACAAAAGCGAACAAAGTAAAACATTTTAGATCAAAAAATACATTGGTGTCTGTCCATCCTACTGAGATATAAAGTATTTCATCCAGCACATCGTATTTAAAAATAACAAACGTATACATTTTTCCACCGAACGTAGTGTTGCAAAGAAGACACACTCAGAGTATTTCAACTATTCCAGTCTATTTTCTTATTCAGTGTAAATTGAATCGAGGAGCTCTCTCAACAGGAAATGTTTTTATTTCTACTTTCCTAGTTACATTCAGCTTCACTCATATAACGCCTTGAAATTCAAATTTAATGCTGCTGTTTTAAACTTATAATATCTTCGTACTTTATTGAGAATACTTTTATAAAACTGTAACATAAGAAGAAATAAGTTTTTTTTTTCTCATATCTACATATGATATTTTATAAAGTAAAACTAAAAAATGGTGTATTCGAGCAATTTGATCATAAAAACAGTATTTTCAAAAAAGTAAAAGGTTTTTTTTCAGTTGAGCTTAAAAACAACAATTTTGGTATAGTATAGGATCCTGTCATACAACGACTTTCACCGAGATGTTTATTTGATGAAACCTATTTTATATTTAATTAAATATGTTAGTAAATATATTGCATATGGGTTGCCTAACAAATTTCAGTCCAGGATATGATTACCGATCTAATAATTAAAAAAATTTTTTTTTTACATTTCACCGGTTTGATTATTAGACAAATTCTATACCAACCAAAAGTATGAAGCAAAGAATTTTAATTCAATAATCAGACCGGTGCAAAATGCTAGTATCGATTTACCTGTTTATACCTGGCTACCCGAGAGTTGTGACTGGAAAAGAATAGGCAACCTAACGTTTGCATATTCTATGGGCTTCATACTTTCGATTGGTATAGAATTTGTCTATTAATCAAACCGGTAAAATGTTTAAAAAAAAATATTTTTTTTTAATTATGAATTAATCATGTCCTGGACTGAAATTTGTTAGGCAACCCATCTGCAATATATTTATTGACATATTAAATTAAATATAAGATACGTTTCATCAAATAAACATCTCGGTGAAGGTATGACGGGATCTTAGACTAGTAACATCGACACATGGGTATACAACGATATACAAGCTGGAATTTCTTTTTCTTTTAGTGAAGCTAATAATAAAGAAAAAGTTTGTATCATTTATTCTTATACCTTATAGATGTGATCAATTTTATATACATAAAATTTTATTTAAAAAACAGCCTATTTTATTACAATAAATTATATTAATATTTAATTTATCATAAATTAAATTTCGGGAATCTAAAGGTATTATATCTTAATTAAACTCATCTCACTCTGAAAGGAGGCGACGAAAGAAACACGGAAGCCTGGTGTTGTGAAACAAAGATTAATGAAAGCTGGTTATGTGAACTGAATAGCTAATGTTTCAAATTGAAATAGATGAATATTGGAGAGTGATAATAAAATAAGAAGTTATAAAAGAGACATCGATAAACAAAGATCTAAATAGATGCCGTATATCCTAGGCCTACTACTTCGATTTCCAACACGCATAATGGACTATATAATGGTCTAATGTGCACTGTAGTCACAACGTCACTATGGTAGTAAAAATAGACGCATTGAGTTTTCATATAGATAACTGATTGAAGTACTTACAGTGCCTATTTAGACCTTAGGTCTGTGATACAGCACTAATAAAGAGTTCAAATTCAACTTCTTATTCTATTAAAGAAAAACGGTGCAATAATACCCATCATTATTTGCATCTAAGTGGCAAAATGTTGACGACAATGCCGATGAAACGAAAATATTTTATAAATATTATATTATGCTGCTCAGCGTCGTTGGTAAGTTGTATGCGAAAGTGTTGATTGAAAGAGTTGTGAAAGAAACCGATGAGAAAGTTTTCGAAAGGGAAAGGGATGTACGGATCAGGTCTTTTCTCTACGAGAAATAGCCGAAAAGTTCCTGGCTAAAGGTCAGAAGGTCTACTGTACCTTTGTAGACTTAGAAAAGGCCTATGATAAAGTGGTGAGCAATGAACTTTGGTCGGTATTGTCCATGTATGGGTTGGACAGCAACCTTGTTCGAGCTCTGAAATCCCTTTATAGGGATTCCAGAGCTTGCGTAAGAATAAATGGGTCATACACTGAATGGTTTAACATCCAAAAGGGTGTTAGACAAGGATGTGTCATAAGCCACCATGGCTGTTTAACTTATTTATGGACAATTGTTTGCAAGATTTGAAAGAAAGTACATGTGGATTAAGGATGAATGAGTTACTCGTCAAATGTCTTCTTTACGCCGATGATCAAGTAATACTTGCACCGTCGGCGGATGAGTTGCAGGAGATGGTAACTATAATGTTCAAAGCTTTCAGGAGGAAAGGCATGAAAGTGAATGTTGGAAAGACGAAAGTGATGGTTTTTGAAAAGGATGAATGTATGACGCTGTGTGATATAGTGATTGAGGGAGAAAAAGTGGAACAGGTGAGAGAGGTTGTAAACTTGGGAATTTTGTTTACGAGAGATGGAAAATATTATAGAGATATTGAAAGAAGAGTGAGTGCGGGGTACCAGGTGAATGGGGCACTACACGCCTGTATGAGTAGCCGGCAAGGCGGAAAAAGCTCAACTGGCCGTGCACGGTGGAGTGTTAGTGCCAACTTTAATGTATGGAAGTGAAAGTTGGGTGTGGCAGAAGAAGAATGAAAGTCGTATAAATGCAGTAGAAATGAGAGCTCTGAGAAGTATGTGTGGTGTAACTATGAGAGATAGAGTAAGAAATAGTGAGGTAAGAGAGAGGTGTGGTGTGAGAGAGGATGTAGTGATGAAGATTGAGAAAGGAATATTAAGATGGTTTGGTCATGTAGAGAGGATGGATGAAAGAAGATTGACGAAACAAATATACATGGCGAGTGTGAATGGTACAGTTGGGAGGGGAAGGCCTCGGCGAACTTTCATAGATCAAGTTGGAGATATTCTCGAGAAAGACCAGCTCAGGAGTACCCTAAACCGACGTGCATGTATGAAAAATTTAATGAGAGTGAATGAGGCCAAAGAGGTATGCAAGGATCGTAGCAAGTGGAAATCCGTTGTCTCTGCCTACCCCTATGGGAAACAGGCGTGAGTGTATGTATGTATGTATGTATTATATTATTAGAAACCTTATCCTTTTTCATTACTAGCTTTTGCTCGCGGCTTCACCCGCGTGAACGGCCTTTTCCGGGGTAAAAATTGGCCTATGTCCATATCCAGGCCATGGTCTACCTGTTTGCCAAATTTCTCCCAAAACTGTTCAGCTGTTAAGGTGTGATTGACTTACAAACATCCAAACTCACAAACATGTCATTTCTCATTTATAATAGTAGATATTAGGATCCTATACTGCACATCGCAGCAACACAAAAGGAGTACCATATTGCTACATCGCAGCCATGACATATCCAGTCAATCATTCCGACAATCAATCAGTTGATAGACGCAGGCTTCCAATGTGGATTTAGGTAGATATCGATTTCATGCCTTCAACAGCCGACTGCGTCGGGCTTCATGCGAAAAGTTAATACAAAGAGAAAATGGATATAATAAAAACTCAATCTTGGATTCGTTTGGTGATAAATCTCTCTATTCTAAAAAAAGGTAACTGGCGCCGCCGCCGCTGCCAAAAGCTTGTCACGCTATCTCCTCCGACCTATCTATACCAATCGATGCAGAATAATGTGGGGAAGAAAGTAAGATATGTCTCATATTCGTCGGACTTTAAGTTTTTTTTTTATTTTATGTTTTGTGGATAACATGGGCAACGCCCCTAGTTTAGAAAAAAATACTTGTCCCGTATTTGTGTTCTGTACCTATATTTGATTTAATAAAGATTGGAATTTATTAACAGCATTGCAATGAGATGAGTTTCCATTACTAATTACCTAAAGTGCGAAATTCAAATGAAGTGTAAAGGCACGTTTGCGCGCGACCGAGACAGAAGAGCATGACGCGCAACCGTTTCAATACAATTACTTACAAAGTGGACGTGTCGCTATTGCTTGACTCGCGTCTCCTGTCTCGGTCAGGTACCTAAGCGATGGTCACGTCAAGCATCAGATGCGAGCGTCCATGAATTACTGGGCATTATGAGACTTAACAACTTATATCTCGGGGTAACGAGCGCAGTCCAGTGCCATGCAATGCTTTGTCATTCAAAGTTCTGCATGGCACTGGACTGTGCGTTGCTTCTGTTTATGGGCAAGCGTGGCGTACTATCAGGCGAACGACCTGCTCGCCTCGTCATTCAAGCTAATTAAATAAAACCACGCTGGCCTAATGCGAGTTGGTAGACGTTACACATTTTTGAGATTCTCATGAAGAATTTTCAAGTATGCAAGTTTGCTGATGAGGTTTCCTTCATCGTTATAGCTAGCGATAATTCACAATTAATATAACACGAGTACCTTAGACGTAATCAGAGGTGCATATTCTTGGGGCTGGTATCGATCCAGCGACTTTCGTCTCGATATTCCGCGCCACTCCTCGTTGAGTGGCAGCTGTCGCTGCTTTTCATAAGTTTACTGAAGAAAAATTGTACAAAAACGTATTATAACACAAAAATGTCACAAAAAAGTTTCTAAGCACTTCATATTGTAAATTATTATTGCTTACATATCTAATAATATGAAGTGCTTACATGAGGGAAAATAATGTCTATCAGGTTGTTTTTTATTCTCTTAGATCCTCGCCAAGCTGTACCTACATTGAAGAAAAAAATAAAAAGATTAAACTAGCAATATGCTATACATAGTAATATGCTAAATTGCGTAGTCTATTTTATTTGCAACACATGCAATACTCGTAAACGTGTTAGTTATTAACTTATTACGAAACAATTCAAATCATACTGCATTACACTAGTATCTAAAAAGTGGTAGAGCCACGCTGTAGTCAACATGAATAAGCCGACTCGTCCGGGTTGTTACCACTTTCTCACAGAAAATCGTAAAGTAGAGACTTGCTACTGCGTTTCATACGGTGACCGAGATATCTGGAAGCCCAAATTTCCAATCCTATAATTATCCCTTTCCTTTAAGTTCGGCAACGCATCCATACAAATCCAATAAGGCTTCTCTCATTCCCGAAAATATTACGAATATTGCCAATAAAATAAGATTTCATTTGCTGAAATGCAAGTGATAATTCACTTTTGAGACAAAGAGACTCGAATTGTGCTGGCTAATTCATATCGGAATCATCGATAAAACGAGCCTTATTTTTCCTATTCGGATACCTGTATGAACGATGTAGACCTAGGAAACGATGCAACTATTATAATAAATATTTTTTATCATAACGTGATAAAATACCACAGTACTTTTACTAATATAATTACCAAACAAACAAACACAATCTTACTGCTGCACTCCGAAACGTTAATTAACTTCACATTTCTTTTAGATTGTTTTTTATAGCATAGGCCGCCAAACATTTGCAAATGTTTTGCCGGCCTATGCCTTAAAAAATGGCACTCAGGCAGTGGCACCCGGTCGAGCCGGCCCGGTCCAAATGCTGTAGACAAAACTGTCTACATTATAACTCTACACTCACAAAACTCACAAAAAGTTAATGATCCGTTGACGTCTCTGAAGAATAATCGAATTCTATGAAATTACTTAATGACAATTGACAATTAAAGTTAATTGAGGTCTCTGAGTACAGCAGTTAAAAATAAAGAACATATTTGTGTAAAAATATGATACTATAAAATGAGGATGGTAATAAAACAGTAATGTTATGAAATTGCCGCCACTATCGCCGGAAGTTATAAACGAATTGTTTATTAGCCCTTAGTTGAAACCTAACATGAAACCCTATAATAAAATTGAAACCTCAATTGCTCTTTGTTTGTTTGTATAAAAGAAGCAGCTCAATATTCTTAACGGTTTAGTGGATAGGCATTAATGAAATGAAAATAAAAATAGCATAGTAGTAAGTGAACACAAATCAATGCGATTATCAATATCGATAATAAATATTTTAAAATATTCTAAAATTTTTGAATAAATCTTATATATATAAAGACTATCAATAAAGCGGAAGGACAGTAAGATATTGGATTATATACATATGAAAATATGTTTTATCGGTAAATTAATATCCGCTAGACTATGATTATCTACTCCCCTAATCTACACTAATATTATAAAGAGGAAAGATTTGTATTTTTGTATGTAACGAATAAACTTAAAAACTACTGGACCGATTTCAAAAATTCTTTTGCCGTTAGAAACCTACATTATCACTGAGTAAAATAGACTACTCTTTTCCCGGAAAAGACCAATCACGCGGGCGGAGCCGCGATAAAAGGCTATAATTAATAACAGACAAAGTCACAGCAAAGTGTGATCGAGTTTAGCTAGTTGATTATAGTATTTTCCGAAAATCTTACTCGTGGTAAAGATATTGTATTCTAACTGACTGAAAAAACGGATATACTTATTTCGACGCGTATTTTTTTAGCTTAAACATAAACCGACGTGAATGAGGTATCCGGAGGCCCAAATATTCAAGAGGGAAGAGGAGAGGGATACCTTTCTGAATCTCTTAATTATTATCTCTTTCCTTTAAAGTCGGCAATGCGTCCATTATTCTTCTAGTATTTTGGGCGTTCGTGGGCGGTGGAGATCACTTACCATCAGCTGACCTACATGCGCGTTTGTCCTATTATATAAAAAAATAGTTTTTTTTGAGTCGGTTTTATTTAATACCGTCGTATCTATTGCAAAGCAAATCTGTGCACGTACAGTCGGTCTCAGTCTCGTTGATTGAACGAGGTTAGACGAAATCGGCTTATCGTCCGTCGATGGCGAGTGGGGAATAATTTCATTTGAGTATGCACGGATCGCCGCGGACCCGTGCCGCGCCGCCCGCCGCCCCCCAGCCTACTGTCATGCAAATTGACAATGTGGGCTTATACCAAGCTGCTATCTATTTACTATCGTATTGGTTACTAACAGTTTTAAAAGAATCTTCATCTGACTTCAAGAGACCACAACAATTGCGATAAGCTGAACACTTTTTAATGTATAGTTTCGGTTAATAGTTCTATTATTAATGGAGGTGAAACGCCGTTGGGAACTTATTAGAGGTTCCCAGCCACCAGACAGTAAATTAATTAATAGTAATAAGGTAGTTTCCTATATTGCATTTTATACATTATTTTATAAGCAACAAAAAATGATACGCAAAAGATACCCTTTTATTAAAACACAATCAAAATTGGTTCAGAAATGTGCCCGCAGTTATGACTTTAAATGTTGGTATGAGGAAAAGTGGGTGCGCAGTAGGTATATCTCACTATCTCGCTTGCACGCGTGCACTGTAATGTAACTATACTATGTGTAATGTCACGAAGCAATCCGCTATGAGACCCCGTAACATTTAGCCGTGGCATGTTATTTAAGTTTTTATCATTTATTGTTTTCAGTCATGGCAAAATAAAAAGAAAAATGGTTTATTGTCTGCAGTGATGATACGCATGCAACAAAACAAAACATAAATTAATTAATTAAAAGTAAATTTAAAAAAATGCTGCACGCCTACATCGTGACAACTAGGTTGCTAACTCAGCATGATACTGTGTTGCGGCACAAACCATAACACAACGCAAATTTTCAGTAGCCACCTAAAAAGTGTAAAAGCAGTGTATGTTATGTCCGTAACATTCGTGTAACAAGTACGTGGGAAAGCCACACCTCTCGGTACGGCTAATTCACACGGAAATGTGGACACAATTTAATATAGAAAGAACTGTCCTAATCTTTCGTCTGAAGTTCTTACATTAAGCGATGTCGGATGCGCTGATTGAATTAGCTCAGGTCAGAAGTGGAATCCACGTTTGCCAAATATAGCTCGGCAGGTCCATCAAGTAGATTAGATTAAGGAACACTCCTGATAAGTAGCACCAAGATACTTATTGCGAATGATTAAGTTTACGACTATAATAATGTTTTATCTACACAGAGTTTTATCAAGATACATACATGTTATAAATTTGTATATTAATAAACATTCACAGCCATTGGACAGGCTCCGTGGCGCAGTGGGCGAGTAGCCGGCTGCGAAGCGTGAGGCCGTGTGTTCGATTCCCGCACCGAGACAGAGTTTCTGTAACCCACAAATATTTGTTTCGCGTCTGGGTGTTGTGGGACCGTAAAACCCTCGTAGTTCTTGATGCTCACGATACAGGTTAACCTAGTGTGGGGTCAGGACTATGTGTGTGATTGTTGGGTTTATTTATTTATTATTTATTAAGGAGTAAGCGGAGTTAAGCCACCCTTGGCGTGGTCAGTCTATGGATGAGTGACCGCTTAGTGGTATTTCAACTGAGCGTCCCCGTGCTTCGGAGGGAACGTAAAAAGTCGGCCCCGGTTGTTATCAATTGACTGCAGTTGTTAAGCCAAGTCGGAGGCCTACGGACGGCTTGCAAACTTTGACACTAACCATTCGATTCCCAATATTCTGTTTATCGATAGATTTACTTACTGGCAGTAAGTTTTTTACACATTTTATAGGGAAGATCTGTCAAAACTCTATTAATAGTAAGCAAACCTATCTATAAATAACATACAGGGAACGGCCATAAGGAGTAAGGGCTCTAATGAATATTGTAAACATCTGTAGATACCTAATAGTTATACTTACACTGTTTTGTCTTGCTCTTATATTCGTTCGTGCTGTGTATAACCTGTGTAGCCGCCATTCCTTACGACCTTAGGTTTTACGTAATGAATATTGCCAATAAACTAAGATTTAATTCGCGAAAACGAAATTCGCTGAGCTTATTTCCGTTCCACGACGTGACGAGCCTATCGCCATACCGGGCACAATTCCAGACTCCGAAATGATACTGAACAAATAGAAAAACCAAATATCACTTTTACCCGACTCGAGGATTGAACCCGAGACCTCAGCACAACAGTAGTACAACGTACGCATTATAGGTAACTGCGCCAAGACAGTTTTTTTGTTTTCTTTATTTATATTTTTATCGTACCTACATGATTCATAGTGATAAGTAATTTCATAGGATCGACTAAATATTCTCATAATCTTATCACATAAAATCAATCCAAGTTGTCGGTAATGAAATAAAGATTACTTTAAAACAAAACAGATAAATGTATTCTAATGAAATGATAAAAATATTCTTTTCACATTCTATATTCAACAATACACTGTTAAAGAAGTCGTGTGTTTTATACTTATAAAGTTATATTTCATCAGTTTTACAAAGTGGGACTCGTGCAGTGATGTTTCGATGTATTTTGATATCAGTAGTGTTAATATCATGTAAGTGTGCCTTACATTTCTTTATCTTTTCATGTCATGTTCGTTGTTCATCTAATCCTTTTGGTGTTTCCCCTAAAAAGACACCAATTTTTTTATTTTTTATTATTCATCAAGTTTCGTGTCCTTTACGAGATCAAAATAGACACATACTACTATATTTACTTTAATTCAAATTTCTATATACAAACTTTTTTTTCGTGAATATTGGATCAAAGGTCGATTAATGGTATTGTATCAAGTCATTGCTTTATATAACGTGTACCATTGTCCACGTTATATAAAAATTGTATATAATTTTATTTCAATACTATTAAAATGTCAAAAGCTGTAGATCATGTCGTCAGTCATTGCTTGTTACAATAACTTTAAACATACAAAAGTAGGTACTTACATTATTATTTTTACCCGGACCTTCATAACGATCATTGCAATTAGGTATTTCTGCAGACATAGATATGGAATTTTTAGATGCCGCAAGTACTTTAATCCGTATGAAAAAAACTAAGCATTCTGTAACTTCACAAAAGCAATTTATTGATGAGAAACAACGCTATAACACTTTTGAGAGAGTTTTATAATAGGTTCTTTACCGCACGTAAAGACTTGTTTCGTGTGTTCGGTTGTAGTCTTACTACGGCAAGTTGAATGCGGATTAATGCAAAGTATGCGTGCGCAAGTTCTCATACTTATCTCCGTATATGGAGTAGGTACTTTCTCAACATCTATTTAAACTATGTCTGTTATTATTTCTCTACGAATAAGAGTAAAGATTATGGTTTTTAGGTGCCATCGTGGTCATCGGGCAATCCCAAGTATCCCGATGTTTTCAATACACTTGGTTGGGACCAAGATGGAACAATGAGAGCATATTCCTTAATGCGACGTGTCAAGATGCGACGCGACTTGCTAGCGGGGTGCCTTGTGTCCACCCACTCGTTGTCTCATGTAAGTTGTAGTTTAAAATAACAATAGTAAGTACGGTAGAGGTCTCGCCAATTTTTCTAGCCACTCTGAAGTTAATCACGAGCACCATAGCAATTTTTTTAACTTATTTATTTGTATTATTTTTTATATTATTTTTTGTGGCACGGCAATCCAAATATAATGTCGAACATCAATAAACATTGCGTCTCTTGGTTTCAAGAAACTAAAGAGGGATAAGAGGTATAAAGAACGGGTGAAGTGATTGTAACTTCAGAGCGGCCATAAATTTAATGAGACCTCTGTACTAGCTTCGGTCCTGCAAGTCCTTCCATGTGAATTCGCCTATATCTGATACATATTAAGAAATGGTCAAGCCGTATCTTCAATTCTAATTACAGAATATACGCAATTACAATGGCTACCGATTCGCCAACGCCGATCTTTGCGAGCACTCACAACTCTCTTCTCGCTAATTACATCCCCTACGCCGCCTTCTTATTTATCTTCTGTCTTTATTTATCTTTCTGATAGCCATGATAGGAATCTTCGCTCTTCCAACAATCTTCTCCTCAAATGTCCTCCTCATTCCTCTGACTTCGCCCACTCTTCTTTCGCTATTCAATCTATACTTCTCTGGAACGCACTCCCACTGGAAATCAGGTCGTGCACCACACGAGTGGCTTTCATATTGAGAGTTCGTCAACTATTGTTTTGGTAGAATCACATTAGTTTCTCCTACATATCGTATATATTTATGTATTGTATTGTATTTATTATATATTTTTGTATGTTTATATGTTTTATTCGGCATTGTACGTATTATGTCATATTTTTATATTTTGTATCTTCCTTTTGTTTTTTGCACCTACTTTGTTCATCTCTGCATCGCCCTAAGGTTGACTGGTAGAGAATGCCTTTGGCATTAAGTCCGCCTTTATACATTGTATATAAAGTGTAAAATAAATAAATATAATAATCGAATAGAATTAAGTAGGTATCAGGATTATGTTGGATCTATCTACAATCAGGAAACTTCAAATGTAAATTCCCTCAAAAACCAATTTGGAATAGGTACATATATCTATATCTGGAAAAGTCGCATAGTTAATAAACTGCTGACGTACTAGAAGCTATTAAAGGAACTTCAATCGTATGTATCTATAGTTGTGTATCTTATTCCCATACATTGGCTCATTAATATGTCAGTAAAGTTTTAGCTCACAATTGAACCATCGGCCGCCTGCCTGTTACTGTGGACCTCTGGGAATTAGTTCTGTATTTTGACCATTTGATAGACATTAATTGAAAATCTTTACATGTTTTTAGATGACGGGACATGGCCCGACGTTGATTATATTTGGACTCATCATGCTCAAGATGCATCCTGTATTTTGGCCATCAACGATGTGTGTGCTACATACACTTATTATTTCAACGGACATGGTAAGTTTTAGACTTCGAATAGGTATTACCTTCAAGGTAACCTTTAAAAATACTTATGCATTGCACGTAATTAAAGAAAAGATAAAAATACATACATACATACACTCACGCCTGTTTCCCATAGGGGTAGGCAGAGACAACGGATTTCACTTGCTACGATCCTTGCATACCTCTTTGGCCTCATTCACTCTCATTAAATTTTTCATACATGCACGTCGGTTTAGGGTACTCCTGAGCTGGTCTTTCTCGAGAATATCTCCAACTTGATCTATGAAAGTTCGCCGAGGCCTTTATAAAAATACGTAAAGAAAATAAAATCAGCCCTTTATTGAAATAAAACTAGTTTATACGGATTTTATCGCGGTTTAATTTTTATTTTAGTCCCGACGTTTCGAAAGCTTTTCAGCCTTCGTGGTCACGGGAGAGACTGAGGTGTAGGTCGTCTCGAAAAGTTAATGTCAGCCCTTTATTTTATTATTTCAGTAGGTACGCAGAGATCAATTTACCAATAATTTCAATATTCAAACGAAAATCTTAGATTAAATTGGGAGGCGTGATAACTATCACTGAGTGTGACCATGCAAAGATCATATACCTGTGCATATACCTCACGGGTAAACATTTAGGTCATCTTTGGAGACACTAGATTGTGTCTAGGCGCGGACCTGATAGAGCCAATACGGGCAATTTCCTCCTCCTGACCCTAAACCGAATTTTATATCAAAATCCTCTCGCCCCGTAAATTAATCCGAATTTGCTCATCCCCGCGCCTTCTCGAACAATAATTTCACCCTCTAAATATTCTGAAATCGCGCCCATTTGTGTCTAAGCCAATTCTGATAGTTAATTTAATTTGAATTATTAAGATGACGCCGATGGATGACGCGTCTTTACATTCAAATATAAATTCGCATCGAATTGCAAACCTTATCCATTTTATCGTCGCTTAACAAATAGACCAATCTACGTACCTACTTATTTGTTTTATTTCTAGTGGAAAACTCTACAGCTATGTGCACGAGAGCAGTTAACAGTCTCGGAAACGCCATCACTAGCGGTTGCTATACACAACGAAATGGTAGTTACGTGACTACAGCCTGCTTCTGTCGCTCTGTGCCTGGAGGAGTACCCTGCAATGACGCCAACTCACATTTCCTATCTATCGGCACCATTATTACTTTCATAGGCTTAGTAATGTACAAAAATATGAATACTGCCTACATATTTTAATAAACGAAAGTTCATAAAGATGACTTTACATTATTTTCGCCCTGCACTTTTCAAATACCTAGTCTATTTATTACCAATAGGAACAATAACAATATTTGCGTGACGATTTTCATTATTGATCAACGTTGTAGTGACGTAAGCGACGACGGCTAGGTTTCTTTAAATAAAAAATACCTACACCGAACAGACATGTTCTATTAGTCCTGACCCCACACTAAGATACAAATTTTGGTATCATGGGCTTCAAGAATTACGAGAGGCTTTCAGTATCACGACATCTAGATCATATAGATCATCTAGACACAAATGTGGATCACACAAACATGTCTTTTTTAGCTTGAATAACGAAACGGGCAGGTCGCTCGCCTGATGGTAAGCGCCACGCCTGCCCATAAACACAGAACTTTCTTTTTTTTTATTGGCTTGAGTGGCGAAACGAGCAGGTCGCTCGCCTGATGGTATACGCCTGCCCATAAACAGAAGCAACACCACACAGAACATTGAATTACAAAGCACTGCATGGCATTGGGCTGCGCTCGTCACCCCGAGACACAAGATGTTAAGTCTCATAATGCCCTGAAATTCCACTGGCTTCAATGTCCTTCAAACTGGAACACAACAGTGCTTGCACACTACTACTTGTCGGCAGAAATAGACAAAGCGGTGGTACCAACATAGAGAGAGACATACAACATTGTGTGTATATTTATATTTTGTATGTGTTTGTTACAAATCAAAAGAAGCTTGTGGAAAGCGCTCCGGGAAATAAATAGTAATCCTATCGCTTTGGCCGATCAGCTATTGCTCGCCAAGTATGTAGATAACTCGCAAGTGCATGCCGCTAGCCTCCTTTGATTTGTAATAGAAGCTTGTGGCACTGGACCGAAACTGAATCGGCGCGCGTCGGCAAGCTTTGGCGGCAAGCGTTTGCAAGCCAGCACAAGTCAAGCTTATCGCCCTTATGTTAGCTAACGCCCGATCCACAAATTGGGATCTGTCAAAGCTTGGCACGCGTTTAGTATTTCGAGTTTAGACTGGACATCGATGCTATGTAAAAAAATATATGATATTAAACAATAAACTCAAATCGAGGATCAAAATATTTGTAATTATTTAAATGATATTTTTATATGTATTATTAAGGAATAATATTATTTTCATCTACTTTATAAAGTAAGTAATATTTTTTCAAGATAATTACAGTTCGGAAACCCACTCTATCGCGTTTGACAACTGACGTGTCCAAACTCCAAACGTCACACACCGCAAGTCAATGCAATGTCAAACAGAACCTAATCAACGGGTAAATTTTCTATGCCACCGTTGCAAATATAATAAATATCTTAAATAAGTGTACAGTAAAACACCAATAAAATGTATTCTGTGTTAACAAGAGGAAACGCTATCTTGACTTACACGTTAAGTGTGTTAGCATGCCTAACCTTTTTGTGTTTTTTGTCTACGTTAACTGTGGATTACAGGACTGCTGCACAGATGAATACAGTTAAAGTAGTCGTGTAAGTAATCTAATAAATTTTCCTTGTATATAATATGAAACATTGGATATTTATGTTTTCTTTTTATTCCAGCAAAAACGTACCAGACTATGGAGCTTCCAGAGAGAGAAATGATCTCGGTTTCTTAACTTTCGATTTGAAGACAGATCTGGCTCACTTGTTCAATTGGAATGTGAAGCAGTTGTTCCTTTACCTCACTGCTGAGTATATAACACCAAATAATGAACTAAATCAAGTTGTATTATGGGACAAAATTATTCTCAGAGGTGAAAACGCTCTGTTAGATTTTAAGAACATGAACACTAAGTACTACTTCTGGGATGATGGTAATGGTTTGAAGTGAGTATTTTGTTTATATGCAAACATTACAAATATCATCTTTGTATACAGATAACAACTCAAATTTGTATGCAGTGCCATATACATATAAAGTTTGTTCATACAATGTCCCTTGTGTGTTTTTGTCTATATTAAATGTGGATTACAGGACTGCTACACAGATGAATACAGTTAAAGAATGATATTATTATTATATTTTCCAGCTCATACACACAAATCAGTTAATATAATATAATGCAGTGTGGGCGTTATATAGAAACCATGAATTGCATGTTCTTTAACGAAAAGTATCCAATCCATACAGTGTCACTTTTGAGTAACTAAACATTAAAGCTTATAAAAAAACATGGTGATTAGCATGAATTTCTTATTATTGTAATAAAATATATTATTCTTTATTGTACACAACAAATAGGACAGTTATTACATAAAAAACATGTACAAAGGTGGACTTATCTCTCCAAGAGATTTCTTCCAGCCAGCCTTCGAGAAATCAAGATATTTAAAAGAAATATAGGCATGTGTACTTAAATAAAATAAAATAGTTAATAAAATATATTATGTTAATATATTAGATCAATATGAAATTCAAAGCTAGCTATCAACAGAAAAACTTATTAGAATCTTTAATGTTTAGTTACTCAAAAGTCACACTGTGTGGATTGTATCCTTTTCGTTTAAACAATGTCCAATTATTGGTCTTGTCTTGGGGTTTGATTTTTAATTGAAGTAACTGAAACTGCTTCTATTGTTTGAAAGTTGCTACATACTTCTAACACATTTTTTCTATTATTTACATCTTTGTAAATCTTGATTTAATATGCAGTTTCAGTAGTGTACATTGTAGTATTTCAGGACATACAAGAGGCAGTATATTTGTCCCATAATTATAACAAAATAAAGTAAGAGTGGCTTAAATTTTAACATGTAATACTTCAAATTTTATGTCATGTTACTCTTACTATTTGCATGATGCAGACTTGTGTATGTGAACGAGTGATAAGTGATTCACATGCTTCACTTCAATAGTAGCCTTGTCTTTTTATGTATTACGTCAATCACACTTGTAAAATAGAGCAATAAAAACCACAGCATACATCAAATATTCAGCCGAGGTTCAAGACACCTCAGTTTTGGCGCAGTACAAAAACGAGGCTCCTCTTACAAACTCATTTAAAAATCGTTGTTCTACTAACACTAGTACATTGCAGCAGTTGACATAATTATTATAAAATTACTGTTAACCCTATAAGTGGAGTAACAATATGAAAGCTCATATTAGAATCCCTTTTGTTACTTTAATCACTAGACCACATATTCTTTATTTTCAAATACCTTAAGTACTTAACTTTTTCCTAAACAGAATTCCCAATCACAAAGGCAGCTTTGAAGCAAGCCAAAAAGAAATGTTGCTCAAAGTCTCAACCACAGTAACACATCAGCTAAGCACATGAAAAGGAATCTTTCATGGTTCACATTCTCATCACTAACAGCACATAAATGTGGCATGATTGTTTTCATGATTGGATTGCGCAGCATATATTTAGATCTAAGTCTATGGTTATTTGTATGTTATTTGATGGTTATTTTCAGAGGTCACAACAATGTTACACTAACATTATCATGGAACATCATCCCAAATGCTGGGCTGCTCCCCAACATCCAGTCTCTTGGTCAACACTCCTTCAAGTTCCCCACAGATTATACACAAACAAGGGTATGATCCATAAATGGGTGCTATCTTCTGCAATTTGTAGGTGGGTTTGTAATGTGAGAGTTTTTGGAAAAATTTCAAATATACTGCTTTATTTAAATCTGTGTTTAATTTCATACACTTTTAAAAAGTACAGCAATTTCAATTACTGTTTAAAATTAACAATAGGGTAGAATTAGTTATGTTTCACAATGTCTAAGTAAATATTATCTACTTAATATAAGACAGCACAATACAAAATATCATACTGTCTACACATGTATGTGCATAATATGTATTAACTATTTCGTAAATCAACTAATGCATTATCTGGTGGATATAATTTAGACAGGCATTATGAAACAGAACTTTATCCAATAAAACTTGCAGATAGTGCAGAAAATTTATGTATTTACATACAAGTTTATATTGCCTGCAAGTTTTATTAAAAAATACTTTATTTCATGGTATTTATTTCATTTTAAGAAAAAAAAAATGTTTAGTATTAATTGTATATTTATCAATTACATATTTTTAAACATACATATATAATTTTTCCTCTACAGTGTCCTACAGCAGAAAAAACTAGTTTTTCTATATGATTGCTTTCAATTAAATCTACATTGGGTACAAGTGTTTATATTATACATTTTTACCAATTTAATTGGTTTACTTACAATTTTTATGTTTGAAAACGTTTTCAAATTGGACCTGATTTATATAAACTATTTCTTTATTATTTCAGAAGTTACTATAAGTCTGTTAAATGGAACTCCCTAGAGGATGTCATTGTTGCAATTCACATGACAATTTTTATATAGGAATAATCCTTCAGACTAACAATTTGAGGTATAATATAAATGCAAGTAGACTAAAGTAGGTAGCAATTTTATACTAAGTTATTTTTTTGAATTATTAAATTTTTAATTATAATATCTCATACAAGCAAGTAAAGGCCCATTAAGATAAGAGTTTCTCGTATAAAATGAGCGAAAATATAACAGAAAACAGTCATCACAAGGCTGTCTCATAAATATCTGTTTTTCAAACTGCTTGATGCGGCCTCGTAAATAAGATAATAAATAAGAGTTTCCTGTTTTATTCTCATATAAACTCTCTCTGTCTAAATGGGGTTTAATGCATGAGGGATTTTTTACACTTACATGACCAAACTACGAGGAGCATAATTAAAATATATTTTAACATATTAACTGTAAAAATAGTAGCTTTTCAACAAAGACTTTCCATATATATTTAAATTTGGGTTGCTTATTTGTCATAGCTAAGTTACTTACTAACATTACATTCTTCTAATAAACTAGATAGATACTAAAAGATCATATGAAAACATCTATTATTACTCTTTTAACTGTTTAAATGTTTTACTTCATTATTGCAAATGACATCCAATTTTCTGTGACCAAATACTTTTTATACAAAATAAGTAATTTGTTCTATATAGGTATTATGAAAAGAAGTAAAATTTCATAAATCTTTCAAACGTGAGAGGCTAGACTACTTTTAACAAAGTGTCAAAACCAATCTTACAAACACTATGTAATCTGATTCCTATATAAACAAATATTTAATTATACATTGAATATTATTACATAAAAATGTCAGCTTTGGTAGATATACAATAAGTAAAACAGACCTATTTTTTTTGCTGCATTTAAAACGAAAACTATAGTGTTAGTTATTGCTGCTGCTAATACAATCGCTTTAGTAGCGTGTGAAAAGTACTACGAGTTAAAATACGCACTTCGACAATCTTCGTTTTTTACCAATTAGTGCGAACATGTAATTAAAAGCCGGCCATCCAAGAAAAAAAAGAACATTATCTAACGTTATAACAGTTCTGTATTAAATCTTAACGCGTTATTATATCCGAAAAAGACGCAAGTTCGCCGAAAAGCATTATCTTTGTCGTAGTTTAATATATTGGGTGCCAGAATTAGACTAAAGGTAAACCAATATTTAGAAATGTAACAATAACAGTTATCCTATTTTAACTGCTCAATATTGCTTGCGCATGCCTCAGGCATAATTCCAATTTCCGTATTAGACTACTGAGAATTATCTACATTTTCATTCTATCGTAATACTAAACATTCAAAGCCGATTTTGCTTGTAAAATATTGTGATATATGTAAACAGTTCAATGAAACACAATGCACAACAAGTAGAAAATATTACTTATATTATGAAGAAATGAAGTACAATATATTATTGTATAATGAATGTGAATATTCTCTAACTATATTTGAACAACATGAAATAAAATATGAACTTGTAAGTTAAAGCAAATGCAGTAATAGCCTGCTTACGTACTGACTAGCACTATCTGTGATCGAGCAGTGGCATCTATCATCAATTTGATCATTACTAACTTCAAAGCAGGTTTCACAATAATACAAACAGTACTGCATTTACAAATAAAAACTATTACCTAACTCTACAAACAAGTTAAATTCGAGGAAACTAAGATCAGGTTAAAATTATGTATCTTCACCAGAATTTACAGTGTAATGGTAATACACAAAGAGTATTAACTATAATTGAAATTTATCAAATATAACTGCAAAATTTAATATCAAATAAAACTAACATTAAGAGGTCTCAAATCACATGACCTTAACATTTTTCTAAATATAATATTAAGGACTGAATGCATACTTATATTTAACTAAATTACTACAGTTTTTTATGGATATTAAAACATACAAACAAGCATTTACGTCAAGATAATATGCACATGAATCATTCTATAACTTAACAGCAAAATACTAAAGATCACAGTTTTTGCAAAAGTCAATGATTCCGCACAACAGCATTATTACTACGGATGATGTTTGAACACGATACATTATACATTTCACCATCACATAGGCGCAACAAGAATGCTAATATGGATTCCACAGTAAACATTTCCCCATACCATATCCAACATCAAATACAACCAAAGAAGAAATTAATCATTTATTATCTACAGTGTAGTTATTTGCTGTATTTTTGTCATTCTCACACCTTCCGCTTGAGTTGAATATGAAACATACATAATGTCAAAAGACCTAGATCCAAAACGCGTGAGTAACAATAAAGTACAAGTTGTATACTGGAACGGTGATTTTGTCAGCATTGTGAGTACACAACAGAGAGTACTCTGTCCGCACATCTGCCGTGTGCAACGTCGTCGGTGCATTGCCATCAAAACGCGAGACGAGAGATGTACACTGACTCCTCGAGTTTAAAAAGTACATTGGCTAAAGGATTTAAAAACTATGAGGGTATTGACACAATAGGGTAGTTTCCTATATTGAATTGTATACAATATTTTATAAGCAACAGAAAATTATACGCAAAAGAAACTCTTTTATTAAAACACAATCAAAATTGGTTCAGAAATGTGCCCGCAGTTATGACTTTAAATGTTGGTGTGTAGTAGGGATATCACACTATCTCGCTTGCACGCGTGAACAATAATGAACATTTTACATAGTGACGTCAAAGGTTGCGTCGTCTGTCATTTGACAATTACCCCTTCTACAGGATTTGAACTGCTTCTAACTTATTTATTTTTGGTCCGATTTATAAAATTCTTTCTGCAATAGATTTTGAGTAATGAAACTTATTGATTTAAATAATAAAAAAATGTAGTCAACTACCCTATTGTAGAAAAGTATACCAGATGTGCCGACAGGAGTTGCGTCGTCTACCTATGAGAATGTATTGGCTTGGGCGGTGTGGTTCCCCTGCGGCCGCCAGAGACGCCATTTCAAAGACGGCAGGGATCCACCGCAGATCGTCACGCCCCCGATTGTGGCGGATCATCCGTTTGCACGTCCTTGTCTTCCGTGGGTGGTGCGATGGGACGGTCGGATCCATACCTTCTTGATAGATCCAACATCTCTCTCAAGCCCTGTAAACAAATATAACTTTTTTTAACACAGTGTCACTATAATACTCTTAATATGAAACTCTGAAAAATAAAATTTATACAATCTGGTACTAAAATATTTTTTATAGTAGTTTAGTTATTTCCACAACCCATCATACCTAAATAATCCCGTGATTATTTATATACACACCCGTATGTGAGACCTTAAAGGAAAGAAAAGAGAAGAAATAGCCTCTGCCTACCCGCATGACATATAGGCGTGAGTGTGAATGTATGTATATTTTTTTTATACGTAATAGGCTTGCGTTTGGCCACTATCACGCCTGATGGTAAGCGATTATGTGGCCTAAGATGAAGCACGCTTGCCTTGCAAAAAACGATTCACTCGCGACTTGAAGATACCCATTATATATGTAATGTAATCCTACCTTGTTCTCAGTAATAAGCCTTTGGTAAAGTTGTTCTTCTTTTCTGGCATCACCATTTTCGTCCAAGTTGACTGCCTTGTACATTATACTTGTCATCTCATTAATCCTTTCTGCTTGTTGGCGTATTAGCTACAAAGAAAATAGACATTCAATCGTCATTCTTCTTTCATTTGCCCTTATCCCACTAGCAGTGGGGGCGCGCTTCGTACATTTTAATACGTAACTGGCAGCCTGCCTGACGTCAACCCCTCTGGGGAGACGTTAAATTTTCACAGAAGTTACAAAATCTTTTTACAACTATATAAAATTGGATTGGATTGGAATGACTTGGTTAAGTTATTCTAGTTATCAATCTTATTCATATTATTTTAGATATGATCATTCTCCTCATGAGTACCTTAAATAAAATAGTTTCCCGACAGTACGTATTTATCATGATTAGTACATCTGCAAGACAATATGTAGTCTACATGCTGAGTATAGATAAATTGAGAGTGTAAGTGGGCCACCAGCATCTTAAGCCCAAAACCAACCTCATCTGCACATGGTACACTCTGCTGACTAACGGACAGGGCAATGACGAAACTTGGTTCCTGTTGCGGGTTGTGTGGGGTCAGATGGTGGGTCGCCTCACATAATACCAAATCCACCGTCAAATAATGGCGATCCGACATAATCGACATCCCTGACATAGCCGGGATAACGCCAGGCAGAAAAGCATAGATAAATGAATTGTGTAATAAAGTGTTTAATAATATTTTTTTTTTATATCATACTAAATGACGAAACGAGCAACTCGCTTGGCTGAAGGCAAATGCCACATCTGCCCATAAACAGAAGCAACACCACACAGAGTACTGTGTGTGTGTTACAAAGCTGTAATACATAGTGATGTATTACAGCTTTGTAATTGCAAACTACGCAGTGCTGACTGCATAGTATTGAATTGTGTATATCACCACAAAACGTAAGATTATAAGTGTCATAATATCCAATAATTTAATGGCTTCAACTCTCATATGAGAGATGATAATGGACTCTTGCATGAAAGAGGAAAGCCTTATCAGGTAGTTATCTCACCTCCTGTTGTTTATCATTGACAGCAGCCGTAAAATCTATCCTTGACTCCCATATTCTCTTTTCAGTATGCTGTCTGTATTTAGACATGATTAATTCCAATGCCCGTCTGTGGTCTTCCAGTGCAGCCCTTAACTCTCCATTCTCTCTTTGGACGTCACGCATCAGCCGTGATTCGCGCTCTATGCTGGCAATGAGAGCACCTCTAGGTCTCTCTCGAGATGCCTCATTCAGTGTATCAACTTCTTCTTTGTACTGGAATATAAAAAAAAACATAATTTGATACTTCGTAGTTGAGATATCTATAACTTATATTACCATATAGTAACAGCCTCCGTGGCGCAGCGGGCGAGTAGCCGGCTACGAAGCGAGAGGCCGTGGGTTCGATTCCCACACAGACAAATGTTTGTGTGATCCACAAAAATTTGTTTCGGGTCTGGGTGTTGTGGGACCGCAAGTCCCTCGTAGTTCGTGATACCCACGATACAGGTTTTACCTAGTGTGGGGTCAGGACTATGTGTGTGACTGTTGGGTGTATTTATTATTTATTTATTTATTATTATAGTGGGAGTGCTGTGGAACCCAAAGTAAAACCTAGCATTTAACAAGATTTATATCTATTTTTGTTATGTTATTTATGTGTAAATCTTTGTCTACAATAGTTTAGATGCAATTTCGAATTGAGACATCTGACCAAAACTTACAATGATTTTGACAAATAGATGATTTAAGAGATTTTCACTGCTCACCAATGTTTATGAGTTTATAAATGTTACCTTCATCTCTTTTGCCTACATACCTCTTTCCAAAAATATAGAAATAACATCTAAAATACACAATACTTGTTCTAAAATGACAATTCCGTTTACTAGCCAATGTTTAGACGGTGAACATGCAAATTCACATCTAATTGTTGGACCATAACAATAATCAGGTTGTGTATATTATAAAAACAAGAAAAGGCCCAATGTGGAAATAATTATAAGTAAATAACTTTAATACTCAAATCCTGGTATATTAGCTTGGATAATGAACTGAGCCAGATGCTTGCTTGATGGCTTACCAGCAAAATGCTTGCCCATAACAGAAATAACACCACACAAGTTTTGATTACAAAGAAAAGCATGTCACTGATCTACACTCCTCAACCCATGATATGAGTTGTTAAGTATATTTTATAATGTAGTCATTTCATTAGATTCAATGTCCTTCAACCAGTACTTAAGACAGTGCTGTTTGGAGGCAGAAATAGACAAAATGGTGGTACTAAGATTAACAGCCTCTCGCATATGAGAGACCTACCACCCAGTTGTACCAACTGCCATGATAATGAACATTGGACATGATAGTTAGTACAGTTTAAATATAATGTTGACAGTAAAAAGACATTACATCCTTCGATGGCCAGCAGAATTATACTGGCCAGAAATTATAGATTTTACACTGTGTACTGACTGACCCCAGAATGCGAATCGCCTGACTAAGCCACTATGGTGTGTTGTTATCTAGCTGGAAACAAAAATGTGTCCGGTACTCTCCCGGCAGCAGACTTTACAATACTTTCGAAACATTAGCAATCAATAGGTATCAATATTAAATACTTATGGGTAGATTTTCTTTAGCCTTGATTCTATAGAATTGTTACTAATAATTGGATTGAGAGTAAAGTGTTTTACACAAAATATTTACAATCTATTCTGTATTTACAATCTAGCCTAGGTATTATTTTAAAATTGGGTCACAATATATTCATGTATAAACATAATTACAAATAGTTATAGTGTATCCTATGTGCTCAGAATATTAAACAACGGAAGGGAAAACACCACACAAAAATCTTCTAGACTGTTTACACAACTCACAATACAATTATAGACAAGGTCATGCAAGTTTTGCAAGAAAACTTACGGTTTCATGCCAAATAAAGAACTAGTCATTGCTTAACTGCTTAAATTTCACCGTACCTACCTCGGTAATTCACAGTTACGGCAACTATAAAGCCGAGAGACAATTTTATGTCCATCAAAGGTGTCACATACCTGTTTCATTGTGTGAATTTGTCTGTATGCCGCTTGAGTCTCGGTCAACAAAGCATCCGCCTCAGTCTCACGTTCCTTGAGACGACCTGCGAGTCTTTTTGCATCCAGAATAATTTGCTGTATAGTCAGTGACATCTGAAAAAGGCAGCTATGTAGAAACTCGCAAGTGCACGATTTATACTAAAAATCCTGAATCAACAGCACACACCCTGATTTCCACAACAAATAGTAATGCGAATAAGGTATCATCTAAGTGACTTTATGCGTTTATTATAACAAAACACGATTTTTTATTGAAAATCAAACAACGCACATCAGCTGTTTCGTGATTAGAGGCAGCCATTAGCTTTTAGCTTTCATTTTAGGCGATAGATAACTCAAAAGTGAAAAGGAAACACGAAACGCAAATAGTGGCAGTCACTCAGTATTACAACGTAACGTAATGTATTTAGTAGTACTAGCCTGAGTAAAAAAGAGATGGTATTCTATATTTCAATGTTGTTGAACAGGGTAGGTTGGTAATTTAAAGCTATGACCTTGATAAAACTGATATAATTTTAAACATATAAATTATTAAAACGTAATTATTTTTTTTGTTAAAAAAAATCGAACAAACTTTTAACTAATTTATATCTATTTCATTCCAATTTTAGTTTAAATCAGTTAAAACCTTTGTTTTGTTTACATGCAATATAAATCATGTTTAACGCCATCTAGTGGTGTTAATTTTACAAAATGTACTTATGAAATACGCGAAATACGATTATTTGTCTTACAGCTCACTTTTCTTATCAGACCAGTGGGCATTTGCGAAGCACCGGTAGATTCCAAACTCGACGTGTAAAAGTGCCCTTGGCGGCTAATTACTGAATTAATGATTTGAATTTGAATTTGCAGGCTGCACGCGTAGCATCTATAAAGTAGTCTGTGGATGCGTAGCATCTCTATAGTAGTCTGTGGGCTGCACTCTAGCCATTGTTATATTACCTATAAATAGAGCCATCTCTACGCATCTCTAGCTCTACCCATAGAAACAACTGACGGCTCTACCCGTTGACTGAGTTTATTAGCTCTACAGTGTTACGTTTTACGTAGTAAATTACTTACTCTATGCTCTACAGTTCAAAACACAAAATATTTCAATTCTTTGCGATGATTCTTTGCCCCGGGAAAACTTTGTAAATATGCGTGAACTAAGGCGTGGAAATACAAAAAAATATATAATATACCGACGAGATAATACAAACGATATAACGACAGACGATGCTGTACATAAGTAGGGCCCTACTTATTTTAATATAAAGGAAGCTAATATTGCTCCCACATGCTTCACTCTAATTTTAAGATTCATATTCATAAGAGACGTTAATTAACTCTAACTCTCAATTAGTAATTTCATAGACTTTAGATAATTTTTATGCTCAGAGCTTGAAAATGGTTTATGCTTAGAGTATTAGGTTTATGCTTCGTTACTTTAAATGGTCTGGAAATAACGCAAGTGCTGTAGGTGCACGAAAGGAAACTCCGTGTATTTAAATCACATAGTTGAGGAACGTCATCCATCCCGATGGTGGGAACGGAATCATGACTTGTGGCCCGTAGTGTGGTGATGGAATACTGGACAACTGCTATTAGTCCAAACAATTCTTCAGAACACTCCTCATAATATAAGTAGAGTATATCTAGACGATAAAAGATAAGTAGAGATAGTAGAAGTCGGAGAGAACCGGTCTATCGACAATTTAAGTTGCTCTACGTTGGATGCGGATTGAGGTACTTACTCCAGCCTAGAGGTGCTAGAGATAAGAACAGCGTTCCATATGAGCTGGCCTTATAAATGTCATGGACCGGCGTTAAATACCATCTCGCTTTACTATGAACATCAAGCTTTTTGGAAGTATGTATGGCTTTACCTTCCAGATAACCGTGGAACTGAATACCCAGATACTAAGCGAGGTACTTAGGGGAGTGTTTCCGAACCGAGGAGACACGACAAAGGAATTCTTTTTAGCAGTAATCGTGCAATGCTGTCTTCGTGTGGTTGAATTGCCCTAGATTTCGGCTATGCGCCCATAATCCTTCTGGTATTTTGGGTGTACATGGCTGGTGGAGACTACTCACCATCAGGTGAGCCACTTGCACGTTTGCCGGCCTTTGCTATATAAAACGATTGCTATCTGTGATTGTCCGACTTAAAATTTAAGCCCAGAACTGTACCTACCAGTTTTTCAGCTTAAGTACGCTGTCACTAGATCAATGAGGTCATAATTATCGCCTAAAGCGATAGCTACAAGTCTAACTTAGCTCTTATTTTTAAAACGTGAAATCAAACACCTGGTGTAAATAAATATAATAAGCAGTATCTTTATTTGTTATCAAACATATTACACGTTACAAGTAAAAATAAGTATAAAATGTTAATTTTTAAATAAAAAAACATTTTGCACGCTTAGTTTATTAACTGCAGCAATCACACTTGATAGCATAAGCTCACGACTGTATTGCCGAAGGAGTAGGCAGAGGTTTAATTAGTGTAGTAACGTTGCCACGGATCGCAAAGATTTTTCCCATCCCATTATGTGATAGAGGGCGAGCTATCGTCAATGTCATCGTGACATCGTGTCAATTAATTATCTATGCATGTGTCAGCTGATATACATCCGCTGATGATCCGCTGCCTACCATTACATCACCATAATCTTAAATAATAATAATACCATTACTTACATCAAAAAGGCAATATTAAGACTGGAATACACATCCCAATAAATGCATCATGCATTTTTGCAATTTTATTTCATTTTCGTTGCAGATGTACATAAGTGACTAAACATTAAAATAGACCCTTCCTTAAATGTTATGTTTCGCCAAAAAATCTCTTATGGTTTTGTTAACTTTTCCCGGATCTTCTTGTTGTAAAAAGTGGCCAACGTTCTCCAGAATAGTTGTTTCAATATGCTCGTATTGTTTCTTCATAGTTTCTAGAACATTGGAACTGATGAATGGATCCTTGGCGGCATGGACTACCAACATTGGCACATTCTCTTCGTGATACGATTTATCCGGAACGAAACTGAAGTTGGCTCGGTAGTAATTAATTGGTGGTGTTAAAGCAGCTGAAAGAGAAAATATACATTTTAGAGTTGCGTTATTCTTATCTTTTGGAAGTACTTATGATGCAGTGGACCTTATTTTTAATTTTTATTGGCTTTTTAAGGACGAGACGAGCAGGTCGCTCGCCTGATAGCAAGCACTCTAGCAATCACGCCTGCCCATAAACAGAAGCAAAACCATTCAAAACTTCGAATTATGCATTGCACTGGGCTGCGCTTTCCGAGATATAAGATGTTAAGTCTCAGTATTCCCAGTAATTTCAATGGATTCAATGTTCTTTAAACCGAAACACAACAGTACTTACACACTGCTTGTCGGCGGCAGAAATAGACAAAGTGATGGTACCTACCCAGACGGCCTCTTGCATACGAGGGATCTACCACGTAGTAAAAAATCAAAATGTAGGCGTGCATAGGCGATGGGATCATTAACCATCAGGTGACCCACTTGCCCGTTAGCCGACCTATGCTATAAAAACCCCACCTTCAGAATTAAAACAAGGACGAAAGACGATCATTTCGGTATTCATGAACGAATTTTTATAATTCTTTCACTAACAGTAGTAAAATATTACAATAAAACTGAAGATCAATAAATAAAATTGGCTCGTAATATTATACAGGTAAGTATCTAATTAGTTTTGAGTCATATGGTATATGCAAGTTATAATTTATGTCTGCAATCATTGACATAAAAAAACTGCATAAATCAAAGACACCAATTCAAAATTGGTTTGAATAATTAATTAAGTATGTACCAGACACCAATATTACTTTTTGCTTTTTAATTTTTAAGTTGTTTTATTTATGTTAATCTTTAACAGTACAACCACCTCGGTGAACGAGTTCTACATGTTTTTCTAGTCTGGTGACTCAAAATTGAATAAATGAAATTAAGTGCCAGTACTATTTTTTGCTTTTCAGTTTTTTTATGTTGGTTTTATTTTTTCACGATACAACCACCTCGGAGAACGAGTTCTACATATTTTTCTAGTCTGGTGATTCAAAATTGAATAAATTATGAAATTAAGTGCCAGTACTATTTTTAGCTTTTCAGTTTTTTAAATTGGTTTTATTTTTTCACGATACCACCATCTCGGAGAACGAGTTCTACATACTTTTCTAGTCTGGTGATTCCAAAATTAATTAAATGAAATTAAGTGCCAGTACTATTTTTTACTTTTTCACGATACAATCACCTCTGAGAGCAAGTTCTACTTTTATAGTTTGGTCATGACTGGATTATGAATACTTATGAGCAATAAATATCTCGCTTTAATCAAAGCTCAGTAAATCCGTTCACAAGTAAATATGTACAAGTAATGTGTCAGTATTTCATTATTTTTATCTTGCTGTTCGTGTATGTACCTCGTGGTTTTAAATCGTACATATCGACAGTTGGTAACTAATAAACCATAGTTACCCCAAACATGTTCTAGGAGATTTAAACGCTCCCATCACGTTTATTATCGCAAGAGCACTATCCTTGTCCAATTATCAATATAGATAATATACCCGATATGGGACTCGCTGGCGAATCCGAAGAACGTTCACTTCTGTCCCTCAGCAAATGATGTATTGAGAAGACCGCCGCTCTACATTTCACTGCGATTCGATATGGTTCGAATTTATACCCGAGCGAGGGCGCTACCAGATGAAAAATTTAAAAGTCCTGTCATAAAGCCTGATTTATATAGAAAAATGTCCTGACTTTTGCTACAAGCGGACATGCGTTTAACTATCACATGTACCTATTGTATTCATTGGATTGATTATTATTTAGTAAAATTGAAATTTTCTCCCCAAATAAAAGAGTAGTACTTACAAATTTATATGTTTTTCAACAAAGTCGGTCAGAATTCGAATCCTGACAAGTGCTTAAAATTCCTGACGTTTAGTAACCCTATGCCCGACCATTCCAGAAGGTGTCTTTGAGCTTCGTCACTGTGAAATATTTCTTTTTAACTAGAGCGCCGTAACGGCCGGCCATAATTACATAAATTGTAACAGGAATAATAAAATTAGAGGTTAAACAGCCCTATTCTGTTTAGCCTCTAATGTTCGAAAAACTAAAGAAGATATCACGATGCAGTCACTTAATTACTTGCATAAAAAATCATAACCACGAAAATAAAAACCAGCATTGGCAAGTACCTGCTACGTAATAGTCTTCAAGTCGTACCTAGTACAATTGAAGAGTGACCCTGAACTAGGTTACTGTCCTCTGCACATGCCACAGGGTATTCAGGGTCACGGACAGTACTACAATTTAAGTTGAGTTCGGCAAAACCTTCTGAATCCGTTCAGCCATTTAAAAGTTTCAAATCGTTTATCTATTTAACCAACTTTGAAAAAAGACGTCATCAATTGGGTGCCTATCTGTTTGCTTATAAGATTTCGTCTTGTCCATCTGTATATCTGACCGTCTGTCTGTCCGTATGTCCCAGCCATTTTACACGGAAACTATCAGCACAATACGGATGAAATTTGGATGGTAGGTGTATTTTATGATATACAAAGGTGTGGTGAATTTAAGATATTTTTTTTGAGGTGGCTCTCTATACATGTAACTTAGGAATGTTTTTTTCCATTGCACATAGGCATGGTATGGTAATATCATTGGATAGGCCCTTAAAACTGATATATAAGTTGCTAAATGACTTTTTTTATAGAACTCATTAGTTTGTGCCTCGGTGGCGCAGTTGTAATGCGTATGTGTTACGACTGAGGCTAACGCTGAGATCTTGGGTTCGATTCCCGGATCGGGTAAAGTGATATTGCGTTTTTCTATCATGAAATGCTTAGTATCAACCCGGAGTCTGGAATTGTACCCGATATGGCGATAGGCTCGCCCCCTATCACATCATGGGACGGAGATGCTCTCGGCGAAGTGTGGGTGTACTGGTTACACCTCTGCCTACCCCTTCGGGGATTACAGGCGTGCGTATGTATCTTTAGTTTGTGATGTATGTGTGTCCAAAGTCGTGAAAAATGGGTAAAGCCCCCCCCCCCCTAACTTTTAAACTAAGGGGTAGAAATGATGGACGTGGATATAAACGATACAAGTTAACCTAATATGGGGTCAGGACTATTTGTATGACTGTTGGGTGAATTTATTTATTTACTATTAATATTACGCTGCCTCTAAGCCAATGATACTACCTACTTACAAAATACTGTTTAAACCTGTATAAACTGTTTAAAAAAAGTTCCTAATATAAAGATTTCTTCTGCTAAGTTCAGATTAAATAAAATCTATATTAGTACCACCAGTAGAATATGGAAATATATTCTGTTCGGCAGTGTATACCTAATCCAAATTAGCGTAGAGTGTAGACGTTTATATAAATAAAACATTTATGTAATTTCTTTATTTCAGCGATCCGGATAATGAGTCACATTTTATTTAATTAGCCTCAATACATAATTTTAGTAGCAAGAGCCTTTTACAATTTGTTCAGTTGTTCATCACCGTATTACTAAATATTCGCAGCAATAGCAATGACGGGAGTAGACGTTTTCGTGATCTAACAAAAAAATATCAGACAACACATCCGGTTAATGAATCGACGTAAACCAAGCAGAACGACATATGAGATAGTCTTCGCAATCACTTAAATTATGAAATAATTCTATAATGGGTAGAGCCACGCTGTAGTCTTTTATCTACGGCATAAATGGACTCAATCGGGTTATTACCACTGTCTCAACTTTAAGACTGTGTCAACTTGAAGTGACGGCTTCTTGTTGCATTTCGTACGGTGAGTAAGAAAAGAGGTACTTTCCGGATTCCTTTCTTTTAAGGTCGGGAACGCACCCATGATTCAACTGATATTGTGGGCGTTTTTGGGCGGTAGAGATCACTTACCATCAGGCAACCCACTTACTTGTTTGTCGGTCACCGCTATAAAAAGGAATTAATCATACTCACAAGGTTTTCCAAACCAGTACTTGTAGCATTCAACATCTTGTTTATCGGTGCTAGTAGTACCAGGCACTAACATGAACTTGTCGTACATAGCTAGGTCGTTCATCTGAAGGAGAAGCTCAGGTAATACGGGCAGACGGTAGAAGAACACATACCTGAAAATCGGATTTCTGTGAGACGGTGGCAAGGATCCGGACGAGCCGGCCCACTCATGCTGTAGATAAAACTGTCTATAACGTGGCTCTATCACTCAAATGCATTTAGCAATTTTGACGTGATGCGCGAACAAATTAAAAGATAGCAGAGATTTTACTGATTTATTATGTGTATAGATATAGCGGAATATGTTCATTAGTCACGGTAGCCGTATTTTATGACAATCATAGTTACAAAAATCTTGTTTTAGATATGAGTGCCTACAAGTATATACATCTAGGTACCTAAATGTAAATACTTGTGCAATGAAATGCATGATTCACATTTTGGAAGAAATCCATTTGCAAAAGGGGGGTGGGGTTGAACTTAGTATGAAAGTATTTGTTTTAACTTTTGAACAACTTAACTGACTGGGTCATGTTTACGCCGTATTGTGGAGATAATGGTTAATAACTATATATCATCACGCTACGACCCATGGGAGCATAGCAGTAACCTATATAAATCAAAGAATAATATTTAAAAAACTGCTAAAGCTAGGATCAAGTTTGGTCAGAAGATAGTTTGTGTAAACTAGGGGCCCGCTAAGAAAGGGGTTTTGAAAATTTACATTTTAAGGGGTTAAACGTGGGAGGGGGTTGAATTTTATATATTATTATTATTGTGAAAGTTTGGATGTTTGTAGATCAATCACGCCTTAACTGCTGAATGGATTTGGCATAAAACGTAGACCAAGGCATCAATTAGAACATAGGCAGCTTTTATCCGAGAAAAAGACTTTTACGCGGGCGGAGCCGCGAGTAAATGCTAGTATAATAGATATAAATATTTTGCTTTCTCTTTACTTCAAAATCTTTCTCTTCATTTGTTCGATAAACGGCATGTACAAAAAAATATAATACTTAATTATATCTACTGATTTAATTAAAATTGCAAACCAACTTGCTATGGTTTTATTGAAAATTTGCTAATAACTTAACTGTGGCCATTAAGATCGATAAAGGCGTTTATTACCAAGACATTTTCCTCTGCTTAGGGTTGTTCCACACCTCTTCCCCCCACGCTTCCCGTGAGGTACTCCCCAGCATAATGAGAGCACTCACGGCATCCGGGTGGACATCTCGTAACCTGTTCGCAATAAGTCCGCCCCAATCATGTGAGACCAGTATGCATTTCTCGCGTCCTGTAAGCAAAAATATATCTTTTACCATTTCAGTTTTCACTACATGGATTCATTGTTTTTCTTTCACAAAATCATTTAAATTTGTTCCACTTAGCGGAATTTCTGTTAACCTAAATAAAGAATATATACGACGAATTGAGAACCTTCTCCGTTGTTTTCGTCGTTTAAAAAGAATATCATGATGTCCATGGACGACGCACCGCCTTGATGAAGT